>CM061558.1:169967057-171217057 GCA_030864225.1 Capsicum baccatum var. pendulum
AACTAAGGAAAAGAAATACCTGAATCAATGAAGAGCTGGGGGCATAAACTTCATATATCAGAATCAACCTCCTAAGTAGCCTCATCTATAGGTCGATGTTTCCACTAGACCTTAACCACATGGATCACTTTAGAGCACAACCACCTAACATCCCTAGCCAACATAGTGACCGGCTCATCAACAAAAGATAACTACTTACCTAACTGAATTAACTCCCAAAAAATAACATAAGACTTATCAGGAATGTATTGGCAAAGCCATCTCTCAAGAAGAGCTCAACAAAAAAATAGAGGAATTGAAGCTCAATATAGTTGCTAAGGATACAAAGATTAGCAAATTGTAAATAACAATTCAACATCTTTCTAATAAGAATCCAAGTGTCTCTGAAGAGCTTAGAGTTGAGAATATTGAACTAAAGAAGAGAGTTTCAACTCTAACTGATGAGGTTCTTGTCTTGAATACAGATATAAAGCTGCTAACCACGAAATTGTTATACTATCATGCTACAAAATATAATAAGATGTCTCCACTTCTCCAAAACCTCTTCTCAAGTGCTTTATCCATTAGTTTCTTGATTCCTGTGGATGTTTTTATGGAACAAAAAAATTTAAATCTTGCATTGTAATGATACTTAACTTTTATATATGAATGAATCCTTGTTTGTGTCTTTTATCTGTCTCTTCTTTACTTTAAAAGTTGTTCTTTATGTTAGTGTTTCCCCAGTCCCATGAGTTAACTGACTTGTGCTTATTTTACTCTTGGTTTACTATTCTTACTTTTCAATGATGCTGGAAGTAGGAATTCTGAATTCATTTGGAAGGGACTAGGTACCAGGTGTGACACTTGTGTTGAATGATGTGTTGAAGTGCAGGTATATTGAAAGGGAGAAGTATGTTGGTATATTAACTTTGGAAAGATGTGAAGGTATATTGAAAGGGGGATGCATGTTGGACAGTGATAGGGGGAACATTCACTAGCAATAGTGGTGATCACTCTGATTGAATGAGGTAAATGAAGTTTGATGCTCCAAAATATATGGTTTGTCATCATCAAAAAGGGGGGAAATTGCTATATCATGTTTTGATGATGATCTATTGGAAATAAGGGACCAGATCCCTAGGTCTTTATGGAAACATACAACTGTCACATGGCTTCACAGTTGTGTCTGTTAGTATAACAAACTGTACAGGTGAGCTGTGTACCAATCAGGACACCTAGCCCAATCAAAATTCTACCCTTATCATTATCCTACCATAAATATAAAAGAATTCTTCTCAATTTAATAGTTTTTGAAATTTAGCTATTCAAGAAGAAAAATGATGAAAACTTAATATTGCTCAAGTTCCAAGTTTTTGTGTGTTAAAAAAGTAATTGTTGTTGAGTCAAATCTTGGTATGTAATTGAATTACTCTTATTATAAGTATAGTCCTTTTCTTGTGTCTTGAGTGTGCTTATGTAGAGTTACCTGAGTTGATATTGGTTAGAGTTAATCAATACCGAGAAGAGATCTTAAAAGAGTTGTCAAGAAGAGTTTGTAATAAGGTTATTACAAGTTGGTGGAGCTCAGATCTAAGTTCCAATAGAATCTATAATCATGAGTTTGATTATAGTGGATTCTTGAGTTCTTGTGAGGGCAAGCCGTGGTTTTTCCTCCCTTGAGCAAAGAGGTTTCCACATTAAATCATTGTGTTCTTTACATTCCTGCAAAGTTTTATTTCCTTACTGCTTTACTACTTTATTACCTGTATCTGACTCTAAGGGACTTGGTCCCTTTTATGGTGGTGCACCCCCTATGATTCAACATGTGCCCTCTTAAATTTATAATTGATAAGCGACTACAAGGGATGTACGAGACCTTCCCACGATCATGGAACCCACCTATAATTTTTGGTAGGATTCGTGGTTAGGAGTTGGATATGATCTATCTTAACTCTACTAGATAAGCTTTGGTATAATTTTGGGACACACCTATGATAGTACCTTAATTTGTAGGTTGTAGGTTCCAATTAGATCAACTTTAGAAATGAAGATCATATCTAAGATAGTGGTTTCTAACCATAGTCATGGTTTTATATCATGGTTTTATATCATGGTTGGGAGGTATATATTTCAGATGTTGGGGATGTTTTTTTAATTAGGTAGATTATACGGCCGTATAATCTTACCATAATGGTACCTACGTGTAACGCCCCGCATTTCAGGCTACAATATAGACCATGTTCCGATGTGTTGATAAATTCAAATATAGACCATGTTCCTATGCCAATACGGCATGTTAGTTATGGATTATGATAAATTCAAGAAGTTATGGCCTTTCAAAGTGATATCCGTTGCCTAACCAATCGCCCATGGCCACTGGAAAGCATAGGCGATAGCCTAGGCGGTGCCTATATAAACATAGGCGGTAGCCTAGGTGTCTCCTATGTAAACATAGGCAATGGGATGGGCGGCGCCTATGTAAAGAATTCAAGTGACTTAAACACTCTATTTTTGGGGCAAAATGGTCCTTTTCCACCCTTACTTAGCCCTAAAATACGAAATTCAGTTCCAAGGACCCCAAAATACACCTTCATTCATCAAAAGTGCTCAAGGATTCTCCTTAGTATTTCAAAATAAGAACCTAAGCAACTCAAGATTCAACCGGGGGTTTTAGGAACAAATTGCATATTAAGAATCCTCTCAACGTTAGCTTCGAGAAGCATCTAACATTCATAGTAATCGAGGTACGTGGGGTTATCCTAAAATCTCATGGGTGTAGTTTTTATGAACATACATGCTTTTAAATGGGGGTTTTCAATCAAATGCTAATAACTTGCTTTCAATATGATTTCTAAGTCATTTTTTTATGTCATGGGAATTGTTTGCCTATATACTTCAATGGTTGAAACTATGCAGATGTGATTTGAGATTTTCCATGGAAGTTTGATAAATATTAATGATAAATTGCTTTCAAATTCCCATGATAATGTCTTGATACCCCATATCATATTGTGACCGATAAAAGAGAGCACGAATTTGAAATAATTATTGTTTACCACTTGTAAATGATGAATCACCTTGGTTTTACATGATTATGCATATGTGGATGTGATATTGATGACTTGCAAGTCGGGTATGATGATAACCTACAGAATATGATATATGATTGAATCAGATGAAATTTGAATGCATTGATTTTACATGAGATAAGTGGATGCCCGAAGAAGGCGTTTGAGTGTAAGGGCTCATCTCTAGAAATCGTGTTTGCTGACACGAAAATTTGGTACCAGGCTAAGTGATCTTGTGTACTTGAATTTATGTCATTCCCAAATTGGGACTATAGGTTGGAGCCCGAGCTAAGTGATCTTGGGCACGACCATTAGGTTGAGACACCATACTTCGTGGTCTTGTGTGTCTCTCCCTCACTTATACTCTAATCTCAGCGGCAATCGAGGTTTGACAGTTAGTGTAAATTATGTAGGGTATTCCACCTAGCTCAGTTGCATTTCATTGTTGTTGAGAAACTATTGCATTATGCCCATGTGTTTTCAAATGATTTGATGTAAAATTTCTTTATAATGTCTCTCAACTATATTTTATAAAAATATTATGTTTTGTTTTGATATCTCTCCGTGCCAGTACTTTTGTACTGGCCCCCTCTCCTCTCCAACCTCTCAGGTTCAGAGGCCCAGTCTAGGGGTCAAGAGAATCAGTATATCATTTAGACAGAGTTGCAGAGACAAGTGGTAAGCCTTCTATGTTTCGGAAGGTCTTATGTCCTGCAGTCCTTTTATCTTATATTTAGATTTGGATCTACTGGGGGCCTTGTCCCATTTTATATACAGTTACTTGACTCAGTCATTTGTTAGAGATTTTTGCAGAAAGTTGTTTAGAGGTTGATTGATGCTAGGGGAAACTTTATTTCCCCGTTATTGTTTCTTTTCATATATATGACCATGTTTCCGAATTATTGTGTTTCTTCCGCATTACTTTGATCATATGAATTAGGTGCATGATTACCAGACAGATAGGGGTGTTTTGGGCCTCCATGGTTTAAAATGCTCATCACGGCCAGGCCCTGGTTCGGGTCCTGACAAACTTGGTATTAGAGCATGGTTCATGGTCCCAGGGTGTCTGGAAAATTGGGTCGGGTAGAGTCCTGTTTATAGGTGTGTAGCGTGCCACACTTATAAGCAGGAGGCTACTAGGTGTTTAGGAAATGTTTCCCTTCTTTGTGATTTAGTTCGTGCTTCAGAGTTGGAACTATCCCCTAATCGATGATCACTTGTACTTCAGAAACACAGTTATGCCTTCACGTCGTATTATCGATCAGAATGCTCAGGCAGATGAGGTCCGTCCCACCCATGGGTTTCGGACCCGTAACAGAGCTCACACTCCAAAACTTTTCCCTACTTTGGGAGTCCCTCCAGTCCAACTCGGGCTCCGCAGACTAATGTCAATCGTCCCCTAAATTCTCAGAGAGATATTTCAAATGCAAAATTCAGACGTTCTATTCATATATTAACACAGTTGGTAGATAACCAGGCTCAACGATCGGAAGATGTTGGGTCTGAATCTGTTACATCTGAGGCTACTAAGGTCGGACATTTCATAAAGATGAAACTACTTAAGTTCACTGGCACCAAGGTGGAGGAAGATCCATAGGAGTTCGTGGATGAGATAGAAAAGATCTTTAAGGTAATGCATGTGGATAAGGTTGAAGGGGTGGAACTAGCAATCTATCAGCTTAAGGATGTTGCGAATCAATGGTATGCTGACTGGGAAGATGCAAAAGGTGGGAAAGATGAGCCCACAGTTTGGGGCAAATTTGTGAAAGCTTTCCTTGATCGATTCTTTCCTCTGGAGTTGAGGGAGACCAAAACGAAAGAGTTTATAAATCTGAAGCAGGGTAGTATGAGTGTCCAGGAGTATACTTTGAAGTTTAATAAACTAGCCCGCTATGCACCAGAGTTGACTAGTAATATGAGAGCCCGGATGAGGAAATTTGCATCTGGCCTTGTTGATAACCTGGTACTTGAGTGCCATGGGGCTATGTTGAATAATGAGTTAGACTTTGCTCGACTGACCGTTCATATGTAGTAGGTGGAAGAGAAGAAGTAAAAGATTGCTGAATCTAGAGAGAAAGACAGATAGGCTAAGAGAGCTAGATCTGCGAACCAGTACTAGAGTCAGCTGCAGAGTGGTAACTGGGGTAATAAGTTGTCGAATAAGAAAAAGTTTTGAAATAATACACAGTCAGCAGCCAGTGCCCCAGCACCCAGACCACCGACAGACAGACAAACTCAGAGTTTTCAGACTCTTGATGGATCCAAAGCTCTAGGTACACAGTCTCTGGGCAGTGTGGCTCATGAGCGTCGTACTTATCGGCGGTGTGAGGTTTGCGGAAGGAATCATCTAGGGAAGTGCTGGTTTGAGGCGAGAAACTACTATACTTGTGGAAAGTGGGTCACCTTCAGAGAGATTGTCCTTCTGCTGGAGGAAATATGAGGGGGGAGGGGCTAACTCCCAAGCCGCCTCCACAACTCTTCTTTGTAACAGTGCCCCTTCAGCTATCGGGAGCAGTCGTAATTGGTTATATTCTTTGACTAACCGCCAGGAGGCGTAAGCTTTACCAGATATTTTCACCGGTATGTTACAAATCTTTTCTCGTGATGTTTATGTGTTACTTGATCCTGGGTCTACTTTATCTTATGTGACCCCCTATGTGGCTGTTGGTTTTGGGTTTGAGCTCGAAGTTATTATAGAACCCTTCTCTGTTTCTACTCCGGTAGGTGATTCTGTTGTTGCTAGAAAGTTTTATAGAAATTGTGTCGTGTCTATTCATAGTAGGGAAACTTTGGCAGACCTTATAGAACTTGATATGATAGATTTTGATGCCATTCTTGGGATGGACTGGCTCCATTCGTGCTATGCGACACTCAATTGCAGGACCTGAAAGGTCACTTTTTCTTTCCCGAATGAGACACCAATTGTATAGGTAGGGAGTTCGGTATAACCTAGAGGTCACTTTATCTCTTATCTTAGAGCCTGAAAACTTATCTCCAAAGGTTGTATGTACCATCTAATTCGAGTAAAAGATTTAAAAGTTGAAAATATTCCTCTGCAGTCAGTCCCTGTAGTGAATGAATTCTCAGAAGTCTTTCCCGAGGATCTCCCAGGGATACCCCCGATAGGGAGATAGATTTTGGCATTGATGTGTTGCCAGACACTCATCCTATTTCTATTCTGCCATATAGAATGGCTCCCGTGGAACTAAAGAAGTTAAATGAACAGCTTGCATACCTCCTAGACAAAGGTTTTATTCATCCTAGTGTTTCCCCATGGGTGCATCCGTGCTCTTCGTGCAATAGAAGGATGGGTCCCTTCATATGTTCATAGACTACCGCCAGTTGAATAAGGTCACGATTAAAAATAATTATCCTCTTTCTAGGATTGATGACCTTTTTGACCAGCTCCATGGTGTCAAGTGTTTTTTGAAAATAGATCTTCGTTTGGGTTATCATCAGTTAAAAGTTAGGGAGTCAAACGTTCCCAAGACAGCCTTTCGAACCCGATATGGTCACTACGAATTTCTAGTCATGTTCTTCGGGCTGACTAATGCCCCTGCAGCCTTCATGGATCTTATGAATAGAGTGTTCTGTTAGTTTCTTGACTTGTTCATCATTGTATTTATTGATGATATTCTGATCTATTCTAAGAGTAAACAGGATCACACCAATCACCTCCGAATTATTCTTCAGACCCTTAAGGATCATCAGCTGTATGCCAAATTTTCTAAGTGTGAATTCTGGTTAGATGCTATTTCCTTCCTTGGGAATATTGTGTCCAGTGACGGGATAAGAGTGGATCCCCAAAAAGTTAAAGCAGTGAGAAAATGGCCCAGACCCATGACTCCAACTGTTATTCGGAGCTTCTTGGGTTTGGCGGGGTATTACAGAAGGTTTGTAGAGAGTTTTTCTTCCATAGATGCTCCACTTACTAAACTAACTCAGAAAAAGATAGAGTTTGTATGGTCTGACTTGTGTGAAAATAGTTTTGAGAAGTTTAAGGACAAGCTGACTACTGCTCCTGTTTTGACCCTTTCCGAGGGTGTAGATGATTTTATGGTTTATTGTGATGCGTCCCATGTAGGACTTGGTTGTGTATTGATGCAGCGTGGTAAGGTGATAGCTTATTCATCTAGGGAGTTAAAGGTGTATGAGCGCAATTACCCCACTCATGACTTGGAGTTAGCAGCCGTGGTGTTTGCACTTAGAATCTGGAGGCACTATCTCTATGGAGTGCATATTGATATTTATACTGACCATAAGAGTTGGCAGTTGTTTTCTCATAGAAAGTGTGTGTTGATGCAGCGTGGTAAGGTGATAGCTTATGCATCTAGGCAGTTAAAGGTGTATGAGCGCAATTACCCCACTCATGACTTAAAGTTAGCAGCCGTGGTGTTTGCACTTAGAATCTGGAGGCACTATCTCTATGGAGTGCATATTGATATTTATACTGACCATAAGAATTTGCAGTATGTTTTCTCACAGAAAGAATTGAACCTTAGGTAGAGGCGTTGGATGGAGTTTTTGAAAGACTATAATATGAGTCTGCATTACCATCCAGGCAAGGCAAATATTGTAGCCGACGCCCTCAGCAGGTTGTCTATGGGCAGTCTTTCTTATGTTGAAAAAGGAAAGGAAAAGATGGTGAAGGATATTCACCGCCTTGCAAATATGGGAGTGAGACTCTTAGATTCTGAAGATGGAGGGGTGATTGTTCATGAGCTAACTAACTCATCCATTTGTACTGAAGTTAAGGAGAAGTAGGTTGGAGATCCTATCTTGATGTAAATCTAGAAAGATGTGGGTTAATAGAAGGTTATGTCGTTTGAAATTGGTGGTGATGGTATTCTAAGATTTTAGGGTAGGTTGTGCGTTCTAAATGTTGATGGACTACGAGAAATAATCCTTGATGAGGCGCACACTTCGAGGTATGTCGTTCACCCAGGCTCTACTAAGATGTACCATAATCTGAAAACCTTGTATTGGTGGAATAACATGAGATGTGATGTAGCTGATTTTGTGTCCAAGTGTTTGAACTATCTACAAGTGAAGGTAGAACACATGAGGCCAGGTGGTACTTCCCAAGAGATAGCCCTGCCTTTATAAAAGTGGGAGATGATAAACATGAACTCTATTACAGGACTTCTGAGATCCCGAAACTAGTATGATTCTATATGGGTGATTGTAGATCGGTTGACAAAGTCAACCTACTTTTTGCCTGTGAGGACTAATTATTCGGGAGAGGGTTATGCTAAGATTTACATTGAAGAGATAGTTCGGTTGCATGGGGCACCAGTGTCCATTATATCCGATAGAGGTATGCAGTTTTTATCTCAGTTCTAGAGATTTTTCAGAAGAGATTAGGTACATAAGTGAATTTGAGCATAGCTTTCAACCCTCAGACGGATGGGCAAGCTGAGCGTACTATTCAGACCCTCAAGGATATGTTGAGGGCATACGTCTTTGATGTCAAAGGTAGTTGGGTAGATCACCTGCCACTGGTTGAATTTGCTTACAATAATAGTTACCATGCCAGCATCAAGATGGCTCCTTTTGAGGCTTTGTATGAGAGGAGATATAGGTATCTGATAGGATGGTATGAAGTGGGTGAGACTCAGTTGTATGGTCCTGATCGTGTTCATCAGGTGATGGATAAAGTGAATATTATTAGAGAACGACTCAAGATTGCTCAGAGTCGTTAGAAGTCCTATGCCGATGTCCGGAGAAGAGAACTAGGGTTTAAAGTTGGAGATTGGCTATTTCTCAAGGTTTCTCCTATGAAAGGAGTTATGTGGTTTGTAAAAAGGGGTAAATTGAGCCCTCGCTACATAAGTCCATATCAGATTCTAAAAAAGATTGGTACAGTTACTTATGAGCTAGAATTGCCTGCAAGTTTGGGTTTCGTTCGTCCGGTATTCCATGTATCCATGTTGAAGAAATGCATTAGAGATCATTCCATGGTATTTCCAGTAGAGGGTATCAAAGTGATAGACTCCTTGTCTTATGAAGAAGAGCCTGTTAAAATTTTAGATCGCCATGTTCGAAAGCTGAGGAGCAAGGAGATAACCTCAGTAAAGGTACTGTGGAGGAATCAGAAAGTCGAAGAAGTAACTTGGGAGTCAGAAAATGACATAAGAATTAGATATCCCAATTTTTTTACTTTGATGGAGGATGAGACAGAAGGTACTATTCCTATCTTATCTTTCCTAGTCCTTTATTATGCTTGAAATCATGTTTGTCTGTGTCCCGCATCATCATTTGGTGACGAATGATCCTAAGGAGGGAATAATGTAATGCCCCGAATTTTGGACTACAATATAGACCATGATTCTGATGTGTTGATAAATCCCAAAGCCATAAAATCCTATGACAATATGGCATGTTAATTATTTGTGTAGCATATGAATCCATTCAAGCTTGAGTTTAGAGCATAGAGGTCCTTCAACTTAAGGACGAGTTGAAACTATTTCAATTGACTAAGTTTTAGTGGACGTTGTAAATTGTGTCAGCTTTCAACTACCATAACTCTCTGTATATGTAGAATTAGGGAGCCTACTATGTGTTAAGTGATAGGTCTTTGTGTTAGCTTTCAAAAAATACCAATTTTGCTAAAATCCGACACCCGAGCAAGAAGTTATGGCCTTTCAAAGTGATATGCATCGCCTAACCGATCGCCCATGGCCACTGGAAAGCATAGGCGATAGCCTAGGCGGCGCCTATGTAAATATAGGCGATGGGATGGGCGGTTCCTATGTAAAGAATTCAAGTGACTTAAACACTCTATTTTTGGGGAAAAATGGTCTTTTACCACCTTTACTTTGCCCTAAAACACAAAATTCAGTTCCAAGGACCCCAAAATACACCTTCATTCATCAAAAGTGCTCAAGGATTCTCCTTAGGGTTTCAAAATAAAATCCCAAGCAACTCAAGATTCAACCGGGGGTTTTAGGAACAAATTACATATTTGGAATCCTCACAACGTAGGCTTCGAGAAACATCTAATATTCGTAGTAATCGAGGTACGTGGGGTTATCCTAAAATCTAATTTGTGTAGTTTTTATGAACATTCATGCTTTTAAATGGGGGTTTTCAATCAAATGCTAATAACTTGCTTTCAATATGATTTCTAAGTCATTTTTCTTTATGTCATGGGAATTGTTTGCCTATATACTTCAAGGGTTGAAACCGTGCATATGTAATTTGAGATTTTCCATATAAATATTAATGATAAATTGCTTTCAAATTCCCATGATAATGTCTTGATACCCCATATCATATTGTGACCGATAAAAGAGAGCACGCATTTGAAATAATTATTGTTCACCACTTGTAAATGATGAAGCACCTTGGTTTTACATGATTATGCATATGTGTATGTGATATTGATGACTTGTAAGTTGGGTATGATGATACCCTACAGAATATGATATATGATTGAATCAGATGAAATTTGAATGCATTGATTTTACATGAGATAGGTGGATACCCAAAGAAGGCGTTTGAGTGTAAGGGCTCATCGCTGGAAACCGTGTTTGCCGACACAGAAATTTGGTACTAGGCTAAGTGATCTTGTGTACTTGACTTTATGTCATTCCCAAATTGGGACTATAGGTAGGAGCCCGGGTTAAGTAATCTTGGGCACGACCATTAGGTCGAGACACTATGCTTCGTGGTCTTGTGTGTCTCTCCCTCACTTATACTCTAATCTCGGCGGCAATCGAGGTTTGACAGTTGATGTAAATTATGTAGGGTATTCCACCTAGCTCAGTTGTATTTCATTGTTGTTGAGAAACTATTGCATTATGCCCATGTGTTTTCAAATGATTTGATGTGAAATTTCTTTATAATGGCTCTCAACTATATTTTGTAAAAATATTATGTTTTGTTTTGATATCTCTACATGATAGTACTTTTGTGCTGACCCCCTCCCCTCTCCAACCTCTCAGGTTCAGAGGCCCAGTCTAGGGGTCAAGAGAATCAATAGGTCATTTAGACAGAGTTGCAGAGACAAGTGGTGAGCCTTCTATGTTTCGGAAGGTCTTATGTCCTGCAGTCCTTTTATCATATATTTAGTTTTGGGTCTACTGGGGGCCTTGTCCCATTTTATATACAGTTACTTGACTCAGTCATTTGTTAGAGATTTTCGCAGAAAGTTGTTTAGAGGTTGATTGATGATGGGGGAAACTTTATTTCCCCGTTATTGTTTCTTTTCATATATATGACCATGTTTCCAAATTATTGTGTTTCTTCCGCTTTAATTTGATCATATGAATTAGGTGCATGATTACCAGACAGATAGGGGTGTTTCGGGCCTCTATGGTTCAAAATGCTCGTCACGGCCAGGCCCTGGTTCGCGTCGTGATACTACGGTCGTAGGTTCTCACTGCTGGACAATGC
This sequence comes from Capsicum baccatum var. pendulum, assembly GCA_030864225.1. NCBI lineage: Eukaryota > Viridiplantae > Streptophyta > Magnoliopsida > Solanales > Solanaceae > Capsicum > Capsicum baccatum. The sequence goes on from CM061558.1 coordinate 169,978,502, forward strand.
TTCACTAAAATGGCTATAACTTTTTTTTTTTGATGTCAAATTAAGGTACTATCAAATGAATTGGAAAGATAATTCAATTATCTATTATTTGGTGGGTCTTATGATAAAAAATACATTTGAATGTAGGGGTTAGTATCGATTAAAGCTGAACATATCAAGAATTTTCTCAAGAAATCAATCGGTAAGGAAGGTTTTGACTTGGCCACGTGCTAGGAGTTACTTGTGGCCTTAATACATGCTTAAATCATTTATTATACCACTAAAACACGTTTTTTGATTTTACATGTACTTAAATCATGGATCTAATATTATCTTAGATTTTTAGGGTGTTATAATATTTTCCCCTTAGGGTCATTCATACGTGAATGAAAAATAACTAAACTAAAGTGTTAGGGAAAGAGATGCAAATTCCACACCTAGTTTATAAGATTTGAATACTGACATAATAACTGAGTATCTAAAACATGGACTGAAACAAACTCGTGAATGCATGTTATGACATGAGAATACCTGGTGACATATGACAAAAAGAATTAGTTAATTAAGGGAAACCTATTACCTTAACCTGGAACTGAGTTTGAGGAGAAAAGATGGGGTTCTTGGTAATCATAACTTCCTCTGTTTTCCAAGTATCTTCCTCAATTGAATGATTTCTCCCTAAAATATTTAAAAAATCAACCTTTTTATTCTCAACTAATGAACCTGACGACCAAGAATCTTAACTGGGACCTCTTTGTAAGAGAGACTATGTTTCACACCCACACTATCTAAGGGAACAACCAATATGAGATCAACAATACATTTTTTTAACAAGGACACATGAAAAACTTGATGCATCGATGCTAAGTCTGTAGGTAAATATAACTCATAGGCTGCATTGCCAAAGTGACCCATAATCTTATAAGGACCAATATAGCAACGATTGAAATATGAATTCTTACCAAATCTCTTCACCCCTTTCATGGGTGAAACCTTCAAGTAGCCAAGATCACCAATAGCAAACTCAAGCTCCTTTCTCCTCACATTTGAATAGGATTTTTTACAATTATGAGCAATTTGCAACCTTTATCTAATTAATTGAACTTTCTCGACAACCTCATGAATAGAATATGACCCTCTCAAGGTAGCTTTAACATATTCAAATTAGCCAATGGGATATTTACACCTCCTACCATAACATGCTTCAAATAAAGACATATGGATACTGGTGCGATAACTATTATTATAAGAAAACTCAATCAAAGGCAAACAATCATCTCAACTACCATTGAAATATTTCACACACATTCTCAATATGTCCTTTAAGGTCTGAATGGTCTTTTTTACCTGACCGTCTCTCCCTGAGTGGAATATTATACTAATATAAACTTGAGTACCAAGACCCTTCTGAAATGTCTTCCAAAATTGAAAGGTAAACTGAGTACGTCAACCTAAAATAATAGTCAAAGGGTCTCCATGCAATTTTAACAACTTCTTAAGTTAGATCATAGAATAATCCTTACTTGAAAAAATGGGCCGACTTAGTCATTCGGTCCATGATAACCCAAATAGAATTATGCTGCTAACGAGTACGTGACAACCCTATAATGAAGTCCATATTCACCACTTACCACTTCCAAGTAGGAATGCTGATATCCTAAAGCATACCATTATATCTCTTGTGCTTAAACTTATCTTATTGGCAAGTTGGACGTTTAGCCACAAACTTTACGATATCGTTTTCATGCCATTCCACCAGTAGACTTCTCGTAAATCATGGTACATCTTAGTGGCTCCTGGGTGAATAAAACATTGAGAATTGTAAACTTTTGCTAACATCTACTATATCAAGTTATCGACGTCTCAAATAGATAGTCTACCCTGACAATGAAGAACCACATCTCCTTCATGGTAGAAAACCTCAACCTTCTGACTCTGGACATTTTCTTTCAACTTAAGAAAAGTAGTATCACTATCTTAATTTTATTCCACTTAGGCTATCAAAGGGGATTATTAACCATTCCAAATTAAGATTTTACCTTTGGATAAATTGACCAACTAAACTCCCATCTATCAAGCTGGTGAACCTATTGAACTAACTCTTTCTTCCCATCTTCTATAAGAACAATATTTCCTATAGACAACCTACTAAGAACATCAACCACCATGTTGGCTTTACCCAAATGGTACGATACACTCATATCATAATCCTTCAATAACTCTAGTCGTCTTTTTGATAAAGATTTAGATCTTTATTGCTGAACACATATTGAAGGCTTTTGTGATCAGTGAATACATCAATATAAAACCTCTAGCGGTAATGCCTTCAAAGTTTTAAGGGAAAAATAATTGTTGTCATCTCAAGATCATGAGTTAGGTATTTCTTCTCATGAGGCTTAAGCTATCTAGAGACATATGCTATATCTTTTCCCTTCTACATCAATAAACAACAAAGTCTAACTCTAGAAGCATCACAATATACCACAAAATTATTTGAACCCTCTGTTAAAGTAAATAATTAGAGCGGTGGTGAGTCGAGTCTTCATCTCCTAAAATATTTTCTTTCAAGAATTTTACAAATAAAATTTGTCTTTCTTATTCATTAGTTTGGATATAGGAAAAACAATAAAGAAAAATCCTTTGACAACCATTTTTAGTAACCAACTAAACCTAAGAAACTCCTGATATCTGATGGAGTGATGAGTCTAGGCCAGTTCCTCACTACTTTGGTCATTTGAGGATCAGCTCAAGTGCAAACGCAAAGCCCCATTTTCAAATATGAAGGGTAATTTAATTGGCCAATCAATGTTGACCCCTACGAACGTAAAGGGTTGGCCGTTTTTGCAAGGTACCATTTACTAAAAATATGAAAGCCTAGTTTCATATTTTCCCATGATTTTTGGACCTTTGAGCTTTATGTTTGGGCGAATCTTGAGGATTTTTTCACCATTTGAGCTTGGTTAAGATCCCAAACCTTATTAATGTTATTTTTCATCAATTATATTATATAAGATACTTTCAAATCATGATTTCAAAATGAAAAAATTAGGGGTTTTATTGATAAAGCTTAAAAAGGATATTTCTTTGATTTCAACCCTATTTTAAAACTTTTTTTCATGGATTTTCTTCTGTAGACTCCAATAAACTTGGATAATGTGTTTTTAAATAAAATTTTTTATTTTACCCCTCATTTTTGAGCTCATTTTCCATACCCATATTGGATTTGACCCAAATATGGGTAATATGGGCATCAATAGTTTTTTTTTGAATGTGTAAATGCTCTATTTGAATATTATAGTTGATTCTGAGGTTGTTCATGAGGAAAAAACTCTAAGTTCAGGCACTTTAGTCTTGGAATTCATTATTTTGTGGTAGATTATGGCTTAAATTATTTCAAAATGAGCTGAGTAGTTAATAAATAAGTAAAGCATACTATGGATTAAGGTAAATAACCATAGGGTTTTTATTTTGAGATTATTTTTATTGTTGTGTGCTCGATGGGGGCTTATATTTTGTTGTAGTTGGTTTGTGAAATTTGATGTAGTGTGCTGCCCATATGGGAACTTTATTTGACATTATTGGCCATATCTATGCATTTGAATGCCTTTCTTCTAGATATGATGCCTGTGTAAGGGATTATTTTATTAATGTAGTCCTTATTTGAGCACTGCTTGCCTTTATCATGATAGAAATAGTTGAGTTAGGGGTTTATATGATATTAATGATATCTTACATGCATATTTATTTTGTTGGTGCCTAATTAAAGTTGATGATCATGAATTTTGACCATATTGAGTTGATTTCTCTCTCTCTCTCTCTCTCTCTCTCTCTTATATATATATATATAAATAGCATTACATCCTTGTTCTAAATATGTACATTCATGAGATATTAGTACTATTGAGAAATACTCTTTTTGAAAGAAAAAAAACCAGTTTTGTTAAAACCTTCTGTGTGAACATGGTTTGGAAAGATGCCTTGTGTTGAGTTTGAGATTGAGATATAGTATATAGGTTTTGAACCCCCTATGGGTCTTACTTGGGAGCTGCATTTCGGTGTGTGTTTACAGAAAGTCATGCAATGACTTTCATCATTCATCCATCCACCTTGCGTTACATTTCATTTACACAAGCATCTTGCTTAATTTCTTGATTTGTGCTTAGTTTCAATGTATTTTTGTACATGTTAGTGTTTTTTTTGTTTCTATATATTTATATATTAAAAATTTTAGTGGAGACAATGTGACCTACCATTTGAGACTTTTTGGTTTGTAGGTGACGTACTCATAGTATATTTTACTTATCTTATTTTATAGTTTATTCAGTTGACCTATGATAACTACTGAGTATAAGTGTATCATAATCATACCTACTATGCCCTTTCAGCACAGATCCTAGTATGATCACTATGTAAAGTGGCTAAGTTTGTGTGTGAGATAGTTAAAGAATCGAGGTACTGACATACTCTAGGCATCCAGAGTCATTTTAAAGCCTTATCTTATGTTTTTTTATGTCTTTATCTATTCCTAAGATGGATGTATATTTTAGACTCAGTTATTAGATACTATGTACTTATGACACAAGAGTTTGGTATTAAATTATGTATTTCTTTCAGACTTCCACTTTGACTTATGTTTTAGGACCTGTTTTGTTCTATAAGTCTTGTCATGTTATGTTTTATTACAATTTTTGAACTTTCTTAACCCTTACGATTGGGCTTACTTATGAGGGCTAAGCCACGATAAGTGCCATCTTGACCCCAAATTTTGAGTCATGAATAAATTAGTATTAGCGCATCCAGGTTCATTAGTCTCATAAGAGTAAGAGCAGTATGTAAAGTAGAGTCTCTGTCATGACCCGAGATTAAACCTAGTCGAAACACAGTGCTTAAAACCACAAGTGATACCAAGCTAACCCATGCACTGACATGATACTTGAGCAACTGATTTAAAATTTATATACAAGCTAAATTTGCTGAGCGGAAGCATAATCATGAGCAAATCTGAATGAATGTAATACTGATAAAGTTTACAATGTGATGAATCTGAAGAAAGAACTTAAATTACATATCATGACTCTGACTGACTATCATGACGCCTCTACTATACTGACTATTGGTGGATGGGACATGTATCCAACTACCAAAATAAGAGAACTCATCACCTACTGGCTGAATGCTGAGGACTATCGGACCCTAGTGTATGGACTACATCTGGTATCCATATCATGAAGGAATGTAGCTACAAATGCATATATGTGGTTAGTACTTTGCAATGTACTGAATATATAGGGACATGCACTACATCATGGAAGTATTTAAAACATGATTTAAAGATGCGGACATAAGTTAATTGCTGATGTATGCATTTTAAAACATGTCTATACATAGAGATGGCAAGTCACAGTGAAATTTATAAATCATGAAATGAAAATAATTCTGTAAGCTGGGAAGCTGTAGAAACATAAATGTTGTATGTAAATATCATGTAAAGCTGGATATGCTGTAAAACTGTACTGAGGATCAGATGTGAGCACTGAGCATAAAACATGAACATGTAAAATGAATGTAAGACCAAGCATAAACTTGTTCTGAAATAAATTGAATAACTGAATAACTGACATTTGTACAATTGGTCATACAAACCTGAATAGAACTATTTTGAATACTGAACTGAACTTAAACTGTGGAAGCTATCATGTAACTAGCAAACACCAATCTGAGCAAATCAGGGTCCAACCTGTAACCCCAGTTTGAAGGGTGTCGGTACCTTGCCATGAGTACTACCACATGGCTGTGTGGATCCACTAACTGGTGTCCCGATGGACAAGGGAGTCATCCTCTACTAGCAGGAAAACCTAAGAGAATGTCAACCCTAAACTGGAAGAAGACCTCTTAAAAACAATGTTGACTACATAGTTCTGGAATTTAGGGATTGCTACTAAAGGACACACCCTCTACTGGCAGGTGAGCCCCCATCCCTGGGTTCACCTGGTACTAAATCTTACTCCCAACTAAACTAACACTAGTATTATTACTGGTTTAATATGATGTGGTACTGCACTGATAAGTGCTCAACATGAACATGATATTTTGAATATAGTAATGAAATCATGGTCTAACTAACTTATAACTTGAAAATAAAGACATGTATAAATAGATAGGTATCGAGTGATCATACCCAGAAGCACTGAATGATCACAAAATATGATAACAATATTTAAAATAGTAATGTCATAGTTCAAATACCTAAAGCATAAGACTTTCTATAAATTAGTTAGAAAAATGAATTTGAACACGAGAATGTGTTAAACTTGAGAGAAGAACATATTTACATGGTTTAATTCATCACTTAATGATTTAGCATGAAATCAATTGAATATAACATGGGTAATTGAAATTCAAAGCATGAAGTTACCTAATTCACATGGGGGAAACATGTTGACTTGGATTGAATTCAAATTACTAAGAAAGTCAAGGATTAAGTTCATAATTAACATGGATAATTTCATTAAAGAGGGAAAATGTCATACTTTAATCAAAAAGGGGGACTTTTATGCTCATTGGGTGGAAGGAAACCATTGATGAATACCCTGCATACCTTAATTTTTTGAATACTTGAAGAAGAATCTTGGATACTTGAATTCTTGAGTAGAAACTTGAATTTTTGTTCTTGGGCAAAACAGGAAGGGTTTTTACGTATGATAACTGATGGAGAATGGGGCAAAATAGTGTGTATTAGAGGTTTTAATTCCCGGAAGAGGATTTTGGTGTGAGGAAAATACCAAATTACCTTAGGGGTAAAATAGTGTGTATTAGTCGTTACCCTCTAGCTAGACTTGGACACTTTCTGATTAAGGGTGACAACTTAGTTGTTAGCTTATCACTTAGGCGATGGATTATCAACCTAGTAATCAACTTTCCTAAGTAATGTAGGGTATTTTCAAATTAAAGAAAATGACAAGGTTGATAGCTCGTCACTTAGTTGATAGCTTATCACTCAAGTCGTCACCTTGTTGAAAGACGGACACTCTAAAGTAAGATGAGCATAACTTTCTACTCCGATATTGGATTAAGGTGAAATTAGATATGTTGGAAAGAGGACTCTATTATATATAATTTGGTGGGTCTTGATATTCAAAGTTTAACATATTTCAGAAGTTAGACACATTCAAAGTTGACCCTTGTAGGATGGAATACCAAAATTTGATCGAATCAAGAGCTTTTAACCTACTTTTCTTTAACTATTTCCTATGACCATTTTTTTTACCTAGATAGCACTTCCACACTAGGTAAATGATCAGGACATATATATTCATATACAAATTATAAGATTAGAGTTTACACATGTAGGAATGATAGTTTGAATTCTAGCCCAAAACTGAGGGGTGTTACATTATCTCCCCCTTGGAATCAGTCATCCTTGAATGATGAGTAGGAAATTATTTAAGCTTTATGAGTATGGAATAATGTATACATGACATGTCTGCTAATGAAGGATATAGATAAGCTGAAACATTAAAACTTCTATCATAAAACTTATTTCTGAGCTGACATGACTTTACTGACTATAAGGAGCTAATTAATGCTGGGAGTTTAGAACTCACTTGAAATGTTTATGATACAATCATACATATTAAACTGTGAAGTGTTAACCGATGCAATAAAAATTTCAAGAGTTACTAAGGATGGAATAAAGTATGTAACTTCTCATTAGGAATTATCGCTCAACAAAGCACATAGAGGAATAAAAGAAAGAAGGGCTTCATGTCATCGCCAAGTTCATTATTTAAGCACAAATCATGAGATAACGAGACTAAGGTCTTACAAGGTGTATTACAATGTCTGATCTAGAATACTTGGAAAACTAAGTTCATGAACTGAATATTTATAAACTGAATTAGGAATAAATATCTGAATTAGAGACATGATGCATGGAGTAAACTGAATTCACAATTTACATGGATACGAACAAATTACCTCTTGGAATAGCCATATTCATAAAACTTTGGATAGTAAGACTAGATAAAAATATGGAAAACTATAGGAGTTTATTTGCCTGATTGCTAAACCGAATTGTTGGCTATACAGATTGAATTATACTGAAAGCTTATACTCAACTAGAGTATTCCTTCAGCACTTTTTGTAAGAAGCTCTAATAATATTAGAGAGCAAATAATTTTGGGCATGATCTCTATAAGATATCTACATGAGGAATCACAACATGGCTATAACTTTATAATCATGGACGATAAGCCTATAAAACATAAGCTAGGATAGAATCACTTTGCCTTAGGCAATACAACAACTAACTTTCAAGCTTATCCACACTTATCAAATACTCCCTCAACTATACTTATCCTCTTAAATACTATGCTCATTGATTCAACTTGTAATTCTCACATGGTTACATATAACTACTCCAATCTAAGCTTGAGTTAAGCTACATACTCTCACCATGTTCAAGCCTATTCAACGTCATAAGGTAGCACATATAGCACCATAGTATTAGTCTAAACTATGGATTAAATATCCTATATGTTTTCACAATTCTCACCTCAAGAATAATACTCCTTACCACTTCAATCTCATACTAGGAATTCACTAACTCACAATGCGTCCATCCACTTCTATAGCAACATGACATTGAATCGTATAATTATAAACTCATATGAACTTCTAGTCTACCAATACTGCTATGATATTTTCTCATATTCTCTACTATTTTCAATAATAAATTCCATTCACAATCCTCATGAAGACACACATAGAATTCTCAATCAACCATGACATATACCAAAAGCTTTACATTAATCTTTCTTCACACTTATAACCTTAGATAAAACAAGTATACAACAATCTTTCCCTAAGAAGGGATAATTACTCTCTCTCATATAAACCACTGTTCATCAATTTTTTTCATTACCACTACCTTAACATAAAGAGAGGTCACTAAAATTTAGAACATGAGAACTGATGTGCTATAGAAATATAGCACTTTTGACGCTTACAACTATGAAAATATGGGAGTTTCTGTGGTTGTTTTGTTAGATATGATGAGTTTTAGGTATGTTTTTTAGGAAATAATGTTTTGGATGCTAAGTTCATGAAAAAAATGAAAAAGGTGTTTTTGGATGCTTATAGGAGAAATTATGGATGTTCGGGACACTTTCTAACTTGTTTGTGATCAAAGAATGTTCGTGAATTGAAGGAGAGCTAAAAATATGACTCCCAACATGTGCTAAGTCAACATGTGGAGATCATATGGGCAAAGAAAGTGTCAGAAGTCCAAATTCCGAAGAACTGACCTATAGAATTTTTTGGTCCTAGCCCTTACGGTCACTACTTGTGTCCTGGCCTTGGGCATAAATGGTACCTGTGACCTGTAGAGTGAGCACAATTAGCGACCATAAGTAGCCACCAAACCTTTCTTCTCCTATTTTGTTCGAGCTTTGATTTTAGGGTTTCCTCATGTACTTTAAATACCCTTTATGTATTTTTTAGTAGAAGGAATACACTCTTGATACTTACAAATATATATTGATTTCGATATCCGACTTTGGTATTGGAATTCTTTCGTATTAACTTCAGTGTTTTCTAGTTCTTATTATTGTGATTTCATCTATACTTTCAATCATGAATGTTGTTGATTACTTCACAAGCATGAATGGCTAAAATCCCATAACTAAGGATATTGAAACCTTGACAGATTAATGAAGTAGGGGGAAGTGCTATTGTTGTTCTGAACCAATACCCAAGAATGCATTGTATCATCTTTACTTTAATAGTTATTTTAGCAGTGGCTAATGTTAAGATCTCACCTAGACTATTGCTACTTACTCCAAAAGAGGATTAATGACTAGGAAAAAATAATGACAACAATAATTTAGAGTTTAGCTGTCAATCCACGCCACTAGGTATTACATACATAAAATGGTTAGATTTCATCTTATAACTACAGAATCAAAAGGTAATAGTTAATTGGGATTAAGATAAGGGTTAGTAAGGAGACATACTGAGACACAAAAGGTAAAGAGTGAAATCTATCTACTCCTCTAAATGACTACATATGGTACAAACTTATCAAAGTCTGTATAGAATTTATCATCTTGGTTTAACAAATCACGATAAGCATAAGAAGTTGAGAATCTAGGGGGAACATAATCCTAGTGGTCACCAGTACTGATTACAACTGAAGTTGATATTTGCATCCTGTTCGATACTGCTATTCAAATCCCCCAATTTAGTTTTCCAATTTTTGCCCATTGATTACAGCATATAAAATCCATAAGTTTATGTATCCCTTGGGATTTGACCCCAACCTTTGTTAGGTTACTATATTTGACAGCGACTGCAATTATCTTTAGAGTAAAGGTATAGCTTGAGCTTTATCAAATTTTGGCTCCGTTGCTGGGGAATACAATGCTGAGTTCTGATTTGAAGTTGTTGAATGTTTCAGGTCTTTTTGTTTGTGTCTTTAGTTGGGTATAATTCGGTATATGCCTAGAACGCGGAGTGGAGACAATCCCTTGTTCCCGTTAAATCCGAATCTAGAAAAGATCCTACAAATATCTAGTAGGAAGACAGAGCCTAAGAGAGACAATCTTCCTAAAAGAGTTCATGATGATGTGCCTCCCCCCTTACAAAAATTTACACTGACATAAGAATTGGTTGATTATCTTCACTCCTAGTGTTGTTCTACAACACACTGGCATCTACTAGAATCTGAGAGCCTGACTTGGTTTTTTGTTCTATCATCCCCCGCTTAGCATTAAGCTATCATTCTATGTTTATGGAAGCCCTTAATAAACTCTAAACTGAACTGCACTTCCTTACTCTAGAGTCCTAGATATAAAAATACATATCAATAATAAACTTGCTCAGAAAAACTACAGCTGAAAGTGTAAAACCCAATACCAGTACTTCTTTCTAAGATAGAACTCTTAACTTTCTATAGCCCCAATAATCATCATATAACAACTTAAACACTTAGTGTCTTAGAATCTTCGAGAGTATCCTTATATCCTGAGTTCACACCATTTAGAATATAAAACTCTTATTTCTATTTGCTCAATCATTCATGATTCAAACTTAGATTCTAACACTTAACATGGATATCCATAAAACATCTTACACACTAATACCTACTTATTAGTACTGGATATGAATAATGAAACACTAACCCACAAAATATTTTATAAACGTACTCAACCTTAACAAGCTCCTCTATGATTGAGGTCACTGGTTAATCTCTAACATGAATAAAGTATTAACATACTTTAAGTCTCCCTTAATTAAGAAATCTCTCTCAAAGTTCTACTCAACAAACTACACAACACCTTTTTGCCTGAATGGATGCATGATCTACTATATCCAGATAAACTCTATTCCCACTTTACTGTTGTTAAACTTCTAGGTTCATGCTTCTAACTCCAGGTTATATGCTATCAAAGGATTCTGAGAAGGGATATTGAGGGCACATATGACTTTGTCTTTGTGCACGATTTTCATGAATAGGAACAAATACTTTCAAACTTCGGAATGTACATTCTCTGATGAGATCCTTTCTAAGCCTACATGCAATCCCATAACTGTATGAGAAATGCTATATGTTGGAATTTAAGCTTGATTGTTTCTGTTACCCCAAGAATAAGGCAGAGTTGGCATTCATAAACTGAAACATTAAAACTTTTATCATGAAACTAATTTCTGAGTTGACTTGACTTTATTGACTATAAGGAGATAATTAATGCTGGGAGTTTAGAACTCACTTGAAATGTTTATGATGGAATAAAGTATGTATCTTCTCATTAGGAATTATTGCTCAACAAAGCTGCATAGGAATCAAAGAAAGAAGGTTTTCATGTCATCACCAAGTTCATTATTTAAGCACAAATCATGAGATAATGAAATTAAGGTCTTACAAGGTGTATTATAATGTCTTATCTGGAACACTTGGAAAACTAAGATCATGCACTGAATATTTATAAACTGAATTAGGACTAAATATCTGAATCAGAAACATGATGCATGGACTAAACTGAATTCATAATTTACATGGATGTGAACAAATTACCTCTTAGAATAGCCATATTCATGAAACTTTGGATAGTAAGACTAAATAAAAATATGGAAAACTATAGGATTTTATTTGTCTGATTGCTAAACCGAATTGTTGGCTATACAGATTGAATTATAGTAAAAGCTTATACTCAACTAGAGTATTCCTTCAACACTTTTTGTAAGAAGCTCTAATAACATTAGAGAGAGAATAATTTTGGGCATGATCACTCTATAATCATGGATGATAAGCCTATAAAACATAAGCTAGGATAGAATCACTTTGCCTTCGAAAATACAACAACTAACTTTCAAGCTTAGCCACACTTATCAAATACTCCCCCAACTATACTTATTCTCTTAAATACTATGATCATTGATACAACTTGTAATTGTTACATGATTACATATAACTACTCCAATCTAAGCTTGAGGTAAGCTACATACTCTCACCATGTTCAAACCTACTCAACGTCATAAGGTAGCACATATAGCACCATAATATTAGTCTAAACTATGGATTAAATATCCTCTATGTTTTCACAGTTCTCAGCTCAAGAATAATACTCCTTATTACTTCAATCTCATACTAGGAATTCACTAACTCAAAATGCGTCCAACCACTTCTATAGCAACATGACATTGAATCCTATCATTATAACCTCATATGAACTTCTAGTCAAGCAATACTCCTATGATATTTTCTCATATTCTCTACTATTTTTGTCAATAATAACTTCCATTTACTATCTCCAAGAAGATGCACATAGAATTCTCAATCAACCATGACATATACCAAAATCTTTACCTTAATCTCTCTTCACACTAATAGCCTTAGCTAAAACAAGCAAACAATAATGTTTCCATAATAAGGGACATTTACTATCTCTCATATAAACCATTGTTCATCAATTTTTTTCATCACCACTACCTTAACATAAATAGAGTTCACTAAAAGGTTAGAACATAAGGACTGATGTACTATAGAAATATAGCACTTTTGATGCTTACACCTATGAAAATATGAGAGTTTCTGAGGTTGTTTTGTTAGATATGATGATTTTTAGGTATTTTTGTTGGAAAGAATGTTTTGGATGCTAAGTTCATGAAAAAAAATGAAAAAGGTGTTTTTGGATGCTTATGGGAGAAATTATGGATATTCGGGACACTTTCTGTCTTGTTTGTGATCAAAGAATGTTCCTGAATTCAAGAAGAGCTAAAAAGATCACTCCCAACACTTTCTAAGTCAACATGTGGACAACATATGGTCAAATAAAGTGTTAGAAGTCCAAATTCCCGAGAACTGACCTATAGGAGTTTTTGGTCCTAGCACTTCTGATCACTACTTCTGCCCTGGCCTTGGGTATAAGTAGTACCTGCGACCTGCAGAGTGAGCATAATTAGCGACCATAAGTAGCCACTGACCCTTTCTTATCCTATTTTGTTCGAGCTTTGATATTAGGGTTTTCTCATGTACTTTAAATACCCTTTATGTATTTTTTAGCAGAAGGAATATACTCTTGATACTTACAAATATATCTTGATTTTAAGATCCAACTTTGGTCTTGGAATTCTTTTGTATTAACTTCAGTTGATTAATTTAATTACGGTTTTGTGTTTTATAGTTCTTATTATTGTGATTTCATCTATGCTTTCAATCAGGAATGTTGTTGATTACTTCATAAGCATGAACGACTAAAAACCCATAACTAAGGATGTGGAAACCTTGGCAGATTAATGAAGTAGGGGAAGTGATATTGTTGTTCTGAACCAATACCCAATAATGAATTGTATTATCTTCACTTTAATAGTTATTTTAGCAGTGGCTAGTGTTAAGATCTCACCTAGATTATTGCTATTTACTTTAAAAGAGGATTAATGACTAGGAAAAAATAATAACAACAATAATTTGGAGTTTAGCTGTCGATCCACGCTACTAGGTATTACCTACATAAAATGGTTAGATTTCATCTAATAACTAAAGAATCAAAAGGTAATAGTTAATTAGGATCAAGATAATGGTTAGTAAGGAGACATCCTGAGACTCAAAAGGTAAAGGGTGAAATTTATTTGCTTTTCTAAATGACTATATATGATACAAACTTATCAAAGTCTATATAGAATTTATCAGGTTGGTTTAACAAATCATGATAAGTGTAAGAAGTTGAGAATTCAGGGGGAACATAATCCTAGTGTTCACCAATACTGATTACAATTGAAGTTGATAGTTCCTCCTTGTTCGATACTGCTATTCAAATCCCCTAATTTAGTTTTCCAATTTTTGCCCTTTGATTACTGATGATAGGCGAATTTACACGCCTATAGTGCTATATTTTACCCATATTTTAGCCTAGTTTTGAGAACAAATTATATATTTCATGCACTTTTAGTCCTTTTTCCTGTAAGTGAGCTAACGAACATGATTAGCAAAGTTTCAGGTGTAAATGATGCAGAATTCAGCATTTTATCGATTACTTGACGCCAAAGAAAGCTTCACGGAAGGAGAAAAGGAAGCTTGGACGCCTAAGGACCAAAAGTGATGCATGGAAAATCTGTCCCGGGCTAAAACAACATTTCTGAAGACTTTGGGGACTTGCAGTAACTTATTTGGTCTAGGATAATAATACATTAACCTAGTACAATTGGGTTAAGTATTTCATTAGTTTATTTGGATTTGGATAATGTTACATTAACCTAGTACAATTGGGTTAAGTATTTCATTAGATTAGTAGGATTTGGTTAAGTATTTCATTAGCTTAGTAGGATTAGGATATGGGTATTATAAATACCCTATCATGCTAGAGATTTTGAAGCATCGATATACATTCTTCAACTATTAATCTTTTCTACTCTTCCAACAATTCTAATCTTTCCATTAATTCTATCTTTCTTCTTCTATTCATATATTCTTAATTTCCGCAACAAGAGAATCGTTACTTTGCCCAGGAATTCACGCCTAAACGCCTACCACCTGTGCTACACGAAATTAATCAGTATTGTGGTATAATAACAATGTCAACCGTGAGCTCCTCCGCATTCATGAGTAACTAAACTTCTCTGTTGGGGTTATGGAAGCCGAATGAGGTACTATCTATTACTATGAGCTTGTGAGTTCGTGACACGTATGCTGCTTATATCATTATTCTCTTCATCTTAATCTAAATTCTTTGTGGTTGCAAACGCAAGAATATGCTAGTATAACATTTAACTTGTTCGAAAGAAAGGTTATCTATCTGGAAAAGAGATAATGTCAAGGTAGTAGGGTCCCATCCCCTATTAAACAGTTAGTGCCGTAACTGGATTAACCTCTTGGAGAATTCGTACCGTTAGACACGCTTTAAGCTCAAAAGAGTTAAAGTTAAATAATCCTCGAATAGGTCGAAAGACGCCTGGATTTACCATCGAATACAATTCCCTATAAGCACATGCATGTCGAAATTCAACACACTCATAGCCAATAGAGACGTATAACTCATAAGGTGGACATACCCCCAACTCTTCAATTCTCATTGTTTACAACTTAATAACTATTCTTTCTGTTTACTTTGCTATTTTCAGTTTTTACTTAATATTTTGGTTACACATTACAATCCCCCCTACTTACGAGACTTGCACTAAAAGTCTAGTAATCGTTGCTTACTTGTTGACCAAGCTATTCCCTGTGGAATCGATACCCAACCCAGTTGGGTTCTATATTTGCTAGCGACCGCTTTACACTTCTACGAGAGCTGTAGATTAAGCGTTATCAATTACAACATATGAAATCCATAATCAATGTATCCCTTGGGATTTGTCCCCAACCTTTGTTGGGTTACTATATTTTACAACGACTATAATTATCTTCAGAGTAAAGGTGTAGCTTGAGCTTTATCAAATTTTGGCACCATTGCTGGGGAATACAGTGTTGAGTTGTGATTTAAAGTTGTTGTATGTTTTAGGTCTTTTTGTTTGTGTCCTTAGTTGGGTATAATTTGGTATATGCCTAGAATGCGGAGTAGAGACAATCCCTTACTCTTACTAAATCTAAATCTAGAAAGG
Source organism: Capsicum baccatum var. pendulum (assembly GCA_030864225.1). Taxonomy (NCBI): domain Eukaryota; kingdom Viridiplantae; phylum Streptophyta; class Magnoliopsida; order Solanales; family Solanaceae; genus Capsicum; species Capsicum baccatum. The sequence goes on from CM061558.1 coordinate 169,994,576, forward strand.
ATCCTACAAATATCTAGTAGGATAACAGAGCTTAGAGAGATAATCTTCTTGAAGGAGTTCATGATGATGTGCCTCCCCCTCTTCTTAAAGGATTTTAGGATATTATTGACCAACAAATGGAGGTTTTGTTAGGACAAACTACTAACCAGAGAAAGAAATAAGAAGCTCATCGCTTAGCTCGAGAGATAGAGCTAGTTGTGAACTTGAAGAAGACTACCAATCAAAACTCGATGGAAACCAAAATAGAGTTTGTGGATGCCGAGCCCATGTGGTCCCAACATACTAGTACTTGCAGCCATATAATGATGATGAAGAGGATTTAGGGTATGTTGAGCCAAATGATACTGGTTCCATTATTCCTCTTATTTTACCCCCAGACATTAAGTTTAATATATCAAGTGATATGATCAAACTATTATATATGAAGGAGGTGTTTGTGGGGTTTCTTATAGATGACACAAACATGCATCTAGCCAATTTTACTAGAATTTGCACTTCATATACCTATCCAGTGGTGAATTAAGAGGCACTCAGATTGAGGTTATTCCCTTTCTCGCTTACAGGAGAAATATTTTTATGTTTAGGGGAACTTATAATAGGATCTATCACTATGTGGAATGAGTTGTGCAGGAAATTTTTATATTAGTTCTTTTCTCTCTCTAGGATATTATAGCTTAAGGATGAGATATATAATTTTAGGCAACTGCAGTCTGATTCCATGTATGAGTCTTGGTTCAGGTTAAATAAGAAGTTGATTATGGTGACCAACCATCGGATTTCGGGGATAAACTTATTGGAGTTATTCTATAGAGCCCTGATCATCAATTCTAAAGCTATGGTAGACACTGTCTCTAGAAGATCTTCTTTGAGATTATGCTGGGAGGTAGCTTTTGATATTCTAGACCAGATCTCTCTTGCTAACAGAGGGTGGAAAACTTGGGAGGCAGAGAGAGGTTTTGTCACTCACATCATTAGAGCTACTGGTGACCAGAGAGTAGCTGACGATTCTGTAGCATAAGAGATTATGCTACTGAGGAATGATATAGGGTTGATGGAAAAATAGTTTGTGACTGTTAATTACGAGAAAGTTCATATAGTAAGATCACAGGGTGCAACTTTCAAAGCTTATGAGTCTAAGTTAAAAGATAAGTCAAGGCATCAGGATCGCTAGTTGGAGAGTTTTTGAGTCCAAAGGCAAGGAAACAAAGGTCAGAACTACTAGAATGATAGATATAGAGATCGTAGAAGGAATAGAGAAGATGACTAGATATGAAGAGATAATTATTAGAAGAAGGGAGATAGGTCTATTCCTCTTAGCAGATGAGATATGGAATAAAAACTAGAAGAAATATTGATCAAACTAGTGAAGGGTGAAGAAATCAGGAGAACAACCTTAAGAAGATTAAGTATGACATTTCAGGGTTGACCCAAAAGGTTGAGTGTCATGCCACTGCTATCAAGCAGTTGGAGTACCAGTTCAGGTAAATGTATTCTATGATAAAATAGAAATAGCCTGTTACTCTTCTGAGTGAAAAAGTTCTAAGTCCAATAGCTATAAGTCATTATCCAGCTATTACCACTAATTGTGGTGCCATTAATGATGATCCCCCTGTACTTACTATTAAGGAGTTAAATATTGATAGCACTAAGAGCGATGAGACACCTGAGGCAGATTCTTAGAAGTCGACATGGGGTGATGATGACTTTGAGTATGATAGTGGTAAGGATTGGGTTGTAGAGCTCAATGATCATGTGTACCCTTATAGTGTGACCCCTTTCTTACCATTAGTAGAAAATAAGGAGGACCCTAGATAATTCACCATTCTGTGTTCTATAGGGCCTTTTAATATCAATCAGGATTTATGTGACTTGGGATCAGGAGTAAATATGATTCCACTAGTTGTGTACAATTTTTTGAGGATGGGGGAACTCAAATTAACATCCATAAAGCTGTTGCTGGTTGAATCATCTATGAATAAATTGGTGGGTAATTTGTGTGACATAAAAGTAAGGGTGACATCTTTTATATTCCCCACTAATTTCATGGTTCTTGATTGTGAGGTGAATTCTCAAGCTCCCATTATATTGAGTAGACCCTTTCTATCAACTGGAACAACGTTGATTGATATGAACTTGGGGAAGATCTCTTTCAAACTAAATGATAAGCAAGTAGTGTTTGATATGTTTATGATAGTGCAATAGCCATACAATAAGCTAATGGTGTCTATAATAGACACTATTAATGAGGATGTTGTTGTAAAGGCCAGTATTCCAGATATACCAGGTGTTGAGTAGAGAATATAGGTGACATCCGCTCGGCTACAGATTGTTAATACCAAGTTGAAGACATTATATGAGCAAATTCAACCATATGTTTGAACAACACTAGAGGCGACTGAGGTTAGATAATAGTTTGCGCATCGAGATGATATGTCAGAGTTATGTGCTGATTTACATGCACATATTGATGCTTTTGAAAGATGTGTAGTAGATAGGTTTATAGTTATTAAGATACCAAATCTAGGACATATGAGGGAAGAGGTGGATAACTTGTGTGTATAGGTGTACTCTCTTATTGAAATCCATATATTAGCCATTCCTCTAGTTGTATGCCTAGTTGTTCAACCATCACCTTTGCATGGTTCCATAAACTTTGATTTATTCACAAAATATGATATGACATCCCCAAAAGTTGTGACCAAGAGAGGCTGAGAGGGGAACCTATAGAATCCAGATAGGCCATATGAGCATGCCCTAAAAAGAGCCACCCATGGTTCAACGGAGATTGTGTTTCTTGATAGGCGGAGGCATGCTGAGCTAGATGTGGTTGTATCTTTTTATAGTACACTTCCTCTACTATGGATTCCACTTATGGATATATACCCATATGGAGATGCTCATAACATAGACGCCTAGTGCATCCCAGGTATGTCCCCATTCCCTTTGTTTTTTTATTATTTTAGCACATTGTGATAATGCGCAGTTTTTAATTGGGGATGAGATGTACTATAGCCGCCGTGGGTTTTTGTTGCCATGCTTCTTTTCCTGTTGACCATGATATGATTGTAGAATTAACATGTCTAGGATAATTTGTGTCTTATTGTGTTTGGTTTCATATTATGATGTGTTTTTATGTAATTAGGAGATTTTTAAGTATTTAGGGCAGTTATTATGTTTTATGGATTTTTGAGAAAAATGACACCCCTTTTAAATTTTTATTTTAAAACTATGTGAATGTATAGGTATGTGAACATTATGGATCTTGTTATGACATTAGGACTAGGGACATGATAATCACTTGCTAACAATTGTATGAACCAGATAAGTAGTAGTTTGTAATATTGACTCTGTGACATGTATGTGTGAGATGCTACTTAGTTCCCTTTATGTGTTGAATCCATAATTTGCTTGGTTAGTCTTGCATAGGTTGTATTGGTTAGGAAAGGATCATAAGCCATTTTTTGAGTTTAGTCCAATTTTAGCCTAAATGACCTTCTATGTGTGAAATAATATCTCTTGATTATTGTTTTAAGCCTTATAGACTATTTTTCTTATTTCACCTATTCACCTTTCCATTTATATTACAATCAACTTGTTTTGGCCTTAGTCCTCCTTGGACATTGTGTACCTCAACTCAGGAAAAATGCCTAAGTTGAGGGTGGCTATCATAGGGGTGCATAGTCTAAATTGGGTAGTAAAATAAGAGAAAAAGTTAGTAGGGTTGGGTGTGACAACAAAAGAAAAGAAAATGAAAAAGAAAAGAAAAATTGTGAAAAAGTGTAAAAGAAAGAATAAAGACCACACCCAACCTGAATGTACAATAAAGAATAAAAAGGGAGATATAAGGATGGAATAAAAAGGAAATTGGCTAATAAGTGAGACCCCAAAGTCAGTTTAGTGCTAAGGAGGCTTAGTTACTTAATATGTCTATGTACCATACCAACCCCCAAGCCTGCATTACAAGTCTAGAAAAGTCCTATAGTGATCCTAACTTTACTATCTGAATACTAAGGTACAGAAAATAAGGGCAAGCCTATGGTATTTGAAGCACATTGATTGAAACTTTTCTTTTGAGTATGAGTGTATCTTGATTGTACCTGCATTGACATGAATTATTTTATATGAGAAAGTTGGGACTTCTTTGTTGCGAGGCAACTTGAGTCATATTACTAGAAAATTGCTTGTTTTGGGTAGTGTAACTTGGATATATGCGTGGCTGTCTGTTGCTAATATAATGCCATACATTTCTCCCATTGTGTCATATTCTTGTGCTTTATGTTCATACATAATTGGTTTTGAAAAGTGAGGTTGGAGGAGGCGTTGTGTTTTGCGCTTAAAGTGTTGACAGACTTCCTTGAATAGCTTAGATTCTCCTAGTTAAGAATCATTTATGTTTTGTTGTGTTTTGTTTCCTAAGGACATGTAAACATTATAAGTTAAGGGTGTTGATATGCTATAGAAATATAGCACTTTCGACTCTTAAAACTATGAAAATATGCAAGCTTCTAAGGCTGTCTGGTTAGATATGATGCATTTTGGGCATGTTTTGTAGGAAATCATGTTTTGAATGCTAAGTGTGTGAAAAAGATGAAAAAGGTGTTTTTGTATGCTTATGAGAGCAATTATGGATGTTGGGGTCACTTTTCGGCTTGTTCGTGACCAAAGCATTTTTGGGAATTGAAGAAGATTTGAAAAGAGGACTCCCTACACTTTCTAAGTCAACATGTGGACCACTTGTAGTACATGTGGACCACAGGTGGGCAAAGCAAGTGTCAGAAGTCCAAAATCTCGAGAGCGGACCTATAGGATATTTTGTTCCTGGAACTTGCAGTCGCTACTTGCGCCCTGGCCTTGGGTTCAATTGGTACTGCGACCTACAGAGTGCGTACAAGTAGGGACCATAAGTAGCCACCGACCCTTTTTTCTTATATTTCGTTCGGGCTTTGATTTTAGGAGTTTATCATGTACTATAAATACCTTTTATGTGTTTTTAGTAGAAGGAATGCACTCTTCATACTTATAAACATATTTTGATTCCGAGATCCTACTTTGGTCTTGGAATTATTTTGTATTAACTTCAGTTGATTAATTTATTTACGGTTGTAGTTTTTATACTTCTTATTATTGTGATTTCATTATGCTTTCAATCATGAATGTTGTTTATTACTTCACAAGCATGAGTGGCTAAAAACTCATAGCTAGGGTTATGTAAACCCTGGAGGATTGATGAAGTAGGGGAAGTGCTATTGTTGTTTTGCACCAAGACCCATGCATGCATTGTATTATGTTCACTTTAATAGTTATTTTAGCGGTGGACAATGTTAAGATATCGCTTAGATTATTGCTACTTACTCCAAAAGAGGAGTAGTGACTAGGAAAATATGATGATAACAGTAATTTGGAGTTTAACTATCGATCGACGCTACTAGGTATTATTTACATAAGATGGTTAGATTTCATCTAATAACTAGCCAATCAAAAGGTAATAGTTTACTTTGATCAAGATAAGGGTTAGCCAGGAGACATACCGAGACTCAAAAGGTAAAAGGTGAAATCCATCTGCTCTTCCAAAAGATTGTAGATGGTACATCACTTATCAAATTTTGCATGCAAAGTATTAGGTTGGTTAAAAAGCACGATAAGTCTACGAAGTTGAGAAGCCAGGGGGAACACAATCCTAGTGTTCACCAATTCTGATTACAATCGAAGTTGGTACTTGATCCTTGTTCAATACTGCTATTCAAATCCTCCCATTTACTTTTCCTATTTATACTCGTTGATTGCAACATCTGAGATCCATAAGTCCACGTATTCCCTTGGAATTTGACTCCAACCTTTGTTGGGTTACTATATTTGGCAGTAACCACAATTATCTTCAGAGTAAAGGTGTATCTTGGGCGTTATCAAGGACCCAAAGCATGAAAGAATACTTTAAATAACTTTGACACTTAACTGAGGATTGAGGAATAGAGTATCAATGGAATGGATTCATTAAAGAGATCAAATCTGAGGACATACATGGCATAATGTGAATTTTCACTAGTAATTAAGGGTGCACTATGAGTTATGGGAACTGAGTATACTGTAAAGCATTAGTACATAAGTCATGACCTGCATGACTTGAGTTTGGAGTTTATAAATTCATGGAATATGATTTGTACTACTTGGTGAACTGAAACTCCTTATACTAGGAACGGGGAGCGCACATAATTCTATATAAGTGCATAAACATGAACTATGATCACGGAGCTAACATGTAAGGCATAAGTAGATGTCATGATGAATGAAGTACAAAAATTTACACTAAGATAAGAATTGGTTGAGTATCTTCACCCCTAGTGTTATTCTACAACACACTGGCATCACTACTAGAATCTGAGAGCCTGACTTGGTTTTTTTTTCTATCATCCCCCCCTTAGCATTAAGCTATCATTCTAAGTTTGTGGAAACCCTTAATAAACTCTAAACTTAAATGTACTACCTTACTCTAGAGTCCGAGATATTAAAATACTCATCAATAATAAACTCACTCTAAAAGACTACACCTGAAAGTGTAAAACCCAATACCAGTACTTCTTTCTGAGATAGAACTCTTAACTTTCTATAGCCCCAATAGTCATCATATAATAACTTAAACACTAAGTGACTTAGAATCTTCGAGAGTATCCCCATACCCTGAGTTCACACCATCTAGATTATAAAACTCTTCTTTCTATTTGCTCAATCATTCATGATTCAAACTTAGATTCTAACACGTAACATGGATATCCATAAAACATCTTATACACTAATACCTACTTATTACTAATGGATATGAATAATGAAACACTAACCCATAAAATATTTTATGAAATACTCAACCTTAAAAAGCTCCTCTATCATTGAGGTCACTGGCTAATCTCTAAATTAATAAAGTATTAACATACTTTAAGTCTCCCTTAACTGAGAAATATCTCTCAAAGTGCTATTAAACAAACTACACAACACCTTTTTGGCTACATGGATACATGATCTACTATATCCAGATAAACACTGTTCCCACTTTACTGTTGTTAAACTTCTAGGTTCATGCTTCTAACTCCAGGTCATATGCTATCAAAGGATTCTAAGAAGGGATATGAGGGCACATATGACTTTGTCTTTGTGCACGATTTTTATGAATAGGAACAAACACTTTCAAACTTTGGAATTTAAATTCACTGATGGGATCCTTTCTAAGCCTACATACAATACCATAACTATCTGAGAAAATGCTATATGTAGGAATTTAAGCTTGATTGTTTCTGTTACCCCAAGAATAAGGAAGAGTTGGCATAGATGAAGCGAGATAAGAATCTTTGTAAGTTTCTTTGATAACATCTTCATAGCACAATTTGAGATATAAAATAAGGGGGATGTTTCTTAAATTCCTTGTAGCCTCTCAAAGAAAAGTACAGACATCTCTATACCATTCCATAAGACAATAATAGACACGACTTCATAGATACCCTAGGACACTTGAACCTTGTGCTATAATACCACGTTTATCACGACCCGAGACTACACCCTGGTCGTAAGATGGTGCTTAGAACCAAAATTGATCCCAAGTTAATCCATGTACTGGCATTATACTTGAGCAACAAATTTAAAATGTATATCCAAGATAAATGTGCCTAGCGGAAGCATAATCATGAGAAAATATGTATGAATGTAATACTGATAAATTTTACAATGTGATAAATCTAAAGAATGAACTTGAATTACATATCCTATGACTTACTATCTATGAAGCCTCTACGATACTGACTGTATATGGATGGGACATGCCTCCAACTACCACAAACCAAAACATAAGAATAATAACAATACAATACATGAACTGCAACTAATTAGAGTTCCTAAAAGAAGAGAACTCATCACCTACCAGCTGAATGCTGACAACTTTTTGACCCTGGTGTATGGACTACATCTGGTACCTACATCATGAAAAAATGTAGCCACCTATGATTATATGTGGTCAGTACTTTAGAATGTACTAAGTATATGGGGACATGCACTACATTATAAAAATATTTCAAACATTCTTTAAAGCTACAGAGATAAGTTAATTGCTAAAGTATGAATTTTGAAAAATGTCTATACATATAGATAGTAAGTCTTAGTGATATTTATAAATAATAAACTGAAAAAATTCTGTAAGCTGGGAAGCAGTAGAAACATAAATGTTGTATGTAAATCTCATGTAAAACTGGATATGCTGTAAAGCTGTACTAAGGATCATATGTTAGTACTGAGCATAAAATATGAACACATAAAATGAATGCAAGACTAACATAACCTGAACCAAGGCCTTGTCGTAATGGGCATCCCAAGTCTATCCAGGATCGGGGACCACCCCCGTTACCCAACCCAACCAACCTACGAATATTCTGAGTCAGATGAATCCTAAACATATAACAAGATAGCATGTAAGCATAACCCGAGACACTAGGAAAGGTCTATAACCGTGACCAACCCAAACAAGTTCAACCATCTATTTTCCAACAAATAACCATTACCAAACCAAACTGTGAACCAAATAAATTCTAATATAAATATATAATCCAAAATAAAAAAGGATGGAATAATCATAAATTCAGTCTGACATTATCATCCCCAATACAAATTCCAATACTAAGGCCAATACTAATACCGATCCCGCCCCTTCCAACCCATAGTAGTTATACAAGCCTCTAACCAAAAGAAAAACATTATCAGGTTAAGACATGCCACCAACCATATCCAAAACCAATATCCATAAAATAAACTAAGTACGTAAAGACATCCATGATATGAAATGGAGCCTTCTGAAATATGAAAGATCACCACTTTAATCCAAAAGTTGATCCCAAATTTGATCACTAAGCAAGAGAAGTAGGGAAGCCGATTATTGCATCGCTTTGGGATATAGCCACCCAAAGATGGGTTAGCGGGTGAACGCTATCATGAACTCAGGATAAGGATAAAATAATGGCATCCATTAAAATCAAGTAAACGAACCAATTGCATATACCCTATATATATATATATAACCATGTTGGGAAAGAAAGCCGGTCTTAGCTTGTGTTTAAAACCATTAACCTTGGTATGTGTAGCTTAACCATCCTAGAACCACCCATGGGCTATATGGGTCCAGTATAACCCCCTGAACGGGCCTTGATGCGTGTAGCCGCACAAACTGGATATACCATAAGAGGTGAGATTCTCGAGTACCCTTTGCTCTCCATGATACATATGTACAGTGTACTTAGAGGATTTTCATATACCTCATAGTATCATATATAGTCGCTATGACTAACCTTCATGTCAGAAAACATGAGTTTCTAGTGTCCATCCGTTAGACTCGCACCTTTATAGTTAGCTATCACACCCCGCTATTATTGCCTAATTAAAACCTTTACCATACAACCAAACCATTATTCTATTATCATGAATCAAGGTTATGAGTAGTGGTATTGTTATACCGACTATAGCTTGAAGGCAATGTCCTTAGCCATTCTTTTTAAGAAGAAGGAATTCTATGTACCCGTAGATTACATTATTAAGTTATCTTGGGGGAATCCCATGTACCCCACAAATGTCCCATTATTAGGTTAGCTTGAGGGAATCCTATGTGCCCCACAAGTTGTTCATTAACATGTTTACTTGGGGGATTCCCTTGTACCCTGCAAGAAAGTTTAGTTAAGCATAACTGCGACCACTAAACCTTACACTTTAACCATTTCAAACCATTTAAACCATTTATACCATTTAGGGCTCCATTACCAAACCATATCATGCAATAGTTCTATTAAAAGTCCATTAATATAGTGAAAGCATTATCATAGGCATTTTATCAAACATGTTAGGGGCATAATATTTCCAAAACCAATTCCGATTACCGATTAACCATCCCCATGCAACCAATTGTCCAAAATATCATTAAAGCATGTAAAAATATAATTAAAGCATGGGAAAACTATAACCTAACATTTAATACCAAAACCCCAACATATATTTAAACACCCCAAAACTATACAATAATCATGCCATGAAAACATTATACAAATAATGCCTTTAGATGGAAATAACAATAAGGGAGGAGTATATGCCTTAGATTTATGAAGATAATATAGAGAAATCACATAAACAAGCCCCAAATTGATTCTCTAGATAAAACCCTATCCCTTCTTTCCCCAAGAGCCTTAGAGAGAATTAGAGAGAGTTTCTAAGTGTTTAAGATTAGAATAATAGGGTAAATAACCTTCCAAGTGTGATATAAGTTGAGGTTCCTTAATAGGTTAAAAGGGGAAATGTTCAGATTACCCCTAACTTCAAGTACTTAAAAGTCCCGTCAGATGGTACGACTTACCCATACAAGTCATACCCTTCAATACGAGTGGTACTTACCACTCGTACCTAAGGCCTTTCTCCTGGACCCAACACTATCCACTATATGACTTAGCCAACCCAAGTCATACCCAACCATAAGATCAACACCCCTAAAATATATCCCTGGAAGAATAAAATCAAATGAGGTTTGATCACTGTCTACCATATGACTCAATAGTATAACTCATACCTATATTATGGCTAATGGTGAGACACTCATACTCAGATCCAACTTAAGTTGCTAAGTCTAAGATTAAGTGAAAGAAAACCCAAATTGTATGACCCTAATCAAACTATACAACTCGTACCACCAAGTCGTACCAATTCCAAAAACCAATCAACCCACCAACCAACATTGGTTAGTGTACGACTAAGCCGTACCAACCATACCCTAGAATACGACCTGTACCCCCTAGTCATATCTTGACCAAAACCCGAAAATCCAGGAAATATTCTAAGGTTACAAAATCCAGGGTGTTTCAAGACCAAGCCTAAATGTGTTCTGACATAATCTGTAAAACTAAATAGCTGAATAACTAATAAACTGAATAACTGACATTTGTACACTTGGTCATAAAAAACTAAACTGATATATTTTGAAAGATGAACTGAAATAAAACTATGGGAGATATTATGTAACTGACATTCTCTAATCTAAGCTAATCAGGGTCTAACATGTAACCCCAATTTGAAGGGTATCAGTACCTTGCCACAGGTACTAACACATAGTTGTTTTGATCCACTAACTGGTGTCCTGAAGAACTAGGGAGTCACCCTATACTGGTAGGTTCCCCTAAGATAATGTCAATGCTCAACTGACAGGAAGATCTTTCAAAACCTATGATGTCTACGTAGTTCTAGAACTCAGGGATTGCTACTAAAGGTCACACTCTCTACTGGCAGATGAGCCCCTATCCCTTTTTACTCAGTGCTAAATCCTACTCCCAACTGAATTGACACTGGTGTTATTATTTAACATGATGTGGTACTATATTGGTAAGTGCTCGCCATGAATATGATGTTCTGTATACAACAATGAAATCATGGTCTGACTGTCTCGTAACTTAAAAATAAAGACATGTATAAATAGTTAGGTATCGAGTGTTCATAACCCTCCAGCACTGAGTGATCACAAAATACGATAACAACATTTAAAATAGTGATATAAGATCATAGTTAAAAGACACAAAGCATAAGACATTTTGATAAATTGGTGAGAAGCATGAATTTGAATATAGAAATGGGTTAAACCTGAGAGAACAACATATTTACATGGTTTAATTAATAACTTGATAATTTATCATGAAATCAATTGAATATGACATGGATAATAGAAATTCAAAGCATGAAGTAACCTAATTCACATGGAAAAACTTGTTGACATGGATTGAATTCAAATTACTAAGAAAAGAAAGGATTAATTTTACAATTTACATGGATAATTTCATAAAAGAGGAAAAATTTCATACTTTAATTAAAAAGGGTATTTTTGGGCTCAATGGGTGGAAGGAACCCATTGATAAATACCCCACATACCTTAATTATTTGAATCCTTGAAAAAGAATCTTGGAATTGGGACCTTGGATGATTGAATTCTTGAGAAAAAACTTGAATTTTTGTTTTGGGGGAAAGGGGAAGGGTTTTTACATATGATAACTGATGGAGAATGGAGCAAAATAATGTGTATTGTAGGTTTTAATTCGTGGAAGAGGAGTTTGATGTGGGGAAAAGTCCAAATTACCTATAGAGAAATTGAATAAAATTTGTAAAAATTTTTAGTTGATGACTTTGGTGATAGGTTACACCTAGTTTATGACTTATCAACCTAGTCATCACCCTCTAGCTAGACTAGGACATTTTCTGGTTAAGGGTGGCTACTTAGTTAATAGCTTATCACTTAGGTGATGGCTTATCAACCTAGTCGTCACCTTTCCTAAGTGATGTAGGCTATTTTGTGGTTAATTCTTATGATGAGGTTGATATCTCGTTACTTAGTTGACGGCTTATCACTCAAGTCGTCACCTTGTTGACAGACGGACACTATGAAGTAAAATAAGCGTAACTTTCTACTCCGATATCGGATTAAGGTGATATTAGATGCATTGGAAAGAGGAATCTATTATATATAATTTGGTGGGTCTTGATATGCAAAGTTCTCCATATTTCAGAAGTTATATATATTCAAAGTTGACCCTTGAAGGATAGAATACCAAAATTTGATCAAATCAAGAGCTCCTAACTCTTCTTTGCTCAATGTGTTTCCAATGAACATTTTTTTCACCTAGATAAAGATGCACACACTAGGTAAATGATCATTATACATATATTCATATACAAATCATAGGATTAGAGTTTATACATGTAAGAATGACAGTTCGAATTCTAGCACAAAAGTACAGGGTATTATAGTCTCTCAAATTTGTATGTAGACGTTCATATCTATATTTAAGAGGATATAATATATATTTTGGAAAAACTTTTCTATTTTTATTCCTAGTATTGTAGGTTGTTCTTACCCAAATGTTATAAGTTGTGTCCATCCTTTTCTGTACGGATGGTGAGGACTAACTTTTGAGTGGTTAGAGATACTGAGTTAACACCATTGGATGGATCCAAAACTAGAAGGAGATATAGGGGTCATGGATGTCCCAGAGGTAAAGGACAGACACGAGGAGCTACCTCAGCTAGAGGATGTTCTAGAGAGGCCTCTCCTAAGCTAGAGACTGTGTATTTTATGGATGATTATCAAATATGGTATGCAAAGCCAACTCAACTCCTACAATGTTCAATTGATTTCCTAGTGCTTCAGGTCCTTCTGGTTCATCTATTGAGTCATTTGGAGGGTATTCCACAAAGTGTACCTGGTATTTCTTAAGCTTTGAGAGAAGTTCCACTTTTAGTTTTGGCATCTTCTTATGGTATTCTTGCTTTTGGTGTACAACCATCATATATGGTACCAATGTATGTGTATTCTTTGCCAGTAAGACTTATTATTCCTCTAGTTACTTCAAGTACATTTATGTTTTTTAATGATCAAAATATATTGAGAGGTTTATTTACTTAGGATTGCCTAATTTTATGGAGCTATTAGAAAGAATGCCTATGGGTTTTTGATTTATTTATAGGAAAAGTTACATAATCATGGATTCCTTGAGCCAAATGGAGTTGCTTATAATACCGATCAGTTGATAGATGTAGCTAGGGATTGTGGATGTTGTATGATAGTTAGAGATCTTTGGGTTCGATGGCTATATCTTGGAAATAATTTTTTTGAAGCCTCCTTGGGGATATTTTTGTCATATAGCTTGAGAGATTAGATACGTGATGATTTTAATTACTTGGAGTGAGGCTCCATGACTATTGCTGAGTATGAGGCTCATTTTCATACTTTATCTAGGTATTCACTACTAGCGTCTCCATCGACTCTGAGAGGATTTATAAGTTTTTGAAGAGGGTTATATGGTACTTATCAGTTGGCTACAACTTAGATGGTAGTTTTTAGGATCTTCTTTCTAGAGTATTATTGATCATGTCAATATGATGGAGTATATTTTCTAGGTTACTTAGGGATGCATCAAGAAGGTGCATCATCATGGTGAGTTTGGTAGACATGCCTCTCGAGGAATAGATTTTCTCGAGTAGAGGTTCTTGTGGTTATCATGGTATGCCAGTTTAGGCTGCTTTGCTGGGATCAGGTGGTAGACCTTCATGTTCAACAACTTCAGGTATCCAAACATCAAGCCAGGTGGTCATTCTAGTTTAACTGTACCTCCTAAGATTGAGTACGGCTATAGAGGATATTTTATATGTGATGAGTTTGGACATGTGGCCAAGGATTGTCCTCGATGTGATTTTAGACCTACTTTTATATTTGTAGTGAGATGTGGTTCATAGATTGGTAGATATGCTAATAGAGGTGCACGAGGTAGAGGTTCAGGATCTCTGGTAGTGGTCATGAGGTTACTCAGTTTGGATGCGAACATGGTCAGTGCAATGCTATACCTACTAGAATTGAGACAGATACCTCTGATGCTTTTATTACAAGTATTATCTCAGTTTGATACCAATCTACTTCTGTGTTCTTTGACCCTGGGTTGACATTCTTATATGTGTCTTCGTATTTTACTTCTGGTTTTGATAACTTATGTTAGCCTCTTCTTATGTTAGACTCTTGCTATGTCCCTTCATGTTTTCATTCTCGTAGGAGGTTCTTTAGTGGTGGACAGGGTGTACTAATCTTGTGTGGTTACCTTTATGGGCCGTGAGACTTGGATAGACTTGATTGTTCTAGATATGGTTGATTTTGATATTTTCTTTTGCATGAATTTGTTAGCTCCTTATCATGCTATTTGGACTATTATGCCAAGACTGTGGCCTTACCTATTCTAGGTATGTCGAGGTTAGCTTCAAATGGTATGCTTCGTTCAAGTTCAAAGGGTGCTATATATATTTTGCCTGCTCATATCATGATTGAGAGGGTCTGTTTGTATTATTTAGTTCATATTCATGAAACTAGGGTTTCCTTATTGCCTCCCATGGATTTTATCTGGGTTATTCATGAGGTCATGGATGTGTTTCCTATGGATTTGCCTGGCATGCCTCTAAATTGTGATATTAATTTTTCTATTTATGTGGAGTCGGGCACCAAGACCAATTTTATTCCTCTCTATAGGATGGTGCTGGTAGAGTTGAAGGAGTAGTTGCAAGGTTTAATAAGTAAGGGGTTCATTAGACCTCGTGTATCTCCTTGTGGTGCTCTGATCTTGTTTGGAAAAAAGGATGGTTCTGTGCTTATATGCATTGATTATAGGCAGTTGAACAAGGTGACGGTTAAGAACAAGTATCCTTTTTTTTGGATCGATGATCTTTTTGACCATCTTCTGGGTGCTTTGATGTTCTTCAAGATTGATTTGAGATCTGAGTATCTTCAGCTGAAGATTTTTCACGACCTGATTTACGATCATGATCGGAACCTCCTAGTCCCGCTAGTAGGTAAGCTAAACCATTGCCCGGAGCTAGGTGCAATAGGATAACTTGGTGGAAAAATGGCCTAATAGCCATAAGTTAACAATCCATATTCAAATAGAAATAAGACATTCATAAATGTCTGAATGATAGATAGAAATGAACAAATATCCCAAGACTCAGTAATGTCAATACAAGTACTACTACAATAAATTATGAGTACTGAATAGTCAAATACAATCTGTCCCAAAGATGAAAGACTAGATCTAGATACATAAAATGAAAAAAAGGGTAGCTATGACTCCAAGAGCTCACCCAATCTCCAAAATCAACTCTGTACGAGTGTCGAATCAGAGGCGGCAACTAGTACTCGAATCTACACCAAAAAAGTACATAAGTGTCGTATGAGTACCGAAACTGAAAAGACCCGAACCCCCAGCCATGTCATATAGGAACCCCAAGCCCACAGGAACCGAAGGTCGCCTCAATAACCCAACCCAAGCATCTCATCATACAATAAGAGTCGAAGGAATTCTAACTCACAAGTTAAGATTGTGGAAATAATATCATAAGTCAATCTTAGATCCAAAATAACTATCTCACACCCAAGTTCATAGTTTTTCACAATACTTCTATACAAAACTGAAGTCAAATAAATGCATGTGTCGGGACAAGCCCCAACCATAGCCAAACCAACTCTTAAAGAGACCAAGATTAAATATAAGAGACCAAGGGGTGCACATCTGTTGGAGTAAGGAATCTCACCACTTCAAGTCAGTTCACGAACCACTTCGATTGCATAATCACTGTGCGAGAAGAGAAAAAGATGCTCTGGTCCCTATGTCGCATGGGGACATAGCACCCGGAGATGGTTAGCTATTGGAATGCTAGGATGTAACTCAAGGATAAGTGATAAAATAACATCATCGATCAATAATAAGACAATATGTCACATTTTTTCACATTCATACACTCATCCATACATATCGGTATATCACATGCCAAATAAGGAACAAGTCTTATCAACATACTGCACGCACTCATTCATCATTCATGAAGTGGAGGACTACAACCTCCCTACACTTATAGCTTCAAACATTTTGAATAGGAAAAGGACTCTAACCACATTTACCTCATCATTAGACATGAGACTTTAACCATACGCACTTATTCGTTAGTCAAGGACTTTAACCACTTACACATTCATTTATACAAGGGACTCTAACCATACCCACAATGATCTAGGCAAGGGACTCTAACCTTATGCCCGTTCATTAGACTAAGGGATCTAACATCATGTCTCACTTGAACTTTAACCACAAGCCCTTTCCTTCAGCGAGGTCCTTTTACCTCGAGAGAACTCTTGAAGCACGAGACTTTAACCTCGATCAATATCATTAGACAAGGCACTTCAACCATAAGCCATTCATAAGGCAAGGAACTTCAAACTTGACCCATCACATAAGGTAAGGGACTTTAACCTCAAGCCATCACAACTATCATTAGTTGGTAGTTGGAACCTTAACCCTTTGCCTATGCATCAATATACATTTAATACAACACTTAAGGACTTTAACCATTTTAGCCAATTCAACACTATACATGACCACATGGTCCTTATAGGAGCCTTCATTGCTCAACCATATAAATAGGCAAATGCCTTCTCTTAATTCAACATACAATTCAAGTTATGGTCATTAATACCCTTACAACAATTCTATACACATTCTCACCACACTTGGGTTAAACCCATAATTTAAGTTCATCCTTATATCTAGGGACTTTAATCTTTCACTAGCCAATAACCAAGGTTACTAATTTCATAATACATGGTTCATAATTCCTTTAACACATCATTTATCATTCATCCATGTTCATTGAGCCATTGCCCTAGTTCAATACATCATCAACATATGACTAGACAACTCACTTAGATATTTTCACAAACACCTTGGGTCCATACCTTTAACAAGGCCCTTTTCATGGTATATATTATCAAGATTAGGGTTACTCAAGACCCTAATGTTTATTAATAGACAAAAAGCACCCACATATGTAATTAATCATCAATATCACATATAGATATAAGTCAAAGCAAGATTTAATATCAGACATCATTAGGCAAAAAAACCCTTTTTATTTGATTTCGAAACTACCATGTACACTTACTAATCCAAATGTGAAATACATGGGTTTAGAGATATTTAAAGAGAGGAAGAGATACATGCCTTAAACAAGATGACACACCAACAATCATGGCTCCTTATTTCCACTATATGAGCTTCCTCTAAACCCTAGCCTCCAATCTTACTTCAAGAAGATTTTAGAGTGTTTTGACGTGTTTGAGTATTGTAAAATAAGGGATTAGAAGGCTAAAATGCCTTATATAGTGAGAGAGATTAGGGTTTTTAGTAATGGGAATGGCCACAAGGCCCTTTGTTAAAAGATAAAAAGTGATCTTGTCCAGGGGTATGACGCCCCTATACGACTCAGTTAATAATCTTACCCTAGGGTACGAGTGGTACACTAACTCGTACCCTAGGATTCTCCTAGGTCACCCATACTATTGTGTGTAAAAGTGGTCACCCTTGATTAGTATCCACAGGGTATGAATCACCCCTAACTCGTAAGCTACATTCGTGACAAAAACACCCACTTGGTTTTAGGCTCCCCTCAATACGATTGAGTAGTATACTACTTGTATGCATTGGTTACGACCAAGGGGAGGTCATGTCATATTAGAAATAGTATGATACCCTTATGGACTGATTAAGGTATGAAAAGGGAAGGAAAGGTGGGTACGAGTCATGACCAAGGTACGACTCAAGTCTCTAGTTGTACCCAACTCAGAGGCACAAAAATGAAGTGTTTTTAATGGTTCAAGTCTAGGTGTTTCAATTCTCCCCCACTTGGATCATTCATCCTTGAATGAGGAGCATGACAAGCATAAGCATAAGTTAGCACATCAACATGCATCAATCATACCCTTGCAAAAGTTAGAAACAAGCACACAATGAGGATACAACCCAACACATTTCATGATCTTCATTAATCAACCATTTCATGTCATTGATCTTGAGACTCAAACCCACTACTTGTCAAGCACTTACTCATTTCACAATTTGGGGACTTCAACCCATCGACTTTTAAAGATATAAAGCAACTCAAAGCATTGAGGACTTCAACCCACCACCCATCTAAGACATGAACAAAGTACTAGGGACTTAAACCCATTACAACAAGTCACACATAGTTTCAAAGCATTAGAAACTTAAACTCATGGTATAACAAGACATAACCAATTAAAACTTGGGGACTTTAAACCAAGGCATAACTCAATTTCAAACATTGGGGACTTCAACCCATTTTTTATCAAAGGCATAAGTCAAGCAAGGAGATCTAACACATACCTCCATCATAAGCTTTTAGAATGGGAAATAAATGCGGGTACTTGGACTTTATGTCCTCTTCCGCCGCCCAAGTAGTTGGATCCTTTATAGAACCTTTACCGAAACCACTTCTTTCATTCACAATCAGTGAAATTTTTGATCCAAGATACTCACCGGGATCTCCTCATATGACAAAGTGTCCGAGATACCAACATCTTCCGAGGGGACAACCAAGGAAGGATCACCCACACATTTTCGCAACATAGAGACATGGAAAACAGGGTGAATGAAGTCCATACTAGAGGGTAACTCCAACTCATAGGCAATATTGCTAACCCTCTTCACAATTAAGAAGGGACCAACATACCGGGGACTAAGCTTCCTATTTTTGCAAAATTGCATCACTCCCTTTATGAGAGATACTTTCAAGACTACCCAATCACCCACATTAAATTCTAAGTCCCTACACCTCATTCCGCATAGAACTTTTGGTGACTTTGAGTGGTTTTTAATCTATCACAAATCACTTTAACCTACTCTATGGCTTGGTGAACTAAATCGAGGCCAAGTAACTTACCCTCGCCAACTTCGTACCACCATATAGGAGATCGACATC
Organism: Capsicum baccatum var. pendulum; assembly: GCA_030864225.1. Classification (NCBI taxonomy): domain Eukaryota; kingdom Viridiplantae; phylum Streptophyta; class Magnoliopsida; order Solanales; family Solanaceae; genus Capsicum; species Capsicum baccatum. The sequence goes on from CM061558.1 coordinate 170,013,935, forward strand.
TCCTACCATACAATGATTCAAAAGGAGCCATGCCAATACAAGAGTGGTAACTATTATTATTAAAGGCAAACTCAGTCAAAGGAAAGTGGTCATATCAACTACCACCACAATTGACCACAAAAGCCCACAACTATCCTTCAATGTTTGGATAGTTCTCTCTGCTTGCCCAACCATTTACGAGTGGAATACAGTACTAAAGCACACCTTATCTCCCAATCCTTTTTGGAATGGCTTCCAAAAGTGGGATAAAAATGGAGAACCACGATCCGACCTGATAGACACCAGAGCATCATACAACTTCACGATCTCTGAAGATACAACTTAGCATAATCTTTCATCGAGAAATTAATTCTCACAGGCAAGAAATAGGCGGATTTGGTCATTCTATCAACAATGACCCAAATGGAATCACATTGATTCTGAGATCTAGGAATAACAATAATGAAATCCATATTAATCGCCTCCCACTTTCACTTGGGCAAGACAACCTCTTGGTACAAACCACCGGGCCTCATGTGCTCAACTTTTACTTGTTGACACACTATACAATTGGCTACGTAGCTAGCCATATATAATTTCATATTAATCCACCAATAGAGCTCTTTAAGGTCATGATACATCTTGGTGGAACCAGTATAAATAGCATAATGGGCTCCAGGAGCCTTGGCCATGGCCCTTTCCCTCAATCTATCAATGTCGGGAACATATAGCCTACCTTGGTACCTCCGGATACCATCACCACCAATTGCAAAATCCAAAAAATTATGATGACCAACATTAATCTTGATCTTTATCAAGTTGGGGTCTAATACTTGATTCTGTTTTATCTCAACAATAAGAGACAATTGAGATACCAGATGCACAAACACATCACCACTCTCGGAGTCCGTAAGTCAAACTCTAAGATTAGACAAATGGTGAACATCCTTTACCAATTCCCACTTATCCTCATCAACATGGGCCAAACTTCCCATAAACAATCTACTAAGAGCATCGGCGACTACATTTGCCTTACCGAGAGGGTAATGAAGACTCATATCATAGTCTTTCAATAGATCAAACCACCTTCTTTGCCGGAGATTCAAATACTTTTGAGTAAACACATATTGAAGGCTCTTATGATCACAAAAGATGTTGACATAAAAACCATAAGGATAACACAACCAAATCTTCAAAGCAAAGAGCATGACTAATAACTCTAAGTCATGGGTAGGGTAGTTCGTTTCATGAAATTTTAATTACCTAGAATTATAGGCCATCACCCCACTATGTTGCATTAGCAAGAAACCAAGACCAACACGAGAAGCATTGCAATACACCACAAAATTATCACTACCCTCGGGTAAGTTCAAAAACTAGAGCCAAAGTCAATTTATCTTTCAACTTTTCAACACTACCCTCACACACATCAGACAACAAAAACTTGATTATCTTTTGGGTCAAATTTGTTTACGGGGTAGTTATCGTGGAAAATCTCTCTTTAAACTTTTCATAATAATTGGCTAGACCCAAGAAGCTCCAAATATTGGATGGAGTCATCGGTCTAGGACACTTCTTAGCCGCCGTAACCTTTTGGGGATCTACCATAATCCTTTCACTAGAGATGACATAACTAAGAAAAGCTACAACTTTCATCCAAAACTAACACTTGGAGAACCTGGCATATAAAGGATGATCCTTCAAAGTTGTCAACACGGCACGGAGGTGATCTACATGATTTGCCTCACTCTTAGAATACACTAAGATATCATCAATAAAGACAATTACAAACATATCTAAGATAGGATGGAAGACCCTATTCATCAAATCCATAAATGCCAATGGGGCATTGGTCAACCCAAAGGACATGACAAGAAACTCATACTGACTATGCTGGGTGACAGTGTTAGGGACATCCGCATCCCTATTCTTAAGCTGATGATAACCTGATCTAAGATCAATCTTACAGAAACACTTTGCACCCTGAAGTTGATCAAACAAATCATTGATCCTAGGAAGAGATACTTATTGTTTATGATCACTTTGTTCAACTGATGACAATCAATGGACATACGAAGGGAACCATCCTTCTTACACACGAACAATATGGGAGCACCCTATAGAGACATGCTAGAGTGGATAAAATCTTTATCTAAGAGGTATTTCAATTGCTTCTAAAGCTCTTTTAGCTCTGTCGGAGCCATTCTATATAGAGGGATGGAAATCAGATGAATGTCTTGAATAAGATCGATCCCAAAATCAATTTCCCTATCAGGATAAATACAGGGAAGATCATTGAGAAATACCTCGGGAAACTTATTCACTACGAGAATGGATTCTAGGGAAGGTTCTTTTGAGTTAGAATCTTTAACTAAGATTAAATAATACAAACACCCCTTTTCAATGAACTTTTTAAGATAAGAAATAAATCTTCCCTTAGGAAGTAGAGAACCACATTCCCATACAATGATCGACTCGTTAAGGAATTTGAACATGACCTTATGGTTCCAATAATCTAAGGAAGAGTAGAAAGAGTGCAACCAATACATCCCTAAATTGACATCAAAATCAACCATGTCTAACTCTATCAAGTCAACAAGAGTGTATCTACCACCAACACATATCACACATCCCCTATAGACTCTTCTAACAACCACAGAGTCTCTCACCGAGGTAAAAATAGAAAAAGGAATGGACAGACTCTCAGGACCATAATTAAGATACACAACCATATACGGGCTCACATAAAAAAGAGCATACCCAAGATCAAGAAAACAATATATATTAGAGGAGAAAAGTGTCAACATACCCATGACAACATCGAGGGATGCCTCAGAATCTTGGCAAGTAGCAAGTGCATACCAGTGGTTCCGGCCAACACTAGTGCCATAAATTAAAGTAGAGGTAGACATAGCACTATTTGGTATAAGAGGAGGTGGAGTAGCAATAAGGGACCTATTTGCCTAAGAAGCTACTAGAAAGGGGCACTTACACTATATGTGCCTAACCTGACCATAATGAAAACACCGGTTTCTCCCCTTCTCACACTGACCACGATGACTCTGGCCATAAAACTTGCAAGGAGGGTGGGGTAGAGCCCACTGAGCACCATTAGTCTGGAATTAGGAACCTTATGCCCAAGGACCACCCCTGAAATAAGATCGATGACTACCCAAAAACTTTGGGTAAGGAGAGTGAACACTAGCCGAGGAGAACAAACCCAAACTCCCCTACTTTTTTTTGGACACTTGCCACCATCTCCACCACTACTTTCAGAAGGACTAAATTTCTTTCCTTGCCTCTCACTAAGATCAACTTGCTTCTTTTCCTCATTCTCTACATATTTCATATACATAATCAATTTATAAATATCCATGTTCTCAATCAACAAGGCCGCCTTGATCTCGAGAACTGACTCATGTGATAATCTTGAGACAAACTCATGCATCCTAGCCCTCATTGTCGAAACCATCTCAGGATATACCTTGACAAGTGATGGAATTTCAAGACATACACTTGAACGGACATCGTCCCTTGGTTTAAGTTTACAAACTCTTCCGTCTTTGCTTTCTTTAACTATTAGGGAAAGAAATAGGCTAGGAAAGCCTCAAAGAAATCCATCCATGAAGCCAAACCATTAACAACACCTTTAGATAACTCCCACCCTTCATACCATTGGTACTATATATCTTTCAGTTAGAAGAAAGCAACCTCAATATCCTCAACATTCAAAGCATGCATGATTCAGAAAATCTTCTCCATTTCAATGATGAAGCTTTGAGGATCTTTCTCAACCTTTATACCATTGAACATAAGAGGGATCCACCTCATAAATTAGCTAATTCTTGTGGCCTTATAAGAAACGGTTGCCAGAGCACCAAACTCTAATTGAGAGGCCACTAAATGAGTCAAGAAGTTGATAGAGCGATGAAACTTTGCATTAGAAGAACTCCCTTAAGGGGATTGCGCTCATTCTTTAGTCAAGGACTTTATTCACTTACACATTCATTCAAAGAAGAGACTCTAACCACACCCACAATTATCTAGACAAGGGACTCTAACCTCATGCCTGTTCATTATAGAAGGGACTCCAACCTCATATCTCACTTGGACTTTAACCATAAGCCATTTCCTTCAGTGAGGTACTTTTACCTCAAGAGATCTCTTTATGCATGGGAATTTAACCTCGAGCAATATCATTGGGCAAGGGACTTTAACATCAAGACTTTCATAAGACAAGGGACTTCAAACTCAAGTCATCACATAAGGCAAGGGACTTTGAACTCAAGCCATCACAACTATCATTAGTTGGCTATTAGGATCTTAACCCTTTGCCTATGCATCAATATACATTCAATGCAACATTTAAGGACTTTAACCATTTTAGCTAATTCAACATTATACATGAACACATGGTCCTTATGGGAGACTTCATTGCTCAACTATATCAATAGGCCAATGCCTTCACTTAATTCAACATACAATGCAAGTTATGGTCATCAAAACCCGTACAACAATTCTATACCTCATTCTCACCACACTTGGGTTTAACCTACAATTTAAGTTCATCTTTATATCTAGGGACTTTACTCTTTCATTAGCCAACAACTATGGTTATTAATTTCATCAAACATGGTTCATTATTCCTTTAATAGATCATTTATTATTTATCCATGTTCATTGGGCCATTTTCCTAGTTCAATACATCATTAACATATGAATAGACAACTCACTCAGATATTTTCACAAACTCCTTGAGTGCGTACCTTCAACAAGGATATTTGTATGGTATATATTATCAAGATTAGGGTTACTCCAGACCCTAATGTTAATCCACATAAAACAAGCACCCATACATGCAATTCATTAAAAATATAAGATATAAACATAAGTCTAAGCAGGATTTAACATCATACATCATTAGGCAACAAATCTATTTTTATTTGATTTCAAAACCACCATGTACACTTACTAATACAAGTGTGAAATACATGGGTTTAGAGATATTTAAATAGGGGAAGAGATACGTGACTTAAAAGCAATGACACACCAATAATCTTGTCTCCTTCTTACCACTAGATGAGCTCTCTCCAAACCCTAGCCTCCAATCTTGCTTTAAAAAGCTTTTAGAGTGTTTGAGTCTTGTAAAATTAGGGCTTAGAAGGATACAATGCCGTATATAGTGAGATGTCTTAGGATTTTATTCATGGGAAATAGCCACAAGGACTTTAGTTAAAATGAAAAATGACCTCGTCCAAGGGTACGACTTTCTTCGTAATCATTCCCTAGGGTACAAGTGGTACCCTAACTCATACCCTAGATCTCTATTAGGTGAACCATACAATTATAGGTATGAGTGGGAACACTTGAGTCATATCCAAAGGGAACAACTCACCCCTAACTCTTAAGCTTCACTCATGAAAAAAAAAGTGCACTTGGTTTGAGGCTCCCCTCTATACAGTTAAGTAGTATATGACTCATATGCATTAGTTACCACTAAGGGGAGGTCATGTCATATAGAAAATAGTATGATACCCTCATGGACTGATCAAGGTACAAAAGTGGAATGCAAGGTGAGTATGAGTCATGAGCAAGGGTATGACTCAAGTCTCTAGTCGTACCCAACTCAGAGGCACCAAAATTAAGTTGTTTTTCAATAGTTCAAGTCTTGGTGTTTCAAAAACTATGTGTACTTAGTAGGAATTATCATCTAACTGAGCTAAATCATAATATTAATATGATAAGCTACAAGATAACATAAGTTAAGTCAAGATAAAAAAGGCAAACCTGGAAATAAGCTCCAACACTGCAGTAAATAGATAAATAAATACATGGGAGAATGATAACATAAGGTTCATACCGTTAACTACAAGATTGGCTCCCATAATAAGTGATGAAAAGTGAATAACCTAACATAGGCCCTCATAAGCCTGGAGTGTACAATCAAGGAAAGAAACAACTGAACAACAAAAATTTACCAACTATCATGCCATAGCAAAAAATCTAACCAACTTGTATCATATCACAGACCATCCTCAATGTTGGACTTAAATCAAAACTCAATAGCATCATCATTATTATCATCAATTTTGCCAGACTTGAATTGGAACTCATATCCTCTACACCATCAAGAATTTCCAAATTTGAATAGGAACTCATATTTATAAACTGTATCAATGAATCATTTTAGAAAGTCATTTCAATAAACTAAACTCAATAGATTATACCAATAAATCATATCTATAAACCATACTTTTACTCATTTTTACATATTGGAGCAAGAATCTTATCTAATGGTCTCATCCATAGTCACATCTATAGGCCATATTATTAGCCATATCCAAATCCATATCGATACTAATGTTCATAAGAAACACTATAAAGCATATCCAAAATTGATACCTATAGTCATATCTATAGGACACCCAACAAATTTATAAGATATTAATCATATATATAAATCACATCATATCTATGAGCTATTCAAAAACTAAAATCCATATCATACTTATAAGCAATATCAAGTACATAAACTGTATCTTGTCTATAAGCTATACCTTTTAATCATATCGATATCTATATCACTAAACATGTCCATAGTCCATATTATTATTAATATTAGGGTGCCATCCCAATAATCTCATGTATAAATCACACATCACACTTATAAATATATCCTTAATCATATATATGAGCAATATCATTAGTAATACTCAGAAATTTGCATCAATCATATTCAATAATTATATTCAACCTCCTCAAGTGTCAAATTGTAATGACCCAATTTTTTGGAACCGGAATGTCACATAGTGCTCATGATCTTGAAGGACCACAAGCTAACCCTCTACTGATATTTGTACCTGAGCACTGCATAATATAGATAATAAATACGAAAAATGGCCATAAGGTTCAAAACATCTAAAAATATTCAAAATTGAAAAGTGAATACTGATACATCTATCCGAAAAGATTCTAAACTATCTGAACTGTGGAGTTGATGGGATATTTCCCCAAATAACTCCGTCAACTGAAAATAAAATAAGTCTGATATGATAATAGTAAGAATAAGGATCATCCTCGTCTAAAAAGGACTCACTGCTATGTCTACTGCTGCTGACTAGGACTGAGCTGCTAAGGGCACTTTGGATCTCGTGCCTCTAAACCTATGGTGTCAAATAATACACCATAGCGCAAATGAGTTAGTACAGGAATGTACCGAGTATGAAGATGAGGTATGGCTAAATGTAAAGGCTTATGCATGAAAAATTACTTGTCTGAATAATAATGAGAATACTGAATGCGAACATATGCATGAATGCAAAAACCATAGCTAAAATCATCATGACTCTTAAATACTGAAACTCGGATATTACTTTACTATCATCTGAACTCACTAATAATGCCTAAGATACCGAATAACTAAATCTACTCATATCAATGACTGAAGATGAGCTTTCTACTCTCAACTGACTGCATCAGATATCAAACCTCTCTAATGGATGATTCTGGAATCTACTATTAATGATAAGAAAAGATTATATCTGAGATCAAACCTATCTAATAGAAGATCTTAGAATCTGATAATGAGAATACTCAACTAAATCTGAGACTGAGATCAAGACTATCTAAAAGGTGATCTCTGGATCTGATAATGAGATTACTTAGCTGAATCTGAGACTGAGATCAAGCCTATCTAACGGGTGATCTCTAGATCTGATAATGAGATTACTCAACTGAATCTGAGACTGAGATAAAGCCTATCTAGCAGGTGATGTTGGGATCTGATAAAAAGATTACTCAACTAAATTTGAAACTAAGATCAAGCCTATCTAGGGGGTGATCTCGGGATCTGATAACAAGAATGCTCAATTGAATCTGAAATCAATCCTATTTAGCGGGTGATCTCAGGATTTGATAATACTGATACTAAATAACTTCATGTGGGACCATGCCTATCTAGCGGGTTTCCCATGAATCAATGGAACTATCTGAGTTCCTCACTAAGATAGATGACTGTATCTGACAGTCCTGATTTCTGAGTTCTTTTCTAAAGACTGATACTGAAACTGTAACTGTGGGAGTGCTCACTTAATCGACATGCCTCAAATCTAAACCGGTGGGGTCTAACCTGTAACCCTAGCTTGAAGGGTGTTAATACCATGCCATGAGTAAAGGCCTCTCTGTTCAAGCCTTTCTAACAGGTGACCGTCACTGGAAGTCAAGCCGAAGGTAATATAATAGTCAAGCCTATCTAGCGGGTGACAAGCCTTTTCTAATGGGTGACTCCTGTATCCTACGCTGGCTACGCAGTTCTAGAGTTTAGGGATTGCTTCTAATGACTTTTCCTCTCTAATTAGGAGTCTCCACCCCTACACTCACTCGGTGCTAGCTCCTACTCCCAACTAAAAGACTCTGAACTGATTCTCAACTTAAACTGAACTAAATCTGATCCTGATCATATTTCTCAACTGATCTAACTGAGTTAAGCAAAATTTACTTGGTTCTATATCTGACGGAATACTACTGAGTCTCATTATCTGGCTGATGATACTGAGTTGTGGACTGAATACTCAAATATTACTAGATCTGAGCTGAGTACTGAACTTGACTGAGATTATTGGGAAAACTGACACGGGCTCTAGACTGTAGCTAAATTATCGAGTATAAATACCCCCAGGACTCGATAACATAAAAGTAAAGTATAACCATTCTTGAATAATCAAGACCATGGACATTCATTCACCATCACAATTACTAAAGTATCTCTTCAAGCATTTAGGAATCATAAACATATAATAGTATAGGGAGACATGCTATTGGCTCATACTCCATTCAACAAGATCTTGCATCAAACACTTAGCATGTATTAAAGTCTTAGCATGTATCAAATAGCACATAATTGGGGAATTTTATGCTATCATGTCACAATTCATTCACTAAGGCATTTCAACACACACTTGGCATGCATAGGTTTGCAGACAATTGGAGATTTCTAATTAACATGCTATAATGACTCTAATTTCTTTACATAAGCATTTTATCAAACATATGGGGAGCAAGCATTGCAGATTAAATAATTTATTTACTTAATTGACACGAACACATCACTTAACAAGCAACTTGAATAGGGTTTGTCATGAACATCACATGAATATCACATACTAGGGTCAAAGCTTGAAAACCTTGCAAACAAACATGAGTCAAAACTCAATAATAGCATGAACATCAATTTCAAATCACATGAATCATAAAAACTCATAAACATAAGATCTTTGAAATTTAGAAAAGGATTCTTGAGCTTCTTGGATGAAAGGGACCCAAGAATCAACATCTGCATACCTTAGGGAAACTTTTTCTTGAAAGCTCTTGGAGAGATTCTTGATTTCTTTATTTCTCTTGATTTTTCTTAAAGAAAGAAGAAGAGTTTTGATTTGTAGGAAACTCTAGTTTTTGATGTTGAAGATGAGAAATGAAGTTGTGAGCCTTGATCGAATATAAATAGGGGCTGAAAAGAGTGGGAAAGTACCCAAAATTTCCTTTTAAAAACGTCTTAAAAATGCTGAACGGGGTCTGCGACGGTCGAAGTGACGGTCTGTCGCTCAGTCTGATGGTTCGTTGGATCGTCCATTGTACAACGACCAGAAAAAGAACACCCTGAATCAATGTAACAATCTCAGTGATGGTCCATCGCAAACCCAATGGCCCGTCGCAAACCCAACGGTCCATTGGATTGTCCGTCGCATATTGGCCAAGATGAGGCCACACTGCCTCAGCGTGATAGTCCCAGCGACAGGTCCATCGTAGCCTTGACGGGCCGTCGTCCTGGCCGTCTCTTGGGTAAAAAAAAAAAGAGTCACTGCCTTGGTTGCGATGGGATGGGTGATGGTCCATCGCAAGCTCGACGGTCCATCAACCCAGCGGTCGCATCGGGGCGATTTCGACTGCTTTCAATAAAATGACCATAACTTCCTCATCCGATGCCAGATTTTGATGAAATGGGTATCGATGGAAAGCTTATTCAATGCTATACATGAAAAAAAGTTGATATTAGGGAAATTATACACGGTTCAAATTATTTCTCACTTAGGAAGGTACTTCTCAATCTTTTAGGACTGGATTTACGCTTTACTTGACACGCTCTAAGGCTCAGATTATGATAGAATTTTGTGGGGTCTTAGACAAACCTACCATTAAAAGATTATATCATACATAAATAAGTCTACATGGTTATAACAAGTCTTGGCCTTAGAGAGGGGGGGGGGGGAGGAGGGAGGGGACCTTTTCTAATCTCCAACAATCTTATTAGGAAACTTCAACCATGGACTAGGATAAGGTATCTAAGTTTATTTATAGATGTAAAGTAAGCCATAATTATCCGTAAGATAGAAATCCTTCCCAAACATGAATAACTAAGGTAATCCTACCTAGAACAATCACAACTAAGGCAATTCCCTTATCTTAAACAACTAAGTACAATTCTACTCTAATAGGAGTAACTAGGGAAATTTCATATGCCTTGAGTAATTAAGGCATAGCCATTCTAAATATATACTATACCGCAATGCTAAATCCACCTAAGCCATGAATAACTACACTAACTACTCAAAGTTTACGATTTCAAAATAGCCTAATGGCCTAATTAAACCCAAATACTCTCATTCTTATTTTCAATACATAAATCCCACCCCATATCTAGCATAATATCAAAATTATACTATGCGATAGATCAATATATGATGAAGGTAAAGCGACCAGACACTAGTCTGCTTAAGTAGTCATTGCTTAAGCGACCTCGTTTTGCTTTAGAGACATCCTAACGGTTGCTTAGGTACTGCTTAAGCAGTCCATTGCTGCTTTAGAGGCTACCGCTTAAGCAGTATTCAACCAGGCCAGTCTGACTGCTTAAGCGGTTAGTTAGCAGTTTAGCGAACCTCTACTTAAGTGACCCAAATGGCTGCTTAAGTGGGTGAACCAACTGAGTGTACCAGTCGAAACATCAAGTTTAATTCAAGTTTCTGCCAGTTTCTCGGGATTTTTTTGAAATCTCATATACGCAAATATACTACGCTACCTTATCAAATTTGACATTCTAGAATCAATAGCACAGTCAAAACTTCTGACCAATAGTTTAAAATGACCCTGTGTGCCTCAGAGCCAAACCAAGGATCAAGCCAACCTAATATCAATATTGCGGAGCTGTTGGAATAGTTAGAATTGGTATACAAGGTCATTAAACTAGTGTTTTTGCCTGGTAGCAAATTTGAACCAGCAAAGACTTTAAAATAGAGAATTGGCTCTAAGAACCTAACGAACTTCTTGGTAATTGAACTGTCAAGTCCCAGTAAGTCAAATTGACTTGGGGCAACTATTGGACAACTCTAAATGGCAAAAGTACAAAAAATAACCAGAAAGATCAGTACAATATCCACTATTAAAAGAACTTTCTTCCACTAAAGTAAAGGATTAGGATGTACCAGAAGCCTTGAACAAGTGAGGATACTGGGTACACATCTTGGTCTCTATCTACCAAGTAGTCTTCTCTACTGGGTAGTTCCTCCACTGAGCCCTAAATACTGGATTCAGTAGAGTGTATAATCGCCTGACATCACAAGACAAAATTAGAATAGGATCCTCCGCGAAGGTCAACCACTCATGCAACTTGACTGAGTCCCATTTGAGCACATGAGATGGATCAGGAATATATGCCACGACATAAAAATATGGAAAATCAGAGGAACAACAACAAAATCTGGGGGTAAAGCTAACTCATAAGCTACCTCACTAATGCTATAAAGAATCTCAAAAGGTCCAATATATCTGGGGCTAATATTGCCTTTGTGCCTGAACCTCATCATACACTTCATGGGCAATACATAGAGGAATACCCAATCACCAACTCCAAAACCAAGTGTACAATCTGCATATGCCTTTTCCTACTCTAAGCTACCCTCAACCTATCTTGAATCACCCTAACTCTATCTAACGACTCCTGAAGTAAGTTAGTACCATAGGGTCTAATCTCAAAAGTCTCAAACCATACAATTAGGGAATGTCATTGCCTATCATATTAGTCATCAAAGGTTGCCATCTTAATACTCAAATGGTAACTGCTATTATATGCAAACTCTGCCAAGGCTAAGTACTACTCATATTAACCTCCAAAATCCATAACACAGGCTCAAAGCATATCCTTGAGAACCTGAATAATCCACTCTGACTGCCCATCTGTATATGGGTGAAAGGTTGTACTAAGATTTACCTGAATACCCAACTCCTCCTAGAAAGCTCTCCAATAGCTAGAAGTAAACACTAGACCTTAGTCTAAAATGATAGATATAGGAATACCATGCAAATGAAATATCTTACTAACATAGTTACGAGCAACCTCTCGGCATTGAAGGATATCTAAATAGGAATATATTGTACCAACATAGTCAACCAATCCATAATGACCTAAATACCATTGGTACCATGGAGGGTATGAGGCAACCTACTAATAAATTCCATGTTAATAAGCTTGCATTTGCACTTGGGAATGGAGAATCTCTGAATCAAACCACCAGGTCACTGATACTCGACCTTCACCCGCTAACAACATAGGCAACGCGTTATAAAATCTTCCATATATCTCTTCATACCACTTCACTAATACTATTATATCAAATCTCTATAAATCTTAGCTATACTCAGGAGAATAGAATATTGGATCTATGAGCCTCATGTAGAATCTACTGAATCAGGCCATCAACCCTGTGAATACAAATATGGCTACCAAACCTCAAGACACCCTTGGAATCTATGGTATCCCTCTTGTCTCACTATTCAACACCTGAGCACAAACGATACAAAGTCTCTTATCATAAAATTAGTGATCCCAAATATGCTCAAATAATAAAGATCTCACCTCAAGACCAGCAAGAATTCTCCTAGGGTCTGAACTATCAAGTCGTACTATCAAGTTGGCTAAGAATTGAATGTCCCATGCCAATGGCCTTTGAGAAACTCAAATACAAGCTAGGATACCCATACTCACTAGCTTCTAACTCAAGGTATTTGCCACTATATTTGCCTTAATCAGATGATATAAGATAGAGATATCATAACCCTTTAGCAACTGTATCCATCAATACTACCTAGCATTAAGATCTCTATGGGTCATAAGATCCTTAAGACTACAATAATATGTGAAAATCTCAGAACGCACACCATAAAGAGAATGCCTTAAAATACTAAGAGCAAGAACTTTGCCACTATCAACAAATAATGAGTGGGGTAGTTATGCTGTACACCTTTAGCCACCTTGAAGCATAAGCAATAGCATAACCTTAATGCATTAACACACAACCCAAACCAACGCTAGAAGCATAAAAATACATGGTGAATCCCTTACCCTCAACAAGAAGAGCCAAAATAGAAGCCGATGAACAAAACTCCTTAGGCCTTCCAAAACTCTACTCACACTCCTCGATCCATCAAAAATGAATCTTCTTTCGAGTTAATCTTGTTATTGGTGCTAAAATAGTAGCAAAACTTTCAACAAATCATCTATAATATCCGTTCAAGCCAATAAAGTTATGAACCTCAGTCAGAGATATAAACCTGGTCCAATCACGAATAGCCTTAATCTTTACTGGGTCTACCATAATCCCATCCTTAGACACCACAAATGTAATAATCTTTCAGGTCATTTTTCATAATTCTATTTATTATTGGCATTAGAGCTTCTCCATATCTTCCCTAAGATATTTACAACTTACTGTTACTAACCATTTAGTTACCAGGTAGTTTATTTGTTTTTTAGCCAACTCCTTATTTAGAAGTCTTCGCTAATTCCAAATGGCCACTAGGTAAAAAATTTAGTAAAATGATATCGGATATGAATTTTGCCTACTCCAGCAGCTCCTGAATATCTATTTTAGTCTAGGTAGGCCTTTGGTTTGGGTATCGATGCACATGAGCTCATTTCGACATATTGGTTTGAAAGTTGGAAAATTGGGAATATGGGTGTGGGATCCACATTTTGTCAAAACTACCTCGCATGGAAAATATGACTTTTCTACCATTTCCAAAACATTGTTTTTAGTCTAAGGGGACCCCTGGTTCAGGTCCCAAGGCTTTCAGACTTATTTTGGGCTAATGAGCAAATTTTATGAAAAATAAAACTATAGGTGTAGGCCTCACTTTTTCCAAAATGATCTCAGATGAAAGTTTTGATGATTCCATTAGATCTAAAATATGGTTTACACTCAAATTTCACTATTAAATCATATTCATAGGGTTCCGAATGAGTTCTGAGGGTCATAAACAAGTTTTTGACTTTGCTGATATCTGGTGCATGGAGGGGATACCACAATCGCATAAGGGGTATGACGATTGCCTGTCATGACCCAATTTATTAGGTCATGATAGTGCCTACTATAACCCACCAGTAGGAAATCCAAACCTGTAGTTCAAAATAGCTAGTAACAGACTACCAAATATTTAAAGAAAAGAATTACAGAATAGATGAAATAATAAAGCAATTACATAATATAATCCCCAAACCTGGTGGCATCAGTATAAGAGTTGTTAATAATACCATAGTACAAAGTGAAGTTTGAGTAAACACACTAATATAACTTATCTCCAAATACATCATAAAGATAAGTCTAATACATAAGAGAAAGATAGGTAATGCTCCAAACGTCAGGAGATCGCTCTAAGTCTTTGAACTACTATGGCTTCACACGATGCACATACATCCACGGAGATAAATCATACTATGATCTACATGCTACAGATGTATAGTATGAGTAATAAACTAGAGGATACTTAGTAGGAATCATCGACCAACTAAGCTAAGTCATGATATAAAGATGATATAATGCAAGATAATCATAACTAAGTCAAGGTACAGAATCGAACCTGAATCATCTCCGTCATCACTGTATATAATAAGTAATCAAAATGGAATAACGACATAACGTAAGGCATCCACACATTCCAATATCTCTATACATAACAAGTAATAAATATTGAAATAACAATATAACATAAGGCACCCACGAATGCCCATATCTCTATTAATAAGAATTGGACAATTCAGAATACTATGTATCATAAAGAATCAACATAAGCAATCACAAGTAAAAAGGTGGTTCCCATACTCCAACTGATGCATAAAGTAAAGAACTCATCACAGTGTCCCATATCATTGGAGAGTACACCCAGGAAAAATGTGAAGGAATCTAATCAACAATATATCCAAACTCCATCGTTATTCAACCGTCGATCCATGCTTACTATCAATCAGAAAATTTATCAACATTCCACAATTATCATCAATATTCATAATTAAACAATATGTAAATATATATGTATAAGCATAACAATACCATCATTTAGACAACTATATCCTCGATATGCACTAATATCTATTTCTTAGCTAGCCAACACTTATTTACTAATCCAATTACTCACTAGTCATCATATACCTTCTAATTGTTATTTATACACTATTCACCACAAAATCACTATTCATAGGTCAACAGCTAGTCATTCTTCACCAACTAAATAATAACTAGCACATAGCAAAAATTCAATACTAAGCCATGTTTATCAACTAATGAATATTTATTTCTATCCATCCCAAACTCACTAATCACCATTGATCCAAGAACCGCTAATCACCAATTATTCACTATTCAATTTATTGACTAAACTCCATTTAGTAACTAGCATCATTAATCCACAAATCCTAGTTTGGAAACTAGTCATCATCTCGACTAAATCATTACTATCAACTAAACATCATTATTGCTAAGGTTCAACTATCCATAAGTCATTATAAACATCTTAATTAATATTCACCAATAATCATATTTTCAACCTTAAATCAACAACTATACCACTTTATAACTTAATCACTAGAAAATTAGGGCTGACATCTCTAATATCAATATTATACCCAACTACACCTAAGAATAAATAACATATAATTTCCATACATAGGGCTAGCCAAACTTTAATTGGTAGATGTACTCATAGGCACATCAATAATCATCTTCCGGCCTTATTAGGTATCGTCATATCATCATAGTATCCTCCAAACTTATGGAGTATCATAAAATCATCATAATATCCTCCGACTGTACCGGTATTATCATATCATCATAATATCCTTATAACGCCCCGAAAAATGGGTCCCGCAGCATCACACGGTGCTTGAGGCTACGAGTAACCCCAAGCTAACCCTTTGAGCCATTTTTATTTAGTTCAACACAAATCAACGAGGTTTCCATAAATAACCCTCAAATATCAACAGAGTAATCATCATCCAAGAATAAAAGAGTTTTAGAAAGATAACAAAATACAACTTATTAGTCAACTCCCAACATCTATACTAGTCTGACTAGCGTCTAAGAAAGTCAATAAAACCAGTGAGCCATTGAGACATGCCCCAACTAACTCATACTCAGTTATCAAATGTAAATGATTCCGTAAAACCAACATCAGACATCACGTCCTCGGAATATGAGGATTCACCACAACAGAGGATGTAGAACAGCATGCCCAAAGAATTATTGTCGAACCTGGAACTGAGAACCTGAACCTATATTTTGAGAAAATACAGCCCACATCCGAAGATGTGGGTCAGTACCATGGAAAGGAATCGAGTATATGGGGGTGTATACAGTTGTATAAACATCATCATCATAAATATTTATAAGAAATATGCAGGATGTATGAAAGACTTATATAGCCCGAAGAAAATCATCATAATCATGAGAGGATGAAATAAGTACAATAACACATGTGAGTCATCATATAATTTCTCAATCACTTTCAGTTAATCAAGAATATCAATTCTCATAATGTAAATATCATTTAAATCTTTCGAAAGAATAACTTTCACAATTACACTTTCAAATTACTTCACCATTCACCATAGACACAAGAAAACACACACACACTGGGAGATCTCATAACTAACATAAACCATGTGAGCACATGGAGTCTAACGTACAACCCATGTTGGAGAGAGTCATCCTATCCTTGCCATCGGAGTAGGACTATAAGTATCAAATCCAAAAACTAGTGATCACTATATATAATAAGCCTCAATTCTGGCTCCTGCGGGGGCACGTAGTTCTAGGGAAGTACCAACACAACTATACCTCCCACTCGGTGCTAAAGAATACTCCCGGACTTAGCTTAGATCTTTTCAAAGAAAATCCACCACAAAATAATTCAGCAATTCGCAACGGGAGCCATCATGCTACCCCTTTTTTCATAATAAATCAAAATGTGGATTTCTTTTCTCATTCGAGTTCAAAAATAGCTCTTTCAAGACCAAAAGGTCAAATCATTCAAATCTCAAGGTGTGCATAACACATTACTTTCACAAAAATCATAATTCTCAAATAGGGTTCAAAACCCATATATCAATACTTGAGCAAAATATTTCAAGATTCACACTTTATGTAGCAAACATGTATAATTCATATGAAAATATGGAGATTCAACTTCAAACATGATATTAACATCAAAACTCAAGGAATTTATCTTCAAGACATCATAAAAATATAATAGTCTTTTGAGCAAGAACATAGGATAATAGTTTCTATCTCAAATTCATATCAAAGCATGTAAAATCATATATCTTTGTAAAATAATACAAATTTTGGGCACAAGAACGAAAGGATGTTCTTGTTGAAAAACCCCACATACCTTGAAATTGACCTCTTGATTATAGAATCCTATTCATACAAATAAGGGGTTCTCTTCAAAGATCTCGAGATGATGAGTTCGAATATCAGATCAAATTTGAATTTCTACGGTGAAATTGGAAGATATTTGGAGCTCAAAATGGACCTAGGGTTCAGTTCTCTCAATATTTTTGATGGAAGAACATGAATTTTATGGATCAATATAGGTATAGATGGTTAATTTTCGTACATGAAGTGAAGGCATAATGACCAAAATGCCCTTAAAAATCAACTAATTCTCGAATCTGTCCTTTGGTAGACTATTTTGATAGTCGGAAGTAGATCAACCATAACGTTTTACTCCGATATCCAAATTGGATGAAACTAATTTCATTGGAAAGAGGACTCTCATACCTTTCTGTTGATATATAGTATCTCACCCATATTATTGTGTACGAGGAGTTATGATCATTTGAAGTTAACCCAAAAATTCACTTTTGATAAGCTGAAGTAGATCAACCATAATTTTTTTCTCCGACAGGCAAATCAGATGAAACCAATTTCATCGGAAAGAGGACTCGCAGAGCTTTCCGTTGATATATAGTACATCACCCAGATTATTATTTATAAGGAGTTATGATCGTTTAAAGTTGGAGCAAAAATACTCCAGGCCTCAGTACTTTTTCCTGCACGTTTTACTGTTGACTACTATGCATAGTTCGATTGGAATGTTCATAACTCGTCGCTCGGGTGTTCGTTTTGGATGATCCACATATCGTTGGAAATATTATTTGATACTCTTCGAAATGGTGGGTCATAATATAAGACTTTCCTCACGAAAAATTTATAATTCATTTTAGAAGATAGAACCTAATACATTTATGCACAAAATTTCAATGAAAAATTTCTCGGGGTATTACAATCCTCTGGCTTTGTCGGGTATCATCATATCATCATAATATCATATTTACTTGTTAGGTATTATCATATTATCATAATATCCACCAACCTTTCCAGGTATCATCATATCATCATAATATCCTCCATCTTTGCCAGGCATCATCATATCATCATAGTATTATCTGTCCTAGCCGGGAATCATCATACTATCCAAATTAATATCAAGAATAAAGAGCAAAACCCATGAGGGATAAATTAAAGAACAAGGCCTTTGAGGGATAAAGTAAAGAATAAACCCTACGAGGGCTAAAGTAAATAAACATAAAAGGAGAAGCAAGAAGAGCATCAATGTCATATTATCAATAAGTGTATATATATGTAACATGAATGTTATAAGTGATAAGTCAATAATATAGTACATTATACCACATAACCATAATAATTATAATAAGCAATGGCCCACAAGCAACCTATTCATCGGCCCACTATTAGCGTAGAAAAAGTTTATCGCTAACTTGAGCAATATCAAATCCATGGCATAATCTATAGCTTATTCAAAGCATATTAGATATTGTACTTTATTTATTAAGCCATTCTATAGTAAAGGTCCCATTAAATAAGGTGTTCATTGGACCAATCAATAGCTATGCAATGGCCTAATCAATAGCCTGAGTAATAGCCACTTCCGTGGCTTAATGAATAACTTGGTAATAGGTTTTTTAATAGCATAAACAATAGCTCCTTATGGCATCATCAATAAATTAACTACCAAGGTTCCTCAATATAGCCTCAAGGGGAATTTTCTAGGCATTTTTAAAGCACCTATGGGTCTCTCGAGAACTACCTCAATCTTGACTTAAGGTTGGTCAAGGCCCACATATAAATCCCCTAATATACTTTCTAAGTTCAATTATACCCCAGACTAGGCTAATGTATCTAATTCAACCCTTATGTGTATAGCAGGCCACCAGTAAGTCCAAGACGCAAATTCTACCCAAATACTATCACTAAGTCAATTGGAACTAAGGCAACTTCATTAGAGTAAGAATCTAAGGCCAATCTTTCCCTAAGCATGAGTGACTTGGTCACCCCCATTGAGCTAGAGTAGTTCTAAGAATTCCCCTATTAAGCATGAGACATCAAGTATAATCCATTAAGGTTTGATACAACAAGCTAGGCAGTTCACTATATGGATCTAAATGACCTAAAAGATCCAACTAAGCATAAGTCTTGGAAAATCATTAACCAACACCTAAAACCCTTCCTAATCTAACAAGATAGCACAATTATACTATGATAAATCTCATTCTAACAAGAGATAAATCTAGCCTACCTCAAATTTGAAGACTACTCATCAATTTGCTAAACCTTTGTTCCCCCTTCCGAGAAGCCTCTTCAAGATACCAAACAATCTAAGACATAATCTATTCATAAATACGAGTGTAGCAATACCTATATTGCACCATTGTGCTTGGGTTCAAAAATAACATTGAACCTCAAGTGGGTTCCACATACAAAATATACATTTCTGAGGTCAACCCAAGTTCATACAACATCAAAGAATCATAACCCTCAAGAAATAGGTGTAAACTAAGCTTATTTGGGGCTAAAATCAAGCCCTCAAACTATTTTGAGTTTTGATAAAATAATCAAGAAATTTAAGCTTGAAAAAGAAGGATTCTTACATTAAATATGATGTTAATCACAAAATTATATATTAATCAAACTTCCAATTCACCCACAAGACTCAATTTTGAGTTACCACACTTATTTTGAGGTTTTTAGATCTCAAAGATGAAGTGAAAATGCCCTAAACATTTCTTGGGGTCCATATATAGCCCTACAGGTAAGGAGATATTGCTATTGCTATCCTAGGGGTGTCTATCACGGTAGGTCTATTTCCATAATCCTCATTGGTTCACGATACACCGTACCAACCTAGTCAAAACTTATTTTTATCCATCAAAACTCATTCAGACTCCGATTGTCGCAATTGAACTATGTAACTGACTAAATTTAATGTTCTGAACGTGTTGGTAAAGTAGGATTTTCCATTGGAGTTCATTTTCAAATGTGGTCCCCATACCCATTCTTACTATTTTCCTACTTTTTAACTAATAGTTCAAAATGAGTTCGGGTACATTAGGATCCGAACCAAAGGTCTACCAAGCGTAAACTCGATATTCCAAATCTGTTGGTGTAGCCAAAATTTGTATCTAAGATTGTTTTACTTATGTTTTTGATCGGTGGCTATTTGGAACCTGTGAAGACTTCTAAATAAAGAATTAGTTCTAAAAACCAAATGAACTTTCAGATCATAGAATTGTCAGTCCCAGCATGTCATAAATGACTTGGGACAGCTACAGAGAAGCCCTAACGATGGATATCAGCAAAAATATGAAAAATGAATGGAAGAGTCATTACATCGCCTAATCACAATAGCAATATCTCCATACCTGGTATGGGTATAAAATAACCCCTTAGGTCATATTTTGGTCATTTCTTACTAATTCTTGAGAGCCAAAATCCCTAAATGAGTTTTATTACTCAAAATTAAGTATTATGGGTGAATTGGGACTTTATAATTATTTATTATCGTGATTATCATCTGATTTAAGGTAAGATTTCATTAATTTATTGGTGAATTTTCTTAGTTTTTGACCCAAAGCTCCAAATAACTCAGGGCTTGATTTTAGACCAAATTTTTCTTGGTTATCACCCATTTGAGAGGGTTTTGATTCCATGAGCCTAATATCACGTTGTGTTGACCTCAAAAATATCTTTTCCATAAGTACAACCCACTTGAGGTTTTTGGCGTCGTTTTTGGACCCGAAGCACATAGTGCAATATGGGTATCATTATTCTGTTATTATGAGTAGATTACAATTTTGATAGTATGATGGCATTTTGGGATTGTAAAGTAAATATAGGGATTTGGTAAATGATGTAAGGTTTTATAGCTCGACTCTGAGGTAGGCTTCAATGTACTCTTCTTCCTAAGATGATATGCGACATATATTGCGTGTAAATGTGAATTTTAAGATTGATTATGTTTATAATGACTTAGTCTTGATTTTTAGTTTCTTTAGGATTAGATGATGGTCTTGGACCCATAAGGTGAAATAATGAGTACCCTTTAGAACCCTATTGCCTTCTTCCTAGATTAGACTAATTCCTAGAATGGGTATGATATAATGCCAGGTTTGGGATATGGTTTAAGTGCTGGAATCATGGTTGGTATTATTAACCTTAGTTGGGCTAGTCTAGTGTTATTGAATCTATAATTTAGGTGGAGTTAACCTAAATGCCCTTGTTTCTAAATAAAGTTCCTATCTTAGGATTTGTTATGTCTTACTTGACATCTAGAAGTTAAAATAACATCTTAGCCTAGTTTGGGGTATAAATTTCCTAAATATGAAAATTGAGGATTAGAAGTGGGTTCCTTTGGCCAACTTAGGCTAAGACTTGTGTTAGCCCTTATAGACTTAGTTGCGGATGCTAGGCTTAGTTGAGACTATTGATCCTTTCGAATAAGTTTACTTTGTGGCTTGGTAACTTAGGATGCATTTTCTCCCAGATAATGATTAATGACGTATGGCCATGTTTTCCTCATAGATATGATATTGGCCCTTTAGAGATGATATTTTCTATTTAATATGATATTGGGCCTTTACAGATGCTATTTTCTCTTAGATATGATATTGGGCCTTTAGAGATGTTATTTCCTCTTAGATATGATATTGTTTCTTTAGAGATGCTATTTTCTCTTAGAAATGATACTTGGCCTATAGAGATATATTCCTCATAGTTATGCTATACCACCTATAGATACGAGACGTCTTATAGATGATATATTTATTTTATGAAAGTTTGTTCAAACTAGAAATTAAAGGCAAAAATTATGAATAAGATTTCAATATGAAACAAGTCTTGGGATTATATCTTCCTAGGATGAAAATTCTAGTTGATGACTACATGGGTAGGCTAGGTTAAGGGTTCTTAATGCTAGTTTGTCAACCAAACCTCAATATTATCACCCATGGACCCTTTCGGATACCTCATGGATGTGGAAATAAAATCCACCTAATACCTTAATTGGGCATTCCCATTTCTAGCAAGATGCCCATGACCTAGCTAATTCTCAATTCACCCTTATTTCTAAAATAATGAAAAGGGAATAAACTACATCTAACTATTATTCACTAATGCCTTGTCATCCATATCCCTCTTTAAAGGTTGATATAGGATCCAAAAATATACTCACATACCTCTTTCAAGGATGATGTGAGATGTAGAAGATTTGGGATTTTCACCCACAAATCCATTTTGGAAATTTAGGGTTTTCACCCATAAACCCCAACTCAATTAAGCAAGTATTAGTGAAACCCATCATTAATAACCAAAATCTACACTACTAAATCACAACCCACACATATTTGCACCCTATTTCAAAATAATCCCAAGATAAATGTTTAGCTACTCATGAAGTTAAAGGAAAGGAATATACCAAAAGGATCTCAATGCTTCCATAGAAATTGAAATTAAGATGATTCTTCAATTTAACTTCAATTACACTAAACTCATGTTGAAAATTTTAACACAATAGTTTCCCCAAATTACTAGGGTTTACAAAGTCTCCAAATTTAATTTTCAAAGTGGAGAATACCAAATAATAAAGGGTTTTTGTATTATATGGGATTTGGGGTTGTCTATAAAAAAATTACACAATTCCCCTGTGCATAAACCCACGATGTCGCAATCACTGCAGCTTGTCCTTAATCACGGCTACCGAGACCGTTGTACGGCTATCGCGTTCACCAACAGTTGAACAAGCTTGAATTGTCGTGATCGCGACTCTCCAACCGCTATTACGGTAATGGACGGTCATATCCTCCTACTTCTTTTCCATATTTTGCACTTCTCTTCCCCTTTTGATTTTTTTTAGCTTATTTCACTCCTTTTCTTCTTATCACAGGTATAACTGCAAAATATGGGAATTAGTGCATTCAAATGACAAAATTTTCTCATTCTTATCATTATATCATAGTAGTATGTACTAATTTGGATGTAATTGAATGGTAAATTTACCACTAATCAATACCCCAATCTAAACCTTTGCTTGTCCTCAAGCAACACTACTTCTTACTCAATGAGACAATCCAAATATAAGCCCATTTATACAACCATATGCTCACAATGAATTTAAACTTGATCAACACCAAAATATAGCTCTTAAAATAGGCAAAGCTATTCACATGATTCCCCTCAACATGAAACACTATCTCAAGGACGTATAATACTTTACAGAACTACATAGCAATAATTACTAAATCTCTAGAAGTGACTCCATATTGATAGAAACTCAACTATACTTCTTTGCCTCTTTTCTAAAAAATAACAATTCCACCCACCTCAATTTGTTTAGATGATGCCTCATAAGAAGAAAATCTTACAGACCAAGTTATACATTATGCAACAAGGGATTTTAGTGTAAAACACTCTCTCTCAAAAGACTCTCTCAATGCTAACAAGTACCATACCATAGTATTGCTCTTATTTTCAATCACACTACAATGAATACACTTGGATGGAGATACCAGAGTACTTTTTCTAGATTGTAATGTAGGTTCAGGAAAGGGTATGATATCATTTGGGTAAAAAGTGACTACACCCTCCTTGAACATCTACATCACATTATTTAACCAAATTTTTTTTGATGGACCACTTTATTTATTTCCAAAATTTACACATGCCTAATTTTCTACCTTGATTTACCCCATTCTTAGAAAACATTTCCTTTCGACTATTTTTTTTGCACTCCGTTCTATTCCTTCTTTTGATGATTCCTTTCTTTTTCACTTTTCTGATTCCTTTATTTGCTTAACATTATAGGCATCAACTTACATTATCATGGCCCAAAGTCCACTCTTACAAACTTAGCACCCCAACTTAGGCATTTGGCCTCAATTTTCATTTTGAAAGTTCAAAGAGGGAAGGGTTCAAAAGAGGGAAAAAGTTTCAATGGTTCAAGGTTTTTAATGTGGTTGCCAAAGAAAGGCTTGAAGGATGAAAATGGGTAACTAAGTATATTATTCTATGTATGGGTAGGCTATTTAGGCTAAAGTGGGATCCTAATGTTCATCAAGAAGGCCTAAAGTCATTTCACCAACAAAGTATAATCACAATTAGCCTTGAGTGACTAATGGGGAAAGTTCTAGACAGTACAAGTATGCATGAGAGTTAGACAATTATGCTCACTGCACATGGTATGCAAACTTTTCATGGAGGCTCAATTGCACTTTCTAATAAAGACAAAAGGGACTATTTACTAATTTATACAAGTTAAAGACTTTATATTCACAAAAAGAGGTAAAGTATTATTACAAAATTATTCATGTCCATGCCTTTGGTTTTAAAAAGCTTTTAGAGACGAAGGGGGTGATTGCTTTGCATTTGCACCATGCAAAATTTGCTATTTATGGCACCAAACCAAGCAGTCATCTCATAATTCGGCTTTCATGAGGGCAAAATATATGTCTACTCATATTCACCATAGATATAAGGGAGATCCCAAATCCAAAATGACATAGGTACTTAGATTTCCCTGGCCTTTATGTGTCGATGCTATGGGTACTCAGACTTTCCCTACATCCATAGCTCAAAACCCAATTATGATAATTTTTCCTTAAGCATATCGTCACTCAATCTATCATAGGGAAAGGATTATCCGATATTATTATAAACAAGATAAAAATAAACAAACTAAAAATAAAACAAGCAACTAATCCATGAAATGTAGGCACCAATCGAGTGACCAAATATTACAACTGAGAATATAAATAAAAATCATCCAAAATAATATAAAACATCCATAAATATCTCAATAATATAGACCAAATGAATAAATAAGGAGACAGGCACCCCCAACTAAGAAGGTTGCAGTGACTTCACTACATAATCAATAAAGCATAAAGAGAGTAAAAGGGTGCTCCTTGTTATCGCATCAAGAGATGCTTTCTCCATTTGTATCATCATCACCTCCAGCACCGTTTAAGTCGTCCCAATCAGTTGGGGTATTATTATAACTATCGAATTTGGTAGAAGAAAGTCTGTCTCTGGGGTTCAGGATCTTCCAAAGGCCTTTCACCCCTTTCCACATCTTGGTGAAGAATTTGTCTCTATTTTTCTTTCTCTTTTCCATCTTCCTATTTGAATCCCTGAGCTCCTTATGAGAATCTGCCAAAGATAAGTAGGCCCTCTAATATATATAGTTTTGATGATGCGCAGGTAATATTAAGGGACCAGGTCCCTGGATGTGCCTGGTACAGTAAAGCTAGAATGCGTATCTACACAATTTTTTCCTCTTGTGTTACAAACATGTTGGTGCTACTTGTACTTAATAGGACACCTGGCCCAATTAGATTTCAGTGCTAATCATCACTCATCTATAAAAGAAAAAAAAGGCTTCTTTATTAAATATTTTTTACAAAAATCTAAAGAGTGAAGAGAGGTAGCAAAAACTCCATTTTAAGATTGATCAAGCATTGCTCATGTTGTTATCTTTTTAATATGCTTAAAGAGTGAGTGAGTGTTCTTGAGTGCTGATTTGTAATTGAACTACTCATGTTATAAGCATAATGTTTGCTTTGTATTTTCTCAAGAGTTATTAGGTAGAGTTTCCTAAGTTTGATACTAATTAGAGTTAATCAGTGTAGAGAGTCCTTGGCGGAGTTGATTATACTGGATTTTGTTGGTGCTTCTGAGGTATATCTGTGGTTTTTCCTCACTTGAGCAAGGAGGTTTCCACGTTAAAACTTGTGTGTTGTTTTTTTCTTGCACTACCCTTAGTTTTACTACACTTTATTGTTTGATTACTTGTGATTGAATTTGAGGGACCTGGTTTCTCACTGTGTAGTGCAACCTCTAAGAGTTCTATAATTGTTATCAAAGCCAGGTCACTCTAAAAGGTTCACACCTAGAGTGTATTGGTTAGCATGGATGCTCTACTTAACTTGGAAGATGGGTAATCAACCACTAGAATACCTAGATGAAATGGACAATACTATGGGTGTTGGAAAATAAGGATGTTTGACTTCATTATGGCTGAGGACAGTGAGCTAATATACATTATTCTTAATGGTCCTCATGTACCTATAAGAGATGTCAAATAAGAAGATGTTACTAGAATAGTTATCAAAAGTAGGAGGGAGTTAAATGATTAAGATAGAAAAGGAGTTGGGAAAAACTATAAAACAAAGAAATTGCTTGTCTGTGGCATAGGACTAGATGAATACAACATACTTTTATCTTGTGAAATAGCTAAGGAAATCTGGGACTACTTGAAGATAACTCATGAAGGAACCGCTAATGTGATGGATTAAGAAGTTGATACGCTGAACACTCAGTATGGAACCTTCATAACGAGAGAAGGAGAAGCTATTCATGAGATGATTACCAGGTTTAATTCTATCACTAATGAGTTGCACTGCTTATAAGAAGTAATTCATTTATACAACCAGGTGAGAAAAATCTGTCGGGTTCTTTCTAAACCCTGGGAAAGTAAAGTGGATGCTATTATTAAGTAAAGGAACTTAAAAACTCTCACCATGGAAGAACTCATTGGAAATTTGAAGACTTATGAACTTAAAAAGTAGTAAGATCATTAGAAGAGGAAGAGAAAAAGAGAAAAATCTCTGACACTAAGGGAACTAAATTCAGAATCTAACGAAGAAGACACTGATGTTGTCTATTTGGAAAAAAAAATTGTAAGAGCTGTGAAGAAAAATAGTTAGTTTCAAAGAGGTGGTAGTAACAACAAAAAGGGGACTATGGAGGTATGTCACAAATGTGGAAGTCCTGAGCACTTCATTAAGGATTGTCAAATGCACAAATTAGACTATTAGGAATATCTCAAGACTAGTGTTGACAAAGTAAAGAACAAGGACTATGTACCTATAAAATAAAGAAAAAAGGTTGCAATTGATTATATAGTAAGGCAGGATCTAGCAATATAACGGATTTCTCTAGTGAATCTAAAAAGGATGGGAAGTAGAAAGATGTTTTTATGTTGGCAGCGAAGGATGAGAAAGTGACCTTTGATTCCTTATTTCCTTTTATAGCAAACATTAAAGATGAAAAAGAAAATAAGGTAACACTTTCTGACATTAAAGAAAACTTAGAGAATTAATCTGCTAGAAAAATAAAAAACCTTGCCAATGTGTGAAATGACTAATGAAAAGATGCTCTGGAATAAAAGGTAGAAAGTTAAAAGATTGAATCGATAGCTCTAATCCTCCAGATATTTGAAATTGAGGATCTGGTTGTAAAGCTAAAATCTAAAAATTTAAACTTAATTAATCAACTGGAGAAAGCTAATAGTGCCTATGACAAAGAGAAAAGTAATTCACCAGAAGGAAAGATAGAAGAACAGGAGATGGAATTTATAACTTTGACTCTCCAGTTATCTAAAACTGAGCAACAAGTTGCTAAGCTCAAATTTGAAAATCTGAGCTTGATGAGTGAACTGGAGAAAGTAGATACTTTTGAGAGTAAAGGGAAGAAAAAAGCATTAATGTTTCAGGTTGATCTTGAAGAAAAATTAGAGGATTTCCATAAACATCTTATGTATGAACTTCGGAAGAATAAGGAGTTAGAGAGGAACCTGGTCCGTTTGAAGGAAGAACTTAAAAATCCCTATGATGGAATACATCATCTCAGATCCTTTTTAACTTAACTAGTCAAGGTTCCAATAATAAGAAGGGTTTTGTTTATCAAAAAGGAACCTAACTTCGTCGATCTTAGGGAAGGTTTGTCATGATGCTAAGAACAAGGTCCGCATGCCTCTATGTACTCATTATGGAAGAGATGGACAAACAAAGAAAAATTGTTAGAGCTAGATTAGAGGTAGAATGAATGGTTCTAGATATATTAGCAAGGGAATGCACATTTTATGGGTTTCAAGCCTCAAGAAGTTGTGAAAAGGAATTCTTTATAGAGATAGGCATAATGGGATTTGATCAGACTATTTCCTCCTACTGGGAACTCAAACTCAAGTGGGTTCCCAAATTCAACTTGTCATCATGGTTCTAGGTGTGATAAAGGGGATTGAAGTCAAAATGATTCATTAATAAGTGCTCAAAGTTTAATTCTAGAAGATCTGATTGTTATCTCTCTCTTTCTTAGGACACTTTAAGTAGAAGTATCTCATTTTGAAAAGATTGATCTCAAAGGACCTGGTCCCTGGCAAAATAAAGCTGAAATTCTCAAGCTATGAAATACATGGAGCTCTTGATCATTTAGAAAAACTATTAATCCCTATTGGAAGTTAAGTCTCAGAAATTGAAGAATTCATTCATGATGATGATGGTGAAAGGCTGAAAGGTGAAGAGAATGATGTTAATTCAAAATGTCAAGTCTAGGACCTTCTTCTCAGTCCTATTTTAAGAATAAGTCATGGTATAATGTGGTGTAATAAATCTAATAAGCTGATGCTGGGATTGATTAGATTATTCTAACCTATGATCAAGTGAATCATTGTCTCCTCACAAAATTGGCTATGTTCAGAAAGAAGATATCCTTGGTAAATTAGGTACTTCTTGGTCTAACTCAGTACCATACCCTTGGAGGTATACATCCATGGGAAAAACTTTGGTGGTGGAAAAATGTGATAAGCACAAAGTTGAAGATTCACACAAACTAGAGAGGGACCTGGACCCATCTCTTAGGTTAGTATTATGTTTGTGCAAATTTTGTCTATTTTGTCAAGGAAAATCTGTGTCCTCACTATCCTTGTGTCTCAAAAATTCGTCCTCTTCTGAAAGGCAAAGGTAAGTCACCTAAAATCTGATATTGATCATATCTTGTTCCCTCCAGAAAACCCTTCCTTTTGCTTATTGTTCCTTTATATCTTTTTGCACCTACTCCTTCTCTCATCAAAAAGGGAAAATCCTAATTCCAAATAGCCCTTCTAAGAAAAAGACCTTTTTGATGGCTGCAACTCTCCTAATTTCATATCATTCAAAG
The DNA here is from genome assembly GCA_030864225.1 of Capsicum baccatum var. pendulum. Lineage (NCBI taxonomy): Eukaryota > Viridiplantae > Streptophyta > Magnoliopsida > Solanales > Solanaceae > Capsicum > Capsicum baccatum. The sequence continues at coordinate 170,043,523 of CM061558.1, forward strand.
GATTCTGAGCTTAGCATAGTTAAAAATCACTTCCCAAACCTTCCTAAAAACATTCTTCTTCTCCTACTCTTCAAAAGCTTAACTCCTTTATCACTCAACTTGTTAATGATAAATCATCATTGAATCTTTAAAACTGTTCTGATAGTGTTGTTGTGGATGAAACTCGGGTTACTGAAAATCTCATCTTGTTGTCAAATAGCCTAGGAATGAGCATAGTTGATCACAAGAAAAACAATGTTAGTAAAACACCAAGAATTTTTGGAAACTGGTCTAGAAGTTTTATTGTGAAGTAGCTGACTCTTGAGAGACCTTGTCCCAAGAAAAGAAAAGTATCTGAAAGAGAAGTTGTGAGAATTTATACTAGAAGAAAGAATGGGGAGAAAAGTGAGGTTGTATCCAAGAATTTTAGAAACAGGATTTTGAAGAATCAAATGGTGTTAACTGGAAGGATTTTTGTTTCAAATATGCTAACAGAACCTGGTATGGTGGAATTAGTTGAGCTGGTTAAACATCAAGATTGGATGTATCTCATGGAAGGACCTATTCTTACTATTTTTGATGAGATATACAGGGAATTCTAGTTCACTTTAGAATTCTGAAAGATGGGATGAATCTGACTTCACAAGTCCAAGGAAAGAAAATAAAGATGGATGAGAAAACACTAGGAAGAATTTTAGAAGTTCCTATATATAGGGTTAGAACTATCTCCAAGAAGCTGCCTTCAATAGAATTATTAGCAAATGCATCCAAGGTTAAAGGAAAATTTGTGGTTACAGTGAATTAAAAATAACTCAATAGTGAGTTTAAATTGGTCTTTGACTTTGTGAACAAGGTAATTCTACTTAGATCACAAAACAAAAAACATTTCCTCAGCCATTAATTTGTATGTGATGGAATGAATTAGTAGATTTGAATTCATTAATCTACCTACATTGATGATAGAACACATTCACAAAGTGCTTCTTGGAAAAAATGGAAAGTATAGCATGCCTTATGGATATTGGTTGAGCAAGGTATTTGACCAATTTGGTATTGTCTGTGAAAATAAAACCCAAGGGATCGTGATACAAATTCTTAGCATGAAGACATTGTTCAAAACTAAATGTGTTAAATCAGGTATCATTTATCAAAGGGATCTTAGCAAGGAAATAGAGGAACTGAAGGTCAATTTAGCTGCCAAGGATGAAGAAATTAGCATTCTCCAGGTGAAAATTGAGCATCTCTCCAAAGGAATCCTATGTGACTTTGAAATACTCAAAATTTAGAATTCTAATATGAAGAAGAGGGTGGCAATCTTAATTGATAAGGTCCTTAACCTGAATAAAGAAATAAGGCATCTCAACAAAAACCTGACCCTGCTCCTTAAAATTTTTTTCCCAGTCCTTCACCTATTAAATCTTTGTAATCCTCGTGGATTTTCCCTAAGAATATTTAATTTATGCACTACAATGATACTTATCCTCTACGTATGAATTGATCTTTTATATGCGTGTTACATCTGTTCCCTTTAAATTGTAAAGTTATTCTTTATGTTAGTGTTGCTTTAGTGGCCATGAGTAAACTAATTTGTGCTTATTTTACACTTGGTTTACTATACTCACTTTTCAATAATGCCAAAAGGGGGAATACTAAGTTCATGTAGTAGGGACCAGGTACCAGGTGCAACTGATGTAGATGCCTAGGATATATTGAGTTGCATATTTGAATTACTTAATGATAGGAGGAAGTAAGTGATGTGTTGAATAGATGAATGAAGGAGGTCATGTTGAGAGGGGGAAGTATGTAGATAAACTAAATAAAGGTACATGATGATAGGGGGAAGAACTCAAAGTTTTTGCTACAAATGACAACAAGGGACCAGGTCCATATGTTGCATGATGATAGAAGCATGATGACAGGGGGAACATTCATCTTCAGAGTAGTAATCACTCATATTAAAGGTGACGGATGTACCCAAAGCTGTATGGTTGGTTTTTCATCATTAAAAAGAGGGAAAATTTCTATATGTAGGTTTGATGATGATTAGCTAATGTAAGGGGAACAGGTCCCTGGAAGTGCATGGTATAGTATAGCTGGCAAGTATTCCTGCACAGTTTTTTCCTCTTGTACAACAAACTTGCTGGTGCTGCTTGCACTGAATAGGACACTTGGTCTAATTAGATTTCATCTTTAATCATCACTCATCTATAAAAGAAAAAAGAGGCGTATTCATCAAGTAGTTTTTGCACAAATCTAAAGAGTGAAGAGAGGCATAAAAAACTCCATTTCAAGATTGCTCATGTTTTTATCTTTGTAATATGCTTAAAGAGTTAGTGAGTGTTCTTATGTACTGATTTGTAATCAAACTACTCATGCTATAAGTGTAGAGAGTCCATGGTAGAGTTTCGAAGATGAGCTTGTGGTAGAGTTGTTACAAGCGAAAGGAGACTAGAGTTAGCTGAAATTGAGTCTGTAATCAAGAGGTTGATTATACTGCATTTCTTTGGTAATAGGGAGGGAAAGTAATGGTTTTTCCTCCCTTGACCAAGGATATTTCTACATTAAATCTTGTGTGTTGTTTGTTCCTACAATATCCTTAGTTTTCTGGCACATTATTGTTTGATTTCTTGTGATTGACTTTGAGAGTCCTAGTCCCTTACTGTGTGGTGAAACCCCCAAGGGTTCTACACCCTCTCAAGCCTATAAATGGTGGCTCCCTATGTCCTCTGATCCTTCAGGTACCTCTCACACCACATAAGAATATCGGGTGGTGGAAGGCTTTCTCGACCCCTGAGGCAACCCTTTTACAAGCTCCTTTATCGCCCTCATCTCCATTGAGATCTCCTCAAAAGGCCCTACTGTGGATGTCCTACATGAGTCTGTGTCCTCAAATATCAACTTGAATAAGTTGATCTTTCTCTTATTTCTCTTGATTGATACTATTTCACCCCAAATATTGAGAGGATAAATAGGGGTGTTTGGGAGCACCCAAGTGTCTCCAGGTTTCCTCAACCTGGATCTCCTACGCAGCTCAGTAATCAAAGAACGAAATAAGATAAGAATACCACCGTGGATCTTAAAATACTTCATGTACAAGATTACAAGTTGACCAACATTGAAAGGGATGTTATTTAGTAAATAGGTAACCATCCAGGCAAGCATATCTAGAATAACAATCATGTATATGCATGGAGAAACCCAACTACAAATAATGTTCGGCCATATTATTGCCTCCACTATGAAATCATTCATCGATATACCCTCTTGGTAGCCTCCCAAGGAACCTCCCTGCCATGGCACAAGTTCTCAGGCATCCAACTCCTTGGTTCACACCCCTTCACCTCAAATTGGATCATCTCTTCATCCAACCACCCATAGAAATCATTAATATGTTCGGCCCAAAGTGAACATTCTTCCCCCAGATCCACAAACATGGTTGGAGAAATATACCACGCTAAGGTTAGCATACAATTCCCGTATCCAATGCTTGTTTTCCCAAAAAGGATCCGAGGCAAAACAACTCCATTGGGTGGCGACCAAGCCGACATTGAATTCCATGAGCTTCTTCGACACCTTATCAAAGCAAATGCCTCTCTCCGGGAGAAATTTGGTTTTGGGGAGGTCGGAATAATGTTGATTGTGGCATTCTGTGACCATAAACCGGGTTCGATCACATTCTTCCATATTGAGCCTTAAAAACATTAAAATAACACAATAGCATTAATCGACAACATTTACATGTGAAAAGTATGCAATGTTATCAATTTAAGTCAATGAGTGGTGACTTAAAATTTTTTAGGTAAGAAATGTACTTAGCAGATTTTCAGTCCAGGCTTAAAAACATACTAAGACGCCGCAATTGCATGCCACTGAGCCACAATTGCGGTACCGTGATTTTGACCATGTGATCTCGATCACGATAGCTGAGGTTATGTCAACCTAAATTTGTAAGACACTAAATTTGTCAGATTTCAATGCCATATTGTGTTCCAAAGAAAAAACATTCATTAAGATAAAAGAGCATGGTTTCTAAGTACTCGATAATGCCCCTATAACATGGAAAAACTAACATTGACTTCATTTGGGCATTTAATTGAGCACTTTGTGTGAAAAACTAATTATATCAAAATTTAACCAAATTTGGGTTCTCAAGGCTTCCCCAAATATGTGCACACCACTATAAAATGCTAACCACACCACACAAGCATAATTCAACAAGGATTTAACATGTAAAGAACAGTTTTAAGCCTATACCCACAACACAGGTTCTAAGGCCTAAATATAAGTATAAAGGAGAGTTTGAACCATATGCAGAATTAAGGATGCAAAGAGAGATGCTTAAACAAGTTTACATGCCCAACACTAGCTCAAAATTAAGTGCAATATGAGATAAATTTGAATAGGGAGTGTGAGGGGGGAAATAGGCAGTCGATTGGTTTTTGAACCAGTCATGACCACAAACAGTGTCTAAGTTTCACAATTGCGGTCATATAGCTACCTCGATCACGGTAGCATGGTGACACAACCCAAACCAGGGCCTAGATATGTTAGGTATCTCAAGTCCAACTAGGACTATAGGCCACCCCCAATACCGCACCGTTACCACCCTATATCCCATGTCAGATGAATTTTAAACATATAATAAGTTAAAATAATAATAATTTAAAGACATGATAGGAGGCTTAAAACCAACGCCGAAAATCACAACCCATTAACCAACCATTTCCAATCCTAATGCCAATGCCAATGCCAATACCAATACTAACACTAATACATACACCACCCATGCCCAGAGTAGTTTAACAAAGCCTCTAACCAAAATCAAAGAACATCTAATTTAGAAATGCCACTGACCCTAGCCAAAACCATAAACATAGAAATAACAATAATGCAATGAAGTCCATTGCATGAAATAGGGTCTTTTGGAGTTTGAAAGCTCACCACTTTAATCAAACTCAAAGCTGTCCCCAAATCCAAGTCAGTGAGCAGGAGGAATGATAGTATGGTTGATTTTTGCATCGCGTGGGGATACAACACTCAAATATAGTTAGCAAAGTGAATGCTAGTATGTAACTCAAGGATAAGGATAAAATAATACCATCATTTCAAAACCAAATCAGTTAAGCATGTGTAATTAAATATATACACACATATATATACAGACACTTATATATATACATATAAATATATCATGTAGAGATAGGGAATAAGGTTTAGCATGCATTTAAATACTTCCTGGGTTGAGTATCTTGACCTTCCTAAAACCACCCACAGGCTTTATGGGTTCAGCTCCCGCTGTTGAAAGGGCCTCAGTACGTGTTAACCACAAGACCGGAGAAAAGAACCTGTGATGAATAGTATATCTCCAAAAATAAAAAGTGTCATACTATATATAGTTTTGATGATGACTAGCTAAACTATAAGGAACCAGGTCCCGTGATGTGCAAAGTATAGTACAGTTGGCACGCTCCTTCTGCACAGTTTTGTTATCTTGTGTAACAAACTTGCAATTACTATTTTATGCTTTTTTGTACTCACTTGGATAGCTGGTCTAATGATATTTCAACCCCTAATCATCACCCAACTATAAAAGGAAAGATATGAATCTTCAATAATTGCTTTTTTTGCAATTCTAAGGAGTGAAGCAAGGCTGCAAAAACCCATTTCAATACAGCTCAAGTTCTTATCCATGAGGGCTTAAATTGTATTAGTTCTTGAGTACTAAATTATAACCAAACTACTCATGCTATAAGAGTAGTTTTTTCTTATGTGGAAAGACCTACTTAGGTAGAGTTATCTAAGCATTATTGATAATTAGATTTAATCAGTAAAAACAGTCCTTGGTAGAGTTACAAAGATGAGCTTATAGTAGAGCTGCTATAAGCAAAAAGAGCATACGGGTAGGCTAGAATCTTACTGTAATCAAAAGGTTGATTATAGTGGATTTAGAGGTGTTTGTGAGGGCAAACTGTGGTTTTTCCCATTCTGGGTTTCCACGTAAAAATTCATGTGTCTTTAATCTTCATGCATTTCCTTTAAATGTCTCAATATCTTATAATTGCACTACTATTCTATTACTTGTTATGGATACTGGGGACCTGGTCCCTCTCCGTGTGGTATAACCCCCAAGGGTCCAAACATTGGTATCAGCGTGAGGTTTACTCTAAAAGGTTCATACCTAGAGTATTCAAGTCATTATGACTTCTATAACTGAACAAAGGATGGAAGGAAAAGAAGCAAAAGGGAAGAGATTGTTGCCCCTAAAGGCTTTAGAATCTAACCCAGGTAAAGAAGACACCGAAGTTTCACTTCTAGTAACAAAGATTATTAGAGTTATAAAAAAGGCAATTCATCTTGGCAAAAGAATGATCAAAATCCTTAAAAAACAATAAGGAAAGATACAGTCAGTAATATAATAAAGTAGATGTTGGCTGCACGGGAAGTCTCCTCAAATTAATCAGAGAAAGAAAAGGAAACTATAGATGATTTTGAGCTGAATCATTGTGAGAAGAGGATAATCTAAGGTTCTTGTAGCTCTCTAATAGCCACTGCTGAAGAAAAGGAAGATAATGTGATAGAAACGACGGATGACAACCAAAACTTGTTGATGGATAATGGCTGTTCTATACACATGACTGGAAGGGTTGATTGTTTTCTCACAATCAAGACACTTCAAGGGGGAGTAATGTCCTTTGGAAATGGAAAAAGGTACATCGAAGGTGTTGTAATAATGGGCGAATCACCTTATCATGCAATTGAATATGTGTAGAATGTGAATAGGCTTAAATACAGTCTTCTAAATGTTTCCAAAATTTGTGACAAGGGAAATGAGGTAAAATTTTCATCTAATGGATGTACTGTATCAAGTATGAAATCTGGAAAGATTATCCTTAACGCCAAAAGAATCAAGAACATGTACATAGATGATATAGAGTTTGTGGTAGATGGAGAATTAATGTGCTTAAGTACACAAGGTAAAGATTCTAATTTGTGGCACAGAAGATTAGGGCATGTGAGTTCCTCCCTGTTAAACAAGCTAATTTCGAGGGGTCTAGTCCTTGGTCTGCTAAAGATGAAATTTCCAGACAACAATGTCTGTGATGTGTATGTTAAAGGAAAATAGACCAGATCTTATTTCAAACTCAAGAAGCAAGTAAGTACTTCCAGGTCCCTTGAAATACGTCACATAGATTTATGCGGACTATCAAAGACCAAAGTAGAGGAGGGAAAAAATCTGTGTTGCTTATTGTAGATGACTATTTGAGGTTCACTTGGACAATGTTATAAGAACCAAGGCTGAAACATATGGGGTTCTTGTAAATTTTTCCTGGAAAATCCAAGTGAGGTTAAATTGCAAAATTGATAAATTTAGGTCTGGTCATGGGACTAAATTTGAGAACTCTCAAGTTGAGAAATTTTGTACTGAGCATGAAATAAGTGACAATTTTTCAGCTCCCAAAACTCCTCAACAAAATTGAGTTGTTGGAAATGCCCACACAGACTATATGCTCTTTATTCCGAACAGGATCAAGAAAATTCTTCTGATATGGTCACTAGTATATTACCAATCTTTCATTTTCATATTTACGGTTTGCTTGATCTAGGAGCCTTTTTGTCTTTTGTTACTCCTTATATAGAATTTGATTTCAGTGTTAGTCCCAAAATTCTAGTAGAACCCTTCGCAGTGTCTACCCCAATATGTAAAACTATCATAGCCCAAAGGGTATACAGGAACTGTCCGGTTATGGTATCTCAGAAAGTCACTTCAGCAGACTTAGTCAAATTAGAGATGACTTATTTTGATGTCATTCTCGACATGGAATGGATTCATTCCTACTATGCCATAGTAGACTACAGAAACATAATTGTCTAGTTTCTGAATAACCTATTCTAGAGTGGAGAGGTAGTACTTTAGTTTTCAAAGGCCAGCTTCTTTCATACCTTCGGGGATAGAAAATCATATCTAAGGGATGCGTCTATCATCTTGTTTGAGTTAAGGACTCTAGTTCCAAAACTTCTAGTTTTGAATCAATCCCAATAGTGAATGAATATTTAGATTTGTTTTTGAAGATCTTCAAGGAATTCCTACCGAAAGGGAAATGGACTTCGGTATAGACCTTCTTCTAGATACTCAACCTATATCTATTCCACCATACAGAATGACACCAGTAGAACTTAGAGAATCTAAAGAATAGTGAAGGATCTCCTAGTTAAGGGATTCATCAGACCCAGTGTGTCCATTTGGGGTACACTAGTCTTATTCGTGCGCAAAAAAGATAGTTCTCTCAAAATATGTATAGACTACCGTTAACTCAACAAGGTCACAGTCAATAAAAAGTATGCACTTCTTAGAGTCAATGACTTGTTCAATTAGCTTCAGGGTTCCAGCTATTTCTCTAAGATAGACCTCAGATCAGGCTATTAGCAGCTCAGACTCAGAGATTGTGACATTCTAAAGACTGCTTTCAGAACTCGGTATGATCACTTTGAATTCTTAGTCATGTTCTTTGATCTTACCCATGCACCCGCAACCTTCATGGACTTGATGAACTGAGTATTCTACCAATACTTAGATATGTTTGTTAGAGTATTCATAGATGACATTCTTGTCTATTCTCATAGTGAGCATGATCTTGAAGACCATCTTAAAATATCAAAACCCACCATTTATCATGATGTCTGTTCATGTCCAATATGTCAGCTCTATGACCATCACTTATATTCATTCACGTTAGTAAAAACTCATGTACGCTCCCAATTCCTAGGATAAAGAGTTCCATTTTACTCAGTGTTATGAATCATGTCCCATGAGTATAGAAAATTCAGACTCAGGTCATGAACTCAAGACTCATACACTCATGTCATGCTTTATAGTATGCCCAGCTCACATGATACATGCTCCACTACTTGTGATCAGTTGAACTTAGATTTATGTCATGAATACCCTTAATTAAGATCCCTCAGTGAATCCGTGGTGCTGATGTTCTATACCTAAGCCTTAGTTACCATGTTAGTTCAGTAATCTATATTCAGTAAAGGACTCAGGTAATCCTACAAGACCATGGCTTTTAGTTAGCAGTTACTTAGCCATCAAACTTCAGTACTTCAGTACCAGTCTAAACCTCAATTATCAGAAACCAGCATTCAGCCCCAGTTATAGTCTTATTTGTAGTTACATTCTCAATTACCATCATAGCTATAATGTCATCCCCATTCATAGTCCAGTAAGATCAGAAATTCAGTTCACTTTCAGGATTACCCGACCATAGCATATGGCCAACAGATAGTGAGTTAGTAGTATTTCAGTACCTTAGATTATAGAGAGTTTCCAAATCATGTTATACACTTGGTCTTGCATCCTTCAGTTAATACAATTTTCACCCATTTATGCTCAGTTACCTCATGTTACCCAGTTAGTTCATACCTTCTATGCATGATAGTCTGCAGTTTAAGTCCAGCTATCAAAACTAAGTACCATTCAGTCTTAAATTCCTAGTACTCAGCCATCGATCAGTCGACAGATAAGATGAGTCAGTCAATAGGAATTAGTCTGAATAGCCAGTACTTCAGTCCAACAGTTAGATAGAAAAGTTCATATATTTTCCCATTCTATTCATCTAGTCACACTATCTGAAGTCTCATGAATGTTACCATTCTAAGATGGACTAATCATATAGTTGCGTGTGCAAATCAGTCTATGTTTCATGTCTCAGTCTTAGATCCCAGATATACAGTCACGATTTATTTTGGGTATTTTCACCCATATGATCGTATTTAGCTGAACCTTATAGCCTTACAGTTCTATGTATTCCACATTATTATGTCATAATTTGCAGTGTACAGGTACAGATATCAATCATGGGTTAGCTTGTGGTCCCTCGGGGTCATGAGCACCGTGTAGCATTCTGGTTCAACGAATCGGGGTGTTACAAACTTAGTATCAGAGCCTAAGGTTCAATAGAGTCCTAGGAAGTCTAAAAGCCATATCTAGTAGAGTCTTGTACTTGGGTGTGTTTCGTGCCACATTTATGTGCGGGAGGCTATAAGTGTTTTAGGAACAATCCCCTATCCTCATTATTCATGTCATGCTAGTGATCATAATCACAAGTTAAACTCTCAGTATAATCCATTCTTTTCTTATTCCAGACCAGGGCCCCAAAGAGAAGAAACCATCCATCTCTTCAACCCAAAGATCCTTTGGGCGAACATATTTCCCATGCGGAGTTTAGAGCTGTATTTACCACACTTGCTCAGTCCATGGCTGCGCAGAATGAACAACCACCAGTTATTTCAGCCAATCCAGTGGCTAATCCCAAAGAAGCTAAGGTTCAGGACTTCACCTGGATGAACCCTTCATCTTTCCATGGGTGTAAGTCTGGTGAGGACCCTCAGGAGTTCATTGACCAAGTCCAGAAGGTCATTGACATCATGGGTGTTAATTCTATTGAGAGTGCTGAGTTAGCCACCTACCAGTTATAGGATGTTGCTCATTATTGGTACAAACAGTGTAAGTCTGAGAGGTTAGATGATGCAGGCCCTATCGAGTGGGAGGAATTTATCACAACCTTCTTAGATAGATTCTTTCCCCAAGAGCTGAGGAAAGCCAAAGTTCTTGAGTTCATCAACCTCAGGAAGGGGAATATGACCGTTAGGGAGTATTCTCTCAGATTTACTCAGCTAGCCAGGTATTCTCCTTATGTGATTGCAAACTATAGAGCTAAGATGAGCAAGTTCGTGTCAGGGGTCAACGATAGCATGGTAAATGAGTGTAGTTCTATGATGCTAATCGATGATATGACCTTATCAAGACTCAAGACCTATGCCCAACAAGTAGAAAAGCAGAAGTTTAAGACTAGGGAGAGGGAGAACAAGAGATCAAGGTCAGGTAATTTCAATTTCGCTCACCCCAAGTTAGATGGAGGAAACCATTCACAGTTTTGCTCCAAGTCAGCCATTCTAGCTCCTTTCTCTGCCAGTGCTCTAGTGCCAAATTTTAGAGACGACAATAGAAACAAAGTGCCAGGATCTAAATCTCAGGGTAGTGTTAGCAGTGCCTGAATGAATCCCCTTTGTCAGACTTATGGTAAGAACCATAAGGGCATTTGTAGAGCCAGTAGTGATGTCTGTTTTGGTTTTGCCAAGCCAGGACAAAGGATTAGGGAGTGTCTACAGTCAAGTCTTCAGGGTCAGCAAAATTATTCTATAGCTCAGTACAGTCGCCCGAACCAGTAGAGTGCTATTTACAGTGCTACCAGTGGGCAATGCCCGAACAGACTCTATGCTCTTCAGTCCCGGCAGGATCAGGAAAATTCTCCTGATGTCGTTACTGGTACATTACAGATTTTCCATGTTCATGTTTATGCTTTACTAGAACAAGGTGCATCTTTGTCTTTTGTTACTCCATACATAGCAGGTGATTTCAGAATCAGTCCTGAAGTCCTAGAAGAGCCCTTCTCAGTCTCTACCCCAGTGGGTAAAATCATTATAGCCCGGCAGGTATACAGGAACTGCTCTGTTATGATATCTCAGAAATCCACGTCAGCAGATTTAGTAGAGTTAGAGATGACTGTTTTTGATGTCAATCTCGGCATGGATTGGCTTCATTCCTGCTATGCCACAGTCTACTGTAGAAATAGAATAGTTCAGTTTTAGTTCCCGAATGGGCCTGTCCTAGAGTGGAAGGGTAACATTTCAGCGTTCAGGGGTCAACTTGTTTCCTACCTTTAGGCAAGAAAAATGATTTCTAAGGGGTATGTGTATTATCTCGTGCATGTTAAAGATTCCAGTTCTGAATATCCCAGCCTCAAAATAGTCCCTGTTGTTAATGAATACTCACATGTCTTTCCCGGAGATCTTCCAAGCATTCCTCTCGAAAAGGAAATAGACTTCGGCATAGACCTTCTTCCGGATACTCAACCTATTTCTATTCTGCCATACTAAATGGCACCAGCAGAACTCAAGGAATTGAAAGATCAGTTGAAAGATCTCTTAGATAGGGGATTCATCAGACCCAACGTTTCCCCATGGGGTGCGCCAATATTATTCACGTTCAAAAAAGATAGTTCTCTCAGGATGTGTATTGATTACCGTCAACTCAGCAAGGTCATGGTCAAGAACAAATATACTCTTCCTAAGATTGATGATCTATTTGACCAACTTTAGGGTGCCAGTTACTTCTCCAAGATAGACTTCAGATTAGGCTATCATCAACTTAGAGTTAGAGAATATGATGTTTCAAAGATAGCTTTCTGTTCTTGGTATGGTCACTTTAAATTTTTAGTCATGTCACTTGGTCTTACCAATGCCCCTACAAATTTTATGGATTTGATGAACCGTGTATTCAAGAAGTACTTGGACATGTTTGTCATAGTATTTATAGATGATATTCTGGTCTATTCTCGCACATAGCGTGATCATGCAGACCATCTCAGTATTGCTCTTCAGACTCTCAAGGATCACCAGTCATTCGCTAAGTTCAGCAAGTGTTGGCTAATATCAGTAGCATTCCTTGGCCATATTGTTTTCGGTGATGGCATTAGAGTAGATCCTCAGAAAATCGAGGCAGTAAGAAACTGGCCCAGACCCATATCTCCATTAGATATTAGGAGTTTCTTGGGTTTGGCAGGCTATTACAGATGGTTTGTCGAGGGATTTTCTTTTATTGCATCTCCCATGTCCAGATTGACTTAGTAGAAGATTAAGTTTCAGTGGTCAGATTCATGCGAGAAGAGCTTTTAAGAGTTGAAGACTCGACTCACCTCAGCTCTAGTTCTAGCTATTTCAGATGGTTCAGATGGTTTTGTAGTCTATTGTGATACATCTAGAGTGGGTTTAGGTTGTGTCCTCATGCAGCATGGTAAGGTCATAGCCTACGCCTCCAGATAGTTAAAGCCACATGACAAGAATTATCCTATTCATGATCTTGAGTTAGCAGCAGTAGTTTTTTCCTTGAAGATTTGGAGGCATTATCTCTATGGAGTTCATGTAGATGTCTTCACAGACCATAAAACCCTCTAGTATGTTTTTTTCTAGTAAGATCTAAATCTTTGCTAGAGAAGGTGGTTAGAGCTCTTGAAGGATTACGACATGAGTGTTCTTTATCATCCGGGCAAGGCCAATGTTATGGCCGACTCTCTCAGTCGACCCTCCATGGGTAGTATTTCTCACATTAAGGATAGTAAGAAAAAGATAGCTCAAGAGATCCATCAGCTTGCTAGACTAGGTGTTCGCTTAGTCGATTCTTCAGAGGGTGGTGTATGCATTCATAGTAGTTTAGAGTCATCTCTAGTTTCCGAGGTGAAAGAGAAACAATACAGGGATCCTAGCCTTATCAAGCTCAAAGAATCAGTTCAAAATCAGAAAGTCGAGGTTTTCTCCCAAGGGGGAGATGGTGTTCTTCGTTGTCAGGGTCGTCTATGTATTCCAGGTGTAGATGAATTGAGGCAGCGAATACTTGCAGAAGCGCATGGTGCACAATACTCTATTCATCCAGGGGCCACTGAGATGTACCACGACATGCAAGAGATCTATTGGTGGAGTGGGATGAAGAGAGATATTGCAGAGTTTGTGGCTAAGTACTCTACATATCAACAGGTTAAGATAAAGCATCAAATACCTAGTGGTTCCATGAAAGATTTCACCATTCCTACTTGGAAGTGGGAAGAATTTAACATGGACTTCGTGATGGTTTTGCCTAGAATTTGTCATCAGCATGATTCAGTTTGGGTCATTATAGCTAGAATGACCAAGACAGCTCATTTCCTTCCTATTTGTACTCCTTATTCCACCGAGGATTATGCCAAACTCTATATCAGGGAGTTAGTCAAGTTACATAGTGTTCCACTATCTATCACTTCAAACAGAGGTACCCAGTTCACTTCTCACTTTTGGAAAGCATTCCAAAAGGGTCTCGAAACCCAAGTCCATCTCAGCATAGCATTTCATCCTCAGACAGATGGTCAAGCAGAGAGGACCATTCAGACTCTTGAAGATATGCTAAGGGCTTGTGCAATTGACTTCAAGGGAAGTTTGGATGACCACTTGCCTTTGATTGAGTTTGCATACAACAATAGCTATCACATTATTATTCAGATGGCTCCATTCGAATCTCTCTATGGTAGGAGATATAGATCTCCGATTGGTTGGTTTGAAGTTAGTGAGGCCTCAATTATAGGTCCTGACTTAGTATTCGACGCCTTAGAGAAAGTTTAGTTGATCAGAGAGAGACTTCGAGCTGCTCAAAGCCGACAGAAGTCCTATGTAGATATTCGTAAAAAGGATCTCAAGTTTGAGGTCAATGACTATGTCTATCATAAGATATCTCCCATAAAGGGAGTGAAGAGGTTCGGCAAGAAAGGGAAACTCATTCCCCGATATGTTGGTCCCTACAGAATTCTTTGTCGCTTCGTCAAGGTAGCTTATGAGCTTGAGTTGCCTTCAAATTTAGCCTCAGTCCATCCAGTTTTCCATGTCTCATTGCTAAAGAAGTACATAGGTGACCCAACAGTTGTTGTCTCTATTCAGAGCATCGACATTCAGAACAGCCTCTCCTATGAAGAGATTCTAGTTGAAATCTTAGATTATCAGACTCGTAGATTGAGGAACAAAGAATTCCCTCTAGTCAAGCTTTTTTGGCGAAATCAGTATCATGAGGGAGCTACTTGGGAAGTAGAAGCAGATATGCATACCAAGTATCCTCACCTCTTCCCCGCCAATTCAGATCAAGCTCAAGGTAACAGTTCTCCTTAATCTTATTCAATTCATGTTCATGTTTCAAGTATAAACTTGGTACTTATTAACCGTTTCATACTTAGTCATCCATTCATGTGTCAGTTGTCCGTGCATCAGATATGCACAAGTTCAGTATGTTTAGCATGTCAGTCATGAGATCAAGTTGTAGTTCTTCATGTTCAGTTCAGATTCTATTGTCTTGTATCCCTTCTCAGTAAATTCTCATTCGAGGATGAATGTTTCTAAGGGGGAGATATTGTAATACCCCGCATGTTTCTAAGATAGGAAATGAATAAGTATTCCTATGTATGAAATATCCTATCCTCTAATTCATACTTAAGTAAATGAATTACAATGAATATCCTAGTGATAGGATAGCTTATGATGCATTAAGCATGTTCATATGAGTCACTTAAGGTAATACAAGCTAAGAGTTTTTGAATCCATCAAGTTTTAGTGTTTGAGTTTTTAAGGGTCATCTTTGAACACGTATAACGCGATGTTAATGTGGTAATTTGTCTGATATAAACCCACCAAATTGTAGAGAATCGAATTAGCTTTCCAACGATACCAATTTTGCCTTAATCCAATACCCGAGCGATAAATTATGCCCATTTTTGTGAGAGACAGTAAGCATAGGAGATTGGTTAGGCGCCGCCCAACCCAAGAATAGGTGATTGGTTAGGCGCCGCCCAATGCAAGCATAACCGATTGGATAGGCTCCGCCCAACCCAAACATAGACGATTGGATAGGCACTGCCTAACCTAGCTTAGGTAATCATTTGGGCACCGCCTAAGTCAATTCCAGGTGCCAAAAACACTCTATTTTAAGTTGTTTTAAGGGTAATTAAGTATTTTAACACTCCTTACACGTCCCTAAACTTAACCTTATGAAATATATAGCTTCTAAACATATTACAACCCTATTTTCATCTCAAAGCTCATCATCCAAGAGCACTAAAGGAGAAAAACAACTAGGGTTGCATAATTAAGCTTGAAGATCCAATTTCAAGAAAATTCCTCCGTCAATCATCAAGAATCTTTCCTTCTATGGTATGCGTGAGTTGATTTATGGATCCCTTTCATCCATAAAGCTCAAAAACCCTCTTTTTCATTATAAAGTATGATTTCTATGTTGTTGGGTGTTGATGATCATGTTGTTGATAGTGGGTGATTCCCAAGATGGAATCTTTATATGTTTGTTTTGAATTTCATGATATCATATGACTTGGAAACATGTAAATTGGGTTGTTCATGATGAATGAATTTGATGATTTCACTGATTCTTAAGATGTGCATGTAAGGTGTTTGATAAAATACCTAAGAAAGTAGAAATCATGCAATATAGCTAAATTGTGACTAAGTGAAGGATTCATGATATGCCGTTACGTTCCAATGACTTATATGTTGTTAAAGGGCCTTGTAAATGTTGTTGGAATACTCATGAACTATTCTTATGAGATTATGCTATGTTTACCTGCAAATCCCACTTATGTACAAGATGTATGATAACCATGCAATCCACATGAACTTCCATTCTAGTGGTATGTGTTGCCAATATGATTATGCAATGAACATGATATTAAGATTGTGCAAGTACTTCCATGTGATATGAAATCCTTTCCATGCAATACATTGTTGATAAACATTCTTAGTATGAGATCCCTACTTATGATATTATAAATTATGGACTCTACTCTTATGATCAAGTTAGTCATGTGTGTCAGTTTTCTTCCATCGAGTCCTGGGGGTACTTGTACCCAAAAACTATAGCTGTGTGCCTAGATCCATATCATGTTTCACGATATACGAACTCAATCTATGATTTCATAGACTTTAGTCAGTCATGTGACTCAGGAAAATCTCATGATCTTAGTCAGCTGTCAGATATCAATAACATTCCGCTAGTCAACGAAATTCAGTAAGATTAAGTCATGCACAGTAAGTTATTCATGTCCAGTCCCTCCAGATGAGAGTAGAGGTTAGAACCAAGTGAACCCAAGGATGGGAACTCACCCGTCAGTTCAGGGTGTGATTCTTAGTAGTCATCCTTGTGTTCTAGAACTATTGAGCCAACGTAGGTTGAGACATTTTAAGCCCCATATTAGGGTTGATGAGATGGCTTTACCCGTCAGTTTAGGGTCCCACCATTCTTATTGAGTACCTACCTGATAAGGGTCACTCATAGGCTTTCCTTACCCATGGCACGGTATCGACACCCTTCTAGTCGGGGCAGAGATCAGACCCCAGCTTAGCCATAAAGGCATACATGTGGCCAGTTAGACACTACTTCCCACAATTTTAGTATCATTCTCAGTAAAAGAACTCAGGGCGTTCTTCCGATTTCAGTATATACAGTACTGTCAGATACATTCGTCCATGTTATCAGTTTCTGTATCAGTCATGACATTTATCAGTAAACCATGTATTAGCTTACAGGTCATGCTATCACATATTCACGGTCCTATTTTTGATATATGTGTATTTGTACTCCCACGTTCATATTGCTCAGTCAGTGTTGTTCATGCATGAAACCCTTTATGTTCATCCTACTTTTATCATATACTCAGTACTCCAGTTGTACTGACGTATTTGTGCTATGGTGCTTTCTTTTCAAGTTACACCATAGGTTTCGATATACGAGCTACAGTCACAGAGACACAGTGAGTCCTCCTTGATTGGAGGACAATATGATTTGATTCATTTATTTATTTCTTCAGTTCAGTTTTATAGAGTTAGTTGGAGACATATTCCTTCAACTCCTTATTCAGATAGTTTAGAGGCTTTCAGATTTATGTTCAGATTTACGTTCAAATTGAGTTGTTTTGGGTATTTTGACCCACATGATTGTATTCAGTTGAAACTTATGGCCTTAAAGTTCTATGTATTCCATATTATTATATCATGATTTGCAGTGTACAGGTACAGATATCAGTTATGGGTTAGCTTGTGGTCCCTCAGGGTTATGAGCACAGTGTAGCATTTCGATTCAGCGAATCAGGGTGTTACAGTAGTGTGGTAAGGGATACTCACTGTACTAGGTATGAGTGATACCCTCCTCAATCGTACCTCAAGGTACGAGTCGTATAGAGTTTGGACTTCAACTTTGAGTAGATTATTTTTGGTATGGTTGAAGCGCACAAGTTAGGGAATGAGTCATAACCTTTGTATACAATATAATGGTGGGTAGTAGTACCCTAACCAATGTAGTTTACAAAGAAGGAGCCTAGGGTATGTTTTAGGCTACCACTCGTACCCTAGGGTATGATTGACTTAAATGAGTCGTACCCACATGGACAACCAAATTTTAGCTTTTTGTTAAGGACCTTAGGGTCATTTTATACATGTAAACCCTAATTCCCATCACTATATAGATGTATATGGCCTCTTCAAACACATTTTAAGTGGATCAAACTTCCAAAATATTCTCTAAAACTCATTTTTTAAGGATTATAGGGTAGGGTTTTAAGGGTTTACATCTAGTGGCAAGAAGAAGTCAAGTCTCTTGGTGAATCAAGTTTTCTAAGGCATGTAACTTTCTTCCTTGTTAAATAACTCAAAAACCATGTATTTTACCCTTGGATTAGTAATTTTACATGGTGATTTTGAAATCAAATACTAAGGTTTGATGCCTTGTGATGAGTTATGTGTGTTTTTTATTAAACTTTTGTTTATACATTATATAGTTGATGTTTTGCACATTTGGGTGCTTTTTGTTTGTATCTTAACAAATGTTCCTTGAGAAAACATTATATTGATGATTTTTTCTTTTAAATTTGGCCTTGGTAAAGGCATGCATATAAGGTGTTTGTGAAAATGTCTAAGTGAATTGCCTAGTCACTTGTTAGTGATATTTTAAAGGTGGGCAATGGTCCAATAACTATGAATGGTTGGTAAATGATATTGTAAAGATATTATGAGCCATTTATTGTGAAATTTATGACCTTGTTTGTTTGATGACTATTAAGGAGTTAAGGTCCCTAAACATTAAATTGAACTTAATTTGTTTTTTGAACTTATATGTGGAGTAGAATGTGATGAAATATTGCTAAATAAGTCTGAATGGTTGTGAGGGTCTTGATGACCATAAAATTTAATTGAATTATGAATAGAATTAAGGCATTTGTCTATTAAAGTGAGTGTTGGATGAATGTTTCCATGAAGACCATGTGGTCATATGTTGTGTTGAATTGGTCAAATGGGTTAGAGTCCTTAAGTGTTGATACAAATAGTATGGTTGTAATTGCATAGGTTTGGGTTCTAATGTTGACTAATAATTTTAAGAAGATGGCTTGATGTTAAAGTCCTTTTCCTAATAAGTAATGAAAGAATAAGGTTAGAGTCCCATGTCTAGGAAAAAGACATGTGGTTATAGTCCCTTTTCTAAAGGAATTATGGTTAGAGTCCCTTGTTTTGCTTGTTTTTAGAGTCCCTTGCCTAATATGCTTGATGTTAGAGTCCCTTTACTATTAAGATTGAGGTTAGAGTCCCATGAGTATTAAGCTCGAGGTTAAAGTCCCTTGCTTAGGAGTTCGTGGTTAGAGTCCCTTATCTAATAAGATGGATTGTGGTTAGATTCCCCCATCTTTATTTTGGTTAGAGTCCCTCGTTTAGAAAGGCGGTTGGTGGTTAGAGTCCCTTTTCTAATAAGAAATTATTTAATCTATAAATGAAAGGTCAGAGTCCTTCTCTTTAATGTCTTATGATTGAGTGCTTTGGGGAATGTTGTTAAGCCTTGTTGTCTTGTTTGGCATGTGCTATTTCTATATGTATGGATAAAGGGATGAATATGATTGAATATGATATATTGACTTATTTTATCCTTATCCTTTAGTTATATGTTAGTGGTCCAACTATTAACTATCTTCAGACGTTATGTCTCCATACGACATAGGGGACGTGGCTTCTTCTTATTTTCTTATGTTGTAATCGGGTGTTCGAGTGGATTGAGTGTTGACATTTAAGTGGTGAGATTGCTTAAATTCGGATTTCTTGCATTTCAAGTTTTTATTATGTTAATAGGCTTGTCTTAGTCTTTGGTTTGGGTCTATTAT
Source organism: Capsicum baccatum var. pendulum (assembly GCA_030864225.1). Lineage (NCBI taxonomy): Eukaryota > Viridiplantae > Streptophyta > Magnoliopsida > Solanales > Solanaceae > Capsicum > Capsicum baccatum. The sequence goes on from CM061558.1 coordinate 170,063,286, forward strand.
CGGGGGCATGTCCTGACATATATAAACATTGGATATGTGTAGAGGTATTGAGGATGACTTTGGACTTGGGTATATTGGCTAGTTTATTGAATCTAATGAAATGTTTAGACATTATTAAGCTATGACTTATAGTATGGTTCCCACTATCTTATTATATGGTTGGGATTCATCCGACCCTTGTATATTGTTATTGCTGATTAGGTTGGGTATAAGGGCGTGACCTCTGGTTCATGTGGGCCTGAGGTGCCCATATGACATGTCTCAATTTTGGGTCATGTCATGAACATAATGAATGGATAAATTTTTACTATTTTTTCATACTCTAGTCTTTGTAATTGAAATCTATGTATTTTACTATAAAAATGATTAAATTTTAAAATTTAATTTAATCTAGGTAAAGTGATACACCTTTCATATTTTTTTCTTCTAAATGTATTATACACATCAACTGGTTGTGTTGGGGGCCCTCAACAAATTGGGGTAGTAGAATGAAAGCATAGACACATACAAGATACATGCAAGCCTTGCTATACAAATAATACATACCAAACTAGTTTTGGGGGGATTATTTCCTAATAGCTACTCACCCAATTAATAGATTCCCCACTAAAGTCGTGCATAATATATCTCCATATCAGATATGATTTGGATAAACACCAAATTATACTCAGTTTAAACCTTTTGGTTGCTTATGTTTTTCTCCTACATTAACAAGAAATAGGGACAAATTAATTCCTAATTCCTTGCCAGTTATTTTCTTAAAGGTACCTTTTTGCTCAAAAGGGATATGAGCTCCTCAATCCTCACACAGGTTAGCTTATAGTTTCAAGAGATGTCAACTTTTCTGAAGCCATTTTTTAATTTTCTTACTCTGCTACAATGTGCAGATTATTTCCACCTACATTAAGTTTCCTAACAAAAATTCACATATTTTTCCTTTAAAACATGATGTCATTATTAATTCTGAAACACTACCAAGTGATACAGAAATACACTCACTTGATTCTCCTTCTTCGGGTAATATTAAACTCTTCACGTTGGAATTAAGCATAATACAAGTCCTATACAGGTCTACCACACAATACCATGCTCTTTTTTATCTTGCTAACTATTGTTGTGATGCAATGTATTTAGTTATTTACCCTCATCCACCACTATTCCCATTGCATTATTATTTTTTTAATGTTGTTTCACCACAAATCCAACAACCTGTAAGTTTTAAATACAATATTTTTGAACCAAATTCTTAACAAGAGGCAACACTACACCCAGGATAATAAGTTTCAAATGGACAACGAACTTAAGGACCTGAATTCTAATCTAACTTGATCAGTAATCCCATTACCTACTGGCAAGAGAGCCTTTCCCTTCAACTGAGTATATAAAGTTAAAGTTAGGTATGATTTGATTCTAGAATTACTAAGAGTAAGGTTGGTAATTAGAGGACATATACAAAGAGTAGGTATAAACTATATGTAGAAATTTTCACCATCTGTAAAAATAACAACTATTAGATGTATTTTGAGTATTGCAGCATAGGGGATAGAATTTGTATCAGCTTAATGTCAATAATGCCTTTCTTCATGGTTATATCGATAAGGAATTTTTCATGAAATTTCTTAAAAAATCAAAATTGGGTTGCGCTATATATATGAAAGAGTATACAATAATAGTGTTGTTGACCCATCTTCATCTCATGTTAGTAGACTTTATAAGTCCTTATATGGGATGAAACATGCGTATTATCAATGGTATACACGACTTCTGTATACTTTTGGGTTCCAAAGGATTCACTTTTTCTTTGAATGATCATTCAGGGTTTTATAAATCCACTGGAGTTTTCTTCACTATAGCTGAAGTTTATGTCGATGATATCAAAATAACAGGCAATAACGAGGAAGATATTGCTGAAATTAAATCATTTCTTATTTTAGAATTTCGTCTCAATAATTTGGGTATGGTAAGTTATTTCTTGGTAATTTTGATTTTCCATCAACCCTATGGTCTTTTGTGTAACCATGGAAAGTCTGTAATTGATCTTCTATATTAATATGACTAATGAACATCGATTTGTATCCACTCTGCTCAATCCACACTAAAGCTTTCTTCTATTTATGGGGGAACCCTTGCAGAATCAATAATCTATAAATGAATATTTGGGAAAATAGAATTGTCTAACACAAACATGCCATAATTTATTTAACGCAGTACAAATTCTAAATCAATGCATTCAAAGCCCTAAGCAACTTCGTACATAAGTTGGGATCCATACCCTTCTCTATATCAGAAATCACACTAGATTGGGTAATTTTTTATCATTATCACCCTCCTTCAAACTTATGGGAGTTTATAGTGTTGAGTCGGTTTCATGCTTAGACTCTCAACGGTGTAATGAGAATGTAAATTTATTTTATAAATTTGTCCTGTTATAACCCATGACGTTATTTTTAGATATTATTTCGTTATAATGGGCCAAATTGTTATTTTCTTAATTCTTGAGAACTATGTATACATATAAAATTAAGTGGGAAGGATATTTAATTATAAGAATAACTATAGCATTAGAAGGTTAAATAAGAGAGGGGCACAGAAGAGCGGTTATTATTTTTCTTCTCTTAATCACATCGTTGTTCTGAAAAGAAGATCATCACTGCTTCAAGGTTAGTTGCTATAATTGTTCACATTCATGATTGTAATTATGCAACTTTGAGAATGATGTTAAGGATAAAAAATAATTATACAAAAAAATACTGATTTCATGTTTTTCGTATGAAACAGTAGTAGTATAGGAATTTTGGCTCATTCTTATTCAGTTAAGGTTGGGTTACTAAGTTAATTATTATAATGGTTTACTTGGACCTAAGAGTTATTAGCATAATGTTTAATGATTTTTGGGAATCAATTGTATATAAGCGAATAATTAGAAAGTTTGTATAGGGTGGGGTGGACTGCCTCATGTGCATAATAGTGCCGATGAATTGAAGAGCGACACTATGATTAACTATTTAGTGCAATGTTTTAGACTCTAAAAATTATAAATAAAATGACATTTAGGTTTATGATCTTTTCAGAGTAAGAATTTAGTAAGTTGAGAATGTTGTATTTTACTAGATTAGACTTATTCGGAGGTGATTAAAAAGGGTAAATCTTCCATCTGATCCATTCGACTTTGGGTTAACTTCATGAATCTTCCTTTAAGGAAAGTGTAAATGTTTCTTAGATTATTTTTCAAAGTTTTTATTTTTATTTTTCTTATTTATGTATAATGAGAGTAATGGGAATTAGGGGTCTCGTATTGGTGACTGTGATAAGCATATATACGAGTACCAGTGTTGTTTGAGGAAATAAAATTAGTTAATTGTATGTTTAAACTATTTTTTTCTGTATGCTAGCCTAATGGACTGATTTGTTACTGTAAATAAATTATTTAAAAGGATAGTTAATGATGATACTCTCACTTGATAAGTTGATTTGATGATGAAATTAATTTCTGATCTAGTTTATGACACGAAGTGCTTTGCTTGACTTTATTGATGATTTGGGGTCGGAGTTGCACACCTGCACATCATGCATTCCATTTCATATGAGATCATAGTGCACGCCTATACAATATTATATATATTTATTTGGATCAAAGTGCACACGTGCATAATATTATATATATTGGGATTAGAGTGCAAGCCTGCATAATATATATATTGCGATTGGAGTGCACGCCTGCAGAGTATATTTATTGGAATCGGAGTGCACACCTGCATAATATATTGGTTGGGATCGAAGTGTATGCCTGCACAGTACATGGACCTTGTGATTGCCCCATGAGTCCTGACCTTGAAGGTATTGCTCAGTAGGTGTGTACACAACATATGCACTGCACTGTATTCCATTGATTCTTTTGGTTCAGATTGGTTAAAGTGTATTTTTTTATCTTGTACTTACTGTATATGTGCTATTTATTACACTAAATTGAGAATTTCTTGGATTGTGTATGATATCCTTATGACTGTTAAACTTGACTATTCATTAGATTAGGATGGTTTTTCCTGAGTACAGGTTGTATGTTTGTTTTTTCGATGATTTACATTGTGTCACTAATCACCACTTTGAATTAGGGTCAATTGATGATTCTTGTTGAGTACACGTGGTTTCATACCCACTCTTGCTTTTTCTACACCCTACGTGTAGGTATAGATCTGATGACCTCCAGATATATATCCCTGTGGTTCCTTCTTTGGTAGCATTATTAGAGATTTGAGGTAGCTGCCACTAGCTTTAGATACTGCTGAAATCTCCTTCAGCCTTGTCCTTATGCATTTTTCGCATAATGAAAGACTCAAACTTTCTTTTGGTTTTGTATTTAGTGGCTTGTACTAGTGACTTCCAGGCCTGAAATTGTGTATTATTTGATTTTACTATCCTATTAATCTATTTGTGAGATTATTTGGGATTGGTTATGTTCTTATTGTATTACGCTTATGTGTGTTTGGATTTTATTCTTGGAATTGGGCATTTGGCTGACCTATCACAGATGATGGAATAGGTGTCGTCACTATCCCAAATTTAGGCCATGACAGAGAGTATTAGAGCCCTAGGTTAATTAGTCTCACAAATAAAAGTTGAGTCTAGTATATTCTCGCGTATCAGTATGGTGATGTACGTTACTTATCTTGGAGAGGCTATTGGACTTTTAAAAATATTCATTTTATTCTCTCTCTTATCGTGCAAAATAGATCTTTTAACTTTAAATACTAAAATTTTTATCTTATTCTCTCACAGATAGTGAGGACTTGTGAACCTTGGGATTGCGGTTAGGAGCTCCCATCAGCCCCTGAGCCATTGTCTCAAGGGGGTACCTAGATAGGGTAGGAGACATGGTAGGGGCAGTGGTCGTGGTAGAAAGAACTCGAGGAGCTTTACAGATTCCATATAGGGAAGGGTCTCTAAAGGTTGTGTTTAAGATAGATGATGATGGTATTTATGTTTTAGCTGATGATGTGTGCCCATGTCAAGTACCACTAGGGTTTATTGCAGTATCAAACCTTCAGAATACCTTGGATAAAATGTTGGGCATTTTGGAGACTATAGTTCAGGGAGGCAGATTAGTTGGTACTCTGCAGGGTTCATATGTTAGGGTGGGGGCTCAGATAATAAATCAGTAGCCTATTCTGATCTATCAGGGTCTAGTGGTTCAGCCAGTACTGAGGTATGATGGTATGCCATTACTAGGGGTTGGATCTACCAGTGGTGGTATGAAAGATATGTCTGGTGAGGAGCAACAGCGGTTTGAGAGGTTTAGAAAGATGGACCCATCACAGTTATAGGGTGAACTATGAGAAAATGCCTACGAGTTTTTGATCAGCTGCCATGAGAGACTTCAAAGTGTAGGATTGGTTGAATCCCATAGGGTTACTTATACTGCAATACAAATACATGGTCCAGCCAAGCAGTGATGGCGCTCTTATATTGACATAAGGCCAGTAAGTTCTCCACAGATGACTTGGGCTATATTTGCATATGCCTTTCTTGATAGATTCATTCCTCATAGCTTGAGGGGGGAGTGTAGGCAACAGTTTGAGAAATTGATGAGGAGGTCATTTCTATGGCTGAGTACGAGAGACAATTTTATGCCTTAGCCCATTATGCTACGGTGATCTTTCCAGACAAGGTCGAGATTATCAGGAGGTTTATTAAGGGTTTCACACTTAGGATCAGAGAGGTCATGTTTGCTGTAGTCCAATCTAGGGATTCTCTTTAGAGGGTGGTTAAATCGACAAAGAAGTTTGTGTTGATGCATCGTGAGGAGTATGGAGATCTAAGAGACAAAAGGTCCTATACTTAAGGTTGATTAAGAGGTACCTCATCTAGAGGTAGGGGTTCTTTTGGAAGAGATTTTTTTCCCTCAATATAGTATGCCAGTTCAGGCAACAATGCAGACAACAAAAGGTGGATATTTCGGTCAGAGTTCTTATGAATTTTGACGGGCTTTGCAGGGTTTTTATCAGTGGTTTTCAAGTCGTGGTGGCCATACTAGATATTCAGATTTTTCTCAATAGTTGGTGGCTCCTAAGTCTTCTTATGAGTATGGTAGTCATAATCATCTTTGGAGAGATTGTCTAGTATACAGGAAGGAATGTCCACAATAGAGTTATCAGTCCTCTATTAGAGCAACAATGCCTATAGATAGGGGTAGAGGCAGATCTCAGGGATATAGAAGTACACCACCAGCTGGTAGAGGAGGTGGTAGAGTAGTGACTTAGCCAATCGATGAAAGTTCTTATTGTTATGCCTTTCTAGGGAATTCGAAGGCAAAGTTTTCTGATGCAGTCATTAGAGGTATCATCTCTGTTTGTCATCGACTTCCTTCAGAATTATTTGATCCTGGTTCTACTTTTTCCTATGTATCTGCACACTTTGCTTCCAGCTTTGATTTGACTCCAGAGTCTATGGCCATGCCTATTTATGTTTCTACTCTAATAGGTTATTCCTTAGTGGTGGATTGGGTATACCAATCCTACATTATTTCTATTTTAGGGCATGATACCTGGGTAGATTTGATAATCCTTGATATGGTTTACTTTAATGAGATTTTAGGAATGGATTGGATTTCTTCTTATCATGCTATATTGGACTATCATACAAATACAGTTACTTTATCCATGCTTGATCGCCCTAGATTAGAGTGGAGAAGTGTTTGAAGTTCATATCCTAAGAAGGTGATTTTATTAATTCAGTCTTAGCGGTTAGTTGAGAAGGGTTTCCTATTATATTTGGGTTATGTTCGTGATACTAGTACCGAGGTATCTTCTATAGAGTTAGTGGAGGTAGTTAGAGCGTTCATATATGTATTTCCTATTTATCTTCCAGTTGTTCTTCCTGATAAAGATATTGATTTCGATACTGATTTAGAGCCGGGCACTAAGCTCATTTCGATTCCTTCTTTTAGGATGGTGCTAGCTGAGCTAAAAGAATTTAAAGATCAGCTTCAGGACTTGTTAAGTAATCAATTTAGTTGACCAAATATATCACCTTGGGGGTGCTCCGGTGTCATCTGTGGAGAATAAAGATAGGTCTATGAGAATGGACATTGATTATCGGAAAATGAACAAAGTGACAATCAAGATTAAGTATTCTCTACCGCGTATTGATGACTTGTTTGATCAGATTTAGGGTGCTTATGTGTTTTCGAAGATTGACTTGTGATTGGGGTAACATAAGTTGAAGATTCAAGCTTTGAACATTTCTGAGACTGCTTGTTGGACTAGACATGACCACTATGTGTTTTAGTTATGTCCTTTTAGTTGACTAATGCCCCACCAACGTTTATGGAGTTGTTGAATAGGGTATTTTGGCCTTATCTTGATTCTTTTATGATTGTGTTCATCGATGATATTTTTGTGCATTCTAATAGTGAGGAAGATCATTTAAAACATTTGAGGATTTCTCTCCAAAGATTTAGGGATAAAAAGTTATATGCCAAGTTTTCAAAGTGTGAATTTTTGCTCAATTTTGTTACATTCTTAGGGCACTTAGTGTCCAAGGATAGTATTATGGTTTACCCGATCAAGGCAAAGTCAGTTAGGAGTTGGTCACGACCTACTTTATCTTCAAATATTTTGAGTTTTCTTATGTTGGCAGGCTATTACAGGTAATTTGTGCAAGGTTTCTCTTTTATTGAAGCTCCTATGACTTGATTGACTTAGAAGAATGGGGCTTTCTAATGGTCAGATAAGTGCAAGGAGAGCTTTCAAAAGCTCAAGACTTTATTGACTTCAACTCCTATCTTGACCTTACCTATTAAAGGTGAGGATTTCACTGTGTTTGGTGATGCTTCCGATATTTATTTATCTAGTGTGTTGATGCAGAGAAATAATGTGATAGCATATACTTCCAATATTTATTTGTCTAGTGGTTGTGTTTGTATTTAAGTTGTGGCGGCACTATTTATATGGAGTTCATTGTGAGGTGTACACTGACCATCGCAACCTTCAGTATATCTTCAAATAGAAGAAATTGAATTTGAGGCATCGTAGATAAATGGAGTTGTTGAAAGATTACTATATGACTATCATATATCATCCAGGAAAGGTCAATGTAGTGGTATATGCCTTGAGTTGGAAGGCAGTTAGTATAGGTAGTTTTACATTATTGAGTATGGAGGAGCGACCATTAGTCAGGGAGGTTCAATGGTTGGCTAACAGTTTTGTGCATCTTGATATTTCTAAGTTAGGTAGAGTTTTGGCATATATGGAGGTGAGGTCCTTATTAATAGACAGGATTCGAGATTGTTAGTTTGAGGATGAAAAGTTTTGTATTATTAGGTATAAGCTGATGTGAGGTGAGGCTAAGGAGGCAATTTTTGATAAAGAGGTTGTTTTGAGGATCAAGGGGCAGATTTGTATTCCTAGAGTGGGTAATTTGACTAGATCTATTATGGAGAAGGCCCATTATTTGCGTTATTCCATTCATCCAGGTGCAATGAAGATGTATCATGACCTTAAACAACATTACTGGTTGTGCGGGATGAAGAGAGATATTGCAAAGTTTGTGTCTAAGTGTTTAAATTGCCAGCAGGTGAAATATGAGCACAGGAGACTAGGTGGTTTGCTTCAGAGGATGCCCATTCCCAAGTGGAAATAGGAGCGTATCACTATGGATTTTGTAGTTGGGTAACCGCAAACCTTGGGGAAGTTTGATTCTGTTTGGGTGATTATGGACAGATTGACCAAATCAGCCCATTTTGTGCATGTGACAATGAAGTATAATCCAGAGAAATTGGCTAAGATTTACATTTGTTAGATAGTTCGATTGAATGGCAGGCCTATTTAAATAATTTCAGATAGAGGTACTTAGTTCACTTCAAAATTTTGTCGTACTTTGCAGAGGGAGTTGGGTACTCAGTTGGATATGAGTACAGTATTCCATCCCCAGATAGATGGTCAGTCAAAGAGGACTATTAAGGTGTTGGAGGACATGTTGCGCTCTTGTATGATGGATTTCGGGGATCATTGGGATCTATTTTTGCCCTTAGTGGAGTTTTCTTATAATAATAGTGTAAGACCCCACAAAGTCCTAATCATTCTAGTCTGATATAGCATGCCAAAAGAGGTCACAGACTTAGAAAAAGTCAGCTAAGTGTTAAGATTTAGAATCATTTTTAGCCTTCATAATTGGACAATCATATTTTAGATCCTTACGACCTTAAAATGTAGATTTTTAAATTAATTCATGATCAGGTATGTCAATAGGTCATCTTGGGAGAGGCACGTTTGGTTGTCTGAAACACTAAGCCAATGCGATCTATATAAGTTGCATTGGCTATGGCATCATACCCATCGACCGGATGCATCTGATCACGTAGACATCATCGACGCGATGTGTCAAGCATCGCACCACTGGGCTTTCTTACGCTTATTTAATCTCGAGTTTAAAGGGGTATTTCACTCTTTTCCATTCATTTTAACGCGTGATTTTGGTCCCAAAACAAAATTTTTGCATCATTTATCACAATTCTCTCAAAAATCAAAAGTATTTCCTTCAACAACAAACCCTAGAACGTTTAACATTCAAGTTCAATTTACAAGAAATCTTTCAATAACTTCTAAGAATTCGTCAATAAAGGTATGTATGATGTTCATCCTTGGGTTTCCTTCCATCCTTGGACTTAAAGAACCCTTTTTAGAATTACAAGTTAATAGATTCATGATTTACATGAATAAATTAGGTTGTATTCATGTTTTTGTTGTTGTATGGGTTTCAATTCAAGATTTAATTACAAGTTTCATGAATATAAGATAGCATGTATATGACTGATGCAATTCCTATGTGAAGACACTTGAATTGTGAATTGGTTGTTGTACTCATGATGCAATAACATGTTGTTCATCCCCAAGTATAAGGCTATGCCTCCTAAGTGTTTGACAAAATTTCTAAGTGAATGAACTGTGCATTATGATACTTTGGTGATCTTAGTATTGAACTCATGTTATTACTACATGTTTAAACTACTCCCATGCTTAAGTTATGCCTTGTAAGTGTTTGATAAAATGTCCATATGAGTAAATCATGCATGGTAACCTATAGTTGTGTTGTTAATGTTGTGATATGAGTTTATCTATGATGCTATCGAGTCCTGGGAGTATTTATTACCCAAAATCTAGCTTATTACTTAGTTACAATATCTATAGAATAGTCTAAATAAAGGTCAATAACAGTAGTACTTAGTCAGATAACAAAACTCAGTGAACTTTGTCCAGCACAATCAGTCAGCACGAATAGTGTTAGTTAGTCAAGCCTAGTACAACCTAGTGATCAATTCTGTGTCAATTCAGTTAGGAGTAGGATTCATCACCGAGCAATCTCAAGGATGGGGGAATTCCTTCCATCAGAGGGTTTGACTCTTAGTAGCAGTCGCTGCATTAAAGAACTATGTAGCCAGCGAAGGATAAGTCATCCTCCTTCCAGAATAGGGTTGGCGCAATCATATACATACATTATGTGTTTTTCTAACAGATTAGGGTTGACCCAGCTTTGTTAGTATCTCGTGGAAAGACGCTAACACCCTTACAACTTGGGTTACAGGATAGACCCCAAATCAGTCGATATATGGGTTTAGTCGGTTAGATGAACACTCCCACAGCTATAGTTTTAGTCTCAGTATTCAATAAAGAACTCAACCAGTTCTAAAAAACCATGGCTATCAGCTATCAGTTACTCAGCCATTAGAATTCAATACTCAATTTTAGTATAATCTTAGATACATGGTGTATATTTACATGCACAGTATCGTATGTTCAGAAAGTTCAACAGTTACAGTTTTTCATGTACTCTCATCCAACTACTTCATGATGTTCATTCAGTTAGTTATCATCTCATAAATATGAACCCATGTATATCATCCTACCTCACTTAACATACCAGTACATTCCACGTACTGACACATACTCTTTTTACGCTATAATGTCTCATATAATAGGTTTGAATGCTTAGGTTCCTGACTGTACTTAGCAGCTCAGGCTATCAATAGCAAATACAGTGGTGATTCCTCATATTTTTAGGACAGAGTTATTTATTTTAATATTTACGCAGTCAAGTAGTTAGTTCAGTAGGAGTTAGTTGTGGACTTTTCCTATCAAATCCATATTGATACAGTTAGATCCTTTCAAACCAGCACAGTTAGTTATTTCGCTTTTTAGATGTTGTTATCAGTATTACCATCAGTATTTAGTATTTTTTTCAGTTTATGAACCTTATGGCATTTTTATATTACTTCTGCATATATTTTCAGTATTATTATTTCGTGCTTATAGTAGATACCAGTCATGGATTAGCTTGTGATCATTCGAGGTCATAAGCACCTTGTGATGCCCAGGGTACAGAATTGGGGCATTACAAAATTTGTATTAGAGCATAAGGTTATAAAAAGTTCTAGGAAGTTTGAAAGTCGCGTCACGTAGAGTCTTGTGCATGGGTCTATAACACAGCACACTTATGGACAAGAGGCTACAGGATGTTTTTAAGAAAGGTTTCCCCTCTTTCAGTTTCCATATCGTACAAATGTGCATGTGCTAAAGTTAAAATCTCTGTTCCATTTACAAATTCGTCCTAGAAGGAAAAATAAAAGAAGAAATGAGAATCAGCCTTCACGTCTGCCTGTTCACAAAGATTCCCTGAATGAGCATGTAACTCACACCAAATTTAGAGCAGATTTTAGTAACTTATCTTATTCATTAGTTTCTTAAAGAAATATATAGGTTGTTATCCTATCTAGGCTGTTGATTCATGCTCATCAGAGCGGGGAGGGGAAGCATAGGAAGAAAGAGAGAAAGAGTAAGAGGCTGAGAACATGTAGTTTTAAGCCAAGTTCAAGGTGTAGTAACAACTCCCAATTCTGTCAGAAATTCTCAAGCCCAGCTCTGCCCTCAGTAAGCGTGTCAGTGCCGAAGTAGGAGAAGGATGTTTGTACTTATTTGCTTTTTGGAGAATATGGTAGGAATCATAAGGGTGAGTGTAGACCCAATAGTGATATGTATTTTAGGTGTGGTAAGCCAGGCCACAGAGTTAGAGATTGCCCAAAAAGTGGTCAGTAGGGTCGGTCCAACCATCCTCTAGTTTTATCTAATCACCTAACTCAGTAAGGTGTTGCCATTTCTAGTGCTAATAGTGGTTAATTTCAGAACAGGATATATGTAATTCAGTCCTGATAGGATCAGGAAAGTTCTCCTGATGTGGTTACAGGTACGTTACTGGCCATTCATTTACATATTTATGCCTTATTAGATCCTGGAGCTTTTCTTTGTTTTATAACTCCTGATGTAGTTGTCAAGATCAGTGTCAGTCCCAAACCTTAGTAGATCCCTTCTCAGTGTTTACTCCAGTGGGTTCATCTATCCTAGCCAGAAGGGTATATAAAAATTGCCTGGTTATAGAATCCCAGTAAATCCCTTGGTTGATTTCAGAAATAGAGTAGTTCAATTTTAGTTTATCAATGAACCAGTAAGTAAATGAAGAGGTAGTAACTCATTTCTTAAGAGTCAGACGTGATTTCAACTTCCTTCCCAGAATTTTATGATAGAATATGACCTAGAATTCAAAGCATGAAACCAGGAGTTTAGCAATAGTAGTAGAGTTAGGATGATGTTATCTGAAGATGAGCAGATTATATATTTCGTGGGACTAGCCAAGTAAAAGGTAAATTAGTATGCTTGAATCAGTGTATACAAGAATGTAAGTGTGTTTATTCAAAACATGTGTTGTGGATGTGATGTTTGTAAGCTGTGATGAAAGTAGCATAATGATTAAAGATTTGGGGATATCCATGTTATGTGTTAGGATCTAAGTTTGAATATGTGAAGGTTGAACTAATAGAAAGAAGAGTTAAAAATTCTAAGTTAGTCAGTACTTAAGCTGTTACTTAATGTATTTGGGGCTATAGAAAGTTAATAGTTCTATCTTATAAGGAAGTATCAACTGTAGGGTTTTACACTTTCAGGTGTAGTCTTTTAGGGTGAGTTTAGTGTTTATGAGTATTTTTATATCTCGGAATCTGGAGTAAAGTGGTTTTAGTATAGTTTAGAGATATTGATTAAGTGGTCCACAAACTTAGAATGATGTCCTTAAGCTAGGGGGGAGATGATAGAACAAGTAACCAGGTCAGGCTTTTAGATTATAGTAGTAATGTTAGTATGTCTAGAAAAGCAGTAGGAGAGGATGATGCCTAACCCATCCTTACCTTAGCAAAAAGTTTTGTATTTCAGTTATCACGAAATCTACTCATGCCTTGCATGTCAACCCTATGATCATAGTTCATGTTCAAACACATCACAAAAAATCATCTATGCTTCTAGTCCATAGTATGAGAAGTTCCTGTTTGCTCAGCAATCGAGATCATGTTACATAAATTTATGAACTCCGAATTCATGTCATGTAGCTCATGACTCATGTACTCATGCTCTAAAATATGTTCAGTTCCAGTACTCATGCAACACTCCTAATGATCAGCAAAATTTAGGTTATGTCATATATATCCCCAGTTTTGGTCTCTGGATGACTCCATGATGTTTCCATTTTATTCCTTAGACCTACTTTAAGTGTAAAGTTCCTTATAGTGTTCATTCAAGATTCAGGTCCTCATGTTTTATTCTTTCAATAATTTGTCCTTATGAAATGACGGTATTGATGAGTAATTACTAAAATAGGAGAGAGTAAATATTTCATGTTAAGGAATGATTGTTTGTTGAATGATTGTTCTACTCGAGGCTGTAGTTATGAAGATAATCTTGAATGTCATGTTGGTGTGTAAGTGGATAAATACATTACGCATTATTGAATATCTAGGAAGAGGTTGTATTTAGTTGTTGAATGGGAAACCAGAATTACTATTGAGATGATAGTTTATGAAAATGCAGGGTGTGTTAAATTCAAGATCCATACTAGTATTACAGTGTTATGTTTGCATATCATTGATTCGAGTTGGATGGTACAGAGTAGGAGAATTCAGCCCTTCTCAGACTACAGTAGGTAATCAGTGCCCATGTTAATATTTTTAGTAATCTCAGGTGAAGTTCAGTATTAAGGTAGAAGGAGTAGTTGAGGAAGTATTCAAGAAGTATATCTATGCTTAAGAGATTGTAGTTGTAGTGTAAAAGGCCTAGTAGCTCTATCCTAGCTGATGTTTCATAGGCCTGTATTTTATATTATCGAATTTCAGTCTTGTTGTGATTTATTATCAAGATATTTGATTTAGACCATGCCCAATATTCCCTGCTCTCTAAAAGTCATTAGGACTTCTTAGAAAGAGTGTCGAAGAAATACTCAGTTAAGTATGAGCTTTCAGTGTGAGTTAGTCTATATAGCTAGTAATTCAGATAAGCAGTCCGACAGACAACATTCCTATGGGTTTTCCATCTTTCGATCTAGTCTTACTATCTGAAATTTCATAAATATATCCCTTCCAAGAAATAGTTTGTTCGCATCTATGTAAATTGTGAATCCAATTTAATTCGTGCACCATATTTTAGATCCCGGATAGTCATTCATGATTCAGTCCGTAAGGTCCTGAAAATCATCTTGGTTTTCCTAATATTTCCCTCAAATCAGAATCATTTAGGAGATGAACTATCCTAAAGAGGAGATGTAATACACATGAGATTTTTATGTACTAAAGCTATCATCTTTTCTTCACGAAATCAGATCCAGCTTAAAGTAATAGTTACTCATTAGTTGACTCTCTTGTTTATATTTTAGCCATACAAATATTCTCATGTCAGTGTATGCATTGATGAAAACCAGTTTAATTTTAGGTTTTCTTGACCATAGCATACAGTTATCAGTTATTCAGTTACCAGTATTTCTGCATTTAATATACACACTATTTCAGAATCATGTTATACGCTTGGTTTTACATTCTCAAATATTTTCATGCATTCAGGCTCAGTTATCTCACATTGTTTAGGTAGTCCTCAACTTAGGTGCATAGTACTCCACGGTTCCATTTAGTTATTCAGACTAAGTACAGTTTAGTCTCACATAACCAATATCCAGCTAAAGTCATTTAGTTAATCAGATAAGTTTAGTATATGACTATGTTTGATTTTGCATGTTTATGCATTCGTGCTTAGTATAATTTACACTCAGATCCTTGAGTTATTTCTGTCTCCATCACATAATTTTAGAATTAGTATTCATATAGTAGCCATAGCTTGCCATATCCCAACTTCAATTCTTCTTATATCCTTAATGTATATTTCTACAGAAACTAAGTGTAGAGATTCACAATCTTATTAGAGTATGTTTGTCGTTCATGCTTAGGGATATTTCAGTTTTTAGTTTTTTCCAGCCTATTGGTGAGTCTACTTACACTTAGCATGCATGTATGTAAGTTACGTATGAAATCAGTTTTACTTATTGCATTCACCCTGTCATGTTTATATTACATGCTCAGTTACAGCTGTATAACATTATTATATCATTCATACATTCATGAAATAGTTCAATCATGTGTCATGTCTCTAGAATATAGTCATGCTTCAGTTACGTATGTCAATGTAAGTACAGTTCCTCAGTTCAGTTAGTCTCATTTGAGGACTAATGTTCCCAAGGGGGAGACATTGTAAGACCCCACAAAGTCCTAATCATTTATGTCCTATATAGCATGCTAAAAGAGGTCCCAGACATAGAAAAATTCAGCTAAGTGTTAAGACTTAGAATCATTTTTAGCATTCATAATTGGACGATCTAATTTTTTAACCTTACGACCTTAGAATGTCAATTTTAAATTGATTCATGATCAAGGATGTCAATAGGTCATCTTAGGTGAGTTACATATTTTTCGAACATCATTAGAGACACGTTTGGATGTCCAAAATAGAAAGATAACATGGTCTTATTACATTGCGTTGGCTATCGCATCGTAACCATCAACGCGATGGGTCGGTGATTGCATTGACACCATCGATACGGTGCATTGGGTATCACGTCACTGGTAATATTTCACCTTATTTAATATTGAGTCCATAGGGGTATTTTAGTCTTTTCCCCTCAATTTAACACGGGATTTAGGTCCAAAAATAGTATTTTTGCCTCATTTATCACAGTTCTCTCAAAAATCAAAAGCATTCCCTTCAACGACAAACCCTAGACCCTTTAACATTCAAGTTCAATTTATAAGAAATCTCTTAATAACTTCCATGAATTCATTAATCAATGTATGTTAGGTGTTCATCCTTGGGTTTCCTTCCTCCGTTGGAGTTCAAGCACCATTTTTAGAACTACAAGTTAATAGATTCATGATTTACATGCACAAATTGCGTTGTATTCATGTTTGTATTGTTGTATGGGTTTTAATTCAAGATTTAACTATAAGTTTAATGAATATAATAGAGCATGTTTTTGATTGATGTAATTCCAATGTCGAAATCTTTGAATTGTGAATTAGTTGTTGTAGTCATGGTGCATTAACATGTTGATTATTCTCAAGTACAAGGCTATGCCTCCTAAGTGTTTGACAAAATGTCTAAGTGAATAAATTGTGCATTTTGATCCTTTGGTGATCTTAGTATTGAAAACATGATTTTACTACATGTTTAAACTACTCCCATGCTTAAGCTATGCAATACAAGTGTTTGATAAAATGTCCATATGAGTAAATCATGCATGCTAACTTATTGTTGTGTTGTTAAAGTTGTGATATGAGTTTATCTACAATGCTATTGAGTCCTGGGGGTATTTATTACCCAAAATCTAGTTGATTACTTAGTTACAGTAGTTATAGAATAGTCCTAGTAAAGGTCAAGAACATTAGTAATCAGTCAGATAATAGATCTTAGTGAACTCTATCCAGTACAGTCAGTCAAGGAAAGATCAGTTCGAGGTTTATTGTCCCTTTTGAGATTCTTCTACGTGTTGGTTTAGTTGCCTATGATTTAGGTTTGTGACCAGGTCTTTTAACTATACATCCAGTATTTCATGTTTCTATGTTGAAAAGGTACCATCCAGATAATTCACAAATGATTCAGTGGTACTCATGGAGTGTAGATAAGAATCTGACATTTAAGGAAGAACCTATAGCTATCTTAGATAGGAAGGTTAGAAAGTTGAGATATAAGGAGATAGCTTATGTGAAGGTGCAATGAGGCATCGTCTTGTTGCTGAATCCACTTGGGATATTGAGTCTAAAATACGGAGTAGATATCTCCATCTCTTTAATAGTCCAGGTACATTCATTCTCTTTACATTCGAGGACGAATGTTTGTTTTAATGGAGGATAATGTAATGACCCTGTAAATATGCTTTACAAATTTGTCCTGTTTTAACCGCCATATAATTTTTAGATATTATTTTATAATAGTAGGCCAAATTGATATTTTCTTAACTCTTGAGACCTATGTATATATGTAAACTTAAGTAGGAAGGATATTTAATTATAAGAGTAACTATAGCATCAGATTTTTAAATAAGAGAGGGGCATAGAAGAGTGGTTATTATTTTCCTTCTTCTAATCACATCATTCTTCTCAAAGGAAGATCATCACTACTTCAAGGTTAGTTGCTACAATTGTTCATATTTGTTACTGTAATTATGCAAATTTGAGAATGACGTTAAGGATAAAAATCAATTGCTCAAAAAAATACTGATTTCATGCATTTATTTCAAAACAGTAGTAGTATAGGAATTTTTGCTCTTTCTTATTTAGTTAAGGTTGGGTTACTACGTTAATGGAAAAATTCAATACTTATTATAATGGTTTACTGGGAACTAAGAGTTAGTAGTATAATGTTTAATAATTTTTTGCAAATCAACTGTATATAAGCCAATGATTGGAAAGTTTGTAAAGGGTAGGGTGACTGATAGTGTCGATGAATTGAAGAACGACTCTATTATTTATAGTTTAGTGCTTCATTTTAGACTCTGAAAATTAGAAAAAATGAGTTTTAGGTTTATGATCTTTTTAGAGTAAGAAATTATTAAGTTAAGAATGTTGTATTTGACTAGATTGGACTCATTCAGAGGCGATTAAAAATGGTAAAGCTTCCATCAGATCCTTTCGACTTCGGGTTAACTTCACAGATCTTCCTTTAAGGCAAGTTGAGATTTTCCTTAGACTTTTTTCAATGTGCTTATTTGAATATTTGTTATTTATGTGTGATGAGAGTAATGGGAATTTGGGGTCCCGTATAGGTGATTGTGATGAGCATCTATACGAGTACCGGTGTTGTTTGAGGGAATAAAATAAGTTAATTGTATGTTTAAAATATTTTTCCCTTTTTGCTAGCCTAATGGACTGATTTATTATGGTAAATAATTTATTAAAAAATCTAGCTAATGATGATACTCTAACTTGATAAGTTGATTTGACTTTGAAATTGATGTCTGATAGGGTTTAAGACACGAAGTTCATTTCTTGAATTTATTATTGATTTGGGGTCTGAGTTGCACGCCTGCACATCATGCATTGAATTTCATATGGGATCAGAGTGCTCGCCTGCATAGTATTATATATATTTATTGGGATCAGAGTGCATGCCTGCACAGTATTATATATATATATTTGGATCAGAGTGCACTCCTGCACAATATATATTGGGATCAAAGTGCATGCCTGCATAGTATATTTATTGGAATTAGAGTGCACGCCTGCATAATATACTGATTGGGATCGGAGTGCACGCTTGTACAGTACATGGACCTTGTGAGTCCCCCTTAAGTCCTGACCTTGATGCAATTGCTCGATAGGTTTGTACACAACATATGAACTGCAGTGCATTGCATTGATTCATTTGGTTAAGATTGGTTAAATTGTATTAGGTGATCTTGTACTTACTGAATATGTGTTATTTATTTCAGTGAATTGAGAATTTCTTGGATTGAGTATGATTTCCTTATGACTGTTAAACTTGACTATTCAGTTAAATTAGGATAGTTTTTCCTGAGTGCAGGTTATATTTTTATTTTTTAATGATTTACGTGGTGTCACATATCACCACTTTGAATTAGGATCGGTCGATGATGCTTGCTGAGTACACGTGGTACCGTACTCATTCTTTCTTTATCTGCACCCTACAGGGATGCACATATCCGATGTAAGACCCCACAAAGTCCTAGTCATTTTTGTCCTATATAGAATGCTAAAAGATGTTCCAGACATACAAAGAAATTCGTCTAAGTGTTAAGACTTAGAAGCATTTTTAGCCTTCATAATTGGATGATCTTATTTACAATTATTTCTACCTTAAAATGCTGATTTTTAAATTGATTCATGTTCAGGGATGTCAATAGGTCATATTGGGCGAGTTTGAAAATTTTTGGACATCGTGAAAGCCGTGTTATTATGCCCAAAATAGTGCATCGAAGCGATCAGGCCGTGACGTATCAGTAATCGTATCGATAGCATCGACGCGGTGCATCTTCAAAAGCATCGACATAATAGATGTGGTGTAGCGGGTATCGTATCGCTGGGTACTTTTTGCTCACTTAATTCTGAATTTCCACGGGAAAATAGGTCCGTTTACCCTCACCCAATTCAGATAAAACATGAAATTCAACCCCTCAATAAGCAAAATACATCCATTATTCATAAATACTCTCAAGAACCAAAACCCTAGTTCATCAAGTTCAAGTCTATGTTCCAAGAAATCTCCAACAATCTTCGCAAAATCCATAATCAAGGTATGTTAGGTGTTCATCTTTGGGTTTCCCTCCACCCTTGGAGTTCAACAACACTTTTTGAATTACAAGTTAATAGCTTTATGATTCACATGTACAATTTGGATTGTATTTATGTTTGTGTTTTTTTAATCGTTTCAAATCAAGATTTAATTATAAGTTTCATTAGTATAAGGTAGCATTTATGTTATTGATATAGTTCCCATGTTAAAACCATTTAATTGTTAATTGGTTGTTGAAGTCATGATGCATTAGCTATTGTTCATGCCCAAGTACAAGGTTATGCCTCCTAAGTGTTTGACAAAATACCTAAGTGAATTAATTGTGCATTTGTGATTCGTTGGTGATCTTAGTATTGAACTCATGCTATTACAATATGTTTAAACTACTCCCATGCTTAAGCCATGGCCTGCAAGTCTTTGATAAAATGTCAATTTCAGAAAATCATCAATGGTAACCTATGGTTGTGTTGTTAAAGTTGTGATATCAATTTATCTATTATGCTATCGATTCCTGGGGGTATTTATTACCTAAACATTAGTAGTTTACTTAGTTACAACAGTTATGGAATAGTCCCAGAAAAGGTCAAGAACAGTAGCACTTAGTCTGTTAATAAAACTCAGTGAACTCAACCCATTTTAGTGTCTATTCAGTTGAGGGTAGGATTCAGCACCGAGCGAGCCGAGGGATAGGGCCATCCCTGCCAGTAGAGGTTTGGCCATTAGTTGAAGTCCTTATGTTATGGAACTACGTAGACATCATAGGGTAAGTCATCCTTTTGCCAAACTAGGGTTAACTCCATCATATATTATATACTTCAAGAGTCTTCCTGCCAGATTACAGTTTTTTTCAGTATTACTATCAGTATTCAGTATTTTGAGAACCTTATGGCCTTTCAATTATATTTTAGCATATGTTATCAGTAGTATTATTTAGTGCTCACAACAAGTACCTGTCATACGTTAGCTTGTGGTTCTTCAAGGTCGTAAACACCATGTGACATCCAGGGTGTAGACTCGGGGCGTTACAATATCATAACTAAGAGGGAAATACATCTCTATTGCCAAAAGTCATAACGAAGAGAAAAATGAATCTCTAAAGGCGAAATATCCTAACTAAGAGTAAAATGCATCTCAATGGGCCAAATATCATAATTAAAAGGAAATGAATCTCTATTGGCCAAATATCATAATTAAGAGGAAAATGCACTTCTATGGGCCAAATGTTATAATTATGAGAAAAAGGCATCTCTACAAGCCAAATATCATAATTAAAAGGGAAATGCATCTCTACGAGCCAAATATCATAACTAAGAGGAAAATGCCTCTCTATAGACCAAATATCATAACTAAGAAAAATTGCATCTCTATGGGACAAATACCATAACTATGAGGAAAATGATATCTAGTTAAACTTTCTAGATGTCAAGTAAGTCATAAGCAATCCTAAAGTAGGAAATTCATCTAATATGGGCAATTATGTCAATTCCACCCTAAGATACAGTTTCAAAGATCACTACACTAGCCCACCTAAGGTCAATCACACTAACACTGATTCTAACACTTTGACCACATCCCAAACCTATCATTATAACATTTTCATACTACAAACTAATTCAATCTAGGGAGAAGACAAAATGATTATAAAAGGGTCATAAACATACTGCCTTATGGGTCTAAAGCGCTTATTCAATTCCCCAAACATCAATAATGAACACTATGTTAGTTATTCATAATCAAGCCTAACATTCATATTCAGATGCCATAAATAACTAACATCATCTTTGACGAAGAGTATGTAGAAGCCTACCCAAGACAAACCGCAAAACCTCACATCATGCACCACATGCTAATCTTCACTTCACAATCCCCAAAATGACATCATGCAATAAAAATGTAATCTACTTATCAATACAAGTCTAATGATATCCATATTGGTGTTTTTGTACTTCTGGTCTAAAAATGACACCAAAAATCTTAAATGGGTCCCATGTACGAACATTTTGTTTCCAAGGCCAACCCAATGCTCATACATCACTAAGAAATCATAACCCTCAATAAATGGGTACAAACAAACCAAATTTTAGGCTAAATAAAGCCCTAATCTAAACTAGGATTTTGGGTCAAACTAAGAAATTCACCCATAAAGTGATGAAATCTTACCTTAATCCGGATGATAATTATGATAAAAGATGTTTACCAAGCTCCCTAGACATCCACAAGCCTCAATTTCGAGTTATCATACCCATTTAGAGATTTAAGCTCTCAAATATGAAGGAAAATTCCCAAATTTGTGACCTTAGGTGCATTTATAGACCCCGCGACGAAGAGATGCAGTTTTCCTATGACAGCAAAGTCAAAAACTTGTTTTTTTACAATCGAAACTCATTTGGAATCCAAATAACATGATCCAATAGTGAAATTTAAGTATAAACCACATCTCTAATCCATTAGAATGATCAAAACTTTCATCCAAAATTGATTTAGCAAAATATGGGGCCCACACCTATAGTTTCA
Source organism: Capsicum baccatum var. pendulum (assembly GCA_030864225.1). Lineage (NCBI taxonomy): Eukaryota > Viridiplantae > Streptophyta > Magnoliopsida > Solanales > Solanaceae > Capsicum > Capsicum baccatum. Next base: position 170,085,461 of record CM061558.1, read on the forward strand.
TCTTGTATAAAATCCTCTTAATAGCCCAAAATAAGTTCAGAAGCCTTGGGAAAGGATCCAAGGGTCCCCTAGCCTAAAATCGACATTCGTGATGTGATGGAGAAGTTGGATTTTCCATCTAAGGTTGTTTCGACCAAATATAGGTCCCACGCTCATATTTCAATGTTTTAACTTTTCGACCAATAGGTCAAAATAAGATCGGGTGCATTGAAAATAGAATCAAAGGTCTACCTAGACTAAAATTGATGTTTTGTATCTGCTAGAATATTCAAAATATACATCTGAGATTGTTTCACTAAAATTTTGTCGATGGCCATTTGAAACCAATGAAGACTTCAAAAAAAGTAATTGGCTCTAAAAATAAAATAAACTATCTGGTAACTGAATCGTCGGTCCCAGGAAGTCATAAATAACTTGGGGAATCTATGAACATCCTTAATGTATAAGATAAGAAGAAACATGAAAAATGACCAGAAGGGTCATTATATTTAGAAACCCCAAAACCCTTTTCATTGTCATTTAATGAGTTTGATTAGGATTACTTGTGAAATGACTCAATTTACTAATAGGGCATGCTATATATCATCGCGTGCAATTCATGATATACATCAAATATACCAATACTCTTACATAGTCAAATTGTGAGTCGCTTTTTCTTTTATTCTTTTGAAGTACCAACGCACATTAATTAGCATCTTGACTATACTGAAATCTAAATACTTGAACTTGTCAAGTACCTTTTCAATGTAATGTGACTGTGAAAATGCTAAAACTAGTGGAGTTCTATGAATTATTATTCTTAATATTACATTAGTAACATCAATGTCTCTCATATAAAATTTGCTTGCTAATATTTTCTTAGTAGCATTTGTGTCAAAAATATTTCCATTGATACATGTCAACAGACTTTACAAACTTATTATTTTTTCTTTTTTACCAGGAACCACAAAACCCTTGGGTTGTTCAATGTAAATTTCTTCCTCCTATTCTTTTTTTAAAAATGTTATTTTTATATCCATTTGATTAATTTTAAGACCATATACTATTGTTAGTACAACCAACATCTGATTGGTATTATCCTTATTATGTTCTAAAATAATCAAATCTTTCATTTTGTCTAATTCCTTTAATAACAAGTTTTGCCTTGTACTTGTCAATAGTTCTATCAGCTTTTATTATTCTTTTAAAGATTTATTTTGAACCTAAAGGTTTATTTACTAGTGGAAGATCAACCAATTCTCAAGTATGGTTATTCAATATTAATATAATATCATTATTGAGGTCCTCTTTCAAAAAATATGAGTTCGCAGAAGACATAGCTTCTTAGAATGTTTGAGGCTCGTTTTCAAGAAGAAATATTACTAAATCTTATAAAAAGGAAGTAGATATACTTTGGGGTTTGTTGTGTCTTGGATTATTTTTATTATGTATGTTTTCTTGATTCATCTCGAGGTCATTTAGATCTTCACTAAATGACACACATATAGTTTTATATAGATAAATGTGTTCAAAGAATTAAATATTAGTTGACTCAATTACCTTCTGAACATGAATATCATGATATTTGGATTTATGAACAAATAATTGACATGCTTTAATATTTGTAGCATATCTAATAAAAATATAGTCCACAGTCTTCGGCTATATTTTGACCTTTTTGGGTATAGGATCTTAGATTTGGCTAGACACTCCCACACTTAGAAATATTTTAAAATTGTAATTTCTTTATTTTTATTACTTATATGGAATATATTGTGTGTTTTTAGGATTTACCCGAGTTTATTAGTTGAAGGGAGGTGTTTTTTTTGTGGAGCATTTGAACTCAACTCTTGTTCGGAGTTGTTGAGTTGTGCTTTGTGAGAAGACCATTTTATCCTAGAATAGACAAGTTAAGAAGATTACTATTGCACTGTGAAAATATTTGCTGCAGTGACCTTAAATATCATAAAAGAGAGAGAGCAAAATTCACTCTCAACCAAGAAAAAAATTATTGTATTTTCTTTATTTTTTGAATATTTTCAATTGTAATTTTTGTAATATTTCACCAACCATTGATAAATTAGATGAATCACATATTGAAATTGCATCAGGGTGGATCTCTTGAGCAGTTTAATGTTGGTTTTGTCTATTCAAGTATTGATTATATCCCCAATAGATATACTAATTTTGCAAGAGAAAGGAAAGTCAAAGTAGACCATGATATTGATGGCTGGATTAATTTTTCAATGCAAAAGCAGGTAAAAGAATTTTAACTGAACATGGATCAAGGTTAGGAGAAAAATAGTGTATTCTGTGGTAATTAAAATATTCACCATGGGAAAAAGTTTTTCTCCATTTCTGGTAAGTTTAAGTTGATGAGAACATTGACTACACTTATAACACCGCATATTTTTGGGCTAGAATTTGAACCATTATTTCTATGTGTATTAACTTGAATCTAATTATTGCTATATAAATATTAGTATCACAATCATTATCTTATTGTCAAAATTACTATCAAGGTGAAAATGTTCATGGTAAACACTTAGAGTGGCATGGCATTAAGATTTTTCATTATAGACCAAATTTTGAAATCTGATTCTACAAGGGTCAACTTTCAACGTGTATAACTTATGGAATATATGTAATTCGAGTCTCAAGATCCACCAAATTGTATATAAATGTGTCCTTTTTCAAACAAATCAAAATTTGTCTTAATGTAATACTTGAGCGAAAAGTTATGAGTATTTTCGTGAAGAGGCAGTAAGGGTCCGTGAAAGCAGTGAGGCTCGGAGCTTATCGGAAAGATTACCCCCTAAAATATGATGATGCTTTAAATTTGGTAATTTTGTTTTATTAACTTGGGGGGAGAGATATTGAATTCTATTCACTTATTAACGACCCTTAAATACAATATTAACCTATTTCCATCAGTTTTCACCACATAACATTGATTATTTAACTCTCAAATCTCCTCTTTTTAAGTCAAGGCTAGGGTTTAAAGAGGTGGTCATATAGGTTCCAAAGGGTGTTGTCTTCTTCAAGGTTCTTGGTAATGAAGACATATAACTCTTTCCCTTGAACTTATATTGTTAATGGCATGCAATTGATTATTATTCATGATTTTGATAATGAGTTTTGAACTATGGATTGAGGGTTATGCATGTGTTTTATTTAGATGTTTTTCCATGGTTTGTTATGCAAAATTAATGATTTATTGATGTTTATAAACATTCAAGGATGCATAGGAATGATGATTTAATGGAGGGGTCTTGGTAAATCCCTAATTTGATGTTTTTGACTTGATTTATGGCTTTGAAAATTATGTTCCCTCAACCTATTTGTGAAATTTTCAACGAATATAATTTTGTCACCTAATTTGGTTTGACTTGCCCACCTATGTTTGGATGGCTTAAAAAGGTTAAACAATGAACATGGATTAGCACCAAGTGAACCCAAGGATGGGAACACACACTATCAGATGAGGGTGTGATTCTTAGCAGTCATCCTTGCATTCCAGAACTATGTAGCCAGCATAGGTTGAGACATCAACACTATCAGATGAGGGTTGATAAAGTGGATAAGCACTGTCAGATAAGGGTCATCCCGTTCTCTTTTGGGGACATTGTCGGATGAGGGTTACCCACAGCTTGTCTTTACCAGTGGCGGGGTGTTGACACCCTTCCAGTCAGGGCAGAGATTGGACCCCAGCTCAACTAGAATAGCGTATATAGGGCATGTCAGTTAAATAACTAATTCCCACAATTTCAGTTACAGATTCAGGACTGTCAGATACAGTCAACTCAGCTGAGTAGAACAGATTCAGCACTATCAGAAATAGTCAATCCTTATCATTATCAGTAGACCTCAAGATCACCCATTAGACAGGACTGATTTAACTATGGTCAATCAGTATCAGTAACATCATATTCAGAGATTACCCACTAGATAGGACTGATCTCTAATTCAGTTACTCCATAGAGAATGGAACTCAGTTAGTTCCATCAGAATCTAGATTGTCAGATACAGTTGCTCCATAATAGTATCAGTTATATCTGTTATCATAACTCAAATATTATATTATCATGAACTCAGTCATTTAGTAACTCAGTATCAGTAAACTCATGTTGTCATAATTCAGACTCAGTAGTTAGTGTCACCACGAGTTGAGTTACAGTTACTTATGCATGGATGTATTCTCACGTTCATATAAGTCAGCATTGTTCATGCATATAAACCCCTTTGTATTTAGACTACCTCAATGGTATACTCAGTACATTCAATCGTACTAACGCATTTACACTATGGTGTTTTAGTTTACGCCATAGGTTCAGAAGCACGAGGTCCAGAGCATCAGTAGCATTTCAGGTTCCAGCAACAGTAGATTAGCAGTGAGTCCTCATCATGTGAGAATGATATGATTTCTTATTATTAGTTATTACTTCAGTTCAGTATCAGTAGATGGATTTAGTTGGAGACATGTTCCTTTAACTCCTTATCCAGTTCAGTTAGAGGCTTTCATACTAGATGTCAGATAACATATTTAGACTTCATTATTTTTAGTATTTATGTTTGTTTTGGTATTGTTATGCCACATTTTTCAGATATGTATCCGTACTGAACCTTATGGCCTTTCAGATCATGTTTTCTGCATTTTATGAGATATTATGCAGTTTACAGGTATAAATATCAGTCATGGGTTAGCTTGTGGTCCTTCGAGGTCATAAGCAGCATGTAGCATTTCGATTTAGAAAATTGGTGCGTTACACCAACCAAGTCAATCTATCCAATAACCAACCAACCAATACAAAAACAATAACCCAATGTATATAGTATATAAATCATAACCATACCATACCCAAGTCATAAATTGTCCATACAAAGCCTCTAAATCAAACCAAAGAGTATCTAGTTCGGACATAACTCCGACCACAACCAAAATTCAAAGTCTATGAAAAGACCAAAATGTATAAAAAGATCCATAACATGAAATGGATGCCGTTCGAACTATGGAAGCTCAACACTTCCATCCAATAGCGACTATTCCCAAATTCGATCAATGAGCAGGAGGAGTACTATGGCTTGTTCTTGAAATGTGTGGGGATACAGCCGCACGAGGATAGGTTAGCTGGTGAAAGCTAGCAAGCACGCATTTTAAGGATAAAATAATGCCAACCGTTAAAATCAATTAAATAAACCATATGCATTTACATCCACAGATACATATACATATAATCATGCTGGGAAAGGGAACCAGGTTTGTCATCCCTTTAAAATCATTAACCTAGGTATGTTTATCTTAAAATCCATAATCCACCAATGGGCTATATTGGTCCAATGTCGCCCCCCGGACGGGCCTCGATGCGTGTACTCACATAAACCAGAGATACCATGGGAGTAAGGGATTCTCTTGTACCCTTCTCTCTATGATACATACATACAAGTGTTGGGAGATTCCCATGTACCCCTTAAGTATATGATTGCCATGACCAATCCTCATGTTAGCAAACATAAGTTTCCAGTGTTTTTCCAATGAACTCTCACCTCCACGGTTAGCTATCACACCCCGCCATTATTGCCAATTTAAAACCACTTCAAATCAACCTAGCTACCAATTTTATCATTATTAATTGAGGCTATTTTAACTGGTATCGTCATACTGACTATAACTTCCAAGCAATGTCTTTAACCATCCTTAGGGGATTCCCATGTACCCCATAGGTTACTTTATTAAGCTTACTTAGCGGATCCCCATGTACCCTGCAAGAACATTAATATTAGGCTTACTTGGGGATTCCCGTGTACCCCACAAGTATTTCATTATTATGTTTTTCTTGGGGGATTCCCATGTACCCCATAAGTCGTTCATCATTAAAACTAATTTCATCTTTTCATTCACTTGAGGGATTCCCATGTACCCCATAAGGTTTTCATTTAAAAAAATTTTTGTAGTGACAAGGCATTACTATTTAAACCATTCCAAACTATTCATACAATTCAAAACCATGTAAGTCCATTCAAATCATTTAAAAACCATCCAAACCAATTTAGGGTTCCATAACCAAATCATACCATGAAAAAGTTTAAATGAAAGTTCATCAATATACTAAAAACATTCTCATATGCATTTTATCAAACATATCGAGGGCATACATTTACCAAGACCAAAACCAAAGAATAAACCATCAAGTTTAGGATTACCCATTACCCATTTGTTAAAACACAATAAAAAAGCACCCAAATGTGCAAACCAACACCAAAAACAAGTGAAAACATAGTATAAACCAAGAGTAAACAATACTCATCAATATGTATCAAACCCTCAACATTGATTTTCCAAAACCACCATTTATGATTCATAACCAAGGTTTAAAACACATTAAATCACGTCTTTAGTTGTAACTAGGAATGAGGCTGGAGTAACTTGCCTTATACAAGAAGATTTACAGAAGAAAACTTGACTCTTGAGCCCTTTGAAGAATACTTATAGAAACCCTAGTCTCAATCTTCAAGAGAGTGTTCAGAGATAGTATTTTGAGTGTTTTATTATTCCAATGAATGTTATGAAAGGCCACAATGAGTTATATAATGTGATTACTTAGGGGTTTGGGATGGGAAATGTCTGAAAAGCCCTCGGCTCAAAATTTGAAAACCAAGTTCCAGAAGGGTACGACTTACTCATCCAAATCGTACCCTAAGATACAAGTGGTACCCTAAATTGTACCTTAGATCACACCATGGAACCCCACATACTCATCTTACAACATCCATGCCAAAATCATACCCAAAGGTACGAATGGTACCCTAAACCATACCTTGGACAGAATCAAATCCACTAGGCCATCCTTAAGTCATCATACAATTTGTAAGATACCACTCTTACCTTATTATACAACTTGTATAATGCGTACTCGTATCTTGGAAAATACCCAACTAAAACTTACTAGCCAACGTACGAGAAGAGGTACCCATACTTGTATCCTAGGGAACTATATGTACCTATGAGTCATACCTTAACCAGAGTCTCAAATGTAGAAAATTATTTTCTAAGGGTCCCAATTTGGGGTGTCTCATTCTCCCCTACTTAGGATCATTCATCCTTGAATGACGGGTAAAGGAAAGCACAAGAATGAGATAACACACTAAGACATATAAAACCATTCCTTCAATGAAAATAGAAGACAAAGACATAATTCAAGATGGGAAGATCATCATATAACCCAAGAACAACTTACACCGAACACCTCCATTCCGACCTTTTACTATGTTAGGAAATAAAGACACAAGGAAATCCAATCCTTCCTTTAACCAAGTTACAAAACAACGATACAATAAAGAGCATATACCTTATACATGAATTTCTAGAATTAAGAACAAATGTGAGATATGTGGACTCCATATCCTTCTTCTACATCCCAAATGGCTTCCTCGAACTTTAAGTTCCACCATAGAACCTTCACTGAAGACATACCTTTTATTTGCAACCAGCGAACCTATCAACCGAAGATCATCACTAGGACCTCTCTAAAGAATAGAGAATCTTAGATACTATTACATCCAAAGGAAACAACTAATGAAGAACCACCCACACCTTACCTTAATATAAACACATGGAATACGGGGCGAATGGAACTCATGAAAAAGTGCAAGTCTAATTCAACTTATAATTTCCCAGAGACATATCACTATAAGAGATTGACTCTAGATATACACCACTTTTATGTTCAAGCCTATCCAAAGCTAAGAGGAAATTAACTTAGGCCACATAACTCTATCCCTTATATTTACCCAAAATACTACTCCACTTCCATCACTATAGCCAAGCGTCATGACCCATTAAGATTATCAAGTGCCCAATACAACGATTGGTATATCTATTAATAATATTCAATCCTACCTCTTCTATACCCTTGGTATGGTCTATTATTCTAAAGGCTTTGTAACCACTATTATTTTTCACAAGGATTTTTAACGCGGATTCTTCTCCTAACCATTTCTCATGACAAAAACATTGCTTTATCCTCTAAAGGTTAGTTCTAGTAAATCTCTCCCACTTATGACTTTTACTCTCTCATTTCAAAACATCAACATGCAGCCAAAGCCAATACCACCCCAACATAAGAAAGGTCGTCATAGAACTAAAGTAGGAGAGTCATCCATTCTACCCAAATGAGATCCCCAAAAACAGACATATCCCCATACGCATAAGGTACTCTATAGAAACCACCTAAGTAACAAGAGATAATCCATCCTGACACAACACACCATAGAAGGAGTCCTTGGTACAGGACACCAAAAGAAACATAACTGCATATAGCATGAGTAATGTAATGCAAAGTCAAGATTTATATCTAGGGAACAAGAAAAATTCAGAATGCGAACCTTAGGCATAAGCACTATTGGAATGCATACAACGCTAGGAGAGTGCTCTTAAAAGAGATAGGAGAGAATCACGAGAATAGAAGTAAATACACCCCGACCATCACTAAAATTCAACTTCTAAAAGAAGAATAAAGATTATCCCTCAACCTTCACATTTCTATACCTATTAGAACAACACTCCACTGTAAAGGGTATCACTAAGGATGATCACCAAAGTCACTTGGTACTGATATACCTAAAACCTCATCTATCCAAATGCTACCTAGAGCCTGCATAGTCATCCAAGATCTATGCTCTAACCCAACCAATGAGCTAACCACCAACCCATAAGTTCAACCTAAACCCTCGATCTATACATCATAACTTTCCCGCTATTGTATTCACTGAGCCATAAACCTTACCCATTCTGTACCTCATCCAGCCTACTAATCTACTAACATAATTCTAGCATTGTTATCCCCGAGCTAACATATTTCCTTTATCAAAATAAATATCTAGGTTCAAACCTAGTATTTATCATCTACTATGCACTCCTAACAATTTACCCCATAGAGAATTATCTTACATGGTCTACCCCATAAGGAGGACACTCTAAATTCCTTACTCTCCCACCAAAAAACTATGTATTTCTAGGGAAAACCATCCCCCTTATGCATAAAAGAAATGAAACACTCTACAGAGAAGCACTGGGATGGATGAAACCTTCATATAAGAGATCTCTTAATTGCCCCTTAAGCTCCTTCAACTTGATCGAAGTCATTCTAGACAAAAGGAATAGAAATTACATAAAAGTCCAAAACAAGACCAATACACAACTCAATCTCCCCACTAGAATGACAACATGAGGGTCATTAGGAAGGACTGTAGGAAAACTCATTCACCACCAAAATCAAATACAAAGAAGGAACCTTTGAGTTAGAATCTTTGACCCAGATCAGATAATAATAGAGACACCCCTTTGGAGATTAATCTCTGAGATCTCAGATATGATATAACCATTCCTCTTAATAGCTGGGGAATCATCCTCCCATCCTATATTTGACTTACCCGAGAGTCTTAAGATAACCTTACAGGTTCGACAATCTAAAGATGCATAACACGAATGTAACCAATCCATCCCAAAAATAACACAGAAATCCACAGAGTCAGACAAATCCACCAAAGCCCTTTTTACTACAAACAAACATATACCACATAACCCTATAGACCCTTTTGGCAAGCACAGAGTAACCTACTAGTGTAGAAACAGAAAAATAGTTCAAAATAACCTTGGGACCAAAACCCAAATACAACCAAATAGGCTCAAAAAGAAAGGGGACACCAAACCAAGTAAACCATACATACCATAGAAAAAGATATTTCAAACATACCAGTGTTAGCATCAGGAGATACCTCAAACTTCTGAGGAATAGTGAGAGAATTAATATGGTCTCGACCAATGTCAAAACCAAAAGTAGCACCCTTTGGTGCATAATTTATAAAAGTGGAAAATGATATCCTATTTTCCTCGGTGGTAATTATTTTGTGACACTCATATTGCATATGACCCAACTAACCACAACAAAAACATTGGTTCCTCCCTTCATAGCAATAATCATGGTGCAATCAATCACAAAGTCAACAGGAAGGATATTATGGGGCTAATAAAACTCCACCAGCCTAAAAATGATACTCACCAAAAGGATAAGGGACATTAAAAACACATGGGAACTCCCTAAATTCCCTTGCTCAAATAACTATCGACCACCTTTACCATAATTTTTTTGTCCTCTTTCCCAGTCTAAAGATTTAGACTTTCTCTTTTTTTTCCTGACTTTCCCTTATTCTTTCTTACACTACTAAGACTGGACTAGCATGTAAGAGATATAACTATTTAGGTTGATAAATGAATAGAATGTCAAAACTCGGAATCTGTAATATCTCCTTGATGTAAATAAGCATGAGTTTCACCTTTTAATGTAGGGTCAGTGAAGAGTGGTGGAACTCTACAGGAAAAATTCAAAACTATGACCCTTAACCAGGTCTATTCCCTATGAGTTGGACAAGATCCATCCATGTCGTACTCGAGTGGGACAAGTAATTTTCCAAAAAAACTTTATATAATTGAGAGGACATGATCTGAAAAGTAAATCAAAGAAGATTTATAAAAGAGTTCAATACCTTAGACTCCATAGCCCAAAAGTAGAACAACAAGAAAGTGAAATATTTCAAAATACCTTATAGCCTCCTGATTATAAGTCTCATGCAAAATATTCCCATAAGAAAAACTCTACTCAGCACGGCTTTGTAGACACCCCATAACAACAAAAAAAGGCTCTGATACCAACTTGACAAAACTTGAATCGAGGCTTTGTCATAATGGGAATCACAAATCTAACCCGGACTAGAAACCACCGATGATGCCCTATCCCACAAACCAATATATTCCCTAAGTTTGATGAATTCTGACTATATAACAAGATGACAAACTTAATGATATAATGACTTTGGGATAAGTCTATAACTGAGTCCAACCTAACCACGTCAATCTATCCAATAAATAACCAACTATGCCAAAAATGATAACCCAATTATGTACTATATAAATCATAACCATACCATACCCAAGTCCATAGTTGTCCATACAAACCCTCTAAACCAAACCAATAAGTATTTAGCCAAGACATACCCTCAACTATAGCCAAAAACCAAAGTCTATGAAAAGACAAAAGTGTATAAAGAGATCCATAACATGAAATAGATGAAATCTAAAATATGGAATCTCACTACTTCATTTCAACACCGACTATTCCTAAATCTGATCAATGAGCAGGAGAAGTAGTATAGCTGGTTCCTGCATCACATGGGGATACAGTCTCTCTCTTGAGGATGAGTCAGTAGGTGAATGCTAGAAAGCACTCAAGATAAGGATAAAATAATGCCAACCCTTTAAAATAGAGTAAACCAACCATAAACATTTACATCCACACGTACATATATAAACTATACTGGGAAAGAGAATCTGATTTTTCATACCTTTAGAATAATTAATCTGGGTATATGTATCTTAAATATCATAATCCACCAACAAGATATATGGGTCTAGTATCACCCCTCAGACGGGCTTCGATGTATCTAGCGACATGAACCAGAGATACATAAGAGTAGGGGATTCACTTGTACTATTCACTCTTAATGATACATAAATATAACAAGATCAGAACTAGGGACTTACTGTAATGGTCAATCTCAAGGCTAACCAGGACCGGGAATCGTCCTGTGTTACCCAAACCCACCACCAAACTCATACCTTAAGTCAACTAAAGTCCAAACATATAACAAGGTAGAATATCCAACCATGTGGTGACTCTGGGATAAGTATATATCCGAGACCAACCCAACAAAGTCCAATCATACAAATGTCAAAACTCATAAACCAAAACCAATTATAATAATTTGATACATGTATATATATATATGTATGAAACATAACCAGTCCATACCATACCCAAGTCAATAATTATCCATATAAAGACTCTAGACCAACCAAAGAGTACCTAGTCGGGACATGACCCAACTATAGCCAAAACCATAGACTATGAAGATAAAAAATATATAAAATAACCCATGACATAAAATTGATGCCTTTCAAATAGTGGAAGCTCACCACTTTAATGCAACATCGACTATCCCCAAATTCGATCACTAAGAAGGAAAAGTAGAATGGTCGATCCTTGTATAGAATAGGTATACAACTGCCCAAAGATGGGTTAGTGGTTGAATACTAGCATGCACTAAGGATAAGAATAAAATAGTTCCATGTAAAAAGTCAAGTAAAACCATCCATAATTCATAAACCCATACATACATATAACCATGTCGGGAAAGGTAATTAGGTTTAATATGTCTTTAAAATCTTTAACTAGGCTTTGTAGCTTTGCAGTCCTAAACTACCCACAGGCTATATGGGGTTAGCTCCCCTTGATGAAAGGTCCCCAGTGTGTGAAGCCACACGACCAAGGAATAAAAACCATAGATAACTAGTGCCCTCAAATATAAAGTGTGACATCATGCATATTGTCACCAAGACCAACCTCACATCGACAAATATGAGTTTCCAATTTTGGTCCCCTGAGGACCTCCACCTTCTATGGCTTTGCTATATAACCCACTATTATTGCCTAATTAAAGCCATTACTAAGAAAGCAATCAATCCATTAACCATTTATTAGCCAAGGCAAATAGTAGGTATTGTCATATCGACTATAATTGCAAGTGCAATCCATAGCCAACCATGTAAAGGTTTGAGGTATTCCATTGTAGCACCCCATATTGTACATAACTTAGTTCAGTTCCTAGTTACTTGCATAAGAGGCTTAACGCCTAAAAATTTTACTAAGTGTTAGGGACATAGTCTTATTTTTGGCCTCTTAACTTTGAGGATTTTGAAATAAGTCTTCCCAACCCCGATATATTAGTTTCTGAGTTAATTCATGTTCAGGGGTGTAAGGAGCATGTCTCTGGGAAATTTTAGATTTTTTGAACGAGTATTGAGTCGCGTTTGGATTTCAAAAATAGCAGCTCACCGCAATAGTAGTGCATCATGGTGGCTATAGTGGTGGAAGCCTTATCGTGTCATGGTGGACCTTTAATCTACGTTCCAATTACAAATTTAACTCTCTGAGGGGTAGTTGAGTCTTCCCCCTCAATCCAATTCGTAAAAACAAAAATTAAAATGTTTGTTAGGGAATAATATGCCTATTTTCCTTAATTTTCCTCTCAAAGAAACCCTAATTATCCCCCAAGTTCATCTAATTCAATTACTTCCTTTTTAATAAAACAAAAAAATCAAGTTCCCAAATCCAAGAAATTTCAAGAAAAGCATCAAGATTGTGTTTGCCTTTCAAGCTTAATGATTTAAGATATGTGCGATGTTCATCCATGGCCCTGTTTCACTCATAGAGTCCAAGAATCTGAGTTTTTACATGTTTATGATGAATTGTCTCCATGAAATTGTTATTGATTTTGACTACAAGTTATGTTACAAGTGTTTTTTGATGGAATGAGCCCTTATATGATTTGAATATTGAAATCCACATGTTAAGTCCCTAATTTATGGTATTAGTATTGTAACTATGTTTTCAATTACATACTTTACCCATTCCCATGCTTAAATTCATGACTCCCATATGTTTCATGAAATGCTTAAATGATGGGTTTTAAGCAATGATCCTTTATTATAGTTTTTAAAGCTTCATATGTCCTTATTGTTTCTTTCATTCAATGTTGGAGGGTTATGAACACCCGATACTTAGATATTTACATGATTTTAGTATCTTCAAAATGATTTCAAATAAACCATAATCATTGCATTCAATTAGTATCATGATGAGTTGTTTGCTTAGTTAAGCTTAGTTCTGTCCAGTAAATAATTTCATTCTTTTGGGAGTAGGATTTAGCATTAATCGAACATTGGGATGGGGGCTCACCTTCCAGTAAAGGGTGTGACCTTTAGTAGCAGTCCCTTGGTTCAAGAACTACGTAGCTAGTGTAGATCAGAGATATTAACCTACTATTTGAGGGTTGATAAAGTGTTTACCTTCCAATTAAAGGTAATACATATCTCATTAGAGCACCTGCTAGATGAGAGTGACTCATTAGTCCTTTATGACTTTAGTTTAGTGGATCTACACAACCATTTATAGTATTTGTGGCATAGTACTTACACCTTTCCGACTTTGGTTACAGGTTAGACCCCACTTAGCTCTGATTTGGGGCATGTCGTTTAGATGATACCTCTATCAATATTAGTTTAGTATTTAGTACAAAATTTAGTTTAGGTTTACTTGACCAAAGAATATAGATTACTAGTTATTCTATTATCGAATTATAGTATTTCTACTTATAATTTTCTGTGAAATAATATATGCATGGTCATGCATTCTAAGATTTTATAGTTCTTAAGCATTTTTCTCAGCTATTTCATACATGCATACTCAGTTATTTCATGTTATTCAGTCAGTCATTATCTCATGCATAGTTAACCCATGTATTTCAACCAAATCTCTTCTCATATACCAGTATATTCAAAGTATTGACCACATACTTTCTTTGCACTATAATGTCTTATATCATAGGTTAATACTCAGTTTCCTAACTCTACTTAGATAGTTTATCTTATCAACAGTAGCATTTATGGTGTGACCTTATATGTCGGAGACCTATTATGTTATTTTAGTATTTCCACATTTCTTTTTAGTTAGTTTAGTTTGGAGTTAGTTGGGGCCTTTCCCATAAACTTTACTGTCAGTTAATTTTAGTGGCTTTTTAGAAATCTAGATAGTTAGTTAGTTTATCAGTGTTATCAGTTGGATTTCAGTATTTCTAAAGATATTTTAAGACTTGCAGATTCAGTTATATTTTTAGTATTTAAAACATTATGGCACTTTCAATTTTTTAGCATATGTCTTTTATTATAAGCTTACTCATTGCTCACAATAAGTACTAGCTCATGGGTTAGCTTGTAGTCAGTTGGAAACATAAGCAACGTTGTCGTGATATGGGAGTAGCCTTGGGTCATGAAAAAACTTGGTACCAAAGCCTAAGAGTTTACAGTGTCCTAGGGAATCTGAAAAGCCGTATTGAGTAGAGTCTTGTGCATGGGTCTGAAGAGTCCCTCACTTATGGACAAGAAGCTACATGGCATTTTTGGAAAAATTACCCTACTTTAAGTATTTATGTCATTCGAGTGAGCATGAGCTCTATGTAAACTCTCTTTTAATCCATCCTTTATTCTGCTACAGAAATACCTCCCACAAAGAATAACGAAAGAAGGAATGAAATTATCCTGCACCTTCTCATGTTCAAGAAGATCCCCTGAATGAGCATGTCTCTCATGTCGAGTTCAGAGCAGCATCCACTACCTTAGATTATTCAGTAGCTTCTCATAACAATCAGTAGGTTGTTTCCCCAGCTAATATAGTGGCAAATACAACTGCAGCTAGGATTCAGGATTTTACATGAATAACTGCCCCTTTGTTTTTGGGATCCAACTCTGAGGAGGATTTGCAAGAGTTTCTTGATATAGTTTAGAAGGTGACTGATATCATACATGTTACTTCAAGTAAGAGTGGATAATTAGTTGCTTACCTATTTCAGTATGTAGCTCATACGTGGAATAAGTAGTGGAAAGATAATAGGGGCACAGATGCATGGCCTCTAGAGTGGGAGGTATTTACCATGACCTTCTTAGATAGGTTCTTTCCTTTAGAGTCGAGGGAGGCTAAGGTGTTGTGGTTTATTAATTAAATCAAAGTAATATGACTATGAAAGAATACTCACTTAAGTTTACTCAGTTAGTGAGGTATGCTCCTTCGATAGTGGCAGATGACAAGTCTAGAATGAGTAAGTTCATGTGTGATATATCTGATAGTTTGGTCAAGAAGTGTAGAACTGCTATGTTGATTAAAGAGACGGACATATCTAGGCTTATAGTCCATGCTCAATAGAGAAATAGAATCTTAAGGAGAATGAGAGAGAGAATAAGAGGGCTAGAACAGGTAGCTTTAATTTTTCACAACTAAAATTAGAGTGTGGTAGTCATTCCTAGTTTTATTAGAAATTTTCAGCCCTATCTTCGTCTTCAGCTAGTGTGCCAGTGCCAATGTTTAGGAAGGACAGTAAGGATAAAGTGCCATGCTCTAAGCCCTTAGGTAGTGTGAACAGTGGTCGTACTAATCCTCTCTAAACTAGGACATAAAGTCAGGGATTGACTAAAGAGTGGTCTGTAGGGCCAGTCCAATCATCTTCCAGTTCGATCTGGTTGCCCGACTCAATAGGGTGCCACGTCCAATGCAACCTGTAGGTAGCACCATAATAGATTGTATTCACTCTAGTCCCTTCATTATCAGGAAAGATCTCCTAGTGTGGTTACAGGTACATTACTGGTCTTTTATCTTTCTATTTATGCTATGTTAGATCTCAAAGCTTTACTTTATTTTGCAACCCCTATATAGCTGTCAATTTTGGTGTCAGTCCTGAGGTTTAGTAGAACCCTTGTCAGTATTTACTCTAGTAAGTGTCTTCATTGTACGCAGGATAGTATACAGGAACTGTCCAATTATAGAATCCCAGAAAGTCACCTCAATTAACCATATGGAGTTAGAGATGACTAATTTTGATGTCATTCTTGGCTTTGATTAGATCAACTCATGTTATTCCTAAGTTGATTGTTGAAATAGTGTCATTTAGTTTGATTTTCCTAATGAAATAATTATTGAATGGAGGGGTAGTACTTCAGTGCTTAGAGGGCAAATTGTGTCATATCTTAAAACAAGGAGAATGATATCTAAGACCCCAAGTCTCAAGTCAATTTTAGTAGTAAGGGAATTTCTAGATGTGTTCCCTGAAAATCTTCTCGGAGATCCTCACGAGAGAGAAATTGACTTCAGAATAGATCGCATTCTAGATACTTAACCTATCTCTATTTTTCCCTATAGAATGGCTCTAACTCAGTTAAAAGAGTTAAAAGAAAAGTTGAAAGATCTCATAGATAAGGGATTCATCAGACCCAGTGTTTCCCTATGGGCTGATCTAGTCCTTTTAGTGTATAAGAAAGACGGTTCTCTCAAAATATGCATCGATTACTGTCAGTTGAACAAAGTCATAATCAAAAATTAATACCCACTCTCCAGTATTGATGACTTGTTCGACCAACTTTAGGGTACCAGTTATTTCACTAAGATAGACCTTAGATCCATTTATAATCATCTTAGAGTTAGAGAATGTGACATTCCAAAAAAAGCCTTCAGAACTTAGTATGGGAACCTTAAATTTCTAGTTATGTCTTTTGGACTAACGAATGACCCAGTAGCTTTCATGGATATGATGAAAACAATGTTCAGGTACTTGGACATATTCATCATCGTTTTTATTGATGATATTCTTGTTTATTTTGTAGTGAAAAGGATCATGTAAACCATCTTAAAATTATATCATAGACTTTTAGAGCCCGTCAGTTATTTGCCAAATTCAGTGAGTGCTAGTTTTTGCTAAGATCAGTACCTTTCCTTAGCCATATTATTTCCAGTGATGGCATTAGAGTTGACCCTCAAAAGACTGAAGTAGTGAGAAACTTGATCAAACCTATCTCTCCATCTGATATTTAGAGCTTCTTGGGTTTTGCTGGCTCTTACAGATGGTTTGTTAAATATTTTTCTTTTATTACATCCCCCATGTCTCGATTGACTCAGAAAAAAGTCAAATTTCAGTGGTTAGATTCTTGTGAAAAGAGTTTTTCGGAGTTGAAGACTCGAATCATCTCAGTCATAGTTTTGAATTTGCTAGATGGTTCATATGGGTTTGTTGTTTACTGTGACGCTTATAGAGTTGGTCTTAGCTGTGTATTGATTTAACGAGGTAAGTTCATAGCATATGCCTCTAGACAGCTTATACCCAATAAAAAGAATTACCCTACCCATGATCTTGAGTTGGCAACTATTGTTTTTGCCTTGAAAATTTTAAGTCATTATCATTATGGAGTTCATGTTGATGTGTTCACTAATCACAAAATTTTACAATATACGTTCACGAATCACAAAAGTTTACACTATATGTTCTCATAGAAAGATTTAAATCTTAATCAGAAAAGGTGGTGAGAGTTATTGAAATATTATGATATGAGCGTATTTCATCATCTAGGCAAGTCCAATATAGTGGCAGATGCTCTTAGTAGATTGTCTATGGGTAGTTTTGCTTAGGTTAAGAATGATAAGAAAAAGTTAGCTCAGGAGTTTCATCAGCTTTCTAGATTGGGTGTTCGGTTAGATAATACAGGTGAAGGTAGTGTTTGGATTCAGAATAGTTCGGACTATTCTTTGGTTGTTGAAGTGAATGAGAAGCAAGATAGGTATTCTAGTTTAGTTAACTTGAAGGAATCAGTTTGAGATCAGAAACTAGAGGTTTTCTCCTAAAGGGGAGATGGTGTGTTATGATACGCGGTAGGCTGTGTGTAAGTACATGGTGAGCGCTATTCTATACATCCTAGAGCCACTAAGATGTACTATGATTTGCTGGAAATCTATTAGTGGAGTGGTATGAAGAGGGATATCGTAAAGTTTGTTGCTAAATATTCTAACTATCTGCAGGTTAAAGTTGTTAGAGAGTTGGTAAGGTTTCATGGTATTCCTCTATCTATCATCTCATGTAGAGGTACTCAATTTACCTCTTATTTTTGGAAAGCTTTCCATAAGGGTCTTGATACCCAAGTTCACCTAAATATAGACTTTCACCCTCAGATAGATAGTTAGGCAGAGAGGACCATTTAGACCTTTGAGGACATGTTAAGAGAGTGTGTTGTTGACTTTAAGGTCAATTGGGATGACCACATGCCTTCGATTGAATTCGCGTATAATAACAGCTATCATTATAGTATCTATATGTCCTTATTTGATGCTCTTTATGGAAGGATATGTAGGTCTCTGATTGGTTGGCATGAGTTAGGTGAGACCACTTTGATAGGGCCTATTTGGTATTTGATGCTTAAGAGAAAGTTCAGCTAATCAGGGAGAGGCTTAAGGCAGCCTAAAGTCGATAGAAAACTTATGCTGATGTGTGGAGAAAAGATTTCAAATTTGAGATGGTAATTTTGTATATCTAAAAATCTGACCTATCAAGGGGGTAAAGAGGTTTGGTAAGAAAGGGAAGCTCAGCCCCTGATATGTTGGCGCTTACAGAATCTTGAGTTGCTTTAGGAAGGTAGCTTATGAACTCTAGTTTCCTATAAATTTGGCCTCATTACACCCAGTATTCTATATCTATTTGTTGAAGAAGTGTATTGGTGACCCAGATATAGTTGTTCCCTTAGAAAGCGCAGATGTTTAGAACGGCCTTTGTTACGAAGAAATTTTAGTCAAGATCCTTGATCGCCAGATTCGTTGATTAAGGAACAAACAAGTTACCTTGGTCAAAGTTCTTTGGTGGGACCAATCCTTTGAGGGATTCAATTGGGAAGCAGAATCAGATATGCGAACCAAGTACCCACATCTTTTCTCCACAAACTCAGACTAAGCTTAAGGTAACAATTTTCCCTAGAATGCTCTTTTCCATACTCAGTTTCAGTTGTATATCATTTTTATATCATTCATGCATTCATGAAACTAGTTCAGTTATGTGTCATGTTTTAGAATCGGCCATGTAATAACATTTTCACCATGTATATTCAGCATGTAACCTTAATTCCTTATTGTTTTAAGCTTAACCAACCTCATTTGAGGATGAACGTTCCAAAGGGGGAGATATTATAATACACCGAGAATCCAAATCAATATTAGAACTATAATTCAAGCTCATGGGAAATAGATTATATTTCTTTGGTAGTTTTATGAGAGAGTTTGATGTTTATTAAGTCCTCAAGTAACTCCTAACTATTAGAAGAATCAAAATATCCTTTACCGATTGAGTTCTTGAGAAGGATGTTGCTATATTCAAATTCAAATGAACATATCTTTTGTTTTACTATGATTTTTTTATCTCATGACCCCCTAACAGGTATATAATTGAAGTAACTCTCCAACGATACTAATTTTTCCTTAATTTGGTACCCGGGTAAAAAGTTAAGGCACTTTTACTGAGAGGTAGTAGCTCACTGTTATCATGTCGTGCCGCGGTGATCCCCAAAATCACACTCATCCCTTTTCAGTACCTCACCGTGATTGGCCAGTGTCACGCTAGGAATCATGGTGAAACTGGTACCGCATTGTGTTGGAGTGCAAATTCACACTATTCTATTTTCACTGACGCAACGTGATAGCACCGTATT
This sequence comes from Capsicum baccatum var. pendulum, assembly GCA_030864225.1. Taxonomy (NCBI): domain Eukaryota; kingdom Viridiplantae; phylum Streptophyta; class Magnoliopsida; order Solanales; family Solanaceae; genus Capsicum; species Capsicum baccatum. The sequence goes on from CM061558.1 coordinate 170,105,619, forward strand.
CCACTGGTGTGCAAAATTGGTATTGTCCGTTTTCCAGTGATGCAAGGCAATATCACTGTGTCACACCAAGGTGAAAAATTGGGATTCTAATTTCGAGTTTTAATTTTCCAAGGGTAGTTTAGTCTTTTCCTAAGCCCCCAAGTCGTGAAAAAAAAAAAGATTAAACCTATTCTAAGTCTAGTACGCTCATTATTCACCCAAATTTCTCTCCAAGAAAATCCTAAAACTTTACGCTTCAAGACCAATTCCCACGAAAATCCACCAAGGACATTAGAAGATTCTTCAATTGAGGTATGTTAAGTGTTGATCCATGGGTCTTTTCCATCCATGAAGTCCAAGAACCCAATTTCAAATTCAAAGTTGTGATGCGTACAAATTATTGTGATTCTAATCATGAATCCCCATAAATTTTGATTCTATACCATGTTTACATGTAATTGTTGTTTTTATTAATCACCACATGTTTGAATGGTGTTGTTCGTTTAATTTAACCTTAATTGGTAATTTTAGTAGTGAAATCATGCTATTATTACAAGTTTTGAAACTATTCCCATGCTTGGCTTAAACCATGAATTACAAGTGTTAGATGAAATGCCTAAAAGAATGAGTTTTGAATAAATTCTTATATATCATGTCCTCAAAGTTTTCGTACAATCTTTCTATTATTGTTATCAAGTCCTAGGTGTTTGAATACCCAAAATTTAGCTAATTACCAAGTTTTCAGTATTTATAGAATGGTTACAAAATAGTTATGAGCCCTATCTTTTCAGTCAGTATTTTTAAATAGTTAAGCATAGTCAGCCCAATATTCAAGTCTTTTAGTTGGGAGGAGGATTTACCACCAACAATTACAGGGATGACGGCTTCCCTGTTAGTTAGGCAGAATCATTAGTAGTAGTCCTTGCATTCTAGAATTATGTAACTAGCGTACGATATGACGAGTCACCCGTCAGCTTAGGCTTTACTTCGCCCAGGTGTTACCCATAAGTTTAGGCTTGACATCCTGGTTATCTAGTAGCTTAGTAGATCCACATAGCCATGTGTTAGTACCTGTGGCATGGTACTAACACCCTTCCAACTAGGGTCACAGGTTGGACCCCAATTAGCTCATTGGGGCATGTCGATTAGATGATAGCTCCCATAGTCTAAGTCCATTATTCAACTCAGTAATCAGTTTTAGTTTTGCTAACCTTAGTATACAGATATCAGTTCTTCATTTATCAGTATTCAGTATTTTTATTTACAGATCATATTCAGAACATATGTTATGCTCGGTATTACATGCTCATCTTTTATGGATTTCAAGCATTCTACTCTGCACTTCATTATATTCATTTAGTCAATTATTAATCATGCACATGATACCATACATGTTAGCTAACCTCATTTAGCGTACCAATACATTCAAAGTATTGATTAAATACCCATTTCTTGTGCTATGATGTTTAATATCATAGATTTGAACGCTCAGCTCCTTGATCGTGAATAGACATACCAAATTATTAGTTATAGAAATGGTGAGTCCTCATACTTCGAGGACATGGTTTATTTATCTTAGTTTACCTTATCAGTTCAGTATTTTTTATTTGGTTAGAGTTAGTTTAGGATTTGTCCCATCAACTCCACATTCAGTCAGTTAGAGGCTTTCGGACACTCTTAGTTAGTTATTCAGTTATTAGATGCTATTGACAGTCTTGCAGTATTGTTTTTAGACAGATGTTTTCAGTATTTCAATTTAGTATTTTTTTTTTCATATTTAAACCATGTGGTATTTTCAGCCAAGTTTCGCACATGTTCCATGTCATTTTATTTAGTTCTCACAGCAGGTACCAGCATGGGCTAGGTTGTGGTCCTTTGGGGCAATATGCACCGTGTGGGTCTAGGGTGTACTCTTGGGGCGTTACATAATTACTTGTTTCATCAAAATCATGTATAAAATATGAAAGTTAAGAAATACAATTATGGTAAGGTTATTACTCATGGTACACTTGTTGAAATACCAAATTTGTTCGCTCGAACAATTGGTATGACTTTCTTCGATGAATGTAATCACATCATATCAATCTTGTGGTAATTTATTTATTTATGCTAAAACATAACTAATATAAACTAGCTAACACTAGAAATTTTATTATTGACTCTCAATTAAATCAATTTATACTGAATTTTCTTCAATCCATGAGAATATACATATAGTTGATTTTTCTAACCATCATAAATCAAAATAACCTTACTGCCCAATTATTTTCTTTTGTTAATCTAAAAATATAAAAATTACAATCCAATCGTTTAATATTCTCTCTCTTTTCATGAGAATTTAAAAGATTTGTCTATCACTTTAACCCTTGATTCTTTAACATTCAACCCCAGATCTATATTGATTAATCATAAGAGTAAAATTTATGCATCAAGATAAGAAATTTACCTTTAGCCTAATAGAAATATCTCAAGAATTTTATCTTTTTTTTCCTTCCCTTGGCTTACTTATCATGTAATTCGTATACCCTTAAGTGTTTTTTTTCCTTTTTGCTGAATACTCTACTGGGCAGCTTATACTCCATCATGGTTTGTAACCCAAAGTTGTGTTTTATATCCTTTTCCTTCTTTTTTTAGTTTATCCCTTTTTTCACTCTTGTTCCCTTTTTAATATAGGGTATCACATTCTCATACCTTAAGATATTCAGTCCCCGAATTTAAAAATAAGTGTATACCTATAGACTGAAATATGGAGGATACTTAACTGGCATGTCAATTTCAGACTCCCATGTATCTTCTTCAATGCTATGATTTTTCCATCTGACTTTCATAGACACAAACTCTTTTGATCATAACTTTCTTTCTTGTCTATCAATAATCTCCATTGTTTTTCTTCATATTTTAAATTCTTATCAACTTACAAATTTGGTGCTTTGAGCATGCAAAAGGAATTTTATATACATTTACTTAGTATTGAGACATAGAACATTGGATGGATGAAGGACATCTCAAAAAGAAGTGCCAAACGATATGCCACACCTCCTACTCAATCAAGTATCTCATATGATCCTATATATTTCAAGATCAATTTACCTCTTTTACTGAATCATATCACACCTTTCATAGGGGATACTAATACGAACACATTGTCCCCAAATTAGAACACTAGATCTCTTCTGCTCTTATCTGTATAAGACTTCTATCTACTTTTAGTTTTGAGCAACTTCTGTCTAATCAATTGGAACTTATCCATATATTTCTATTCCAAGTTGGTCTTTAAATCCTTAGCCTCTCAAACTTCAAACTAGTCGATAGGAGAAAAACATCTCCTATCATACAAGGTTTCATATGGATCCATCTGAATTCTTGACTAAGAACTATTATTGTAAGCGAATTCAGATAAGTGTAAGTAAGTATCCCAACTATCTCCAAGATCAAGAATGCAAGATCTCAATATATCCTCCAAGATTTGTATAATATGCTCATACTATCCATCTGTTTTCAAAAGAAATGCAGCACTAAGATCTACTCGGGTACCCAATACTTCCTGGAATGATCTCTAAAAGCATGAAGTGAGTTGTGATACTCTATAAAAAAATGATGGATAATGGAACTTGATAATTCCGGACAATTTAATCCTTAAACAACTGAGCATGCTTCACTCCACTATATGTAGTTTTTACTAGTAATAAGTGTGCTAATTTAGTAGGTAAGTCTACAATTACCCATACAGAGTCATAATCGCTAATGGTTTGCGGTAGCCCAATTATAAAATCCATGGTAACTTTTTCCTATTTTAAATTTGGAATTCTAATCTCTTGTAGTAATCTTGTTGGTTGATGATGTTCTATTTTAACCTATAGACAAGTCAAACAACTAGAAACAAAGTTAGCAATATCTTTTGTATACTTTCCCACTAATATAATTGATTTGGGTCATGATTCATCTTAGTGGATCCAGGGTATATGGTAAATTTGGAGTTATGAGCTTTCTCAAGAATGGCTTGTCTTAACCCATCTGGATCTGGTACATATAATCCAGTACCTAATTGGAGAATACCGTCACATTTAAAACTCATCATCTTGTTTTTGACCATCTAGAACCTCATCTTGTTATTTGTAAAACTATACATCCTCAAATTCAGTGGTCATTGTGACCTCTACCAAATAAGATTTAGCTTGAACACAAGATAATAATACCTCTAATATTCCAATTACAAATTTGACACATTTTCCTTAAAGTTTCTGCATATCTTCTACTAATTGTCTCTTTTTAGTAGCTATATGCACCAAACTTCCCTTAGATTTCCTACTCAAAGAATCATCCACAACTTTAGCTTTTTCGGGATGATACAAGATAGCACAATCATAATCCTTGAGTAGTTCCATGCACCGACATTGTTGGAGGTTTAGATCTCTCTACTAGAAAATGTACTTCAAGATCTTATGATCTATAAATTTCATAAGTTTCACCATATAAGTAATGCCTCCAAATCTAAAGAGCAAATATCACTGCGGCCATCTCCAAATCATGTGTAGGATAATTCAGCTCATGCTTTTTCAACTATCTCAAAGCATAAGCTATAAATTGATCATTTTGCATAATAACATATCCTAATCAAACTCTCAAAGAATCACAGAATACTTGAACCCTCCAGAACCTAATGGTAAGGCAAATATTGGTGTAGTAGTCAAACATGTTTTAAGTTTCTAAAAGCTTTACTCACATTTTTCAGTCCATTGGAACTTCACATTTTGTTGTGTTAACTTCTTCAATGGGGCTACTATCTTTGAGAAATACTGAACAAAATACCTAAAGTAATTTTCCAAACCCACAAAGTTGTGAATCACTATAGGTAAAGTAGGTCTAGGCCATTTCTGCACCACCTATGTGATTTTAGAATCCACCATGATTCCATCTTTGGAGACAACATTCCCCAAAAATGATATTGAATCAATCCAAAATTTGCACTTTGAGAACTTTGCATAGATCTTATGTTCTTTCAATGTCTACAATACATACATTAGATGATTATCAAGTTCTTCCTAGCTACGATAAAATATCAGAATGTCATCAATAAATACAAAAAAAAATTTAACCAAAAATGGACTGAACACCCTATTTATCATGTCCATAAATGTAGCTGAGGAATTAATTAACCCAAAAGGTATCACAAAGAACTGATAATGCCCTTATCAAGTACTAAATGTTGTCTTAGATATATCTTTCTCTCTAATTCTAAGCTGATGATAACCAGATCATAGATCAATCTTAAAAAAATAGATATCCCCTTGTAGCTGATCAAACAGGTCCTTTATATGAAGTAACGAATACTTATTATGTATCGTTATCTAAACTCTTGTAGTGAATACATATTCTTAGAGACCCATATTTCTTCTTTATAAACAAAACTGGTGCACGCCATAGTGAAACACTCTATCTGATGAAGCTCTTCTTTTAGCAAGTCCTGCAACTGTTGTTTTAACTCCTTCAACTCTGTTGGTAACATACGATATTAGGGTAGATATATTGTTATAGTGTTAGGCACCAAATCAATACTGATGTTTGTCTCTCATACTAGAGATAATCCTACCAAATCATTACGAAAAACCTCAGAAAATTCCTTCATAACAGGTAGCCTCCAAACTAAGTATTCTCGCTCTATTAACACTTATCATAGCTAAGAGACCAGCGCAACCTTTTTTCAATAGTCATTGAGCCTTTATAAAAGATATAACTTTACCAACCTGTGGAACTTAACCCCCCTCCCCCCCTTTAATAAAAAACATAATTCGTTGGGTATCTCAAACTAAACTATATTGTATGACAATCTATAGTAGCATAGAAAGGATAAAACCAATCCATGCCAATCAATATATCAAAATCAATCATTTCAACTGCAATTAAGTCAGCAAGAGTATCCTTACCTTCCACTATAATCTAACAATCATGATATACATACTCAACTAACAAAGAATCTCCCACACGAGTGGTAATAAGAAAAGGACAATTTAATATCTCTGGTTGTCTATCAAATATCTCAACAAAATACAAGGATACATAAGAGTAGGTAAAACCCAGATCAATAAAAGCATATGTATCAAATGAATAGACCAAAAGTATACCAATAACCACTGCATTCGAGGCCTAAGCCTCATGTCTAGTAAGTGCAAATTCTCTCAACTAGCCTCTACCAACACTTCCTTATTCCTGATTTCTAGCAGTTCGATCTTTATTAGCTCGGCCTAAATTTCCAGAACATATGGTATTACTAGTATCCTGAATAGGTACAACTAATTGACCAAAACATTAACTAAAATTTCTCGGGGGCTGAGGAAAATCCTTGATATGATTACCCAATTGACAACACCAAAAGCACTCTCCAATTAAAACACAACACTAGCTCATATATAATTTGCGGCAAGTCTACCAGGATGGAGCAACGGCATACATCTTTTTGGAACTACGATATCTATGAAATACAGAAGACTACTAAATACCATATCTAGAAGGTTGCCTGTAGCAAACTGTGAAATCAAATTGGTCCCTATTTGATGGCCCTGTTTTTTTCCCAAATTTCTTGCTCTGCGATTTGCAATAAAGTTTCTAGTGAAATATCCCCCCATCTTAGCCTTCTTACAAATATTATAAGTTGCCCACTCCGTGTGACCCTTTTCCTCAATTTTTCTAGCAAGATGACTATTGTATTACAGAAAAGTGCAACCAACCCATTAAAAATTCTTTGGACTCAAGATACTTCTTCGGTCACAAAGTATGTAGTATATCTAGCTAGCTTATAGAATTTGGTATTATAAGTCGACACATCCATATCATGAGTCAGGACTAATTTTTCAAATTGATTTATATATTTTTTCTTATGACTATTAGGAAGAAAGTTATCCATGAAGAGTTTGGTGAACCATCCTATGTTAGTGGTGCTGCTCCAGCAGGCCTTCATAGCAATAAAATATCATACTAAGTGTTAATCATGTCCTCTAATTTGTATAATGCAATCTGATACACCCAAATTACACCTCTCTTACAAGAGAGTAATCGGTCTTTGTCAAATATATAACCCAACTAGGTTGGGGTCGAATCCCACAGGGAATATGGTGCTAATTAAGTTGTATGCAGATTATTTAACTTTTAATCATTTGATTCCACAAAATAAATAGGGGGATTTGATTTAGTTCACAAATTAATGGTTTCAATTTAACAAGATGAAATATGTGTAGCAGTATTCAAATTCAGAAAAATAGCAAGCTAGGGTTATGTCCACCTTATAGTTTTCAATACTTTCTAACTATGGGCGTTACGAATTCATACATGCATCGTGTATACAGAGAAATGTATTGTATTTAATAACTTAATCCTAGTGTTTCTCAACCATCAAGGACTAATTCACTTTAGTTCTCTCGAATCAAAAGCGTTTACCAAAAATAATATGAAATTTCCAAGTAGTTAATCCTACTAAGGAATTAACTTATGAAATAGGGATTGGTTATCCTATTTTCTTGTCACTACTCTCTTTTCCGAACAACAACCTTTCTTTTGAACAAGTTGCGTTTCAAGGCATATCCTCTATATTTGCAACTACGAGAATTCAAGATAAGCAAAGAGAGTATGATATAAACAAGTCAATGCATAATGAATTCAAAACCCAAAGTAATAGATTGTATGCTACAAGGCTTCCATAACCCTAACTAATGAACTTAGCTACTCATGAATAAAATGAAAATCATCATAAATATATTCATCATACTAAAAACTAAAAGATGATCTTGGTGTGCGAATGGTGAAAGTAAGAGAGAAGAAACATTTTTCTTTCTCGCCACCCTAAGCCGCTATTCTCCTCACAAGAAAAAATACAAAATAATTGAATAATCAATAAAAATTCAGCATTAAGCCTTTTAGTAACCTTTTCTCTCAGAATTGCCTTCTTGGTCCCTGAAATAATTATAAATGACAAACTGATCTTGAACATAGTTTCTAGGCGCCATATTTGGTCTAGATTGTAGTTTCTAGGCACCACATTTGGTCCAGGTTGCTACTCTCTCTTGTGTCATATGACATCCATATTCCATAGTCCCATAATGTCTTTATCTACCTCATTAATGCCTGAAATCATCCTAATGACATCGGTTAGCTCAAATACATAGAAGTAGAGTAAAAACATACGAAACTAGGAACTTTGTTCTCTAAACATAGCTAAAATATGGATAAATTATGGTTCTTAGGCATATAAATACACCCAAGATCACAATCTCCACAGCCTTCTTACTAGAATATTCTAGCAACGCCTTAAATGTACCATCCAAAAAGCTTTGAGCATCAACTGAACTATCTGAGCTTGTGAATTTTGGTGATTTCAACTTCAAAAAATCATGCACGAACACCTATTTCATACAAAATTTGTAAGTCTATGAAGGTATCTATAATTGTGGTTGTGGTTGTAAAGAATTATATTGACCAACCCTCTCTACTCTATCCAGTTAGTCAACTAAGCCCTTAATAACTTTTTGTATGAGAGAAAGTGCCTCAACAGTATTACGCTCATGTGATGGTGGAAGTGGACTATGATTCATTTAAAGAGAGGGGTCTCTTGAGATTCTCAAAGTGGTAGTGTGATTTCTTTTGGTCTCACCATTACCCCTACCTCGACCTTTTTTGTGAGCTCTGCCTATTTCTCTACCATTAGTTGCTCGAGCGTGAACCATCTAATTAACAAAACAAATTCAGTTAGATTCATCTAATAAGTCCTAAACTTCACACATGCAAGGCAGAATGAGAAAGAAAATCTAGACACATCCTATCATGCTCTCGCATAATCATGATTATGGAAATGACCATCAACATAACCATAATTGAGATTCTACTACTAACATGTGCTATAATAGTCATAGAAATCACCTAGGATTTTATACCAAAATTGTAACGAGCCAAAATATGATTGTGACCGGCACTAAGGAGGTTAGAACTCCAAAGCAAGCCTTGTTAGTATTCTACAGAAAATCGAACAGAGTTATCCCCTTTTTGTACCAATCATGAAAATTATCTATCTCAAATAAACAGTACAACAACCCAATTCAAAACCAACACACAAATAAGACCAACACAATTCACCAAAATCATCAACAACCCATTCACTAGAAAATAACAATACAAAATCCATGTCCAAACTATGAGAGTAAGGCAATAACTTCACAAATCAACAATAACAAAAGAATACTCACACTCTAAGGACATAATTGTGGATCGACTCTAAGAATTATCAAGGAGAAGAGCATAACACATAAGTAAATTGTTGCCCACGCAGACGAGTGTGGGGCTCACAAATAATATGCAAACATGAATCCTCTAACTAAAGAAATGCTTACCAACATCACCTACGTTCTTTGTAAAAATGATAGTAAGGAGTGAGACGCTAACTTAATTAGTAATAACAATTAACCACAACTAATTTAATGGAGAACCTTAAATAAGGCTAGCGTGATAATAAAAAAGTGTCATGAAATAATGATCTTCTAGAAAACGATAACCATTGCATAAAAAAATAATTTAACAAGTTGAAATAGCCAAAAAATACTATCATATCAAGCCTTATATTTTTGAATATTTCTAAGAATGAATCATGTAATCATTATGGCATTCTACTTTAAGAATAACCAACAATAGTGGACTCCTCGTAAAGGAGTCAAATATCATATCAGAAGGTCCCTACTAGAGGGAGATGGGTAACATTATTCTAGTTCTACCTTCCTACTAGTGAGGAATGTAACAGTAATTTTTAAATACAAAGTGCACTAGGTTTAATGAATCCGCTGTTATCTATGGAACTTAATTCAGTGTCTACTCCCATTTATATTTTTTTTGTAAATAGTAGGTACTCATATGAAAGCATTTCAAATTAGTACGAGGCTTATAAGTTCATATCAAAATATATTGCATATAATTTTGAATGAAACACATGTCAAAATACTTATTTCTCAAGTAAGTAAAGAACTTTAATAACATCAGTAATCATATCTCAATTAACAGTAAATATGACATATAACAGTGGAAAGACCACAAATAACTATGTCGGTATCATATCAAGTAAAGGACTTGTCTCACGTGTAATTTTAAAACCTTCTGTAACTCTTGTTCCATCAATGTAATGTGTAAAAATTTCAATTTAAGAAATACAAACTATGACAAGGTTAGTACTCACAGTACACTTGTTGGAATATCAAATTTTTCACCTCAAACAATTGATATGACTTCCTGTAATCGAACCTATATCATATCAATATCGTGTTCATCTCTTTATTTAGGCTAAAACATAACTACTTTAAATTGGCTAACTCTAGAAATTTTATTGTTGACTGTTATTTTATCAATTTATACTAAATTTGCTTCGACCCATGAGAACATACTTATAATTGAATTTTTTCACCATCATAAGTCACAATAACCTTACTGTCCAAATTTTATTCTTCTGTTAAGATGAAAATATAAAAATTGCAATTCAATCATTTAATATTTTTGCTTCATTTATGGGAATTTAAAAATTTTCTCTATCACATTAATCCTTGGTTCTTAAACTTTTAACCCCAAATCTATACTGATGAATTATAAGGGTCAAATTTATAGACCAAGTTGAGAAATTTACCTTGAACCCTGTAAGAATCTCTCAAAAACTTTCCCCTTTTTCCTTTCCTTGGCTTTCTGATCATGTAATCCCTAAAACCTTAAGTTTTTTCTGCTTTGTGCTGAATACACTGCTAGGCAACTTATACTATATCGTGGGTTGCAGCCCAAGGCTGTGCTTTATATCTTTTTGCTTTTTTTTTTTAACTTATCTCTTTTTTCCTACTCTTATGCCCTTTTTAATGTAGGGTATCACAACTCATCACTCCACAATCTTCGTGTTTTGGGCGAGCCATTAGTCGTGATATCAATTGTCGAGCTTAAATAATTTTAAAATATTGTTAACAAAATATAAGATTATTTATTTTGGATCAAATCCATCTCCGAAAAATCTCACACTAAAAAGGTTATATATATATATATGTGTGTGTGTGTGTGTGTGTGTATGTGTGTATGTGTGTGTATGTATATATATATGTGTATATGTATATATGTGTGTGTGTGCGCGCATACACACACGCTTTATTTATTTTGGATCAAATCCATCTCCAAAAAATCCCACACCATTAAGGTGTATATATAGATATATCACTTTTTTCTTTCAGTTCAACTACTAATGTAATACTTCAATTATTTTCATTTCTAATATCTACGTCAAATTAAATTTACCCACTTCCTTACTCCATCCCTTCACTTCTATTTGTCCTATTTAGATTTGCACGTATTTTAAAAAATAATGATGGCTGAATATTTTGACACAATACCTGTATTGAGAATGACTCTGAGAATAAATTATTAATATTCAAGGTTAAAAATAAAAAAAAACATCTTTCGATTGATAAATTAAAAAGGACAAGTAAAAGTGAAAATATTTTTAGTATATATGGTGAATGTGTAAACCTGAGCAGTAGGAATAAGAAAATCTATTCCTTGAATCTCAATTTTGCAGTACTTTTCGTCTCTAAATTTAAACTATGTCACATTTGGTCAACTTTTTGAAATGTATTCTCTTAATCATATTTTATTGATGAGTACAACAATAAGTGCAATTTATAATATTTTTCCTATAATGTTTTTGGTATTATCTACACTTCATTTTGAAATTATTGAGTTGATCTAATCCCAATAACTTCAAGAATTGGTCAACTGGACTTTCGAGAAACCATATATGCTACATAATTTATTTGTAATAAGTAAACTAAAGCCTGTAAGTGGACATAATATACAATGGAAATGGAAATCAAATAATGACCACAACTTGTTCTTTTTCAAACACCAAAGACAAGCATTCATTAAAAAAAATAACATATCCATTGAAGTCGCAGAAAGTAAAAAAATTATTTTCGAAAAAACTCTTGACTTAAAAGGAAAGCATGTGATAATGTCTTGTTAGAGAAATATACTTATGCTACATAATTTATTCGTAACATGAAAATTAAAGCTTGTCAATAGAAAGATCAACAACATACAATGGAAATGAAAATCAAATAAAGACGACAACTTAACTTGTTCTTCTTCAAACATCAAGGACAGGCATTGATAAGAAAAATAACATATGCATACTCAATAAAGTCACACAAATTAAAATCTAATGAATTCTCTTAAAGTAGAAAAATTATTTTCCAAAGACAACTTAAAATGTCAACAAGAAATGGTGCAATAAAACTGAAAGCAAAAGCAGTCACCACTGATAACACCTTCATAGAAACGGGATGGACATAAGTCTACATGTTGGCTGAAAACTTGTCACCACTTAATAGCCTTTACAGCAATCTCTACTTATCATAATTTAAAAATGTTAACACAAATAAATACTAATATAGTATACAAAAAAAAATTAATTACTCTTTTTTAGATGAAGATGTTCATGTAAATACATTTTATTTCCATATACACACTTGGAACAACAGTAAAATAAACACCATTTTAGTCAACTAACCGACTTTTACTTTGATTCAAACAAGTAAGTTTTTGCCCTTATTGGGGAATCCATTCTAGACCTGCCAGCCGACCCTAAATCTATCTTACTCTTCCTTGATGTTCTCCACCGTTGGATATGAAATAGGATGAATTCAAGGACAAATTTGTCGGTAAACTATGATACTGACTCATAAAGGGCCAGACATGAATCTAAAAGAGTAACTTTCCTCATAGGAGAAATAGTTTTCTCTAAAACTAGAGCAGCTATTTTTCGCGATACAGATGTAATTTAATTAATTCAGTACTTAAGGGATTCCCTCATAAAATGAATAAAAAAAGATGGTTGACTTTTTACAATGCTCCTTTCTTTAGTTTCATTAAATTAAAATATAATGGTTTATTCATAAGAAAATGGACACTCAATACAACTCAACTCCAAAATTTATTGATGAATAGAATAAATCTCAAGTATGTGATGTACGTAAACCTTCAGCTCTTAATAAGTTTTAGGAAATTCTATTTTTATAAGAAAGATTTTGAGGTGTGAGTTAAATTCAGAATCTAATTTGACATGGTGTCAAAAGCAGGATACGTTGGATATTGCATCTATTACTGCAATAGTATTCTAGAATAATTAGTTGTTTGGTTATAAAAGGTGTCCTTAGTTATTTAGTTTATAGGAAGAGTCCGATTATTTAGTACAATATTCAGTGTTTTTTAATTTTAGTAAAAGTCTATTACTTTAGTTGTAGGAGGAGTCAACAAATTTATTCTTGTGTCTACATAAAGACCTATAATTACTAAAATTCATATGAGAAAAGTTTTTCAATAAGATTTTATATTCCATTGTTTGTTTTCCTCTTCCAAAAAAATATAACAGTGGTATCAAAGCCTTCATCGATATTCATGGATTTGTGAATTCATTGAAGAAGATCTTTTAATCAATTTTTTTATATTTTCAACCTATTTTTAATCCTTACTTTTATTGAATTCATTGAAGAAAAAGCTTTCAATCAATTTTTTCTATTTTCAACCTATTTTTAATCCTTACTATTATTTTTAACGAAGGACTATTTTTAAACCATACTTTTATTTTTAACGTAGGGCTATTTTTTAATTGATTTTCAACCCAAATTATTTTAAATCTTGTTTTCAAATCATGAAAAGCAATACTCTCAATTTTAATACCCCACAAATCTTCACAGGTGAAAACTATCAAATTTGAACAGATAAGATGAAATCTTATCTTGAAGCTTATGATTTGTGGGAAGTTGTAATACCAAACTTCACTTTGGGGGTAAAATCGGTGGAACAATGACTCCAGCATCAACAGGTTCTACATAACCTATATCTTCATCTCGTTGTATGGTAGTGGCTACGAATAGGCAGGGACTACTCTCACTCTGCCACACGCACTCCATCATAATTTGCATCAAGTGGTGCTTGATGGTTATCTACCGGTCTTAGCAAAGCTATAGGTACCTATTTTACCAGTCAGGCCTCCTCGACTGCTCTTCTCTCTTAAGCTTCCTTTGCTAAAATTGCTCTATTTGTCTATTATCAATATTCTATGGATTATCAGGTAAAGTAGAAGATACATTCTAAGGATCTCATTCACCAATAGGAACACCATCACGAACTTGCTCTAACATCTTTCTTGGTATTTATAAAATTCTATCTAGTTCAGGATCAATTGAGAATAAGGGATTGCCTTTACTCCTGATGCTAGGCATACACCAGTGTATATCCAACTAAAAATAGAAAATAAAAACTTGCAAACTTCACCAACTTCAATCAACAATTCACACTATGTTCCCCAACAACGATGCCAAAATTTGATGTAGCACAAAACTAACCTCCAAAGAATATGTTGTGATTGATACCAAATATAGTAAACCAACTCAAGTTAGGGTCAAACCCATAGAGAAAATTTTGAACAGTATCTCAAACTTGACAAAATCCACGAGCAGTGCTGAAGAGAAAATAGGGGGAAATTTATCTTAACAATAACAAGTAATCAAACTTGAATGCTTGATTTTGTAAGCAATAGAAGATGAACACTAAGACTATGTTCTCCCTGGCTTCATAACTACAAAAATTCTCATGTTCAATCTACCTAACCTACTTCTTTGTATGCAAAGTCGGCAAGCTATGTACTACAACTATATTGTTAATGTGTTGATAGATCTGACGCTTTACCTTATGAGTATTGGGGCATCGCCTTGCTGTCCCTTGTCTATAACCTCAGTACAACTCTTATCTTTTCAGTCTTAAGTTTATTAGATATGTGTTGAAAGCATCAAATCGCTGTTGTAACCTCCTTATCCTAATCTCAAACTCCCTTGTGATGACATTCTCGAATAACAGTAAATCCAAGATTCTATAGTAACACGAGTATGATTAATATGAAGAATATTACAATCTATGTAATTGCACGAGAATAGATAAATTCCCCTTTTCCTATGCATAACTAATTCTCCATGGTTTCCACAACCCTAGTCATGAAATTTAGCCAATCATTCATATGAAACAATCCATGATAGTCAATAAAAAAGTCATATAATTGATTTCACAATAATCAAAGCATAAAAATCTGAAGTCTTCAATTGGATTCGAACCCAAATTACTAAGAACAAAATCAAAATGATCAGAGTATATGTAAAGTATCAAAAGTAATGTAAAAGTGCATAACCTAATAAAGGAATAACCCTAAGGTATTTATAGTATCTCAAAATAATAAAGAAATTCTGATAAAAATAGAATTGGAAAAGTAAGCCAGCAATCATTATGACTCATAAGGTCTCCTTACAACTCTAATCGCATGTTGTTAGTCGTAAGTATTCCAGTGAACATTTATATTCAGGGCTTCGAGCTTCTGTTATCATTATAATTCATCACCACGAGTCGTAGTCAGTCCTTACGACGTGATCTTTATTCGTTATCACTTGAGCCTCAAACTTCAAGACCTTGCACACTAGTCTTTTTCTGATTTTTCACTATGAGTCGTAGTTAGACCTTATGACTTGTATTCTTTTGATACTTAGCTTTTTTAACATATCTTTAACCACTACTAGCATTATGAATTTTGGCTACGAGTCATATAGTGTCTTAATGACTTATAGCCTGACTATTACTTCAACTGGTTATAGAGATTTTTCTTCAAATTGTCGGCTCAGTCATTTTCTACTCGATTTCCCTGCAATCATGCAAAAAACACATTATATCTGTAAAAATGACCTAAGTCAAAGCATATGTTACTTGTTTTAGGAATCAGATGTCCGATGTTTCTAAGGCACATCAGGAACCCTGGTAGAATAACAAAGAGGGAAAGTGTGAGGTTCGTCTAGATCATTGTTTACACTTGCATTGTGATCTTCTGTTTATTTGCTTTTTTTAGTGGTGTCCAACACTAAGAACCCACCTGTATTTGAGATTGTATTCACAAGAGAGATTAAGATTTGAAAAAAATAATTACAATAGTGATTAGAGGCTAACAACTCTCATCTAATAACTTTATACCCATAAGGTAATATTTAAATTGGGATCAAAGACAAGGATTATTAAAGCGGCACCTTGAGACTCACAAGTTAAAGGGTGAGATTTACCATCAGGTTCATAAGACGATTGGTAATAGCTGGGTTGTCAAATTCTGCATGTGTGGCATTAAATAGTTTGACTATACATGAGAAACCTACTGAGTTGTGAAGCTAAGGAGAACACAGTCTGAGTGTTTGTCTCAAATTATTTACAATCAAAAACATTTACAACTTGTTACTTTTACCATTTACTACAAGTTCCCATATTTACTTTCTTTCATTTCCAGCTACTTTAGCAAGTTTGAGAGACAAATTTGACCTATTCCTCATTCAATCATCCCCAACCTAGTTGGGTTACTATCATTTGACAGCAATTTCATTGTATTTTCTTGGAGGGTATAGTTTGGGTAATATCAATTTTTTTTGCCATTATCAGGGAATATGGTTATGTATTGGTTGATTAGACTTGTTGCGGTTTTTGACTTTTACTTTTTTATTCTTTTTGGGGCGTACGCCGGTGTATTCCAAGTACTAGAAGTCAAGGCAATCCCTTGATCACATTTGATTTAGGGAAAGAAAGAATCCTACAATAGAATCATAGGATGTCACAACACGATTATAAGGCTCATCATTAGCTGCCTCATGATGATCCACAAGACTTTCTTTCCCCACTTTCTTACGCTAGAGAAAACCACTACGTGGCTAAGAGAAGAGGAATAATTTAGGAGTGATAATGAGGCTTTTCAACATATAGCTCAAGAGCCAAAGAGAATGAGACAAAGGCAAGAAGCTATTCATCGAGCAGCACTCTACAAAAATAGAAAAGGTAGAGTTCAAGTACTCCCATCCTAGCAATACTTACCGACATATCATAATTCAGAGAAGGACATGGGATATATTGAGCCTATTAAGATATGACCTATCATTCCTCCTGCATTTCCCCTCAGATGTGAAGTTTGATAACACCAGTGCAATAATCTAGTTACTTAATCTAAAGGTGTGTTTGTTAGCCTCCCAACTGATGATACAACTATGCATCTCACAAATTTTGTTGGGATTTAAATTTTATACACTATACCTTGGGTAGATCAGGAAGCTGTCAAACTTAAGTTGTTCCCATTCTCTCTAACTAGTGAAGCAACGTTATGGTTAGGGATACCACCTCGTGGGTCTATTACTACTTGGAATGAGTTAAAGAAGTAGATTTTTAGACAATTTTTTTCCCTTTAGCCAGAATGCTACTACTGAAGGACGAGATCTATAATTTCAATTAATTGCATTCTAAATCAATATATGAGGCATGTTTTAACTTAAGAAGAAGTTGATGATAGTGCCCAATCATAGAATAACAAGGAGCAACTTACATAAAATATTCTATCAAGCAATGAATACCAGTTCTAAAGCTATGATTGATACTATTACTGGTGAAGAGTCCATGTGCCTGGGTCGGGAGATATTATCAAAATATTAGATTAGATATTTCTTACTAGTCGAGGTTGGCATAGTCTAGAGGCAGGGAGAGGCATTGGTACTTATGTTATTGAGGATTCTGATGAACCTAGAGTGGTAGATGATGTAGTGGCTCAAAAGGTTGCATAATTGAGGACGGAGATTGGATTACTGACGAAATAGCTTACAATGATGAATTTTGAGAAGGTAAACATTGTGGGTGCACAAGGTAGATCTTGTAGGTCATAGAATTTTGATGCAGATGAAGAAGTGAAATATCTAAATAGAGATTTGGTGAGTTTTTTAGCCAAGGGACAATTTTCTTCTCAAGATGATTAGAAATCAAGCTAAGGAAACCAAGGTCGGAACTACTATAGGGACAGATGTATGGATCAGAGTATCAATAGATAGTTATCGGAAATGAAAGGTAGAATACAAGGAGAAGAGTGATGTTTACGCTTTGCCAGGTAAAGATGGTAATTTGATATGAAAGGATGAATATAAGGAGAAGAGAGATCTTTACGCTTTGCCAGGGAATAGGAATGCTGATTCTAGAATTGAAGCAATGTTTTCAAAGCTAGTTAAGGTTAAGGATTGTCAAGAAAGTAACCTTAAGTAATTAAGGAAAATATTTTAGGTTTGACACAGAAAGAGGAATCACATGCTACCGCAATCAAAGATCTTGAGCAATAGTTTGAGAAAATGTCAGCCATATTAAATGAGTGTCAACCAAGCACTCTTCTGAGCAAAGCTATGCAAAATCCAAAAAAATGATGGCCACTGTCTAGACATCACCACTCGTATTGGAAGGCAACTGTTGATCCTCCATGCCTGTAGTTGATGAAGATAGGGATGATATTTTTGATATTGATGAGGCACCTGAAGCAGAACATATGAGTTTGGTGACTAGTGCTAAGTCATCATCAAAATTGACAGGTGTTGACAAACATAAGAGGAAGGTAGATGAGCTAATAATGAAGCCCATTCCATGACTTCCCCCACTTTTTACTTAGAGGTTAAAGCATAATAAAAAAGAAAGGAAATTTAAAAAGTTCATTTTTATGCTGAAAGATTTAATTTTAAATATCCCTCTTCTTTAAGCTCTTAACCACATGCTTGGGTACATAAAATTTATGAAGAATCTAGTAACAAAGAAGAGAGTGGTCAGTTATGAGTACGTTGGTGGGTTGCATCATTGTAGTGCAATTACATCCAGATCTCTGGTGAAAAAGAGGTGATCCTAGAGCCTTCATTATTCCTTGTACCATTGCGACATCTAGATTTTCTAGAGCTTTGTGTGACTTTAGGGCCAGCATTAACTTGATGCCACTGGTTATGTTTAAACAATTGGGATTAAGACCTTCTGAACCAATGATGATGCGGTTGTTAATGGCATATCATTGGTAAAGAAGCCTGTGGGCATATAAAGGTGGACATCTTTATCTTTCTGACTGACTTTTTGTCTTGGACAGTGAAGTTGATTTTGAGATGCCCATAATTTTGGGGATACCATTTTTGGTCAAGAGTATAGCATTAGTGGATATGGAGAAAGGGGAGTTTAAGTTTAAATTGAATGATGATGAAGTTACTTTTGGTGTTCACAGAACCATGAAGCAACAGACTGACATAAGGGTGGTTTTGGTGATAACTTGTGAAGATGACACTGAAGGCAAAACTTTTGGCTACCTTGATGAATTTTGAGTAATCAAGGTACCATCATCCTGCCGTAATATTAAATCAGACACTTCTTGGGTGGCAACCCAAGGTATCTTGTTATTTTTTCACTTGTATCAATTATTTTTAGTGTGATTGACATCAGATTTACATACCTAAAGTGCCACAATTATGTTCCTGACTCTCTTGATTGTAGAATCCTAATGAATTATGGGCATTTCATGTATATTTGATTGGGGTGGGACTGCTTGTGGTTTTATATTTTTTCTTGGGATTTTTGTTGTTGTTTCACTTTTCCCCCAAAGTTTGTTCTTAGTAGAGCCAACATGTTTAGGACATATTATGTTCTGTTTTGTGTTGTTTTTGTTTAACTAGGAGGAAAATAAATACCTAAGGTAGTTGATGTATTTTGTTTTGATGTGTTAGAAAAATATAACCGCTCCAAAAATTTATTTTTGAAATGTGTGATATGTATATGTATGTGACAATTGGGAAACTTATTACCACATTAGGATTAGGGACATAATAATCATAACTATCATTCGTATAAAGTGGATTGGCAGTTATTTATAATATAACCCTGTTCCATATGTGTGTGAGATGCTTGCTTAGTTCCCCTTGTGTATTGAATCTATAACTCTCTCAGTTAGTCTTGCCTAGGTTGTAGGATAGTGGGTTAGGAAGGTATCATAGGCCGTTCTGAATAACCTTACAAATATAAGTATCTTTTGATCCCTATTTTGAGCCTATATAGACTATTTTCTTATTTCACTTTTCACCTTCCCATTTGAATTTCAATGAACCTATTTTAGAGGGTCCTCCTTGGAGATTGTGCACCTCAACTAAGGCAAACCACCTAAGTTGAGGGTGGGTATTAGAGGAGTGTGTAATTAGAAATTACTATGAAGAGGGGTGTAAATAAGAGTAAAGAAAGTAGGGTTGGGTATGGTACAAATAAAAAAAAAGTAATAAAGAAAAAGAAAAATAAAAAGATAAAGAATATAAGAAATCGTACCTAAGCTGAATAGGGATTAGAAGGGAGAAATAATGGTAGAATAAAAGAAAACATGGTTGAAAAGTGGCCTCCAAAATGTAACTACATCACTAAAGAGGCTTAGTTACTAAATTCTTAAATGTACCATACCATCCTTAAGCCTACGTTACAAGCCAAGTAAAGTCCTATAGTGATCCAAATCCGACCATCTGAAAACTAAGGTAAAGAAAATAAGGGCAAGTGTATGGTATTCTATGCACATTATTGGAATTTCTTTATGAGTGTGAGTGTCTTGTGATTGTCCCCGCATTAACATTCATGATTCTTCTAAGTGAGTGGGACTTCTTTGTTATAAGAGCACATGGGTTGTGTTGCTAGCTGCTTACCTATTCGGGTAGTGTAATTTGTCAATCAATATTCATAATTGTTTGTTTCTAATTAATGCCATAGATTAATTTCCTTGTGTCACATTGTTGTGCTTCATTGATTCACACAATTGGTTTTGAAAATTTTAAATAGGAGGGGGTAATTTTTTTAGCTAAATTTTAGATTAACTTCCATAGGTATCTTAGGTTTCTCTTGATTAAGGATTGTTGTTGTGTCTTATTGTGTTTTTGTTGCCTGAGGACATGCAAATATTTTAAGTTGAGGGTATCGATATGCCATGGTCTCATGGAACTTTTGATGCTTAAAACCAAAAAATATGCAAGTACTTACATTCATTTTGGTACATATGATGTATTTTTCAGGAAATTAGGTTTCCTAGCTTAACATGAAGAAAAGGAGTAAGAATTTGCAGAAAATCCTACTTATGAGGCTATGTACGTGGTAAGGTAGCACTTACATGGCGTGGGTGGGGTGCCATAGGTCTCAAAGAACAAATATAAAAGAATTAGAAGTTGAGAAAATTATCTATCACCTATTATGGGCACCTACGACGCATAGGTACCACCTATGGCATTGTAGGTACCATCAAATGTAGGTACCACCTACGGAGGTACCAACTACGACCTATATGTGGCATCATACATGGCTACCGACCCAACTTTCTCAATTCGCTTTAGTTTGGATTAAAAGGGTTTTACATAACCTATAAATACTCTTTTGATGTCTCTAGCTAGTTTAGGTATTTTTATGCACTTTTGCACACTTTATACTCTTCCAAACATATATTGATTTCAAGATTGACTTTTGATCTTGAAATACTGTTGTTCATGATTTTTGGTTAATTAATTTATTTGAGACTATGAATTTTCTTCGTCAATTATTATGATATCATTCTATGCTTTATTTATTAATTTCCATGGATTGTTTCACAACTATGAGTGGCTAATTCCCTTAGCTAGGGTTGTGGTAACCCTAACATAATAACCCACATGTATTCGAGATCATCTTCAAAAGATAGATTGAGATTGAGAAATGAAGATTACAATAACGATTTGAGGCAATCAACCCACATCTAATAATTTGAAATGTGTAAGATAATAGTTAAACTGGGATCGAAGTTAAAACTAGTATGGCGACACCCTGAGACTCACAAGGTGAAGGGTAAGATTTACCATCACGTTCACAAGACAGTTGGTAATACCTAGATTGTTAGATTCTGCATGTGTGGCGGTGATTAGTTGGATTGAACATGAGAAACCTACTGAGCTAGGAAGCCTGGGGGGACACAGTCCTAGTGTTTGTCTTATATTGTTCACAACCAAAAGCATTCACAACTTTTTACTTTTACTATTTACTACAAATTCCCCTCCATTTACTTTCCTACACTTTCGGCTACTTCAGCATGTTCAAGAGACAAATTCGACCTATTCCTTGTGGGATTGATCCTAAGCTAGTTGGGTTAATATAATTTTACAGAAACCGCATTGTACCTTTTTTAAGGGTATAGTTTGGGAAACATATGTGAGATCTTTGAGTCAGAGTTTCCCTTTTTCCTTCTATTATCCATATCTAGTCTTTCATTTTATGCGACAAATTGTATTTGGCAGTTTTAGTAATTATGTTTCATTTGTGGTAGCTCTATACCGACATCACTAGGTCTTGGGATGATTGTTGATCTTTTATATATTTATTAGACTATTTTGATTGTTTTATTGTTGTTTTAAATATTTAAATGTAAATTTTTAGCTTTTAGGCTGTTTTTCACCAAGTTAGCCTATTTCTTAGCACTCCGAGCTATAGTTTGGCTTATGTACGGGATAAAGTAGGTGCCATCGTAACTCATAAATGGGGTTATGATAGTCCTCAACAAAGTTAAACCTCTCTTCTAACTGACTCAAATCCCACCAAAGCATGCGAGTCTTATCCAGAATATTCCTTCAAAAATTAGACATATGAACTCTAGACGAATGTCGTAAAAAATTAAATGTAAGTAAAACTTATAAGCAAGTGTAACACAACGATTTTCTAAACCAAAATTCTACACAGTGCTCATAACCCCAAAGGACCACGAGCTAACCCAGGACTGATATCTGTACCTGTATACTGCATAATATACATAAAATACGGAAACATAAACATGAAAGGCCAAAAGGTTCGAACTGAATAAACGTCTGATAACAAAATGTCTTAAAAGGGTATAACAATACCAAAACAATTTATAATTACTGAAAATAATGAGATCTGAATATCTAATCTGACATCTAGTCTAAAAGCCTCTAACTAAAATAAATAAGGAGTTGAAAGAACATGTCTTCAACTAACTCCATCTAGCTACTGAATAATAAATGTAGCAATAATCATATCATCCTCGAATGAGAAGGACTCACTGGAAACTCTGAACACTGGAATGCTACTGCTAATCTGGAGCTTGTGCCTCTAAACCTATGGTGTAACATAAGAGAAAGAACCATAGCTCAAATGCGTTAGTACGTCTGAATATACTGAGTATACGAGTGAGGTAGGCTAAATTCAAAGGGTTATATGCATGAACAATGCTAACTAATATGAACGTGAGAATACATCCATGCATAAACAACTATAACTGAACTCGTGACGATGCTGAATACTGAGTCTAAATGTTGACGACATGACTTTACTGTTATTGAGGTACTGAATAGATTATTGACTATTTCTGATAGTTCAAATTATGAAGAACTAGTTTGAATGACTGTGTCTAACAGTCCTAAAACTGAATACTGGTAATGTGAGCTATGATAACTGATATAACTAATATAAATATAATGATTGGACTAATGGATATAACCGATACTGAGCGACGGCATATGACAGTCTAAGTTCTGATGGAACTATCTGAGTTTCGTTCTACTTGGAGTAACTAAATATTAGATATGTCCTATCTAGCGGGTGATCGTGAGTATACTGATAATAAGGATAATTTGACTTAGTCTGAGATCAGTCCTATCTAGCAGGTGATCTTTAAATCTAATGATTCTGATACTGATTAATTATAGTTGATATCAGTCCTAGATAATGGGTGATCTTGAAGTCTATTTACAATGATAAGCATTGACTGTACTAATAGTACTGAATCTGTACTACTAAGATGAATTGACTGTGTCTGAAAGCCCTTATTCTGTAACTAAAATTGTGGGATGTGTTCATCTAACCGACATGCACCAAACTAACCTGACTGGGGTCCAATATCTGACCTGTCTGGAAGGGTGTCCGTACTGCACCACCAGTAAAGACATCTGCTGTGGAGTCAATCCTAGTCTAGTAGGTGACTCCTGGGATCAGTCCTATACATATAAATATGCTAACGGGTGACCCCTGAGTATGTCAGTCCTATATAACGGGTGACATCTCGTACCTACGCTGGCAACGTAGTTCTAGAACTTAGAGATTGCTTCTAGGGATTTCAGTCCAATTTTAGCGGGCGAGCCCGCATCCCTAGGTTTGCTCGGTGCCGAATCTTTCTCCCATCTACAAAACACTTAACTGAATAAATGGCTGAACTAAATAACTTAACTAAACTGATTTGCTGAACTGATACTGATTAACTAAATTTATACTAGTAGTATTGTTTAGCGGAGCTAAAACTGAGTTTACTGGATTCCGATGATGGACAAAATATAATGAGTTTGAGGACTGATTAAGAGTACTGAAGTTACTAACATTTAATGTGATTACTGAGGTTACTGAGCATTGAGATTACTAAGAATGCTGAACTACTGAGATTACTGAGTTTTCCTGAGTCACATAACTGACTGATTTCTATAGATTATGGCTTGACTGAGAGTATCATGTAAACATGACATGGATCTAGGCAAATAACTATATTTTTTGGGTACAAGTACCCCCAGGACTCGATGGAAGAAAACTGACACACATGACTAACTTGATCATAAGAGTAGAGTCCATAATCCATAATATCATAAATAAGGGATTTCATACTAAGCATGGTTCTTAACATTCTATTTCATGAAAGAGAATTTCATACAACATGTATATATTTGCATAACTTTCAATATCATGCTTATTACATATTACAACCGCAATCCATAATATCATAACTTTGGGAATTTCATGAAGTACATGGGTATTCTACATCTTGTACATGAGTGGGTTATGCAAGTAAGCATAGAATAATTCTATAAGACTAGTTCATGAATAATACAATAGTGTTCATAAGACACTTTATCAACATGGATAACATTGAATCATAGAGGCCTAT
The DNA here is from genome assembly GCA_030864225.1 of Capsicum baccatum var. pendulum. Lineage (NCBI taxonomy): Eukaryota > Viridiplantae > Streptophyta > Magnoliopsida > Solanales > Solanaceae > Capsicum > Capsicum baccatum. Next base: position 170,130,439 of record CM061558.1, read on the forward strand.
CATGAATCCTTCACTTAGTCATAATTTAGCTATAATGCATGATTTCTAGTCTCTTAGGTATTTTATCAAACACCTTACATGCACTTTTTAAGGCATAGGTGTATTCATAAACATACACCACTTTAATCCACCCAAATTCATGGGTTCCAACTATATGATTATAATCTTCCTGAAAGTTCATCAAATTCCCACTCGATAACACAAAGCACAAACAACAACATGAATGCAACCATATCACCACAAAACATTCATGATTTTGTTATCAAATATTGATTCTTGAACTCCATGAATGAAAGGGATCCGTGGATGAACACTACGCATACCTTAATAGCGATGAAATTGTTGACAGATTGGACCTTCAAGTATGATTATGCAACCCTAGTAGTTTTTATCCTTCTTGTACTCTTGGATAATGAACTTAAGATGTTAATAGGGTTGTAATGTTATTATAAGTAATACATTTCGTGAGGTTAAGTATTGGTCCATGTAAGGAGTGTTAAAAGACTTAATTATCCTCAAAATAACTCAAAAACTAAGTGTTTTTAGTGGATGAAATCATAAGTGTGAATTGCACACCTCATCACATATGCTAAGGTGTTTGCCACACATCCTATTTCATAAGCTAAGGTGTGTGTCGCAGATGTTATTGTACACTTGATGGTATGCGCCACATAACCTGTCGTAAACTTGTTCCAGTGGCCATGTGTGATTGTTTATGCGTCGCACTCCTACTTTGCAGGGCCATAACTTCTTGTTCGGGTGTCGGATATTTATAAAATTTGAATCGTTGGAAAGATAATTTGATTATCTACAATTTGGTAGATATAAATATGCCAAAATTTCACATATAAATCAAGTTATCCTCATTCAAAGGTCACTCTTACAGAATAACACACTAAAACTTGATAGATCCAAATATTATTAGCTTGCCTTACTCTGAGTGACTCACATGAGCATGATTAACACATCATAAGATATCTTATAGCTAGGATACTCATTGTAAATCATGTACTAAATATAAATCACAGGATATAAGGTTTCATACATAGGAGAACTGATTTATTTCCTAGCTTCAAAACATACGGGGTATTACAATATCTCCCCCTTGGGAACATTCGTCCTCAAATGATACTGGTTGAGATAAGAGAAAAGAAAACTTACACAATTATATAGAATGAATGACTGATCATGATTTCTTGGCTGACATGACTGAAAACTAAGTATATCATACTATACATGCATATCTGATGCATGGGTAGTTGATTTATAAATATAGGACTGAGTGTTCTGATAAACCGAGTTTCTCAAACTGAGAATACATATCTGATGCGTGAATACATGACTGAACTGACTCACGAACATACTACTGAACTTGCAATGGTAAAGGCACTAAGATTGAACTGAAACATAAGAACATAACTGATTCTGCTATGTGACATATGGACTGAACATCATGAACTGAACTGAACCTCTGAATACTTGACTTACAGCTGAGGTCTAACTTGAAGGTCAACTTATAAGTACCCTCTATTCTAGACTAAATTCGTTACGCAAGGGGAAATTGAAGGAACTAAGGCATGAGATCGTTAAGAGTAAGTGGGGTATCTCCCCCTTGGGATGCTATGTTCCTCTAAGAATGCTTACCTTACGAAGATACTGGGTGATGCACAGGGCATCTACGAACTAGATTATAACTAAACTTTGGGAGTTAGAAACTAATGAATGATGCATGAGATAAACTGAACTGGCAACTACTAGGAGGTTCTACCTTGAAATTGTTACATTCTCTGAGGTTTTGGATAGCATGAATAGATGCAGGGATGAGAAAACAAGCTATACAAATCTGACTACTCGATTGCTAAACTGACTTGCTAGCATGACATGAATATTGAAAGAAGGAAAACTGTTCCTAAAATATCTCATAGCTCCTTCACATAGATGTGGTGCACAACACACGCATGTACAAGACTCTACTAGATGTGGCTTTCAGACTTCCTAGGACTCTATTAAACCATAGGCTCTGATACCAAGTTTGTAACTTCCCAATTTTCTAAACTGGAATACTACACGATGATCATGACCCCGAAGGACCATGAGCTAACCCATGACTAAGATCTGTACCTGCATACTGCATAATATATATAAAATACGGAAACATAAACATGAAAGGCCATAAGGTTCGAACTGAATAAATGTCTGATAACAAAATGTCTTAAAAGGGTATAACAATACCAAAACAAGTTATAATTACTGAAAATAATGAGATCTGAATATCTAATCTGACATCTAGTCTAAGAGCCTCTAACTGAAATAAATAAGGAGTTGAAAGAACATGTCTTCAACTAAATCCATCTAGCTACTGAATAATAAATGTAGCAATAATCATATCATCCTCGAATGAGAAGAACTCACTGTAAACTCTGAACACTGGAATGCTACTGCTGATCTGGAGCTTGTGCCTCTAAACCTATGGTGTAATATAAGAGAAAGAACCATAGCTTAAATGCGTTAATACGTCTGAATATACTGAGTATACGAGTGAGGTAGGCTAAATGCAAAGGGTTATATGCATGAACAATGCTAACTAATATGAACGTGAGAATACATACTTACATAAACAACTATAACTGAACTCGTGATGATGCTACCTACTGAGTCTGAGTGCTGACAATGTGACTTTACTATTACTGAGGTACTGAATAGATTATTGACTATTTTTAACAGTTCAAATAATGAAGAACTGGTTTGAATGATTGTGTCTAACAGTCCTGAAAGTGAATACTGCTAACATGAGCTATGATAACTGATATAGTTGATATAACTATAATGATCGGACTAATCGATATACCTAATACTGAGGGACTGTATATGACAGTCTAAGTTCTGATGGAACTATCTAAGTTCCATTTTACTTGGAGTAACTAAATCTGAGATCAGTCCAATTTACGGGTGATAATGAGTATACTGATAATACAGATGATTTGACTTAGTCTAAGATCAGTCCTATGTAGCGGGTGATCTTTAAATCTAATGATTTTGATACTGATTAATCATAGTTGAGATCAGTCTTAGATAATGGATGATCTTGAAGTCTATTTATAATGATAAGCATTGATTGTATCTAACAGTACTGAATCTATACTTTTAAGCTGAGTTGACTGTGTCTGAAATCCCTGATTCTGTAATGGAAATTGTGGGATGTGTTCATCTAACCAACATACCCCAAGCTAAGCTGACTAGGGTTCAATCTCTTCCCTGACTGGAAGGGTGTCAGTATCGCGCCACCAGTACAGACATCTGCAATGGAGTCAGTCCTAATCTAGCGGGTGACTCCTGGGATCAGTCCTATACATATAAATATGCTAACGGGTGACCCCTGAGTATGTCAGTCCTATCTAACGGGTGAGCCCCCATCCCTAGGTTCACTCGGTGCTGAATCCAACTCCCATCTAAAAGACACTGAACTGAATAACTGGCTGAACTAAACAACTTAACTGAACTAATTTTTTGAACTGATACTAGTGGTATTATTTAGCAGAGCTAAAACTTTGTTTACTGGATTTCGATGACCGACGGAATATAATGAGTTCTGAGGATTGATTAAGAGTTCTGAAGTTACTGACATTTATTGTGAGTACTGAGGTTACTGAGCACTGAGACCACAATCCATAATATCATAACTTGGGGAATTTCATGAAGTACATGGGTATTCTACATCTTGTACATGAGTGGATTTTGCAAGTAAGCATAGCATAATTCCATAAGACTAGTTCATGAGTAGTCTAACAGTATTCACAAGAAACATTATTAACATGGATGACATTGAATCATAAAGGCCTATCATGAATCCTTCACTTAGTCACAATTTAGATATAATGCATGATTTCTAGTCTCTTAGGTATTTTATCAAAAACCTTACATGCACTCTTTAAGGCATAAGTCTATTCACAAACTTACACTACTTTAATCCACCCAAATTCATAGGTTCCAACTATATGATCATAATCTTCCTGGAAGTTCATCGAATTCCCACTCTATAACACAAACCACAAACAACAACATGAATACAACCATATCACCACAAAAAATTCATTATTTTATTATAAAAGATTGATTCTTGAACTCCACGAATGAAAGGGATCCGTGGATGAACACTACACATACCTTAATGGTGATGAAATTGTTGAAAGATTGGACCTTGCTTGATTATGCAACCCTAGTAGTTTTTCTCCTTCTTGTGCTCTTGGATAATGAACTTAAGATGTTAATATGGTTGCAATGTGATTAGAAGCTACAAATTTCGTGAGGTTAAGTATTGGGACGTGTAAGGAGTGTTAAAAGACTTAATTATCCTCAAAATAACTCAAAAACTAAGTGTTTTTCGTGACTGAAATCATAAGTATGCGTCGCACACCTCATCGCACATGCTAAGGTGTGCACCGCACATCCTATCGCATAAGCTAAGGTGTTCGTCACACATGCTATCACACACTTGAGGGTGTGCGCCACACAACCTGTCGCACAATTGTTCCAGTAGCCATGTGCGATTGTTTATGCGTCGCACTCCTACTTTGCAGGGCCATAACTTCTTGCTCGGGTGTCGGATTTTTATAAAATCGGATTTCTACAATTTGGTGGGTATTAATCTTCCAAAATGTCACATATAAATCAAGTTATCCTCATTCAAAGGTCAATCTTTTGGAATCACACACTTAAACTTGATGGATCCAAAAGCTATTAGCTTGCCTTACTCTGAGTGACTTACATGAGCATGGTTAATAAATCATAAGCTTTCTTATCGCTAGGATACTCATTGTAAATCAGGTACTCAAATATGAATCACAGGATATGAGGTTTCATACATAGGAGAACTGATTTATTTCCTAGCTTGGAAACATATGGGGTATTACAGCAAGCTATTCGACTATCCCCCACTATTCGAAGAATCTCAAAAGGTCAAATATACCTCATGCTAATATTTCCCCTCTTCCCAAATCTCATCACGCCTTCTATAAGCAACACATGTAAGAAGATTCGATCACTAATTCCAACTTCAAGGCACAAAGCCTATGATCCGCGTAACTCCTTTGTCGTTTGTTGGCTACCCAAATCCTATCTTGAATCATTCAAACCATGTCCAAAGACTTGCAAAGAAATTTAGCACCAGGGCTCTAACCTCTAAAGTCTCAAACCAACTAATATGAGATCGACAATGCTTTCCATATAATACCTCAAAATGAATGCCAGTTATTAATATAAGTAAAATATGCTAAGGCCAAATATTACTCCCATTGACCTTCGAAGTCCATAACATATGTGTGGAGCATATCCTCCAAAACCTTGAATAGTCCACTCTGACTTACCATCAATATAGGGGTGAAAAGTAATGCTTAGATCAACTTGGGTACCCAACTCCTGTTGCAAATTCTTCTAGAATCTAGAAGTAAATGTTGAGCCTCTGTCTCAAATGATTAACACGGGTACTTTATAAAGACGAGCAATTTCAGAAAAATAGATACGAACCAACTTCTCATCATCGAATTAAATCTGAATAGGGATGAAATAAGTTAATTTGGTCAACCGATCCATGATGACACAAGTACTATTAGAACTACGAGAAATATGAGGAAGCCCACTCACAAAGTCCATACTGATTCTCTCCAACTTTCATTCAAGAATGGGTAATTTCTGAAGTAAACCATCTGATATTTAATTCTTGGCCTTTACCTAATGAAAATAAAACCAACAAGCCACAACATCCACCATATCTTTTTTCATACCATCTATTTGTAAACCTGCTTCAAATAACGATACATCATGGTCACCCCTAGATGGACAAAATATCTTAAACAATGTGTCTTCTCCAAAACCAGTCACACCCATCCATTATCTCTTATCACACAAACAATAAAATTTTATCAAAATATAGATATGTTTCCCAAGCCTCCCTGCTCATCACTTTATCTAGAATCACGCTCAAACTCTCATCATCAAACTGGTGAGCTCAAATTTTCTTTATCAAGAAAGATCTAGCATCAACATAGTCTAAAAATATGATCAAGTATCAAACTATGAAGTGTAACTATCTAGCTAGATAAAAATTGAACCTCTAAGTATAAAGGTCACTCTTAGGTCAAGAGATAAGCTAAACTCCCCATATGAGTCAACTTTCTACTCACGTTATCCACAACTATATTAGCATTGCCCAAATGATACAAAATAGTGAGGTCATAATCCATCGTTGCTACTACATGTTAAGATTTCAATGACTTAAGAAGTATTGTGGGCTATGATTGATCTAGAAAATATCGCAAGGAACATCATAAAACTAATAGATCCCGAACATTAACACTAGTACTATGGGTGCCAACTTTAAATTATGGGCAGGGTAATTTCTCTAATGAGGCTTCAAGTAACAAGAGGCACAAGCTATCACCTTATCCTCCTACATAAAAACCACATCCAAACCAACACCGGAAGTATCACAAAACATGATAAAATGCACACCCTCGTTGGGCAAATTCAAAATCAAAGCCTAAACGAACAACACTTAGAGACTTTGGAAGTTTTTTTCACACGAATCTAACCACTGAAGTACCATTTTTTCGGATTCAACTTGGTCTAACGCTATAAAAATAGATCTAATTATGGGGGTTTATTTACAAAGGTTATTTTAACCCCTTCAAAATTATATTAAATATGGGGGTTAAAAATGTGCCGCTCAAAATGCATATTTGTAGGGGTTTTAACCCCCGCTATCCATCCAAAAAGAATAGAGCCAATTGAAAGAATTTTTCCCCTCTTTTTCTTCCAAGACATTTCCCTCTCTTATTTTCTCCTAAATAGAGAGAGTGGGAGGTACTCTCCGTCTATTGATTACAGAATGTACACCAACCATTAATTACAGGAGGTACACCATCCATTAATAGGAACTCCAACAACACATTGATAGGAGAAACGTGATAACGCTCAAACTACACTCTTGAATAGGTGTAAGCAATCGTTGTCAATATAAAACCCAACTAGGTTGAGGTCTAATCCCACAGAGAATATGGCGTGAACTCAAGTCATTTGTGATTTAATTCACTGATAGTTTAACGTTTCCTGAAATAGGGGTTGAAGTTTCACAAATAAATGTTTGTCACTTTAATTTCGATGTTTGTAATCATGATTTTATGAAATAACCAGAATTATGTTCACTAGGCTTTACGGTACATGACAGATGCTAAATATGACTCAAGATTCTCATGGTGGTTAGGATAACAAGCAATCTTTATTGATGATATGCTCAAATGTATCTCGACCTATTTAAGTGTCTAATTTCCTAATCCTCTCAGACTTAGGAAATCACTATTCACTACCTAGATTTTACCTCAGGTTAATCAACCTTGTTACAGCGCTGATTATTAAATAAAGTATTTTCGAGTCCCTGTAGATAATTCACTTCCTACAGTATATTATTTCTTTCTCAAGCAAATCAAAGTAGGTGTGTCTACTGTTTGCAACCAACAAACGTTAATTAAAATCTCAGAATTATCAAGAAATCGTAACACCTATTAAATCTTAAGTGCTTAGAACATCATCATGACCTAACCCTAGATCCCATAATTCAGGTTAATAGAGTTTAGCCACTCATGATGCAAAGAATGAAACACATAATTGAATTCATAATTGAGAAGATTAAGTTACAGAGATGAATAATAATTAGTGAATCATAGATTAGATCATAAAGAAAAATCCCCAAAATTGTTGTATTGTTCGAATCCAAAAAGATAGAGAAAGAAATATCGGAAAATATTCTCCAAGACTCAAAGTATCGAACTCTTTTTAGAATAATGATGATGATGAATGAATAACTCTAGAAAATCCTAAAACAAAGCTTTAAATAGTTCAAACTAAATTAGAAAATAAAATTAAAGTTGCAGCTTTCTCTCGGAATAGACGACAATATCCGTGATAGCTTATTAGGAGTCTGACGGCTTATCACTGATGTCGTCAGCTCCTCTGCACTTTTGTCTTCTGTTGTCTAAGGATGACGACGATGTTGATTCCTTATCACAAACCTGACAGCTTATCATGAACATCATCACAAAAATGTCTTCAACTCCCATTCTCTGTTTAAGGCTAATGGCATCCTTGACAGCTTATCACCAGGCTGATGACTTATCATGAACGTCATCAGCCATACTTGTCCTTTATTTTTCTTTACTTTTCAGCCTTTTTGCTTCCATTATTTTTGGTTCTTCTACATCTCAACATTTACTGAAAAAATCAAAGTAAACTAATCAAAAACAACTAAAGTTGCTCAAGACCTTACAATTATTTAGAGTTAAAAGCCTCAAATGTGTTAGAGTAGGCTCACAGATCAACACCCTCAACTTAAACAATTGCATGTCCCCAAGAAACCATAACATAACTAAGAGAATACAAAGTACAATTTGGTAGCTAACTACTCATACTAGTTCTGAATACATTCGCCATCTCCAAGGTCTGTCAATTTTAAAGCTCACTGTTGATGTTTTGAAAAACAACCATGCAACGCACAAGAATCAAGATACGGCAAAAATTCAGCAATAACAACTATGCCATACCAAGATCATACTTATCTGTAAAAGTCAGTGACTAGCAACATACATAGTGTGCCCTCACAAGAAAGAAATCCCTCTTTCACTCATATTAGAATTCAAATACATAAACAGAGGGATAAAGAAAGACTCACTCTTAGAATGAAGTTCCAAACACTGCATGTCAAATGCCATAGGCTTGCCCTTATAGTCAGTACCCAAGTTTTCATACAGGTCAATTAGGATCACTATAGGGCTTTTCTCAAGCTTGTAACGTAGGCCAGGGGCTGGTATGATATTCATGGATATTTTAGAGTGACTCTGCCTCCTTGACACTACACTCAACTTTCGAGGTTTCAAATCTCAACCTTCTTTTCTTCCTCTTTTTTATTGACACACATGCTCAAGGGATGCGGTCTTTTCAATTATCACTTTATATTTTTATAATCTTTTACACAGCTTTCTCATTTCTTATTCCTTTTTCACCGCACCCAACTTATTATTCTTTTTTTATTCTTCCTCTCTTCATACTCATTTTGTATCATGCACCCCTATGATAGCCACTCTCAACTTAGGTTGTTTGTCTAATTTAAGGTGCACAGTGTCAAAGGAGGACCAGGGCCAAAATAGGTTCATTGTGATGTAAACAGGAAGGTGAGAAGCATCGAAGAAAGAAATACAGTAATTAGGCTCTAACAGGGATCAAGGGATATTATTCATATTGGGAAGGTCATTTTGGCTAAAAGTAGACTAATCATCAAAAATGGCCTATGATCCTTTCCTAACTCCTATCCTTTGACCATGGCAAGACTAACCGGGCAAGTTCTAGATTCAACACACAACGAAAACTGAGTAAGACCTTACATACACATGGCAAACAAGTATGTTGCATATCACTAATTATCCGGTTCATGTACATGTTTAACAAAGGTTATTCAGTTGCCAGACTAATGCCATAAAAAGATGCACAGTGGTCACAAATGGATGCAATTCACATAGTAGACAATATATCAGACAAATGGAGAGGTACTCAAAAATCACTTAACAAGCTAACTGCCTCAAGTACTTGTATTACTCCTAATTATCTATAAAATATGCTACAACAACAACCTACCCTACACCCTCAACTTAAAATCAAAAATAAATTTCTCTAAGGGTTAGGGTATACCTGAAGGCAATCAAGCATATAGTTCCTGGGTCTCCGACCCTACTACTGCAACATCTGATGTCTTCTCTCCATCGAAAGCATCTGGCTTTGCACTAGATGGTGCCCTCCTAGATGTGGCACCTGCAGCCTTAGCTTGGATGGCTACCTCCTATTTATCTTTATCAACTAAGGACTCAATTTTTGCCCTTTTTAGCTCCTCCTTCTCCTTCTTCTTTCTTGCCCTCTTCTCTTCTTTTTGTTCTTCATCACTATTGGGCCTCTCTCTTTTTCCCTTACCTTTCTTCTCACTTTTTTTCTTCTTTTTCTTTAATGAGTCTCCAGTGAGGTCAACCATTAAAATTTCTTCATCAGATTCATGCATGGCCAGACATATTGGCATCATAAATTGGTGTTGTTGTAATACCCCAACATCTGCCTTTAACTTATCCAATGTCGCTCTAAATCTAGCAAGATCATCCCCTGATATTTCTTTGGCCTGCGCATCGAATCGGTTCTCCAAATTTGTAACCCACTCATGCAAAGTAATAAAAGGCTCAAGGGCAGCCTTGATTCTCTTGTCCACTACAGCAGTAAATTGCTTGGCAAAAACATGTAGCTGTTCCTCACACCACTTGGCTTGTTTAGCTGCTTTTTAGATATCGACCGCATAAAATGAAAAAACTGCTACTGTTGTAGAAACTGAAGGGCTGGCTTCAGTCTCAGGCACTGATCCTGCCCGTGCTGAAGAAGTTGGATATACAACCTTAGAATCTTGCACTTCCACATGAGGTATTGCACTAGCATCTATAACTGAAGGGTCTGCTGCTACCTCTGCACCTCTATCAAGAGTCTCAATCCTGGCTAATTTTCATCATATCGTTGGGGTTATGAGTCTTTCAAGAAGGAATGTCATCATTAACCCCTGCAATCTTTGGTACATTAGCAACTCTCCACAACTCTATGATAAGACAAGGGAAAGGGTAAGAAGTGTCAGATCTCAACATTTTAATATTCATCTCAACAACAATGATTTCCTCAAAATTTAGGAGAAGATTCTGCACCATGCTCGCCACTAGAATAGCTCGGTCATCACCAAGAATATTGTCTCCATTAGTGGGCATCATCCATATATGCACTATACCCCACCAAAAATTTTCCTCTTGAGTCAAAGAGGACTTACAGATTCTTTCATTTGGGTTTGTTCCCCATTCTGGTTCTCCTTTAGCTATGATGTTGGCCAACCACAAATGTTGTTTCTCCCAGTTCCTAATCCAAACATAGTCTGATGGTGCAGTGGCCTGAAGAGTAAACTTAGAACCATGCAAAAACCTATTGATGGTTCTGATTGAGACATCAGCCCTTACACCCCTCACCCGCACTCTATCCAACAGAGGTCAGTCTTCTACTCTTTTACCTAGCCTACACATGTTTTCCAACTGAGCCTGGTAGTTCGCATACAACTCTTGAACTAGTACAGGGCAAAATAAACCTCCTCATTTTGTGGTCTGACCCAAGCCATACTATTGGAACTTCTGTTCCACTTTAGGGTACCTACTCAACCCTCTGGTGATAATCATTTTTCTTCCTGAATCGGCCTCTTATCACTCCTTCTATCAGTTCTGTGGATCTCAGCGGTGAAGATGCTCTCTGCCCTAGGAATTTGCCACCTAGCATTATCTCAAACTTTGGGGTTCTTACATTTGATAGGTATTCCCTGAGCTGGAGACTCTTCATTATCTTGTTGTTCAGTGGATGAGGATCCAGATATTGTTCCCTCAAACTCAGACTCCTCAAACCCCTCCTGTTTTTCTTCTTCAGATTCAGCACGGTTAGACTCGTGCTGTTCAGAACCCTCTTGATCAGAGGCAGTATGTTCAAAAGCTGCACTTTTTTATGGTGTTGTAGTCTCAGTATCATCACTATCCTCCACTTTAATGGGTGGAGGTGGTGAAGTTTTCTTTGTACTTTGCTTCTCCTTTTGCTTCCTAAGTAGGGGTTCCTCCTCCTCGTTGATGAGCTTACGATGTACACTTTCTTTGGTCGCTTTCTTTGGTGCTTTGGGGATCCTTCTTTTTGGTGCCACTTTAAGGTTCCTGTAGTAGTAAAAAAAACCATTGGTTAGTCCACAAGAGCACAAACACAAACACATTAATCATTTTGGTATGCTTCAGATTCCAGATGTGACGACAATTCTTGATAAGCCATCACGACTATGATAGCTTATCAGAATTGTCATCAACCTTAGATAGCACCTTCAAAATTTTAACAACTTTTGATGACATTTCTGATAAACCGTCACAATTGTGATAGCCTATCACGAATGTCATCAGCTCTAAACAGCAACTACTTTATTCTTGTCAGCCTTTAATGACATTCCTGATAAGCCATCACAATTATGATAGCCTATCATGAATGTCGTCAGATCTTATCAGAACCCACTTTTGATTTTAACTCAAATTTTGGTCCCTATTATTTCTCAAAATCCACTTAAATTTTGAGTGTGAGATGTCTTTTTAAACCTTGGGCCTGTACAGCAGACCCTAGGTGCAAGTTTTAGCTCCTTTCCAAGTTGAACTTGGTTCAAACATCTTAGGGACTTGGGTTGTCATCTATCAATAACTTACCACAAGAAAAGAAGAGTTAAAGTTAGAGTATACCTGATGGGGGCCCTTAATCTAACTACACGCACAAGAGGAAGTAGGAAGTAGGAAGAATCTCTTGATTGTGAATTGCAAACCCACACACAAAGGAACTTGTTTTCTTGAAGTGTTTTGCAAAGAGTAGGAAATAAACTAAGGAAAGAAATAAACTAAAGGAGAAGATTTAAAAATAGCAGAAATTTGAAAAGGTTCCTATGCTGGGCCGGGTCGAATTTGATTTAAACTGGGCCCAGAATTTAGCTTTTTAGGCTGACGATGACTTGTGACGACTTATCACAAGTGTGAAAGCCTATCACAAATGTCATCACCCCTAAGCAGAGGTTGCCTCAGTTTGGCCTATCTGACAATATTTCTGATAGCTTATCACAGTTGTGACGGCTTATCAGAGATGTTGTCATGGACTTTCAGCTGACCTCCTTATTTTTGACCTTCTATGAACTAAATCCTAATTATAAAAGTAAAAACACTTGCTTAAACATAAAAAACTTTGGATTGCCTCCCAATAGCGCCTGATTTACTATCGCGACACGACTTGGTTGTCTTGACTACTTAGACTTTGCAAAGACAACCTATTGATACCCCTTTACCATCATCATAGAAGATGTCAACGATTGACAAAACACTTATCTCATGTTACTGAGTCATGGATGAGTGTATTTGGAAGCGTGCTTCTTTATCATTTAACCTAAACTTTAGCTCGTTCAACTCCATGTCTACTAGCACTCTCCCGAATGTAAGTAATGGACTATCCAAGATGATGGGCACTTTAAAATCCACTTCGCAATCTAGGACCACAAAATCAACAGGCAGAATAAAATCAGCTACCTTTACCAAAACATCGTGCAGTATGCCCACAGGCCACTTCACAGATCTATCTACCATTACCAACTGCATATTTTTTGGGGTAGGATCTCCTAAACCTAATTTCTTATACATAGCCAGTGGTATTAAATTTATACTGGCTCCCAGATCACATAGTGTTTTTATGAAGTACATAAGATGGTAAACGCTCCCGGATCTGCCTTTTTCTGCACTAAAGACCTTGTAGAGATAGCGCCACAATGGAGAAGATTGTCCTCCAGCTCATGGCTAACCTTCCATTTCTTTGTTACAAGGTCTTTCATAAACTTTGCATAGATGGCATTTGCTCGAGTACCTCAACCAAAGGCACATTAATTGTCAATTGCTTGAGCATGGCCATAAATTTGCTGAATTTTGCATCATCAGCCTTTTTCTTCAATCATTGAGGAAAGGGAGGTGGTGGTCTTGGGATATATTTTAACACCACTTCCTCTTCTTTATCTTTTTCTTCCTTTGAAGCATCAACAGAAATATCCATCTTCTCAGACTCCACTGGTTTGCTTTTTTCGAATTCATCAACAACCACCTCACTATCTATAAATTTTCCCATAGAAAAGCCAGGTAAGATCTTACCACTCCTAGGGGTAATCGCCATACATGAGCCATCATTTCACAGATTCTAAACCATATCACTAGATAAAGTACTATTTTTTCTCTAGTTCAGGGTTGTGGAAAGTTGGCTCATCTGCTACTCCAACTGCTTGATAGAAGTGGAGTATGAACTAACCAACTGACTTATGGTAGAGAATTCACTCTTCATAGTGGTTACCCCCGAGTTGGTAGCCTCAACTACCTTCAATAATTTTTCCATCATGTCCTCTATGGACATCTTGCCAGATCTAGTTGGTGCAACATCCCGAATCCAAGAGGAACATACAAACCACTCCTATCATTATTGCTTCTCTAGTTTCCTTCCTCCCTATATTTATAATCAGGCTTGTCATAAAAGTTTCAACCTTGAATCCCTTTGCTATTGACCCCCCTGATTATTAACATAATTTGCCTCCTCATCTGCATTAATAGCAACAGTGCATTGACATTCCATAGCCTTAACCTTTTCAGTCTTACCTGACAGTAAGTGCTTGATCAGCAAGTCCATCTGAGTTTTTAAGTGGGCCATGTCTTGTTCTCTCTCATCATCCCTTCTATATTGCTCCGTAGTTATACCACCAGAAATAGTAAGGCTAGCTACCACAGAATCCCTAGTTTGTCAAGCCCGACTCTATTTGGATATTCTATTCAGTATGACTGAAGCATCTTGAAAAGAAAGGTCAATGAACATACCACCTGCAGCATTATCTGCAATTGGCTTGGTCATAGCGTTAAAAGCTCTGTACTAAGTCTCCATCAAGGGAAAGTCCATCATGTTATTATTCAGACATTGTGCCATCTTCTTCTTGAATCTCTCTTAAGTGTCATGCAATGCTTCAGTCGATAGCTACTTGAAGTTATAGATTTTCATCCCTCAACTGTACCCTCCTAGAGGGTGGAAAGAACCATTCTGGGAATGCCTCTTTCAACTATCTCCAGTAGGTTATAGAATTGGGTTCCAGCTCATTTGACTATATTATTGCCTCTCCAGATAGAGACAATGGAAACAATATCAACCGGATTGCATTCTGGATCACTCCCAGATTATCAAAAGACTTGAAAATAGTAATAAAGTTCACCAAGTGCATGTTCGGATCATCACCAGGAAAGCCTCCAAACAACCCCTTCATATTTAGGAGTTGAATCATATTACTTGTTATGCTAAATTTTACACCAGTTTCCAACGGTGGAGGAATGAAAGCACTCGTTGCACCTGCTCCGTATATTTCTTCGCCATCGTCATCAACCTCGTAATGGATAGGCTTTTGACCATACCTTCCTCTAACTGGATGATTTCTATTGAAATTTCCCTGCACTGGTGTAACAATTTGCTTAGCTCGCCTTGGGTTTTGAGAATTCAGCAATTCCTCATCACCCAAGTCTTCATCATCAGGTTTCGGATGACGTACTTGTTGACCCTGGTTCTATACGTTCACCTGAGCCCTGGCCAAGGCTGCCAGTCTGTCATCCTCTTGCTGTTCTGCCATTCTCCCAATCAGCTGAGGTTCCAAATTAATTGGTAATAACGATTCTCCAGAACTTATTTTTTTTTGGCCTAAACAACAAGGAACTTGCAATTAACAAAAGCAACAAATAAATATAAATCTAGGAAACCTAACTAGCAGTCAATTAGCAAATACAACTTTCAGTTTACAACCATATTCCCTTGAAATAGTGCCATTTTTTATAACGCTCAAACTACACTCTTGAATGGGTGTAAGCTATCGTTGTCAAAATAGAACCCAATAAGGTTGGGGTCGAAACCCATAGGGAATATGGCATGAACTCAAGTTGCTTACGATTTAATTCACTGATAGTTTAATGTTTCCTGAAATGGAGGTTGAAGTTTCACAAATAATTGTTTGTCACTTTAATTTTGATGTTTGTAATCAAGATATTATGAAATAACCAGAATTATGTTCACTAGGGCTTACGGTACATGACAGATGCTAAATTTGACTCAAGATTCTCACGGTGGTTAGGTTAACAAGCTATCTTTATCGATGATATGCTCAAATGTCTCTCGACCTATTTAAGCGTATAATTTGCAAAATCCTCTTGGACTTAGGAAATCGCTATTCACTGCCCAGATTTTACCTCAGGTTAATCAACCTTGCTACAATGTTGATTATTAAACAAAGTATTCTGAGTCCTTGTTGATAATTCATTTCCTACTGTACATGATTTCTTTCTCAAGCAAATCAAAGTAGGTGTGTCTACTGTTTACAACCAACAGACGTTAATTAAAATCTCAGAATTATCAAGAAATCATAACGCTTATTAAATCTTGAGTGTTTAGCACATCATCATGACCTAACCCTAGATCCCATAATTCAAGTTAACGGAGTTTAGCCACTCAAGATGCAAAGAATGAAACACATAATTGAATTCATAATTGAGAAGATTAACTTATTGAGATGAATAATAATTAGTGAATCATAGATTAGATCACAAAGGAAAATCCCTAAAATAGTTGTATTGTTCGAATACAAAAAGATAGAGAAAGAAATATCAAAAAATATTCTCCAAGACTCAAAGTATCTAACTCTCTTTAGAATAATAATGATGATGAATGAAAAACTCTAGAAACCCTAAAACAAAGATTTAAATAGTTTAACCTAAATAAGGAAATAAAATTAAAGTTGCAGCTTTTTCTCAGAATAGACGACAACATCCGTGACAACTTATCAAGAGTCTGACGGCTTATCACGAATGTCGTCAGATCCTCTGTACTTTTGGCTTCTGCTGTTGAAGGCTGACGACGATGTTGACACCTTATCACCAACCTGATGGCTTATCACGAACGTCGTCACAAAAATGTCTTCAACTCTCATTCTATGTTTAAGGCTGACGGCATCCTTGACAGCTTATCACCAGGCTGACGACTTATCATGAACATCGTTAGCCACACTTGTCCTTTATTTGGCTTCACTCTTCAGCCTTTTTTCTTCCATTATTTTTGGTTCTCTTACATCTCAACATTTACTGCAGAAATCAAAGTAAACTAATAAAAAACAACTAAAGTTTCTCAAGACCTTACAATTATTTAGAGTTAAAAGCCTCAAATGTGTTAGCGTGGGCTCACACATCAATTCATCAACTTTCAGTTCCTAGGAAATTACGAAGAGTTGGGTCCTCCACTTTTCGATCAATCTCTGACGCCGCTCTCCACAATGCTTGTCTATAGTTGGACAAAAGTAGTGTCACTCGGTGAAAGCTCACTATGAATGATGTCACTGCACCTTCTTATTTTATGTTGTACTCTTTTTCCTTCAACCTAAAAGAATGGTACAAATAAGAATGCTATGTACTCTAGTTCTAGCATCTCAGGTTATTTTTGATTGAGTATGAATACTTGACCAAATATGTTCATGGGTTATGTGTCGTTAGATTTTATGACGCTCTTTGGCTTCTCTATTGCTGATTTAACAATTGTGATGATTTGTTATAAAGTAATTGAGATTTAGAAGTCTGACCTAAAACCTTTCAAGAAGTAGTGTGTTTGCTTTGTTTTACTCTATATTAGGAAAATAGCTGTTTGAACCAGTGGTTAGATTTGAGCCGAGGGTCTATTGGAAACAACCTCTCTACCACACAAGGTAGGGGTAAGGTCTTGTGCACACTACCTCGCGGTATCTTGTTGAAGGGTAAGGTCTTGAAAGAGCCTTATCTTCTTCAAAGGTACTATTGGAACAGCTGTACTATGTCTTCACTAGACATAGTACGTTTTAAACTGTAAGTGTTGTTATCCATATATATCATTCCATTGATAAATTCTTTACATAAAAATGGTCAACAAAAATGACAACTACGCCTCTTTCCCAAGCTAGTTGGATCAGTTGTATAGATCCTCGATATCCATTTCTCTCTACTTAAACCTATTTCATTGCACTATTCAATAGTTGAGGAACTCCTGCACCAGAAGTCCTCTACCTAGAATTGACCACTAAAGAAGGAAAAAAGGAAAAAGTAACAAAGGCCGCTCTAAAGAATTCATCCCATAGAATGGTGGAGGAGGAGAGGAAACTCAATAACTATAAGTAGTTAAGCCAATCACATACTGATAGTGTACTTGCATCCTTAGTTTGAGGTATTAAATTTTAAGTAGTAGCATGGAAGTATTTTGCAATGAAACACACATTGTAGTCTTTCTTATTGATGTACTTTCTCACTTGCCTCGGAAAGATAAAATGGAAATTTTCACAAATCAAAGAAAATAGCATGGCTTAACATATAGGATACCGAAGGGAAGGGAATTTTATCATCAATTAAATAGTAGTTCTTCTGGCCTACACATTTTGTTTCCTGGTTGATTTCATTTTCCTCTTTCACGTGCTTCTTGTTTCAACATAATGCTGGACTTTATTCGTTGGAAGATTCTCGAAGGACTCCTTAAGTTATCGAAGAACAAGGAGTGTGCAGATTGCGAAGCCAAGTATGTACATATATTTGAATTTGATAGTGTGGCATTCAGAACTTATTCTGCTGGGAGGACTGTTGACGTTAAACAGAAATCACCTTTAGTATATGAACTTATTTGATAATCTTGCGATGACTATAATTCTTTTTTGTTTAAACTCAATGCATAGGTCCTCGATGAGAAAGCGTGAATCTTGGGATCTTCTATGCATGCAATGCTCCCTCGTCATGTCTGAGATTTTATAGATATATCTGAACTATGAAATAGTTCAACAATGCATGTTTTAATTTCTATGTTTTTTGACAATTGAAATGATCGTGGCCAACAATCGTACAGTTTATAATAGTCCTTTCTTGTCAATTCTTGATTGACATAAGAACCATTTCAACTACTAAATATAAGGGCAAGTAGATACTAGTAGAGTATCGCCTATTCATAGATCTGCACCCGCCTTTATACAGTTGGACACAAAATTCTCTATTTTAGAAAAAGGAACTAAGGTAGTAGATCTTTTAGCTCCTAGCTGCCATGGAGGAAAAATCAAACTACTCAAGGTAGCTGAAGTTGGTAAAAAAGTACTGTTAAAGCTCACAGGGGTGAATGTTTGGCAGAGTGGTCCAGTCCCCTTATATATATATTCATTCTTTTGATATTGTCCGGTCCAGTTTGTGTACATCGTGATTATTATTATAGGGTATCTACTACCTCCCACTAGCACAGGCATCAGTTAACTGTCATCAAAACTTGGGCAAATGTGAAGAAATCGCCAATTATTTTTTGGAAATTGAACATGAGACCTCTTGGTTCTCAACCCACTTTATCAACAACTAGGACACACCCTTTGTTAGGCTTTGAACTAATAAATATTATGTTAAAAGTATACTTATACTTTTTTTAGCTGACAGCCCCCTACTGAAATCATTGGATCACCAAGATAGAGATGGTTATTCATCTACTTATTCAACTTAGTTATGACTTTAAGGTCGGCACTTTGATTTCTTTCTACCAATTTCCATGCATACATGAATGTACTTTTTCTTCCCATCTAAATTTTATCTCGAGTGGAAGGAGTGAAAGTTATTAACTTAATGTACTTGAAAAGAACTCTACATTTACTTTCCTCGATGGCTGAAGTGAATGGCTCAATAAGGGCAGTGAATTGAGTAGGTCAACTTTTACATTTTATGCTATTTGTTCTACTTGCCTCATAATTTCGAGATCTCGAGTAGAGATGCAAGCCAGGATTGGTTCTCTGTTTCTTGGTCCCCAATAATTATTATTTATTACTCCCTCCATTTCAATGTGTATGTCTTACTTTCCTCTATCTGTTCCTTTTTTGGTAACTCTTTAATTCTAACTTTCCACATGGAATGTTTAACATTGCAAGATTAAGGCATTTTGGTACATTCTGCATATCTTTAATTTCTATCCATCAGATTTAAAAGTCTTATTTACTTTCTTAAACACCATGTCAAATCAAAACCAGTCAAACAAATTGAAATGGAGGGAGTACTTTGTTTCTGGTTATAAACCTTAGGTATAAGTACCACATAATCATATGTATTCCATCTTCCTATTTTTCTTCCTCTTCCTTAGCCACAGCTTACTAGCATAGGGGTTTCACCACTCTCTACTAAGTCCTATCCTCTTCTCTTTGCTTAACTGTATGTCAGCGAAAGTCTAATCTCAGCATACCATCATATTTGTCTCCAACGCATACTTTTTGGCCTAGCAATATAACTTAGGAAGTGCTTGCTTATGATAGATCAATTATGACTTTTTGGCCTAGCAATATAACTTAGCTGCACTTGATACATGGCACCCGAAACAAGTTGCATTTATTCAATGTTAGGTTTTTCTCCTCAAGTTCTTAAACTTTTTTATATATATGTGATATATAAGTTGACTCAATTGTTGATCCAATAAATGGCCTAATTGTGTGTAATCCCTTTTCTGTTGGCGGTATAGCAATGGGAAATGAGAAGGCAAATAGTTATTGGGAAGCTGAGCTTCCTCCAAATTACTATAGAGTTGGTATTGAGAATTTCATCCATGCAAAGTATGTCCCGTACTAGTTCCTGGCTTAAGCAATACTTTTGTTCTAGTATGTTGCAACTTTATTGGTAGTACTTGTATTTCATTTTGGTATGAGGATAAAAGGTGGATCCCTAAGGATGAGAAAGAGATTCAAGAAGGGATGGCCACAGGGCGACAACAATGACATTGTGACAGAAGTAGGCATGGGCATGCTCGTAACTCCAGTGGTTCATTCGATGAGAGGGTGAGTATACAACGCCCTAGAATAAAGCAAGTGATGTCTGCTGCTAGATTCAGTATATCTCTACCACCAAGAGGGTCATAATGAGTATGTCAAACTTATATTCATCATTCTGGTACTTTTATATCTGTTACAAACTTTGAATCTAATAGTTCAACTCATAAAAAGGTATCTCCTGGTGCGGGTGCTCTTCCTCACCTGACAAGTCAGACGACACAACCGATTGCAGTCGCTGAATCTATAAAGTAGGTTGTAGAAGTTAATCCTCCTAGAGTTGATATTGCTACTAATCTTTTCGAAATATTGTCTATGGATTCTCCAAATGACATGGCACAAGTGTTTCTTCTATAGATGATAACTCGTGGACAGCTTTTTAATGTATGTTACTTAAGTTACAACTTTCCTATATTTTTTATTTAGCTCTTTTATTCGAATCAAAACTTGTAACTTCTCAGTTGTTGAAGAAGAACCAGTAGCAAAAATTGGTGTAGCGAAAGCTGATCATCGAAAATGTCAATCCGCCTATGAAATTGATGATTTATTCAAGGATTCATCAATACTGTCATCATCTGTTTCAACTTCCTCCTTGTCTGATAAGCCTCCGAAAGATGTCAAAAATGATATCATGAACCTTTTTGACAAGGTACTATATGTAATTTTTGACATTGTACCTTAAGATGTCATCAAGAGAATCACTACTATGAGGAATTCTATGTTCCCCAGATAATGTCATCTAATGACAAATGGATCCTCTAATGATCGTTTTGAGGTATTATTTTTCCTACATGTGGATTCGGAGCTCTACAAGAAAGCACGCCATTGCAGTCCGTGAACGCGGAAGTTTATGAGTCCTGGTATATCTTATCTTTTCCTATGTGCGAGAATGTCCTATAGTAATGGTATCAACAGTCACGTTAGCTGACAGGCTGATGTTTTAAGGCTCCTGACATAAATTATTGTCATAGTTATATCTAAACCATGACTTTTGTATTGTCACGTATATTATTAAAGATTTATCTGAAAACATACCAAAGTGCCATTGGTGATTGCTCTGCTCGTAGAGTGATGGATTCGTTGTATTGTTTAATTATAATATCATTATACCAAAGTGTCATTTGTCAATTAGAATGTTTAATTAGTCAGGTTGTGTTAATCATATATGAATTGAACAAATATTGGATTGTAGGTTATGCCTAAAGGAACAATCAAATTTGGGCTAAAATTAGAATCTATAATTAGTTATTGAAAATTGATCGGTCTCACTAATTTTTTTCTTTAAAGAATAATTATGGAGGTTTTAAACCCCCGTAATTCTGAAATAAAAATTAATTATAAAAATAATTAAATTTGGAGTAACGGGGGTCCCCGTCGTAAAATAACCACCGCAAATTAATTATGACGGTCAGAAAAAAACTGCCACAAATTGATTGTAGTAGCTCGTATTGTGGGGGTTTTGGGAACCCTCGGAATCAAAATTTGCGAGGGTTTAAAACCACTACAAATTGTAAAATTAACCCCCACAATTTGACTCATTTTTTGTAGTGTAAGGAGCAGCAACATAAGAGAAACCCTCTACAAAGAACCAATAATAACCTACCAAACCCTTGAAGCTCTAAATCTCAATTTAAGAAGTAGGTCTATCCCAATCATAAATCACCGTTATCTTGATTAGATCAACCATAATACCATCCTTGGTCACCACATAACTTAAGAAAGAGACAAAATTCAATAAAAATTGCACTTGGATAATATAGCATACAACTTTTCACAGTGCAACCTCTGAAATACAAACCTCAAATGTTTCACATGGTTAGCCTCATTCTTGGAATAAACCAAGATGTTATCTACAAATACAATCAAAAAGGAGTCGAGATACGGTCAAAACACCGGATCCATACACTTTTGAACACTATTTGGGAATTAGTTAACCCAAATGACATGACCAAGAACTCATAATGAACGTATCAAGTATGAAAAGTCATCTTCGTAATATCCAAATCCTTAATCTTCAACCGGTGATACTCGGATCTAAAATCAATCTTGGAAAACACCAACGTATCCTGAAGATTGTCAAAAAGATCATCAATATGAGGAAGAGGTTACTTGTCCTTGACTGTCACTTTGTTCAACTACCTATAATCAATGCGCATACACATAGAACCATTTTTTTCTTCACAAACAAGACAAGAGCACCGTAAGGAGATACACTAGGTCTAATAAATTCCTTTCTCAATAAATCTTGTGACTGCTCATTCAGCTCTTTTAACTCATTCGAGGCCATCTTATAAGGTACAATAGAAATGGGCTTTGCGCCTACCTCCACATTTATTGCAATATTAATATCATGTTTTGAAGGCATACCCGACAAATCTGTAGAAAACACATCAATGAACTCAAAAACAACCTGAATAGAATCCATAGGAGGTAGTGAGGCAAAGCAATTATCATGGATATGAACCAAATAGGTCAAATACCCTCTCTCTATTGTGAGACAAGTGCATAAAAAAATTTAACACCCTTCAAACCTAAATTAAGTGTACCCTTTCAAGCTAGTCTAGGGACACCCGGCGTAGCAAAGGTCACTGTCTGGGCAAAATAGTCCAACATATAATAATAAGGAGTTAAGAATCAATACCTAAGATAATATCAAAATCAAATATTCTTAGGATAATCAAGTCTATCCAAGTCATACGATCCACAAAGGTAACCACAAAAGATTAGTACACTTTATCCACCATTAAAGAATCTCTATTAGGGATAGAAATATGATAAGGCATAGCAAGGGGCTCACATGCAATATCAAACCCAGAATAAAATAGGTAGACATATAGGAAAATTAGATCTAGAGTCAAATAACATGGAAGCGGATCTATAGAAAATTAGGATAATAATTGTAATAACTATATGAAAAATCATTACCTAAGGTCTCCCAAGTATAGAATAACAGTAACACATCTGCTCTCAAACTGAGTACCCCCATGACCACATCTATGAGCACCCCTACCTCTACCCCTAACACCACTAGCACCAATGACACCACCTCTACCACTTTGTCAACTACCTTGCACTACAAAAATTAGAGTAAGGTAAAGCTAAAGCTGAGAACCCTACTAAGTATATCCATAAACACATCAAGGGCAATCATTGGTGACATGGAAAAAATCATCTCATACAAAACATCCTTTATGGCTAGACTCGATCTAAGAAGGTACGGACAAACTAGAATGACAGCCCTAGCATGAAGAACCAATCATCAAGCCTCAACTCACATAACCTAATAACCAGGATACCATTAGTTAGATAAACTAAAGTTCTACCATATGATCCCTATAAAATGGCTTATAGAGGCCTACCATGAAAACCATGGGATCCCTTACTAGTGAAATCTCTACCTCAAAAGGCGTGTCTATTAAACTCAATGTAACAATGCACCTTTATGGTGCCTCCATGCATAATCTAGATAATAACTAAGACAAATTGTATGCTCATTAATATTCTTTAAAAAGCGCTAAAACTACAATATAGGATATAGCCAACTGATAAATACCATTTAGCCTCACAACAAACTTTTAAATTGTCTCAAACTCAAGGGATATTATAGCAGCTAAATATCTTAATAAAGTGTGAAAATGAGTTGCACACTCAACAATAGTCATATAGCCCTACTCCAAGTGATCAAACTCATCACTCATCTGAACTCTCAAGCTATATGGCACAAATATCTCCAAGAAGACACTGGAAAACTAAGTCTAGTCATAGTAGGGGAAACAAAAGTTCTACAATAAGAAAATGACCCCCAGCAACCCCTTTCCACATCTTTCAATTGATATGTAATATAAGTAACTCCATGTGATTTAAGGGATAAAAGTTATGTAACTTTTCCTAGCAATAAATCAAAAACCCATAGGCATCCTTTCCAATAGCCGTACTAAACTTGGACGAATCCAACTAAATAAATCTTTCAAATCTCTTCTGATCATAAAAAAAATATAGTTGTGCCTACAATAATTGGAGAAATAGTGAGTCTGACAAGTAATGAATCTATATGTTAGGGTATCATAGATGATGGTTTTACCTCATAAGTATGAATACAATAAGAAAATATTGACACTAACAGTGGAACATAACTCAAAGTCGGGACTACATGGTATACTAAAGAGAACACCCTCCAAATAAAGTAAGAGGTGAACCAAAAGACCTTGATGAACTATGCTATCAATAGAACTATGCGGGACCTTAGATGGACCTATATCCTTTATTTGATAGTTTTCTCTGCATACTCTATATCTGGCTTGTGAGAGGTCTCCTTAAATGTCATTTTATTAGGGTAGCTCTTTATGCCAAACACCCACACTAGACCATCCATGACCCCACACTCTCCTTTTTAGTATGATCTTCAACCTCTAGTGTTGGTTTAGTATCCTTATCCTCTCAATATCTAGCCCACTTCATCTATGCAGAAAAGTGTCACGACCAACAAACCAAGGGTCATGATGGAAATTATTATGGCAAAACCTGAAAAGTTATCCTATCACCCAAACTAATATGGGAAATGAAAGATAATACCAAAACCAAAGGCACGACTCTTAAGTTAGAGTCGAATCACATGCATACATAGTAAAAGCAAAAATACATAATCAATTATACCAAACTAAATCCAAAAAACTGGTGTCATAATGTAAAAACTACAACTCGAGATCAAAATACGTAAGGTATCAATACAAGAACATCTCTATCTTTAAATACAAATACAGAAATAGTCTAAATAAGAAAAGACAAAAGTCAACTCTGGATGCTTGAAATCAACTGTTACCACAAAAGCTCCAAATGTCACCCGAATAAACCACCACGAGAAAAACTCAAAACTGGATCTGCACTAAAAGGGAGTAGTAGGGGTGAGTACAGTCCACTTGTACTCAGTAGGTATCATAGGCCAACTGAACAAAGTATAAAATAGAGCATACAAAATACACACTAAGGGCATGTCTTCTACAATAAAAAAAAGTCCTAAACAGTATCCCACACCATCTCCACTACCACTTCAATAATATTCACATACACCACTGAAATATGAGAGACAAATACAAGTATACAAATATCATACATACTAAAATTCAAGAGGGCAGGTGAATTGAAAATTTCCTATGAGTTGAGTATTGACTCTTCACAATTGAATCACCTGTAGATTATTTCACTTCACAAGATATATTAGATTTAAAATAATTAAGCAAATAAATAATAAAACATAGAGTAAAGACACCGAGATTTATCCTGGTTCGGAACACCAATGTGGTGCCTACTTCTAATCCCTTGGATTTCAACGTTAACTTAGATCTTTTAATATTCGATTCAAGTACAATGATGGGAAACAAGTTTCGAATACTTATTTTTCTCTTCAGATCTTATGACATAACTTTAATTTATATCACAAAGTTGACTCAATTCTCTTCTTTGTATAACAATTGTAAGCTAAAGATTACAAAGCCTTATGAGATTAAGATTAAGACACTTTGAATTTTTCTTCTTGAAGTTGTGTAGGTGCTTCTGCCTTTTGTCTCTTTTTTTATAGTGTCCACCTTTTTCCTGTCATTAGCCTTTGTGAGGAAACCCAAGAGATTTCTTCTTAATTAAGGATTTTGATTGATTCCATGATTGAGGGATGGCACCATAATGTATGTACATATAATATATGTCCATACATGGTGCAGTTTCTATAATTATACATGTTCATATCAGATATGTCCATGAAATGATTATAGCATTCCTTCCTTTTATTTTATGTCTTGATTGATTTGGTCTATTGTGATTCTACCATCCTTCTTCTATTTCTAAGATATTTGATTAATTTTCTTATCATATTGTTTAAATGTCGTGATCCTCCTTTTCATTATTAGATGTTCTTCCATTTTTAGAGCTGGTTCTCTTGCTTGCTTTAATGTTGAGTTAGTCTTTTTTCATCCTTCATATCTTTGAGAGAGATATCCTTCTATCTTCCAATATCCTACAAAGGTCCACACTTAAGTTTTTCATTATTAAAACTTGAATACATGAGGCTAACAATCTCCCCCTTTTTAATAATGACAAACTAGTATAAACATCAGTTAACTTCCTTGTCTGTCATAATAGTCGGATCGCTCCCCCTGACTTACAAGCATCTCTTTTCTCCTAAGTTTCTTAGGTATCAATTAACCTTTGCGTACAAAAATTCAACTTGATCCTTTTGACTAGTAAGTATTTCTGCTGTCTTGAGTTTCTTGGGTATCAGTCGACTTTTATGTATCGAAATTAGACTACTTGCTCCTCCTGAATTATAGGTGCTTCCTAATTTCTTGATATTCCTGTCTTTCTCCCCTTTTGGAATAATAAACAAGAATAGCAGCAAAAAATAAAAAACATAGATAGAATAGCAATCGACAAATATAGACAGTCATAACCTATTAACGAGACTGAGCAAAAAATTATGGCTGGTAGTGTGGTAAAGATTATCTTACAACCCATCAACATAAGGGACTGGACCTTTTTTTGAATAAAAATTCACAATTCACCATTTCACCAGGAAGTATGTTAGGGTATTACTAAAATTATAAAAAAACTTTTCATAGGATTTTTCAACATTTAAGACAAAAGAGGAGTAAAAGGTTTGAACAGAGATAGCCAGATCATTATTTGAGGAAGAGACTTTGGATTTGAATGAGTCCATATGAGATAGCACTTGAGAGAACAGCTTGACTCCTTCTCATTTGAGCCCATCAAATGCCAGTCGGACCATACTTATGTAAAAGATTGTATTATTCCCAAGTTCCAAAAGAGTTATAGTAGACTCCTGGAGTTGCATGACACCTTCTTCAATGGCTATGAGCCGCTTCTTGAGTTCTTTGAGTTCCTTCAACAAAGAGGTAGAGGGGATGGAAATAGATTTAGTTACCTTTGGAGGTTCATCCTTAGCATGGTCAGACTCTTCTTGCACCATTCATCTTCTAATAGGACATAACCCATGCTGCTAACATTTTTGAATCATAAGAAGTCATTTTTGAATCATAAGAAGTATCAACTTCTATAGGGGGATTAGTAGATAGATCGATAGAGTAGAGCTGAAGGATCCGGGTAATGAGCGGCTCGTATGTCAAACTGGCAGAGGCATGGACTTATCTTGCACTCTAAAGCATGTACTCACATATCTAGGTTGACCAATTGATTTTGATCTTTTTGACCAGATAGTATAATATAAAGACATCACGACAGGTGATGTTGCTTAAGGGTCCTTTTTGAGGAATCAGAGTGGTAGAAATTATATGGGCCGTGATGCAAAATTTGAAACATGAAGACAGGGGACCAAAGTTTAATGACGTGAAGTCAGGGTCAAACAAAAATTTCTTGGCTTCCTCAAAGCCTACTTCAAAATACTCAGGCCAGTTACTATTCATAAAAGAGACCACACCAGAAAACTTAGTATCAAAAATAATTTCAAACAGGAAGTTGTTCAAGACAATTCTTGATCCCCGCATAAGAATCTCAGACTCACCACTTTCTAGGGAAAGTCAGAGATTAACATAAAACATATGGATAGGGTATTCATAAACCAAAGTCCACAGAGGTGAAAAATTAAGGACATATCTTAAAAATTAAAAAAAGACGCTGACATTACAAGAGGCATCTTTTAATTGACAAAGATTGATAATACGACTAGGTATGATTGAGTGATTTTTAAAGGAGTGAAATTTTTCTTTGTAAGAGTTTTTCCATAATTGGTGCATCTCTTCTGGAGGGAGGGAGTTAGAAGGATTTGGATGAGGTTTTTTGACAGAGAAGATAGGATTAGAAGAAGGTCATCATCTCATGAGGAAAGTGGATTGAGACAAGGATTTGTTAAAGGACTCAAGGAGAATAACGGGGTCATCCAAAGAGATTGTAGATATGTTAGCCATAGAGCGAGTCTTTGTCATGTAAGAGAGAGGAGGTGATATTATAAAGGATGAGAGCGGGAGAAGGAGAACCTGGTATGAGGCAACTATTCAAAAGAGATAAAGAAAAGAAAGGTGAAAGGGCGTGAGGTAAAAGAGGACTGATGGAGGTGAAAGGACAACGCATGGGGAAGGAAAAAGGGAGGCAGAGGACGCATAGAAAATGGTGAAGTTAATGATGAATACCCTTAAGAACAAACCCCTTTTTCAGTAAAATAGGTAAAATTAGACTAAGTAAAAGATTTGTGTCCAAAAATATGACTCATAAATCATTAATACTGAGAATGCCAAATCTATTTTTTTTTTGAGAAAACAAAATCTATCTTCCAGCAATAGTTTTGTAAAAATATTTGCCAACTGATTTTTAGAGTCAAACAAATTTTAATGCAAAATCACCAGTTTCTATATGATCACGAACAAAATGATGCTTAATGTCAATATGCTTGGCCCTAGAATAATTCACAATACATTTAGATAGACTAATGGCACTAGTATTTTCACATATTATGGGAATAGATTCAAAAGATAAATTAAAATCAAGTAGTTGACGCATGATTCGGATATTTCCTAAAGATATTTAACTAAAATTTTGCATCATCAATCTCTTCGTGAAGTAAGTTAATTTCAATTTGGCATGCATCAGTTTCTATCTGATTACTTCTTTGTTCCTCTTTGAGCTTTTGTTTAAATTAAGTTTCATAACTTTTATTCTCTTGAGTGAGTTATTTATATTCATCTATAACTTTTTGAAGCTCATCGATTATCATATCTATGTTAGATTCAATAGTATTATAGTTGTGACAATCATGTAGTCTTACCTCGCTAGATGGTCCAGTTGCCATGAAGCATATATTCGCAGCCTTTGTGTCTTCTTCATTTTTATATTCATCACTCTAGGCTCCAAAATTTTGGTTCTTCCTGGAAGTTCTTCTCTTTGATTCTAGAAAGTTCTGTTTGAAGTGGACAATATTTCCAAAGTAATAGCAACTTTCATCATCTAGTGGAAGTATCATTATTGGCTCTTTGGGATCTTCGTTGTCTTTGTCTCATGATTTGCCTTACTCCGTAATTTATAAAATCCATTCCTTCACTACTAGCATCTTCCGGAATGTCCACTTCTTTTGTTGGAAAAGCATTGAAGGCTATTGGTGATAGCCTAAAGGACCATCAACTCCCAAAATTAAACCCTAAGCACACAAAAAGAAAAATAACACACTTAGAAGAAAAGAGATGAAGAAGAGATGCATAAAGTAAAGATAGTAGAGAGACCCTCACTTCCACCGATGAATAGCACTAGAAGGTGTATCAAACCTTCAAACACACATCACCAATGTAAGATCAAACCTCACTCTTAGGTGGACCAAAGGGAATTTACACTCCCGCAATCACACCTTTCTTGTCAAATGTTCAACACAAATGAAATCAATCAGTTGTATTAAACTCTCAAATTTCGGTTTCTACCTAAACTAAGAGACTATGACCTACAACTAAAGAGAAATCTCTCAATATTCTTCAAAACTCATGAAAATACAAACTAGAATATCTATTTATACTATTACATAAAAATGACTAAATTGCCCTTAATGAGGCTTAGGAAGAGGCGCCCTTGGAGTATGGTGTTTTGAAGTGTAAAGACCACTATGATCTTAACGAATAGGCTCCTATGTGATGTAGAGATTCCTACTTTTCTCTTCAATTTTCTCAAGGCTTTGAAAAGGCTCCCAAAGGGTCTTCAAGCACTTGCAAAATCCGAACTTGAATCTTCTTCAAGATCTTGAAATCCTTGAGCTCTTTGGGCTTGTATCATCCTCTCCATCTTGAAAGAAATTTTTCCTCAAATTCACATATTTAAAAAACAAAGAGAGAAGAAAACAAGCACATAATCCTCTTGGTAGGAGGGTTAGCATTAGTACCACAATTACATCATCACACCAAGATGGTTCGCATTTAACATACACCCATGCATCCTTGGTGTTTGATATAAAAATCTTGGCATAAAGGATACAAAAGAAGTGAAAGGCATCAACATGAAAAGATAAAGAACATGACCCGAAACCACAACTTCCACATCTCAAAAGTACTTCGGGGTCAAATGGGAGTAGAAGACATGGGGTTAAGCCGAGTTGACCCACTCTTTTCACTAGGCTACTAAGATAACAAGCATACAAAGCATTACTCACAAATTCAACATAAAAAAGGTCACTATGAAATAGACTAATATCAAGGATATTATTACACAAGTTCAAAGGACCATGTTCAATATCAAGACCATCATGACTAGCATCAACACTAACTTGAAAGTTTTCAATCACACTATTCTCATATTCAAGTAGTGAGCAAATCTTAGGGGCACATAGTTCATTATAAATATCAAGAGAACTAACAAAGAGAGAAACATACACACCTATATTAAGAAATTTCAAAACCAATTCATAGGGAATCACATGACAATAATTTAAACTGAAGGGAATGTAGGGAATAGCATCACTACCTCGGTTTGGACTAGGACAGTCCACTCTTTTGAAGACTTCGTCCAAGGGTGTCTTGAGGCCATTTTTATGTTAAACCCCTTGTTGATTCTTCTTTGATAATTCATGAACTTGAACCTGCAAATAAGAAGAATAAAGACTAGGTAAAATGCTAGCCTTTGGGTTAGTGAGTAACAAGGGTCCTTTAGAGACAAGATCCACAATCAAGCATTTCTTTCCCTTTTCTATTTCACTACCCGCGATTTCCCTTTCCTTTTCCTTCTTTTCTTCACATTTTTCTTGTACCTCAATATCAAGCTTCTCTCCATCTTGAGGCTTGGACTCATTCTCTTCGGATTCTAACTTGTGGAGAAGAGTTATTGGATTTTGTGAAGTGTAGGATCTTTGGACTTGAGGTGTTTTGAATTTTGAAGGGTAAAGCCTATGGTCAAGTGAGTTTGGAACTTGGTACTTTGGATTTTGAGGTCGCATTTGAGTACCAAGTTCCTTTTATTGGACTTGGTTCAATTGTTGGTGTAATGGTCTTTGGACCTCTCGGGTTGGGGGACTTTAGACTTGATAGCTTGGGTTTTGTGGAGGATTTGGTGGACAAAGTCTATCAACTCCTGCTTTCATTATAATCACGTCACCCTTCATTGATCCCACATAACCTCTCATATCTCACACATTCATTCTTAATTTTTCCATTTCACAAGATAAGGTATCAAACTGAGCCATCAAAACTCCCACATATCATTTCCCAAAGGTTGGGATGAAGAACCCTCAGGATCCATGGTCAAATATACCTAATAAGAAGCAAAAAACAGTAAAGGAAAACCTACAAAATGAGCAAACAAGTTAGTTCAAAAGCCTCACCACACTCACACTCGAGTCTCACCTCAGACTTGGTCTCGCAAGTGTTGAAGACTTGGCAATACTTGGCAAGTGAATTGAGTGGTGAATAAGCCTTGGTACGGAATATATTTTTGTTTGATAAGACTCAATTAAAATGTGCATGGCATTGAATGAACAAACTACTACGAATTAAAAATGATAAAAAGCACACAAAAATCAAAGACACGAAAGAAACGAACTCTGGACTAATTACCAACCTAGTAGGCACCTACTAGTTTGCTAATTAGTGAAAGAATTAACTCAAAAGAATCTAGAATCAAAATTAGAAACTAAGAAAATCTACTTAGAAATTCAATTTGGCCGATTGGCTAGTGATGACATGGCATTCCAAGATTGGATGTTGAGATTTAAAAATTTTCACTCCCCAAATGTAACTCTCGGCCTAACTCCTTTGGAGAAGAAGGATGAAGATTTGAGGGGGAAATAACAAGTTTTGGAGCCCTTTTAAGCTTCCAATTGAAATTCAAAAACAATGGTCCCCCCTTTGTACTTGGATTGTACTTGAATTATTCCTTTTGTCTCCTCTTTCTTTTGGATGAATATGAATATTCCAAGGAATATTCCTTTACCAACACCAAGTACACTCTCTTTGTTCTCCTTTTTTGGATCAAACACACTCTTTGAATATTCTTCCTTAGCAAAACTTGATGAACATGGAAGAACAAGATGAATATATAAGAGTTGACCAAAATTTGACCCCTAACCAAATGAACCCCAATTTCTGATTTTCTTGTAGATCTAGGTTCCTTAGTCCAAGGTGAACTAAAATATCTAAACTTCAGCAACAACCCACGTCCAAAATTCAAAAACCCACATGGATCTAAGCTCAAAAGCTTTAAAACACCATATCCATGGAGGTTCTTAACTAAAACTTAACCAAACTTTACTTTAAAAGTAGATCTAGATTACCTAGGCACTAGAGGGCGAGGATCTAGTACAACAAACTTCAAAGATAAAGTAAAAACGCGCAGATCTAAGATTTTAGGTTGGATCTACAACACTACACAAGACACCAATTTTTTTTTAGATTTTCAGATTTTTGATTGTTTTTTTTGTTGAGATTTTCTTAATAAGGACACTAAAACAAAGATTTTAGATTTTCAGATTTTTTAATTGTTTTTTTGTTGAGATTTTCTTATTAAGGACACTAAAACAAAGATTTAAGGATGTAGGAACAACCCTAACCAAGGCTTTGATACCAAATGATAGACTGAAGGACCATCAACTCACGAAATTAAACACTAGAAGGCAAAAATCAGCAAGCAAACAAAAGGAAAAACAACACACTTAGAAGAAAAGAGATGAAGAAGAGATGTATACAGTAAAAATAGTAGAGAGACCCTCACTTCCACCAATGAATAGCACTAGAAGGTGTATCAAACCTTTAAACACACATCACCAATGTAAGATAAAACCTCACCCTTAGGTGGATCAAAGGGAATTCACACTCCCTCAATCACACCTTTCTTGCCAAATGTTCAATACAAATGAAATCCATCAATTGTATTAAACTCTCAAATTTTGGTTTCTATCTAAACTAAGAGACAATGAACTAAAACTAAAGAGAAATCTCTTAATATTCTTCAAAAATCATGAAAATACAAGCTAGAATGTTTATTTATACTATTACATAACAATAACTAAATTTCCCTTAATGAGGATTGGGAAGATGCGCCCTTAGAGTGTTGTCTTTTGAAGTGTAAAGACCACTATGACCTTAATGAATAGGTTCCTATGTGATGTAAAGATTCCTCCTTTTCTCTTCAATTTGTTCAAGGCTTTAAAAAGGCTCCCAAAGGATCTTCAAGAACTTGCAAACTCCAAACTTGAATCTTCTACCAGATCTTAAAATCCTTGAGCTCTTTAGGCTTGTATCAATTGGTTTATTCTTCTCTTCATTTGTGGTACCTGTTTATATAATTACATAAATTTACAATGAGGTTATCTTGTAGTTCATCGTATGTCATGTTGTGAAGATCTCCATCTTCCAAAATAGAAGTCTTGGTTTCCCATATTTTTAGGTGATTGTTGACAAGATTCTACACTTGTAGGCTATATGGATAGATCATCTCCAATGATTTTAGTTCGTATACAATCATACTGTATCTGGAAACAGTGTTTCAATGTTATTATTTTCTTCTATTTTGAACAACTCATATTCATTGACCAGGTCAGTTTTGAGTTTGGTCGTTCCTTCATAGGTTGCCTCTAATTTATCGTACATGTTTTTTGCAGTCCCGTAGGTTGATATCTTGTTGTATTCTTCTCCATTTACTGCACAAAGAATTAAACTTATAGCATGGGCATTGGTTTGAATTACTTTGGTGACCTTAAAGCTTTCAAGGTCTTCTATGTCAGGACTGCTACATTCTTTATCTTTGTCCGTTGACTTCTCTTTATGTCTTAGAATTGGCTTTGGACCCTTCTTGATGACAACCCATGCCTGAAAGTCATCTGATTGGACAATGATTCTTAACCTATTATTCCAGTAAGAGTAATATTGTCCATTAAAACTATGGTGGTCTTGTGGAGGAGTGGCCATACTCAAGAGGGAGTAAATTGAACATTTTCTATGAGTTGACTACTAATTCTTCACAGTCGACTCGTCGTTAGATCAGTACACTTCACAAGACAGGTCAGATTTAAAACAATTAAGCAAATAAGCAATCAAACATAAAGTAAGGAAAACAATATTTATCCTGGTTCAGAACACCAATGTGGTGCCTACTTTCAGTCCCCTTGGGTTTCAATGTTTTCTTAGATCTTTCAATATTGGCTTTGAGTACAATGATGGGAACAAGTTCTGAAGACTTATTTTTCTCTTAGGATCTTGTGACATAGCTTCAATTTATATTACAAAGTTAAATCGATCCTAACCTTTGTATAACAATTGTAACCTTAAGAATACAAAGTCTCACGAGACAAAGATTGTGACACTTTGAGTTTTTCTTCTTGAAGTTGTGCAGGTGCTTCAGCTTTTGTCTCTTCTTTTATAGTGTCCACCTTTTTTCCTGCCATTACCCTTTGTGAGGAAATCCAAGAGATTTCTTCTCAATCAAGGATTTGGATTGATTCCTTGATTGAGGAATGGCACCATAATGTATGTCCACATCAAATATGTCCATACGTGGTGCAGTTTCCATAATTATACATGTTCATATAAGATATGTCCATATAATGGTTATGGCCTTCCTTTATTTTATTTTATATCCTGATTGATTTGGTCTACTATGATTTTGGGATCATGATCCTTCTTCTATTTAAAAGATATTTGATTGATTTGCTTGCCATTCTATTTGAATGTCGTGATCCTCCTTTTCATGATTGAATGTTCTTCCATTTTTGGAGTTGGTTCTCTTGCTTGCTTCCATGTTGAGTTAGTCTTTTTTTATCCTCCATATCTTCGGGTGAGATATCTTTCTATGTTTCAACATCTTGAAAAGGTCCACACATTAGTTTGTCATTATTAAAACTTAAATACATGAGGGAAACACATACGAATACGAAGGAAGAAGTATACATAGATAAGTATCACATCAAGGAAAGAAAATACATCACAGAAAATACAAAGTAAATATAAATGCAATGGAGATGATGATGATGCTGATGTTCAAGGTTATTGCACAACCTCCGTACACACGTACAGAGATAAAGCTCACCAATGTAGGACCCATGGGGGCTTTGTCAACCTATATAACCAATATCCAATACCAATATCCATATTTTCTCTCTATTACATCCTTCGGTAGAGGGTTTTTATGATGTCACATTTTTTAGAAAAAGACAGTATTTCTAGTATTTCCACAGTGATACAATGTTTCACAAATGAATATGATATAAGGATGTAATGCTCACAACCAACAAGAATGAGAAATTCTATATCCAACCAATATACCAACTAAGTGAGACAAAATCCACCCATTTATCCAACCATCCATGAATCCAACATAATCTATTGCCAATAGAATGAAATACATGAAAAGTCACCATTGATACCACATTAGGCTTTTTCATCAAACAAGATTACTATAAATTTCCACGTACAGAAGGCCAATAAAATCATATAGGACCCCACACAGTCATACATAGCAAATAATGTTCCAAACCACAAAATAACATCAATATATAGGTCCCCACACGGGCATAAAACAATAATATAGCCATTTAAATGATAAGTTCTCACATCAATAACATGATTTTGTATCAACATTTACTACCTATCCCAATCTGAAGAAAGTTAATTCATAATCTACCTTGAACACTAAAAACCAATCTAGAATCCTTCAATCAAAGACTTTCTCCCATGAACGGAATCTCATTCAACTAACACATAGAAATATAAAATCTATATATCAAAAGAAAGGAAATGATACCCATATTGCCTATTTTCATGTCTGGGTCAGAACTAACCCCCGAAATGGATTTTCAATAAAGATGGTAAAATCATAATTTTATTTTTGAAACATGTTTCCCATACTCTTAGGCGTCTACAGCTAAAAACCCAGGCAAAAATAAGTTAAAAACAAAGTCCAAATCAAAGAAAAACTATTTTCAAACTTTTCCGATAAAAGCCTCCGAAATCCATGTTAAAAAATGAGAATTACAGTTGTTTCGAAGATGAAATTGAGAGAAAAGTGAAAATTTTTAGATTAGAAACTCACCCAAATGAGAACAGGTTGAAATCAGGGTTTAAGTTGGAGAAATATAATTTTTAGGCCTAATGGGCCAAAATCCCCAATTTCTCACTTTTAAATCCACGTTGAAACAAATTTTAAATGATAAAATTAAGGTGAAGTAATTAAAATAGGTGTTTTGGATATTACCCAAGTTTAGAAATTGAAGAAATTGTTCAAACTCATGAAACTCTAAGATCCAAGTCTCAAAAATGATGAAAATGAAAAAACATAGGTATTTAAAGGATCCAAGCATCAGATACGCGATCAATGGGTCACTTAAAGGACTACACCTTATGCGATCAGGTTTCGCATACGCGATACGAGATACCTTTCCTAAGGGT
Organism: Capsicum baccatum var. pendulum; assembly: GCA_030864225.1. Taxonomy (NCBI): domain Eukaryota; kingdom Viridiplantae; phylum Streptophyta; class Magnoliopsida; order Solanales; family Solanaceae; genus Capsicum; species Capsicum baccatum. The sequence goes on from CM061558.1 coordinate 170,167,321, forward strand.
AGGTATTGCAAAAGAAAACTTGTTATCGCTTACGTGGGGTTTGCAATCGCGACCAAGATGTTGCATATGTGACACTCAATCTGATTTGCTGAGTTGCGTACGCAAACAAAAAATCGGTTATGCGGGAATCGCATTCATGGCCAAGATATACCATATGCAATGCTTGGTCTGATCTGCTGAGTCGCCTAAGAGACCAAAGTGTCATTTATGCAAGTGAACTAACTGGGTGGGGCACCAGCTAGAGACTTGGAATTCTACAACTCTCTGCATACCCCTCGTGATTCAAGCTAAATACCACAAATGCAAACAAACTATGCTACCCTATGATATTCAATTTCCTGAATGACCCCGCAATCACTACCACAGTCACCACTATCTCTACCTCTCGTACCTCAATTAGAACCTCTACCTCTCAAAACTAAATTAGGAGTAGCTCTAAACATATAATGGGGATAGTCCTTGGCCAGATAGCCCGCCTCCTCACATCTCCTCACACATACCAAACTTTATGGCCCAACTCAATAGGAAGAGGTACGATTGGACCGAAATAGCCACCCAAAATTGTTGAACCAAAAGACCCACTACCTGAACTCTACAAGGTTGCCGGTACGGTCTACTATGATACCTACAAAAACCTCTAGAATCCCTACCATGAGATTTGTGACATCTGAACTCACTCTTGTGATGCACCTTCTTAGATCCTCCTTGATATGCTCAAAGAATACCCTTAGTCATAGTAGAATGATCCATTATAATCTAAAATAACGCTCTAAACAAAACTATGTGAGTCAGACCTAACTGAAGATAAATATTCAATCCCTTTATGAATTTTGAATCTTCTCAGATTTGGGGGCAATGTTGGCACAAGAATATTTGAAAAGGGAATGAAAGTGTGCCTCATACTCTGTAACAGTCATTGAGCCTTGTTCCAGGCGATCAACCTCATTTGTTATTTGATCCCTCGGACTCTAAGTCATGAACCTCTCTAAAATGGCCCCAACAAACTAATACTAAGTTATCTCAGGAGATCAAGAGGTCTACAACCAATAAGTGACCTCCACCAATCTCTAAGGATATCCCTCGACTGATATGTAGTATATGCAAGCAAACCCAAGTCCAAGTTATGCAACTTTTCATGATAGTAAATCAAGAACTCACAAGCATTTTCTTCCACAACACCACTAAACCTAGAGGGATCCAATGAGTGAACCTCTCAAACCTCTTTTGATCCTTAGAAGACATAATTGTTCTCCTAATAAGAGAAGGCATGGTAAATTTGATAGGCTGAGATCCTATCTAAGGAGGTAACATAGATAAAGACTGAACTCCCAACCTTGGAATACCATACTCAGATACAAGTATTAAAAAGGACACTCAGAGTCTAAGGAGTACCAAAAGAAAAAATCGGTACAACTATAGGGTCCCTACTCGGAACTAGAGGAACGCCAGGAGCACCCAAAGAAGCATGCCAAAAAGGTCAACAAGCGATCCAGTAACCCCTCAAATACAGCGGTAGAATAACTAGATAAAACAAAAGTAGTACACACATCTCCAACATGCGCAACATAAGTCTTAGGGAAAAGTAACCTAGCACTACTCCTAGACAAGGCAGATTTGTATGCCCTCCCACAACTCACAACTCTTCCTTTTGACTAGGCCCTCTCCTTGGATTAAGGATCAACATCTCTAGCCTCACAGAATCTAGCCATCAGCATCTTTATAGAAAAGAGAGAAATATGACATAGAACACAAAACATGAAGGAAATTCTCATGACAAGAAAAAAATAAGGGAAATTTCCTAAAGTCATCCTATAGCCTCTCAAAGATAAATATGGATATCTATGTACCGATATGCAAGACTCTATTAGACATCCAATTCTTACACTATTGAGACCAACAAACCTAGCTAATCTAATACCAATTAGTCACGACCCAAAAAATGAGGGGTCATAAAGGCACTTGTTGCGGCAAGCCTTGACAACTAAGTCAATCACCCAACCTATTATAAAATGAAAGATTATACCAAAACCAAAGACAAGACTCCTATAGTAGAGTCAAACCATATACATATATAGAAAATACATAGTCAATGATACCAAACAAAATCCTAAAACCTTGTGTCACGGTGTAAGAACATAATTAATACAACTTGAGATTAAAATACATGAGGTATCTAAATAAGAACAACCCTGCCTCTACAATAAAGGCATAGTCTAAATAAGGAAAGGCAAGATTAAACTCCTAATGCCTGAATTAACCTCTACCTCAAAAGCTTAAAATATCGCTGAATCAACCACTCTGAGGTGCACTCGAACCTGGATCTGCATTAAAAATGCATAGTAGGTGTGAGTATGATCAACTTATACTCAGTAGGTATCATAGACTAACTAAGTAAATAAGAAAATAGAGCATAAAATACACACTAAGGGCATGTCACCTGCAACTAGAAAATGTTCAAAATAGTAACTCCACTAATAGCTCTATAATATTCACATACACCAGAGCAATATGATAGAGAAATATAAGTATATATATATCACACATTCAAATTCAAAGAATAAGTAGACATAGATAGGTATCACAAAAAGGAAATATAATGCATCACAGAAAATATAAAGTAAATACAAATGCAATAGAGATGATGATGATGATGTCTAAGGTTGTCGCACAACCTCTACATACACCTAGTTAGCTAAAGCTTTTTGATGTAGGACCCAGGGGGTTTGTCAACCATTATACAACCAATATCCAATACCAATATCCATATTTCCTCTCTGACACATCCTTCGATAGAGGGTTTTTAACATGTCACATTTTTTGTTAGATAAGCCAATATTTCCAGTATTTCCATGGTAGTACCAATGTTTCATTAATGAAAATGATATAATGATGAAATGCTCATAACCAACCAAAATGATAAACTCCATATCCAACAAATATACCAACCAAGTGAGCCATAAACTACTCATTTATCCTACTATCCATGAATCCAACATAATTCATATATCAATAGAATTAGATAAATAAAAAGTCAACATTAATACCACATGTTTTTTTATCAAACAAGATTACAATATATTTTCACATACGCAAGGCCAATAAAATCATGTAAGACTCCACACGGTTACATATTACAAATAATGTCCAAACCACTAAACAACATCAATATATAGGCCCCCATATGGGTACAATACAATATTATAGCTATTTTACCACACTCTTAAAATAATTTTGTATCAACATTTACCACTTATTTCATTCTGAAGAAATTTAAGTCATTTCCTACCTCGAATGTCAAAAATCGATTTACAAGCCTTTAATCTGAATCCCTACTCCCACGAATGGAATTAGAATCAATTAAGATAGAGAAATATAGAATCCAAGCACCAAAATAAAGCCAACAATACCTATATTGCGTATTTTTAAGTTTGGGTCAAAACAGACCCCCCTAAATAGGTTTTGAGAAAAAGGGATAAGATTGAAATTTTATTTTTAAAACATGTTACCCATACTCTTAGGAGTCTATGGCTTAAAACCAAGCAAAAAATGGGTTTAAAACGAGATTCAAATTGAAGAAAAACTATTTTCAAATTTTACCGGTAAAAAACCCCAAAATCTATGTTAAATTCAAGAAATACAGTTATTTTGAAGATGAATTGAGAGAAAAGTGATAATTTTAAGATTAAAAACTCCCCTAAATGAGAATGGGTTTAAATCAGGGTTTATGTTGGAGAAATACAACTCTTAGGCCTTTTGGGCAAAAATCCCTAATTTCCCCCTTTTAAAAATGCGTTAAAACAAGTTCTAAATGATAAAATTGAAGGGAAGTAATTGAAATAGGTATTTTGGAGCTTACCCAATCTTAGAAATGGAAAAAATTGCTCAAAATCATAAAGACCTAAGCTCTGTGTCTCAAAATGGTGAAAAATGACAAAACATGGGTATTTAAAGAAATTAGACATTGTATACACGATCACCAATCGCTTAAGTGACTACTGCTTAAGCGACTAGGTATCGCATTCAAGATACCTTACCTTAGTGCAAGTATCACATAAGAGAACCTATAATTGCTTATATAGGGCTCCCAATCGCGACAAACATGTTGCGTATGCGACACACGATATGATCTACTAAGTCATGTAAGCAACCAAGGTATCACTTACTCGGGGCTCACAATCGTTACCAAGATATCGCTAATTACAACACTTGGTCTGATCTTCTGGGTCTCATTAGAGACAAATATGTAGCTCACGTGAGTGCATTAGCTGAGTGGTGCACCAGCTGGAGACTTGGAGAATTTTAAGTCTCTATGGACACTCAGGGATTCATCCGAAATTTGGCAACTGCAAACACAATATCCTACCATATAAAATTTGATGCTCTGAACTCAATGGGAATATCAAATTTTTGAAAAAGATATCATTTTCATAAAGTTGACCCCCAAAACTTAATTTCACAACTTTTCAAACCAAGGGTCAAAATAAGATATAAAAGACATAAAACCAAACAAATCATGCTACCACCCTAAAATCGATGTTTCAGGTATGTTGGCGCAGACCATTTTTCCATCCGATGCATAGATCAATAAAAGTTGACCAAAGTCAACTATAAGCTTTTCAAGCAACCAAAAAAATACAATATCACATAAATCACATCAAAATTCATCGGGAACCATGTCAATCATCCCTCACCCTAGAAATACCACAAAGTAACCGTAGGGAGGATAAAATGAAAAAATCACACAAAAATAAATATTTCACATAAATCACAAAAATCAGGTTGTTACAAAAAGAGTGGAACACAACATGGAACATTAGGTAATATCAACCCACATGACTTGAAATTAAAATATAAAAGTTTTTCATAAGGACATCTTATATCCTCTCAAAGATAGATACAGATGTCTATGTATCGATCTACGATACTCTACTAGACATCATGCTCTTATACTTATTAGATCAGTGAACCTAGATGCTCTGATACCAATTCATCACGACCCAAAAATGGTTCATGATGGCACTTATCATGGCTCAACCTTAATAAGTAAGCCAATAACCTAGATTTATAAAGAAAATAAAAAATAACAATAACACCCAAGGTGAGACTTCTAAAATAAAGTAAAACCATCAAATATAATAATAGTGGAAATCTGAAATAAATATGATAAATCACCCAAAACTTGGTGTGATAATGTAAGAGTATCTCATAAAATATCTGAAAACTGAAAATATGCATTACTGTGAAACCAAAATAAAGACAAATGAATAGAGATAAAGTCGAGAGCAGCCCTTAACCCTAGATCAAAATAATACCTCAAAACTTTTAATCTCAGCATAAAGTCGACTGCCATGTAAGGTGCTCGTACTAGGATATACACTAAAAAGGCATAATAAGGGTGCTTATGGTCCACTTGCACTTAGTAAGTATCATAGGTGACTTAGCATAGTAAAAAATAAGACTAGTAAAATAACACTATGAGTACGCCACCTGGAAGTAGAAAATTACCAACTAGTAGCTAACATTGTCTCCGCCAATAGTTTTAATATATATGTTTACACAAAAAATGGAAACATCACAAAAATACATGAAAACATACTGAAACTAGATATAAATCAAGGAAACTAATGAGATCAAGAAAGATGCATTCCCACATACAATGCAATGCAATGTGGATACGATGAACGGTGAAAGTCATTGGATGACTTTGTATACATACCCATCGAGGTTATAGCTCTCGGGTAGGACCCATGGGTGTTTTGCAACCTATATACTCTATGAAATGAAGATGTAATGCTCATAATTAACTCAATATAATGATATCTAATCCATTCAATAACTCATTACATATGTCTATATATGTGTGTGTATCTATATATGTGTGCGTGCGTGCCTGCCTGTGTTGGTATGAGTCAATAAATCAACTTAATATCTCAATAATTCATGATTTTCAACTCAAATTAGGCACAATAGAAATATACATGCATGTAATACATCATTAATATCATATCAATCCCTATGTTGGGTGTTTGTAACATTATAAAGGCAATCAATACTCAAATAAGGCCTATATTAGAAAGAAGAGGCCCCCGCCCACGGGCATTGTATCTTTAATGAAGGCATTTAAAAGGATAGATTAAGCCAATGATGTCAAATAAAGCTCCCACATAGGTAACACACAATATCAGATATCACAAGTCAATATCAACAATATATAAACCCCTACACAGGAACATACCACTAATAATATCTAAATACAAATGCCATAGTAATTTTTCATAACCCATAGCTTTTTTTACCTAGTTATTAACTACCAAGCTCATCTTGAAAGTAGTTAAGCCCTAACCTACCTCAAAATGATAAAATTATGGCCTACAATACTTTAACATGGAGCCTTCTCCTTACAAACGGCCACAAAATTAACTACAATATTCTAATATAGCATCTACGTATTAAAAGAAAGTAAATGATACTCATATTTCCCATATTGGTCGAGTTTTAAAAATGAGTTTTAAAATGAAAGGGGTAAAACATAAATTTCATTTTAGAACCTTCCCCAAGATTATAGGAATTTGTAGATGAAAACGCCCTAAAATCAAGTTAAAATAAGTTCCAAATCGAAGAAAAATCCTTTCAAAACCTTACTAGTAAAACCACAAAATATTACAATTTAAAACATGATTTAATGGTGTGTCTGATGATATAATTGATGAAAATAATTAGAATAAGGTTATAGAGCTTACCCAAGAACAAATGATGAAGAAATCTCTATGAATTGCTTAAACATTAAGATCAAAGGTCTAAAAATAGAGGTAAAACATGAAATAATGCTTTTTCATGGTTCTATAAACTGACCTTACGAACACAGTAAAATGTTAGCATTCGTGAAGGTCAATGCTGACCAGCCAATTAAATCGGCCTTCATTTTAGCAGCAAAGGAATTCACATTTGTGAAGGTTGAAGATTAGGCCATCGTACTATTAACATCCTTTTTACATTTGAGTAGAAGGACTCGTCTGCACTTCATGATCTTAGCAACCACCTTGTGATCATGCTAAATAGGAAATTCCTTCTTTACAATTGAGGCTAGAAGCTCACATTCACAAAGGAGTATCTAGAATACACCAGATACCTACTGTTATGCTAATTTTTCATTTTTTAAAATTCTTTGAATGGACCCCCGAGATTTATTCGAATCTCAAAAGAAATAAAACATATATACTACTAGAAAAATTTCAACTTTCAGACTCAATGATGATGCCAGACTTTTAAAAAAAGATTGTTTTCAATAAATTAACCCCTGGGACCCTAATTGGACTATTTTTCAAAAAAAGAATCGAAATAAGATATAAAAGTCCTGACCCCGACCAACTAGTCCACAAGACCAAATTCAATATTCTTGATCTATTAGTGCATTCTAAATTTACATCCAACACTCATAACAATGAATATTGACCGATGTCAATTATATGGCTTCTCAAGCCTCTAAGAATTACAAACTCGCATATCATTCACCAACGCACCGGGACCTATGTCAAACATTCTCAAGCCCCAACATCAATATGTAGCAACTACGAAAAAGGACAAAATTGAAAAATACATAAAATGGAAATTAACATAGTTAGGTTATTAAAAATAATTAATAGTATTTAAAAAGAGTATAATGGGTAAATTATCTATTGTTTTTCCAAACTGGAAAAGTATTATATTGCACATAAATTTTTAGTAACATGGACAAGTAAAGATGGATAGAGGGACTAAAATTAGAATAAATAGCACCATTTGTTTATGTTACAACGTGATGATCGGGGTTTATGTTATGGTATGTGTATACCCTCTGTTATGCTTTGGGAATGTATATACCATTGTTATCAATATTTTATGTTGTGTGTGTATGTATATATATATATATATACATACACACACTTTAACCAAATGGTGGGATGATGTGGCATCATCAGAGGCATTTTCCTAACTTTTATTATTCTACAGAAAAGGGACAAATATACCCCACAACTATTATAAATGTTACACATATAAATTTTGTTATAGTTTGAGTATATATATACCTCTGTCGTTAATCATAGAAGAATAAGTATGAGTAGAACAGATAAGATTTGTGATTATGTGTGCTCAATGAGAACTTAAATATTGAGGAAACTCGGTATACTATCAACTCCTTTTATTCATTTGGCATCAAGATAAAACTTGATTTGGCCATTCAAATCAAAGGAAACATGCACTCTAAGAAACATATTGGAAGTAGGACAAATCAATTGCTTAAAAGAAAATTTAATGTTTGGAAATGTGGCGCAACAATCACGACCATATTAAGATAAAGGAATAATATCTTAGGGTAGACCTTTCATTTAATTGAAATGGATGGAGAACTTAGGCATTAAGAATTAACTACAAGCTTTGGAATAAGAATTAGTTCAAAGTCTACTTCAATCCTCTCTTTCTAGTTTGTACGGGCATTGCTTCTAAGAATATAAGTTGATTTCATTTAATATGACCAATGTGCTCCTAATTATAACACAAAAACTGAAAAATATAATGTCGGGGGAGGGGGAGTGCTCACTACGGTCCATATAGTGACACCATATTGTACTTCACATAGCCCGTTGTGTGGCACCGTATTGTAACGCGCATGGCTTAAAGCTATGTTCTACGTATGCGGTGCATGGCCCTAAATTTCAGTCCAAGACATTCTTTTTCAATCCAAGGCTTACCCCTAAATGTTTTCAAACCTTTTTAAGGGTTATATGACCTTAAACAAATAGAAAACCCACGAACATGCATAAACTTTGGGGTTGTTAGACTAAATCTAGAGATATACACAAATAGAAAGGAAACACCCTGAGTTAAGATAATTATATCTTTGTGCAAGTAAAATGCTTTTGAAATATTAACTTTATTAGACCTCTCTCTAAGACCTTCCTAAGGTAATCATCTAATCCATATATCATATTGCTTATCAAATGCTTAAGATACTGTGTTCATCCAAGCCAAAACTATCGGATTACATCTGAGACTCTACACAACTTATCAGTTTACTTATAATTGCATAATAGCTGCCTAAGAATGAAACAGGTTACCTAATATGTTTCAATGAAGCAGTAATAGTTTAAGTAAAGGAGATAATTTTTTCAGTAACACCTCAACTTAGAAAGGAGTCCTATATCGACAAAACACAGGAGGGATGTTGGGTATATAAGTCAAAAAGCCTTACTACCTAGTGACGCGTTTTAAAGCCATGTGGGCCTGAGCCCAAAGCGGACAATATCACTAGTGGGTTGGCCAGAGACAAAGGTATCTCAGGCCTTAATGGTTTAGGATGACCATCGTGTCCAGGGCCTTGGCTCGGGTCATAATAGTGTAATACCCCGTACTTCTACGTAGCTTGAAATCATCCCAAGTATGTTAGAAACATACATTGAAAGATGAATCCACTTTTATATACATGGAATTTTTAATATTTTAACTTTTTTTCATGTGAAAAATTTAATTAGCTTTCCAACGATACCAATTTTATCCAAATCCGGTATTGGGGTAGAAAGTTATGGTCGTTTTACAGAAAGCAGTCAAATATGCCTAGGTGCGATGATGATGGCCATCGGACCATCGACCTAGCGACGGACCGTCACCCAAACCATCGCAGCAGATCAGTGAGACCACCTTCTGCCTAAGGTCAATGGCTAAGGCCAATGGACCATCGAGCTAGCGACAGACCATCGCCCAAGCCATCGCAGCAGAGGCAGTGAACCCCTATTCTGCCCAGGTGCGACGGTCAGGACCGACGGACCGTCGACCCAGCGATGGACCATTGCACCCACCATCGCATAGTTCATTCAGTTATTTTAAAGTCACTTTTAAAGGGTATTTGGGTCTTTTTCCACCCGTTTTAACCGCTACTTATATCAACTCAAGGCTCATAAGTTCATTGTCCATCTACAACATCAAATTAGGGTTTTCTCTCAAAGATAATCCCTAAGAAACAAGATCCAAATCTTCTTCAAGAAACTAAGAGATTCAAGTTCTTCAAGTCTAAGAACAGTAAGAAACTCACAACCCAGGTATGTTATGTGTTGATTCATGGGTTCCTTTCACCTATGAACCTCAAGAATCTCTTTTCAAAATCCAATATTTGTGTATTTATGAATGTTCATGATTTAAATTTAATTGAAATTCATATTCATGATGTTGTGAGGTTTTGATTCATGTTTTAAATTACATATTCCAATAATTGGACCTAGTATGTGATGATTTGCCTAATAATCATGATAAACCCTTCAACTTGAAAAATTATTCATGCAACCATGACAATTAGGATCATTGATGATGGTATAACCAAAGTATGCTCCTCATGTGTTTGATTAAATGACTATGTGAAGGAAAAGTGCCATACTAGTATGATAATATGAAATTCCCAATCATGTACAAGTTCATACATGTCAAGCGTTTGATGAAATGCCTTAGTCAATGAATTATGGATATATGTGTAACCCTTGTGGTGCTTTAGAACTTCTACTTAATGAAATCTCCAACTTATTGTAATTTGGATTGTGATGTTGGTCATGTATTCAAAAAAGTCATGCTTTGTCAGTTTTATGCTGTCGAGTCCTGGGGGTACTTGTACCCGACAATTTAGTTGTGTGCGTAGAGACAGTTTCATGTTTTCAAGATACTCTCAGTCGAGCAATGTTCATAGAAATTTAGTCAGTCTTGTGACTCAGGAAAACTCAATAAACTGAGTAATATTAGAAATCTCAGAAATTCAGTAATCTCAGTAGTATTCTGTCAGTCAACGGAACTCAGTTAATTCAGTCCAGTTCAGTTCAGTAATCCATGTTCATTGTCTATTCAGATGGGAGTAGCAATTAGCACCGAGTGAACCTAAGGATGGGAACACACACTGTCAGATGAGGGTGTGATTCTTAGAAGTCATCCTTGCATTCCAGAACTGTAGCCAACATAGGTTAAGACATCAATAATGTTAGATGAGGGTTGATAAGGTGGATAAACACAATCAGATGAGGGTCCCACGATTCTCTTTTGGGGACACTGTCAAATAAGGATCGACCATAGCTTGTCCTTACCAGTGGTGCGGTATTGACACCCTTCCAATTAGGTTTTCAAATTGGACCCTAACTCAGCTATATTTCTTTATTTAGGGCATATCGGTTAGATGAATACTTCCCACAGTTTTAGTATAGAATCAGGACTATCAGATATAGTTATTCAGTCTTAGTAATACAACTCAAATAGTTCTACAAGATTCAGGACTGTCAGATACAGTCAACTCAAAATAGTATAGAACTCAGCTAGTTCCATCAGAACCTAGACTGTCAGATATAGTCACTCAGTATAAGTTATTTTGGTTACACAGATATCAGTATCTCATGTTATCAGAACTCGGACTCAGTAATCATGTAATCACGAACTCTGTTATAGTTACTATGTATTCATGCATGTATTCTCACGTTCATGTTATTCAGTCAGTTAGTATAGTTCATTCATGTGAACCCTTTGCATTTTATCCTACCTCACATGCATACCAGTACATTTAAACGTATTGACGTATTTGCGCTATGGTGTTTTATACCATAGGTTCAGAAGCACGAGCTCTAGAGCACCAGTAGCATTCCAGTCTCAGCAGTCAGGGTTAGCAGTGAGTCCTCATCCTTCGAGGACATGGCCATTACTTTATTATATCATTAATTAATTTATTTTAGTAGTTGGAGTTAGTTGGTGACATGTCCCATCAACTCCTTATTCAAATAGTTCAGTTAGTTAGAGGCTTTTCAGACTATCATATTCAGACAGTTTATTTCATATTTTGTTTTGGTATTGTGATGCCATATCATTCAGAGAGTATTTTACCAGTTTTGAACCTTATGGCCTTACAGCCTTTATTTCTGCATTTATACAGTATATTATGTAGTGTTTAGGTACAGATATCAATCATGGGTTAGCTTATGGTCCTTCGGGGTCATGAGCATCGTGTAGCATTTTGGGTACCAGATTCGGGGCGTTACATTTTCAAACGTGAAAAGCACATGGTTAAAATATATATGAAAAACTAAGATCTACACATCTATAGGATTTCACCCTAAACTTCACTAAACAACTTAAGCCTCAGAAACAACAAATTACTTGACTTTGGTAACCTAGGAGTTATAAACTATAACACCTAATTAATGATTAATTCACAAACCTCCCAAGGCATATGACCCCAAGTATTTGATTTCCCTGACTTCAAGATGATAATCTAAATTATCTTATAATTCACTATAACTAGAATTACAACACTATTACAACTTAAGAACCAACTCCTAATGCATAATAAATAAGACCCCTTAGCTTTCATATTACTAGGACCAGGTTCAACAACATATTCCTTCAATCTCCAAGTTACATATTGCCTAGTCAATCTGTCAATTGCTTTTTTTTGTAAGTATGGAAATGAATGTGAGTCGCATCCCCTTTATTGAAACACAACTCTCGTAAGAGTTCTTCTTTAAATCAAACTTCTTCTCTCATTAGAACTCTTATCTCTTAGAGTTACTTTAAGTTTGTATCCTACTATCATTAAAACTCAAGCTTCTTCAAGTGTTGTAGTGAGGCTCCAACTCCTAAATTGATCACATGGTAATTATCTTGATTTTATCATATGTCACCACTTACCCACTCATTTATTCGGTCACTCTTGTCTCTCTTTCTCTGTGATCTTTCTAAGTTGATCTTCTTGCACCTATGTGCGTGTGAAACAACTAAACTAACTTGTTTCATCCATTTTTTCCAATAATAAAAACATCATAGAACCCAACAAATTCCCCTTTTTGATGATGATAAAACTTTAATGTTTGTACATGTAACATTTTTTTGTAGACATTACAACATGAAAACACTAAAATAAAACAGGTTAGTCATTGGGTAATAAAACGATTTGCACCCCTCACATTTACTCCCTTTTGGCATCATCAAAAAGTGGAATCAAAATAATATATGAGCTAAATTTCTTTGTTAGACCATTCATGGCCATTGGGGCTATCACCAAACCAAACAAAACAAGACATAGGTTGATCAAGGTAATGTGAAAAAACTCCTATATAGCAAAAAGAAGGCAATTACATTAGTCCATCAAATCATGAAATATATAAACTATTACTAGTACTAAAAAGCAAAACAAAATAGAAGCACTAAATAGAAACCAATGACAACAAGGAGGGTATCCTAAGGAACTAAGAGGTAGATAAAGAAGAAGTAATAGGTGGTAGTAATTGTTTCAAAGAACGAATGGTCTTTTCTGCCCTTTCATGATCAAGGTCAACCAAGAAAGCATCGATTCTAGACCGAAGAGCCATTCTATCCACCTTATGAGCGTCTTGAACAACTTCTAATTCTACGGTCTTCTCGGCCAAAGCTTTTCTTAACTTCTGTTAAGGATCATCGATAAACCTCATTAAAGCAGAAATTGTAACATGGCTCAAAGTACCCAACACATCCTTTATGGTTCACTGTCCAAACATGGCTTGGATTAGTGTCACAATCTAATCTAGGGCCTGGCTGTGACGGGAATCCCAAGTCCACCGAAGACCGGAGACTGCCCCCTTTGTCTGACTGTACCGATCACACATAAACACATGACAGCGGATGAGTTTAAAACATATAAAAATATAGATCAAATAGTGACTCAAAATTCTATGAATCAACAATCAGAAACCCATCCATAGTAATCCACAAAGCCTTTAACCATAAAAGCAACATATGTCGGGAAATGACTTCGACTCTGACAATGATAATGTTAATGTGAAGAATTTATACCTAATTCATGGAAGGAAACCAATGGAATGATCAAATCTTTTGGAGAATGAAAGCTCACCACTTCACCACAAATGACCGACGAACCGAGCCGATCACCTAACACTGCATAAGAAAAGTAGGATTCCCTTTGAACCTTGTATTGCATGGGGATACAGTGTCTGGAGATGATTAGTGGCTTGAGTACTAACATGTAACTCAGGGGTGAAGGGTAAAATAATGCCATGATTAACAATTCAAAATCCATCAAAATCCAATATACATGATCACATGCATATACATATACACACACACACACACATATATATATATATATATATATATCAAATGTTGGGATTGGGTAAAAGGTTTATCATGCACTTTAAAACTCATTAACCTAGACTATGCAGAATAACCATCATAATAAGGCACCCACAGCTATATGGTTCCATCTCTCCCCTAGCTGAAAGGGACCCAATGCGTGTGGCCACACGAACTACAGAACAATCACATATAAATATCCACTATAGGGGACTCGAACCTCCGAGAAGACATCTAGAGTGACTTAAGAACTAAATTATATAACATGAGGGACTTAAACTAGCCGATCATTTAGTCCCCCGCATCAGCAACCATAGTTTCCAGTATCAGCCCCTCGGGACCTCTACTTAATGGCATAGCTTCACAAACCTTACAAAATCCCAATTAAAACACTTTCCACATATTCCCGATAATCAAACAAGGAGTCAATCATTAAGGCAATGTCAAGTTATATCATCGTACCGACTGTAGCTTGTAAGAACATGTTACTTTGCCAAATCCATCAATATGCCAATGGGACTCTAACAAAATTAGCCAATGAGACTCCAAAGTTCCACATAGGAACCAAACCATGTAGCCAAGTGGGACTCTAACCCAACTAACTAACGGGAATCCAAAGTCCCAAGTAGGAACCAAATCATCGAGCCAAATGGGACTCTAACCCTTGGCCAATAGGACTCCTAAGTTTTCAATTCAAATTTAGTTCATGGCCATCAAGCCCTTTTTAATATCAATTCAGGTTCTGTTACTCTTTTATACTATGCAAGGTTTCAAAATACTTTTCAATATGTATATTCTCATGTTCAAAGACAATTCCACAAGGTTGGGTTGAGGTTATTGAAAACTCCAACTTGTTACTCATAAAACTTGGGAAAGACCACATTCCTCATTCATTTCTTTCACCCATGCATCAAATTGGATTCAAAACCATCATTTAAAACATAAACAATGCATATGTAAACATGAAACATCACATAAACAACCATCATTAAAAACCTTCAACCCATATCCAAAAAATCAATAATTAAATAACAAGAATAACCACTTAAGCACATGTTTTTAACAAAAAAAAGTTTTGGGGAAAGAGGTACATGCCAGAAAGGATCACAATTTTGGCAGGAATTTGCCCTTCGAAGCTCTAGACAATTAACCTTGAGAAAACCCTAATGCTCTTTCTTGAGAGAATTTGTGGGAAGAGAGAATTTATTTTGGTGTGTTGTGGATGGGAATAGGGTCCCAATAAAGTTTTAAAGTCATGGGTTATGTTTAGGGAAAAAAGAAAAATGTCCAAAACACCCTTAATTTAAAAGCTGAAAAAAGTTGTCGCCAGTGACTGCAGGTCACTATACGACTCATAGATACTCACTACGACTCGTAGGGTCCGAGTCGTAATCAAGACAGAATCTTTTGTGTACACACTAGTCCCCCTTTGATTTGAACCTTACGACTCATATAGTGTCATTATGACTCATTAAATATAGTCGTACTCAAGGTAGAACACTTTGGGCATTATACTGGTTTCGCTACGGAAAAGGACTATACGACTCATAATGAAGCTTTATGACTCGTGACCTCAAGTTGTCACCACGGCATTACCTAAAGCCAAACTATATGGACACCCTATAATTTGGGCCCTACGACCCGTCATGACACCCTACAACTCATAGGAATAGTCGTAGTCAGGGCAGTGAGTTCACAACTCCAAATTTTTCTAAGGCCAAAAATTTGGGGTGTTACATTCTCCCCCTATAGGATTATCTATCCTCGAATGATAGGTCAAAGCATCCGTTGGCACGATTTAAAATAGAAACACACCCACACTTACCTTTAAAAAAAAAAAAACAAAGACGTCGAGGAAATCAGAATTTCCTTCAACAAAGTCAGGAGATAAAGATGCTAAGATTAAGAAAATACCTTAAGCATGATTATCCGGAACGGGGAACAAGAATGGGTATTTGAACTTCATGTCCTCTTCAGCTTCCCAAGTAGCTTCTTAAACCTTATGATTCCTCCATAGAACCTTCACAGAATCCACATCCTTAGTCCTCAAATAACGAACTTGCCTATCCACAATCTCAACTGGAACTTTCTCTTAAGATAAAAAAATATGAAACACCAACACTCTCCAAAGGAACTACCAAGAAAGGATCACCCACTCACTTTTTTAACATCGAAACATGAAAGACCAAATGAATGGAACCCAAGCTCGCAGGAAATTCAAACTCATAAGCTAAAATTTCCACTCGCCTCAAAATATGATATGGACCAACATAACAAGGACTGAGCTTTTCCTTCCTTCTGAACTGCATCACTTCCTTCATAGGAGACACCTTCAAGAACACCAAATCATCCATATCAAACTCCAATTCCCTTTGCCTTATATCCACATAAGATCTTTGGAAACTTTAGGCAGTCTTAAGTCTATCGCAAATCAACTTTACCTCCTTCATGGATTGGTAAACCATGTTGGGGCCATACAACCTTCTCGCCAACCTCAAATAACCTAATAGGAGATCTATACCTCCTATCACAAAGATCCTCAAAATGAGCCAACCCAATACTAGCGTGATAGCTATCATTATATGCAAACTCTATGAGAGGCAAATAATCAACCCATTTACCACCAAAGTGAAGCACATAAGACCTTAGCATATCCTCCAAAGTCTAAATAATTTTCTTCTCTTATCCATACATTTGAGTATGGAAAGCGGTTCTAAGGTTCACCTTAGTTCCCAAACCATTTTAGAAAGAATGCCAAAAGTGTGATAAGAACTGAGTACCCCTATCAGATATGATAGAAACTAGAGCACTATGAAACTTTATGACCTCCTAAATGTAGAGCTTAGCATAATCATCTACCGAGTTAGTTTTCACTAGTAGGAAATGAGCAGACTTGGTCATCCTATCCACAATGACCCAAATTGAATCAAACTGATGTCACGACTGTGGAATACCCATAATTAAATCCATATTAATCACTTCCCATTTCTACACGGGCAACTCAATCTCTCGAGACAAACCACCAAGCTTCAAGTGGTCCACCTTCACTTGTTGACAAACCATACACTTGGACACAAAATTTTCTACATCCTGCTTCATGTTATTCTACCAATAAATCTCTTTCAAATCATGGTACATATTCACCGAACTAGGATGAAAAATATACCTCGACTCATGAGCCTTATTTAAGATCCTCTCTTGTATCCCATCAACATCGAGAACACACAACCTACTTGGTATGCAAGATACCACCACCACCAATCTCAAAAGGTATCACTTTTTATTAGCCCACATCACCCTTAATCCGTACTAAGATGGGATCCAAAACCTACCTCTCTTTTACCTTAGCACCAACAGATGACTTTACTACTCTTGCTCCATCACACCTCCATTCTAAGAGTCCAAGAGACGAACCCCAAGATTAGCCAACTGACCAATATCATTCACCAAGTCTCATTTCTTCTCATCCACATAAGATAAGCTTCCCATAGATAACCTGCTAAGAGCATCAACAACTATGTTAGCTTACCTAGATGATAATGGAGACTCATGTCATAGTCTTTGAGCAACTCAGGCCACTAGGGGTGTGCAAAAACCGAACTAGCTGATAAACTAAACTGAAAAAAATATTATTGGTTTATTGTTATTGGGTTATTGGGTGAACAATTTTTAATGGTTTTATAAAATAAATTTATTGGGTTAGTGGTTCGGTTTGATTTTTTCTTATTATATATATATATATTCCTTATTATATATTTTTTTAATTTCTTTTTAATTTATACAAATTAAAAAATCTATTATTTTAATTATACAAACTCTGAATTTCTCCTAACAGCATTTAGTTCAAACATAAAGATTCTTATAAATTAAAACACATCATGTAGGATTTTTTATTGCATTTAAGATTCGGGTTTTATCGTATTACTTACTACTATTTCTATTTTATGAGTATTTTCTTATCAATTAAATCAGAAACCAAACCATTAAGGAAAAAATGATAAAAAAATATCTTATTGGTTTGTTTATTGGTTTAGCATATTTAAAAAGTCAAAAACTGATAAACCGAATCGATAATATGTAAAATCGAACCAAACTAACCAATGCACACCCCTACAAGCCACCTCATTTGCTTGAGATTCAACTCCTTCTAGGTAAATACAATTTGTAAGATCTTATGATCTGAATAGATGTCAACATGAACCCCATACAAATAATGGTGCCAAATCTTCAAAGCAAATACCACAGCCAAAAATTCTAAGTCGTGCATTGGGTAATTCTTCTCATGAACTTTTAAATGTCTAGAAGCATAGACAAAACCTTACCATGTTGTATTAACACACAGCTCAGTCGCACAAACGACGCATCATAATAAACAACAAAACCCTTAATACCCTCGAGTAGATTCAAAATTGGAGTCGAAGTCAACTTATCCTTCAATTTCTCAAAACTACCTTTACACGAATCCAACTATAAGAACTTCACCTTTTTCTGAGTCAACTTAGTCAATGGAGTAGCAATTAAAGAGAAACTCTCCATAAACCTCCTAAAATATTTGGCCAAGCCCAAAAAGCACTGAATTTTTGTTGGAGTAATGTGTCTAGGCTACTTCTTAACTACCTCAACTTTCTATGAATACACCATGATCCCCTCACTAGACATAACATGACCCAAATAGGTTAAAGCATTCAACCATAACTCATACTTAGAGAATTTAGCATACAACTGTTGATCTGCAAGGGTTTGCAACACTAACCAGAGATAATCGTCATGATTTTTCTTATTCTTAGAATACACAAAGATGTCATCAATAAACACATAGACAAATTAGTATAGAAACTAATGGAAGATTCGGTTCATAAGATCCATAAATGTCGTTGGGGCATTAATCAAACCAAAATACATGACCAAGAACTCATAATGGGCATACCGGGTATGAAAAATAGTCTTAGGGATATCCCCCTCACTAATTTTTAGCTGATAATAACCTAATTGAAGATCAATCTTAGAGAAGAAATTAGTTCCTTGAAGTTGGTCAAACAGGTCATCAATCCTAGGAAGAGAATATTTATTCTTCACCATCACCTTATTATACTAGTGGTAGTCTATACAGATTCAAAGAGACTCATCCTTCATATGAACAAAGAGCATAGGAGAAACCTATAGGGAAACACTAGGATGAATAAAAACCTTATCAAAGAGATCTTTCAATAGCTCCTTAAGATTTTTAAACTCAGTCGGAGTTATTCTATATGAAAGGATAGAGATAGGACGAGTGTCCAAAAAAAGATCATTCCCAAAATCAATTTCCCTAGTGGAAGGAACACCAGGAAGATCATTATGGAACACTTTGGGAAACTAACAGACCACAGGGATAGATTTAAATGAAGGACCCTCAGAATTAGAATCTTTAACATGCACTAAATGGCACAGACACCCCTTGGAGATCAACCTTTGAGATCTAAGATACAAAATGAACCTTTCCTTAGGCACTCGGGAACTACCTTCCCACTCAATCACCGACTTATTTGGTAATTGGAAATTGACCCTTTGGGTCTGATAACCTAGAGAGGCATAACATGAATGGAGCCAATCCATCCCTAGGATAATATCAAAATCAACCATATCTTATTCTATCAAGTCTTCTAAGGTCTTCCTACCGCAGATAGTATCACACAACGCCTATAAACTCTTCTAGGAAAACCACAGAATTACTCATCAGGTGGACATACAAAAGGGATCCAAAATACTCTCAGGACCAAAGCCAAAATAAATAGCCACATATGGTGTCACATA
This sequence comes from Capsicum baccatum var. pendulum, assembly GCA_030864225.1. Classification (NCBI taxonomy): domain Eukaryota; kingdom Viridiplantae; phylum Streptophyta; class Magnoliopsida; order Solanales; family Solanaceae; genus Capsicum; species Capsicum baccatum. The sequence goes on from CM061558.1 coordinate 170,187,235, forward strand.
AAAAAGTGCAGACCCTTGATAAAGCAGACAATACACATTATGGAAGAAGAGTTGTAATGTACTAGTGACAATATCTGAAGATGCCATGGATTCCTGGTGAGTGGAAAGAGCATAAAGGTAATTTCGACTAATGCTAGAGCCAAAAGTAGCACCCTTTGGTGCAGGAGCTGAAGACATGGCAATTGAAACCTTATTAAACCCAGTAGAAACCCGAACTGGTGGATAATCCCACTACAGATGGCCCAACCAACTACACCTACAACACTTATTCCTTTCCTCCATACAAAATCCACAATGCACTTATCTATAAAAATGACAAGGGGGATAAGATGGGGCTGATGAGGTCCACTAGCCTGAGACTAGGCACCTTATGCCCAGGAACCAACAGGATTCTTGAAATGGAATTCATCGGATGGCTTAGGCTTGGAGCACTAACCGTAGAATAAGAACTAAAATTTCCCCAGGTATTTTTCTTATACCATTCTCTGCCATCACCACTACTATTTTTTTAACCTCTATCCTGATATGAATACCAAACTTTTTACTCAACCTATCCCTAATTTTTGCCTATTTTTTCTTTTCTTCCTTACTTGTTGTATATACACCATCAACCTATAAATATTCATGTCCTTGTTCAATAAGGTGGACTTTCATTCCAATGCCAAGTCCTGGGACAATCTAGAAGCAAATTTTCTCATCTATGCTCTTATGGAAAATACTAACTTAAGAGAATAATGAGATAGCTGGTGAAACTTCAAGGCATACTCCATAGCAATAATCCTACCTTGCCTCAAATTCACAAACTCCTTGGCCTTTGCTTTCCTTAACTCCTAAAGAAAGAAATGGATAAGGAAGGAACCATAAAAATCATCCCACAAAGACACTTCCACATCATCACCTATCGACTTATGCCGCTTTTCATACCACTAATATGCCAAATCCTTTAACTGATATATGGCAAACTCCACACCTTTCAAGTCAAAAGCATTCACCATTCAATAAATCTTTTCCATCTTGTCAATGAACCCTTGAGGATCTTCCTTAACCTTAGAACCAATGAAAATAGTAGGATTAAGCCTCATGAACTGGTCGACTCTAGTAGCCTCAGTAGAAGGAGAAATCAAACCCTCATGCTTAGACTAGAAAGACTGAGAGTCACTAACTGAGTCAATAGATTAGATCGATCAAAGTCAATATTAGAAATGTCTCCTTCGAGTGGTGGGTCATGATTATCATCAACCTGAGGCGCTCGAGAAGGACTGGTAGAATCGATGGAACTCTACATAGGGTTGGACAATTAGGATCTGGAGCCCTAAAGGTGGTCTAAACTCCATAAATAGAACAAGCTCCATAGACATTGTCCTCAGACGGTACAAAAGAGTTTTAACGTGCATCATATCTTCAGGGAGGTATAATCTTAAATATGAATTAACGAGTATTTAAGAAGATTCAATACCTTAGACTCTACAGTCTAAAATCAGATCACAAAAAAAGAAAACATTCCTAAATTCCTTGTAGCCTCTTCATTATATGTATGGCGCGCTACACACCCATAAAAAAGACTCTAGTTAACACGACTTTATGGAAACCTAATGATACTAAAACTATTCTCTAATACCATCTTTGTAACAACTTAAACTAGGGCTTAGTCGTAATGGGCTTCGCAAGTCTGTCGAGGATCGGGCATCACCCTCTTTGTCTAACCATACCGATCACACATAAGTACATGGCAACAGATGAGTTCTAAATATATAATAGGATAGAGAAAATAGTGACTCAAAATTCAATAAATATCAATAATCAGAAATCCATCCACAGTAATCCACAAAGCCTCTAACCATAAAAGCAACTTACGTCAGAACATGGCCCCGACTCTTATAATAATAATGACAGTGATAATATTAATGTGAAGTCCTTAAATCTAAATCATGGAAGGAAATTAATGGAATGATCAAGTCTTATAAAGAATGAAAGCTTACCACTCTACCACAAACGACTGATGAAATAAGCTAATTCACCTAACACTATGCAGGAAAAGTAGGATTGCCTTCGAACCCTTTATCTAGTGGGGATACAATATCTGAAAATAGTTAGTGGGTTGAGAACTAACATATAACTTAGAGGTAAAAGGTAAAATAATGCCATGATCAATAATTCAAAACCCATCAAAATCCCATATACATGATCATATGCATACACACACATACAAAAACACATACACACACATATATATATTAAATAGTTGGATGGGGTATAAGGTTTAGCATGTACTTTAAAAATAACTAATCTAGACTGTGTAGCAAAGACGTCATACTAAGTCACCCACGAGCTATATGGGTCCAACTCTCCCCTAAATGAAAGCACCCCAATGCGTGTGGCTATATAAACTAGAAAATAATCACATATACATATGCACTATAGGGGACTCAAACCTCCTGGCATACATCAAGAGTGACTTAAGCACTCAACCATATAACATGGGGACTCAAACTACCTAGGCATTTAGACCCCCTCATCGGTAACCATGTTTTCCAATATCGGCCTCTTGGTACCTTCACTTTCACGGCATAGCTACACAACCCTCATTAAATCCCAATTAAAACACTTTTAACATATTTCCAATCATTAAACAAGAAGTCATTTATTAAGACATTGTCAAGTGGTATCATCATACCGACTATAGCATGCATGCACATATTACTTTTCCAAATCCATTAATATGTCAATAGGACTGTAACCCGATTTGCCGATGAGACTCCAAAGTTCCAAGTAGGAACCAAACCATGTATCTAAGTGGGACCCTAACCCAACTAGCCAATGGGAATCTAAAGCCTAAGAAGGAACAAAATCTTCTAGCAAAGTAGGACCCTAACCTCTCGGCCAATAAGACTCTAAAGGTTTTAATTCAATTTTAATTCATGTCCATCAAGCCTTTTTTAAAGTTGATTTAAATTCCATTACTCTTTTATAATGTGCAAGGTGTCAAAATACTTTTTCAATATGCATATTCTCATGTTCAAAGCCAATTCCATAAGATTGGGTTGAGGATATTAGAAGCTACAACTCGTTAACTCATCAAACTTAGGGAAGACCACTTTACCCATTCAATTCTTATACCCATGCATCAAATTGGTTTGAAAACCACCATTCAAAGCATAAACAATGCATATGAAAACATGAAACATCATATAAAAAACCATCATTAAAAACCCTTAACCCATATCCAAAAAAAAAAAAATTAAACCATATAAGTAACCATCTTAAGCACATGTTTTTAACAAAATAAGTTTTGAGAAAAGAGTTACATACCTGAAAAGATCACAATTTCGATGGGAATTTTCCCTTAGAAGCTCTAGACAATCAACCTTGAGAAAATCCTAATTCACTTACTTGAGAGAATTTATGGGAAGAGAGAAGTTATTTTGGTGTGTTATGAAAGGGAATAGGGTCCCAATAAAGTTTTAAATTCATAGGTTATGTTTAGGGAAAAAGAAAAATATCTAAAACACCATTAATTTAAAATTTGAAAAAAATTATAATCAGTGACTATGGGTCACTCTATGACTCTGAAGGACTCACTACGAATCGTACGGTCTGAGTCATAATCATGATAAGAACTATGGGTACCACTGGTTACCCTACGATTGGCACCTTATGACTCATATAGAGTCATTATGACTTGTTGAGTCTATTTGTGCTCAGAACAGAACGCTTTAGGCATCATACTAGTTTGGCTACAGAAGTAGACTATATGTCTGGTAATGAGACTTTACAACTTGTGACCTCAGGTCATCATGATGGAAGTAACTCAGTCAAAACTCATTGGACACCCAATGATTTGGGCCCTACCACCCTTCATGACACCCTATGACTCATACGAAGAGTCGTAGTAAGAGCAATGAGTTCAAAAATCCAAATTTCTCCAAGGCCAAAAATTTAGGGTGTTATAAATAAAGTGACCCTCAATGACATAACTAAGCCAAAGTCTTTAATGAAAGGCATAACCTTTTTTATGTGCCAAGGGAACGTGATGTATATGCTTGATAATTAAACTTGGCAAGTCAGTCTTGACTTTAGTATTTGGAAGCTTCATTATCTTCATATCAAGATAGGTTGAGTTAGTGTATCTCTCCTTTCTAGGAGTAATAATCTTATGAACTACCTCAATGTACATGTCACAGCCTGAGACTTCCCCCTAGTCGTAACACGGTGCTTAGATCCACAAGTGACCCCAAGATAACCCATGGCCATGCATACATCAAAATACTAAGAAAATAAAAAAAATAATATCGGGCGGAAGATAATTGACATACTTATAGAAACAATAATGTAAAACTAAAAGTTAATAAAAACTTAAAATAGAACTGTCTGACAACTCAATGCCCTGATAATCTAAACCTCTATTTAAAAGCTTCTAAATTATAAAGAGTTGTTAGGACAAGCCCCAACTAACTCCAACAAACTAAAATAAAATGAAGTACTCAAATAACTAATGGATAAATAGCCCCCGAATGATGAGGACTCACGAAAGCTTCTGCTGAGTGATGTGATGTGAAAATATGCTAAGTGTGGTCCAGGTACTAAGCATCTGAACCTACATAATAAGAAAATATAGCATAAAAAAGTATGTGATCTATACGTTGAATGTACTAAGTATGCGATATAGAAAACTAACTAGTATAAGCTGAACATGAATTCATGAACATGTAAACCAATAGTAAGACCAAGTATTATCATGTACTAAATGTGAATTGAATAGCTGAATAATTGAATACAAAGATAATGCACACCTGAATTAAATATAAACTGAAGCATAAACTGAGGACTGTAGGAGCTAACAATAATTGACATACCCCACTCTAAGAAACTAAGGGCCCAACTTGTAACCTTAGTTGGTAGGGTGTTTCTACCTTGTAAAGGGTATCAACACTGGCTGGTTCGGATCAACTAAACTATTATCCCTAAGGACTATGGTGTCATGCCTCTAATAATGAGGTACCCTATGCAACTTACGGCGGTGTCATAGTTCTGGAACTTAGGGGATGCTACTAATAGTCTCTACCTAACAGACGGGGGAGTCATCGTCCTTGCATTCACTCGGTGCTATGTTGACTCCCAACTAAATGACATTGAAAGCTGTGTAGAAAGTCATTATTATATTCTTAAGGAATCCATAATGGATAATATGAGCGCTCAAGAAATGTAAACTGATATATGCTTTGATATTTAGGTATCGAGTGTTCATAACCCACCAACAATGACTAATTCAACTGAACATGGTGACATCAAAAGCTGAGCATAATATGGATGTGCATAATTCAAGCCAAAACTCAATGATTGGTTAATAATTGGGGAAATTCAGGCTCTTGGTAATGTAAACATGATGTTATTATAGTAAACACGTACTCATGGTTTATTTAAAATCATAAACTTAAGGAGGTTAACAAACTCACATTTGACCTAGAACTCAATTCTTGGAGAAGGGAACTAAACTTAAAAAGTGAAGAGTTATTGGGACTCAATGGGTGGAAAGAACCCATTAATGAAATACCACATACCTGAAGTGGAAACCTTGAAGAAATCGTTGGAAGTTAACTTGAGATGAAAAAGCCCTAGCTTGATTTTGGAAGATGAGAGAATCATTTCTCTTCCTGTTGTAAATTGATTCTATAAATAAATGGTGAATTTATGGAAATTTATGATTATATACCACTCTTGTGAAAGCCTAAATTACGTGGGTTAGGAGTTATTAGAATGGAAAAATACTGTAAAGCTCTTTTAAAATCATTCAGGAATTTTTTGTAAGCAGTTGTCACGACTCGAGCAATAACTCATTGCGACTTATTACTAGTCATTGTCCAAATTATAACCTGAGGTCCTAAGTTCTTAATCTTTTCTATTATTACAATGGTTCCCCTTCTAACAACTCATTAGGTCTGATCACAGGTCGTTAGTAGAAGTCGTAGTCTAAGACTTGATTTCTACATTTCTTCTGTTGTGACGATGGGTCTACCTAATGACTCATTAAGACTGATAACTAGTCATACACTGGAATCATCCAATGGGTTGAGATTGGGATTCCTAACTATTGTGGAAATAATTCTAGGCCATTACTCGTTACGTCAGGTAAAGGGTCTTGGCCTGAGCTGTTACCACTGGTAGTTTGACAGCGCCTTAGACAAAATCCTTAACTTTTTTCACGATATCATATTAAGTCGAGACTAGTGAATTGGAAATCTAATTTAATAGCCTACCTAATGGTGAGTCTAGATCTTAAAAACCTTAGGGTATTATAATATCTCCCCCTTAGGATTATTTATCCCCAAATGAAACTAACTAAGAAGAAGTATTAAGGGGTAAAAGCTAAGATTTTGCATTAAACAATTACAAAATAAACCATGAGTTAATATTTGAATCTGTTACTGATGCATGAACTAAACTATACTCATGAATGCATGCCATGACATGAAATTTTTTGGATTACATGAGAAAGAAATGAAAAAATTAATTAAGTAAACTATTACCTCACGATGATACTGGGTTCAAAGAGAAAGGGTAGGGGTACTTGGTCATCATATCTACCTTTGCTTACCAAGTAGCTCTCTCGACTGACTGATTTCTCCTTAGAACTTTTAGTAAAGTGACCTCTTTGTTCCTTAACCTACAAATCAGACAATAAAGAATCTCAACAGGGACCTCTTTATAAGAGAGGCTATTTTCCACACCAATCCTTTCTAAAGGAACAACTGATGTAAGGTCGCCAATGTATTTCTTTAACAAGGTGACATAAAAGATTGGATGCACTAATTCTAAATCTACAACCATCTCCAACTCATAGAGTTTCTTCAACAAGGTGACATAAAAGACTGGATGCACTAATGCTAAATCTACAGGCAACTCCGACTCATATGCTAACTTACCCAAAAAAACTCAAAATATTATATGGACTAACATAGAAAAGACTGAGCTCCCCTTTCTTACCAAACCTATTCACCCTTTTACGAGCAAATTTTAAAGTAGATAAAATCACCAACATCAAACTGAAGCTCCCTTCTTCTCATATCTGCATAGGATTTCTGACAACATTGAGAAATCTTCAGCCTTTCTCTAATAAGTTGACCTTTCTCCATCACCTCATGCACTGAATCTGGCCCCATCAAAGAAGCTTTTCCAACCTCAAATGGACCAATATGAGACCCTACACCTTCTACCATAAAGAGCCTCAAAAGGGTTTATCTGAAGACTAGAGTGATAGGTGTTATCATAAGAAAACTTAATCAAAGGCAAGTGATTATCCCAACTGCCTTTTTGAAATCAATTACACGCCCTTAATATATTCTCTAAGGTCTGAATGGTCCTCTCTGTATGAATATCTATATGTGAGTGAAAAGTAGTACTGAGATAAACTTGGGTACTAAGACCTTTTGAAAAAGTCTTCCAAAATAGAAAGGTAAATTGGGTACCTCTATCTGAGATAATGGTTAAGGGGACCTCATGTGATTCCACCAACTCCCAAAGATAGAGCTTAGCATAATCTTCGATTGAGTCTGAAGTATTAAATTGCAAGAAATAAGCTGACTTATCCATTTGATCTACAAAAATACAAGTAGAATCAAGTTGACAATGAGTACGAGGCAACCCTATAATGAAGTCCATATTCACCACTTCCAACTTCCAAGTAGGGACGCTGAATTCCCAAAGTGTACCACTGGTCTCTGGTGCTTAGCCTTAACCTGATGGCAGTTTGGACACTTATCCACAAATTCCACAATATACTTCTTTATGTCATTCCACCAATAGACTTCTTACAAATCACGATATATCTTTGTGGCTCTTGGGTGAATTGAATACCAAGAACCATGACTTTTCCTAACATCCTTTGCCTCAAACCATCCACATTTGGAACATTTTATTTTCCTTGACCGCGAAGGACACCATGTCTTCCTTAGGAGAAAACCTCTAACTTTTGATTCCCAACATCTTCTTTCAAATTAATAAAAATAGGATCTCTATCTTTCTTTTCCTTTACCTCAACAACCAAATAAGATTTTGAACCATTCTGAACCCAAAAACTACCTTCAATTGAATCGACCAACCAAACTCCCAATCTAGTAAGCAAATGAACATCACAAACTAACTCTTTCTTTTTATCCTTCACGTAAGCAATACTTCCCATACACAATCTATTAAGGGCCTCATCCATCACATTGTTCATACCTAAATGGTACAAGACACTTATATCATAGTCATTCAACAACTCTAGCCACCTCTTTTTGATGAAGATTTAGATTGTTCTGACTAAAAATGCATTGAAGAATCTTGTGATCAGTGAACACATCAACATGAATTGAATAAACATAATTCCTCTAAATGCTCAAGGAAAAAACAACTTCTGTAAACTCGAGATTATGAGTTGGGTAATTCTTCTCATAAGGTTTAAATTGTCTAGAGGCATATGCTATAAAATTGACCCTACTGCTCAACACACAACCTTGACCAACTCTAGAAGCATCATAATATACCATAAAACTATCTGAACCCTTAGTAGAATCAAAGCTGGAGCAAAGGTTAGTTGAGTCTTCAACTCTTGAAAACTCTTCTCATACGAATAAGGCTACTAGAATTTGAATTTTTTCTAAGTCATTTTGGATATGGGAGAAGTAATAGAGGAAAATACCTCGACAAACCATCTACAGTAACTGACTAAACCCAAGAAACTCTTAATATTTGATGGAGGAATAGGTATAGGTAAGTTTTTTACTACTTTAGTCTTTTGAGGATCAACTCAAATACCTTCATCAGAAATTATATGATCAAGGAATGCTACTAATTTTAACTAGAATTCAGACTTGTGGAACTTAGCTAATAATTGGTGATCTTTAAGAGTCTACAAGATAATCCTCAAATGATATATATATATATTCACTCTCACTCCGAGAGTGGATGAGGATGTCAACTATGAAGATTATAACAAACATGTCCAAGTACTTCTTAAACACTTTGTTCATCAAGTCCATACAAGTTGTAGGAGCCTTTATTAGTCCAAAAGACATATCTATAAATTCAAAGTGACCATATCGATTTTTGAAGGTTGTCTTTGGGATATCAAACCCTCAAAATCTAAGATGATGATAGCTGAAACACCTGAGAATATGGCCTTGCAAAATTTTTGTTTGATTGGTAGTGATCATGATAGGTATGTTATGTTGCATCTTTGTAGTATGTTGTTTCAAACTTGTGTAATGGTTTCTTTGGTGTATGTTGAGGTGTTAACTTATATATATATATTATTACCATTCAAAGTGGAAGAGTGTTGAAGCACCTAGATGTTGGAACCATTAAGAAAACATAAACTTTGGATATCTCTGGAGTGGATACGGTTAGGGTACTTAAGTCGTACCCTAGGTCACAAATCGTACCCATAATGCTCTCCACTTTTGTACCATAGACAGTAAGTTAAGTTAATGTACTATAATCTATACGACAAGGTCACCCATTCATCATAACCAAGCTCACACGTTGTAAGCTACCCAACCGTATAGAGTGAAACCCAACCTATAATGGACTATTTTGGTTATAGGTGGTTTATAAGAGTCAGGTCATGAGTCTTATCCTTTGTATACAAATCAAGGGTACCTAGTCATACCCTAACCGGTGTGGCTTACCTAGGAGAATGCTAGGTATAAGTTAGGGTACCACTAGTACCCTAGGTTATGATTGCCTAGTGAACCGTAAAGGGGAGTCGTAACCCTACACGTGTGTGTTTTCCATCTTTTAAACAAGGAACTTTTGGTCATTTCCCTTGACTAAAACCCTTAATCTTATTAAACACAGCAAAGGTTCCCAAGTCTTTATTTATAAGACCTAAATACCCTTAAACACACTAAAGGCTCCTTGTAGTGAGATTGGAGGCTAGGGTTTGAAGGTATTGATCTTGTTGAAGGAGGAAGAGTCAAGATTGTTTTTGTGTTATCTTGTTTAAGGCATGTATCTCTTCTCCTATTTAAATAACTCTAAACTCATGTATTTCAAACTTACATTAGTAAGTGTGCATGGTGGTTTTGAATCAAACTAAAAAGGTTTTGTTACCTAACAATGAATATTGATGAATCTTGCTTATATTTGTGTTGATACATATTATGGATGGTATATTGAATATGTGGGTTCTTGTTGTATGTTTTTTAACATGAGGGTCTTGAGTAACCCTTGTTTTAATGATTTATACCATGAAAATAACCTTGTTAAAAATATGCACACAAGGTGTTTGTGAAAATGTCTAGGTGAAATGACTAGATACCTGTTGATAGTATATTGAGTTAGAGAAATGTACCAAACGAGTATGGTTTATTGATAAATGATGTTGTAAAAGTATTGTGATCCATGTATGGTGTAATAGATGATATTGTTGGGTTAATGACTAATAAGGGGTTGAAAACCTAAGCATGAAAATGAACTTGATGTGTATGTTGGGCCTAAATATGGTAAGAAGGTGGTGTAAACTTGCTAATGAAAAGTGAATAGTTTGTGTGCGTCATGACGACTATAACTTGAAATGTGTGGTGAAATAAATTAAGGAATTGGCCTATTGAAAGAGGTTGAACAATAAAGGTCCCATGAGGGCCATATGATCATGTAAAGTGTTGAATTGGGTTAAATGTGCTAAATCCCTTATGTGTGGAATTAAATGCATGTGAATGGTTGGTAATTTGTTGCTAAAGTCCTTGTTGGCCACATGATGACTAAATGCATATCCTTGATGATTGGTTGACTAAATGGTCATAGTCCCTAAAGTATGAACTCGAATTGTGTTTGATTAAAAGTTGTGTATAAGATTAATAAGTATGCATGATTGTTGTAGAAGTCTTGATGACTATAAATTAACTTGCATTGTGTTATGAACTAAGGCCTTGGGCCTATCCATGTGAGCAATGGCCAAATAGGCCGATAAAGACCATGTGGTTTTCTATGTGTTGATGTGTGGCCTTGATTGATTAAATACCTCGTCTGCATGGTCATCCTTACTACGGGAATAAATAAAATATCATCGATAAAGACTATGACAAACATGTCTAGGTACTGTTTGAACACTCAGTTTATTAAGTCCACGAAGGCTGCTGGAGCATTTGTTAGCCAAAAAGACATGACTAGGAATTCAAAATGACCATAACAGGTTCTAAAAGCTATCTTAGGAATATCACATTCCTCACTCTAAGCTGGTGATAGCCAAATCTAAGGTCTATATTAGATAAGTAACTGGCACTCTGAAGTTGATCAAATAAGTCATCAATTCTAGAGATAGAATATTTGTTTTTAATTGTGACTTTATTCACATGACGATAGTTAATGCACATTCACAAGGAACTATCTTTCTTACGCACAAATAGGATGGGAGTGCCCCATAGAGAAACACTGGGCCTTATGAAACTTTTTCTAACAGATCTTTGAGTTTCTCTTTTAACTCCTTAAGTTCAGCGGGAGCCATACAATATAAAGGAATGGAGATAGGTTGAGTATCAGTAAGAGATCAATACCAAATTTTATTTCTCTATCAGGAGGTACTCCTGGTAAATCATCAGGAAAAACGAAACACATTAAATACATGGACTAACTGAACTATTGGAGCCTCAAACTTAGTGTTTTTGACTAGAACTAAATGATAAATGCACCCTTTTGATATCAACTTTCTGGATATAAGGTAGGATATGAAATGACTCTTGGGAGACACTAAATTACCTTCCCACTAAAAGACTATCTCATTGGGAAAATGAAACTTCACCACTCGGGTGCGACAATCTATAGATGTATAATAGGAACGAAGCCAATCCATACCAGAATAAGGTCAAAGTCGAACACGTCTAATTCTATAAAATATACTAACATAATCCTATAAAGATCAGTGATAGGACACTTCCTATAGATCTGTTTGGTAATAATAGACTCACCCACTGGGGTAGAAACTGATAAGGACTTAGAGATCTATTCAGGACCTACCCTAAAATTCACTGCAACTAACGGTGTCACGTAAGAAAAATTTGACTTAGAATTTTGCAACACATAAACATCAAGATGAAAGACACAAAGCAAATAAGTAACAATATTTGGGGAGCACTATTGCTCCTGATGGGATGATAAAGCATAGAACTGATTTTGGCGCTGACCACCACCGGTACTAGATAATGCGCCCTGGGGAGGGGCTAGGTGATCTAAAGGAGTTGGTGCGCTAGTGGCCTGAATCTAGGAACGAAAATCCCTATTTCCCTACTTAGAATATAAACACTCTTTGATTTTGTGACCCAACTTACCATATCCAAAACAATCTTTCTATCCCAACAAACATTCACCAAGATGATTCTTACCACATCTAGCATATACAGGATAACTGGGCCTTCCACCCATACAATTCTGAGACTGGTACATAAAAGTCCTATTCTACTGCTCTTACTCAATTTTAGGTGTGGGAGCACTAGCTAAAGATAGCACCGGCAAGGATGGGCGACTCTGAAACTGTGAAAGATTTCCCCCTGAAAATCTTGGTTGGCCACACTCAAACAGTCCAGTTCTAGCCTTCTTATTTCCTTTATCTCTTCCCTTCAGCTTTTCAACCTCTATCTATTAGACATGAGTCATCAATCTAGTAAAATCCATATCCCCAATAAGCATAGCAGTCCCACATTCCTTGATTACCAAGCCAGATACTCCAGCAACAAATTTACTCATACTAGATCTAGGATCAGCTATCAAATCTGAAGCATACTTAGACAAATGATTGACTTTAAGGCAGTACTATTTCACTGTCATCGAGCACTGCCTCAAGTTCATGAACTCCTCAATCCTTTCCTCTCACAACTCATGCAGAAAGAACCTATCTAGAAATGCATCTTGAAATACCTACCAACTCATGGGAGCTACATTCTCACCTCTACCTTTTCTCCACATAAACACCCAATCATAAGCAACATCTTTATTTTAGTAAGAAGCCAATTCTACACTCTCCTCTTCAGTAACATGCATAACTTGAGTGATATTTTTTACTTCATCAACATACAACTGTGGGTCCTCACCTACCTTTGACCTAAAGAACTCAGGTGGATTCATTCTCATGAAGTCATGAAGTCTGACTATGACTAAATCACCCTTTTGCTAATGCGGGACTGCAGTCTAATGGTTGGCCTGAACATTGGCAGTCATAGCTTGGGCCAAAGCCTGAAAGACATCCCACAATTGAGAATGAAAGACATTCTCATTCAGAGGGTCAGCAGGCTAGGGTGGCTAATTATCATTTCTGTGGGCATTATCTCTGCGATGAGGCATATTCTGTCATGTAAGAACACGAGTTAAAAGTAGATAGAGATAGTTGTAAGCACGATGGATCATGAAAGAAAATAGATGATTTTCCTAAAATTTCTCGTAGCCTCTTGCTCATAAATGTAGAGCACTTCACACCCATCATCAAGACTATATGTAACGTGGATCATCTAACTCGCTAGGAATTTTTAAACCTTTGCTCTGATACCAAGCTTGTAAGACCCCCAAAACTGAGTCTCGAGACGTCATACGATGCTTAAGTCTACAAATAGTCTTAAGCTAACCCTATAAGCCTTCTTCTAGATATGGAACTCATATAAAAGGGGATCGAAGCAAATAATCAGTACTAAAATATTGAATTTAACTGAGCATTATATCTGAGAACCCATAAACTAAAAAGTCTAATCAATAAATACTGAAAATCTGAGTTGTGACTAGTAGTCCGAGAAGCCTCTACTACTAAAACTAGAGCCACTGGGATAGACCCCCGGTTGAATCAAACTGACTAAAAAATACGAAAATTAAACTACTAAGGCTGACTGGAAAAAAATAATTAACCGAGTCCCTGAGCTATGAGGACTCACCAATTGTCGGATGTAGATGGAGAAGCTTAAAATCACTCGCGCTGCAGAAACTGAGCACTTAAACCTACATTATTAAACAATGCAGCACATAGACATATATATGGGTCAGTATTTCTGGAATGTACTGAGCATGTGAGGGTGAATGCATAAGTAAAGAAAATATCTCAAATTCATAAAATCCATGAAATAATGCATTCTAGATGTAATGACTCACATTAGCTTAAGTAACTGAAAGCTGAAAATCATAAATCATGAATAATAAGCATGATGTATAAATATTGTGAGCCATCAACTTTAGTTCTAAAAGTTGTACTTGTATTCTATCTTTAAACTATGAAAATTAAGTATGGAAAGGACTCACTTATATATCTGAAAAATGAAAGCTAAAGTATCATGACTAATATCTGATGTAAAGCAATATCTAAATAAAACTATGAGCCTTCACACTTAGTTTTTAAAGCTTTTCTATTATTCTTTACTAGTAGGTTGAAGGGAGGTTCTTTTAACCGGCATAAACCATGTGAGCTGACATGGAGTCCAACTTCTAGTTCCTCTAAGGGAAAAACCTCACATTGTGGAGAGGTGTCATACTCTTACCAAGGAGTATAACCTGAGCTAAGTGATCACATCTGTAACTGTCATCCGTATAAATGGGAATAAACTGAGTTTATACCTACGCTGGCTCATAGTTCTAAGGAAGTACGATGCACTAAACCTACGCTTCCCGCTCAGTGCTAAATACTACTCAATTTAAATTTGTATGCCTATCTTGTAGGAAATCCTTTTAAAACTAGCATAAGGGTTTATAATTAAAACTAGTTATGCATTTATTTGTTTAAACACTAATAAAGCTAGCTGTATGGATTCCATGTCTTAGCTGATGACCAAAAGATCAAGACTTGTTCAAAACTGAATGCTTACAAATCATGGGATGCTTATAAGCATGATCTCGTTGAAATATCAACATTCAAAATCGGGCTTCATAACCCATGCTTCAAATTCATGTCAAAGTATCACAAAATATGCTCAATAGTCAAATTAATGAAGTATTTGCACAATTCTAGTAATAATAGTGAAATTCAACCTTTAATATATCAAAATCACTTCACAAGCATAAATGTACAAAAATAGACATACAATTCATCATCTAAAATACTTGTAATGTCAAAATCTTTAAATAACAACATTTGGGTATGAACCCTAAATTGAAATTCTTCTGTATTTATGTAAATTCATGTAAAAGCATAATTAAAAGTAAGTTTTGGGCACAAGGGTGAAATGATTACCCTTGTTCATAACCCCACATACCTCAATAGATAAAATAGATGAAGAAACTTTACTTTGAATTCCTATTTATGCTCTTGAAGATTGATTCATGGAATTATTGGATTGGAAACCTTGAATTTGAACTATCTTGGAAAAAGAATGGTGGAATTTAGGGATTATTAAAGTTGAATGTTGAAGCCTGGGGTTTTCTTTGAGAGGGATTTGATGAATAATGAATATATTTTGCACAATATTACTATTAATCATCTGTTCTCATGATTTGGGGGCTTGGTAAAAGACAAAAATACTCTTGGTGATTTAAATTCTGCAACTGTACCATTGATTAAGGCCTCACTTCGATACGGTTAGTGGGTCATCGTGATACCCACTGTGATGCAGTGAAATCAAAGTGACTCACTAGAAATTGACAAATGCTGATTTAGGATTCATTGCGACATGGTGATTGGGTTATCGTGATACGCACCGCGACGTGGTGCAATCGCGGTGACCCAATGGAAATTGACAAACACCGATTTGTCCTTTACTACATTGCGGTGACCTCCTCACCGCAATACTCACTATGACGCGTCCTAATCGCGGTTGAGCTACTATTTTGCCAATCCAAATGTGATCCAATCCTCATTCAAAAATTCCTAAACTTACTCGAGATATGCTATTTACATCCCTGAATATACTTCAACTCAAAAATCATCCTCTTGGATCCCGGAAGGTCAACTTAAAATCTTTGAAGTTTAAAGAGAGTCAAAAATAACTAAGTCCCTCAACTCTTAGCTTTTTTTTAGGTTCTAAGTACTACAGGAATTTACTAAGGGTTGAACTAAGCTTGAAATGTTTGGGGTATTACACTTACCATATAAGATGGTTGATTTGAGATTCTTTTCTAATGTATCATGGGAGCCCCTTGTGTCTAAACACAAGGGAGAAAGACAGTGAATCCTTCACCTTATGTTACATGCATAAAAGTATCACTAATTCATGTTACGACTTGTGCCATGATTTGACTTGTTCTGTCACTATATGTACATATGTAATCAATATGACTATTCCTACATAAATAAGATTACCTATGATGGATTGTCATGGATTTTAATGAATGTACTATTTTCTCCTTATCCTTGAGTTATATTCTAGAGTTCCAACTGCTAATCATCCCCAAATGATACGTCCCCATGCGACGTAGGGCTCGGAGTTTCTTCTTTTTCTCCCACGTAGTGACTTGTTGATAGAGGCGGTTCATGTCTTAACTTAAAGCAGCGATCTTCCCTACTTCAGAAGGTTTCATATCTTAGTCCTTATCTTTAGACTTAGTCTCTTAAGATTGGGTTTGCCTATTGTCGGGGGCTTGCCCTGACATATATACTTATTACTTCCAATTTTGTATAGAGGTGTTGTGAACAACTACGGGCTTGGGTATATTGTCTAAACTACTGTTATTAATGACATGGTAGATATTGTCTAGAATTGACTATTAGTCTTATATTTCTATTATCTTATTACATGTTCAGAATCCATTCGACCCTTATGGTTAATTATTGATGTTCGGGTTGGGTTATCGGGGAAACCTCCGGTTCATATGAGCTTGAGGTTCCCATACAACATGGCCTAAAGTTTGAGTCATTTCAATAGCCGGATCGAAGATCTATCTTACAAAACAATTAGCACCCTGAAGTTAGTCGAACAAGTTATCAATCCTGGGATGGGATACTTATTACTGATTGTGACTTTGTTCAACTGACCATAGTCGATGTACAGTCTGAGAAAATCGTCTTTCATTCACATGAAAAGAACTAAAGTACCCTATGAAAAGACACTAGGCCTGATGAAACCATTGTCTAAAAGATCTTTAACTATTCCTTAACTTCTTGAGCTCAGTTGGATCCATTCTATTAGGTGGAATTGCAATGGGTTGTGTATTTGGAAAGATATCTATTACAAAGTCAATTTCCTGCTCGGGAGGAACTCTGGGCAGATTTTAGGGAACACTTCTTGAAATTAATTCATTACTGGAACTAACTCAAGACCTGGGATTTTGGAACTTGAGTCCTTTACTCAGATGAGATGATAGATGCACCCTTTGGAGATCTTTTTTCTTACCTTAATGAATGAAACAAACTAACCTATAGGGACTTAGGTACTACCCTTCTATTCTAAGATTGGATCATTTGGAAACTGAAACTAGACTACTATATTTCTACAGTCAACTGAGGCATAGCAAGAGTGGAGCCAATCGATGCCAAAAGTAACATCAAAATAGGTCCTGACTAACTTTATCAGATCAACTAAAGTGACTCTCTAAGATACTGTGACTGGTCAATTTCTATGTACCCATCTGGCTATGATAGAAATACCAACTGATGTGGAAATAGTGAAGAGATCTACAAGGATTTTGGATTTAACACAAAATCAACTTCTATATGAGGAGTCACAAAGGAAAGCGTGGCTCCAAAATCCAATAGTACATACACGGGAGATGAAAGAATTGTAACAAACTAGTAACCACATAGGGAGAACCCTCTTGATCCTTTCGAGTCTAAAGGTGATAAAGCCTATTTTGATGATATCCACTAGTTGCATTGAAAGTGTCACCCTACTTAGTCGAGCAACCCGCTGGAACTATAGAAAAGTTAGTCTGACCTTGCTGACGATCATTCCCACCTCTCTATGTAACTGCTTGGAAGTATCTTACTCTATGTTCTGACTTTACAAACCCAAAACAATCATCACTACATCTATTACTCACCCCTGTGGTTATTACTATATCTCTAGCAAACTGGGTTGGTGCATCCACTATTCATGCTACCCTGAGACATAGAGCCTATCGCACTATCCCGAGTATCCTGTTTGAACTTAGGCACTAGAGCACTAGTAGAATATGGGGTTGGAACTAAAGATTTTTGGTTGAACTGAGAATGATTTCCACCATCTAACCTCAGTTTTTAGAAGTTGAAGTTACTAGTCTTGGCCCTCTTATTTTTCCTTTTCCTTTCCTTGATCTTCTCCTCTTCGATCTGTTGAGCATCAAACATCAACCAAGAGATATCAATCTCCATAACCATCATGGTCATCCTACCATCCTTGACCACATTCTCTGAAACAACAAAAATAGACTTACTCATCTGGGCCTAAAATTAGCCCGCGTAGTCGAAGAATACCTCACCAACAGAGTAAACTTGAGTAAATACTCCTTAAAACTCATGTTTCCCTACTTCAAGTTGATGAACTCCTGCACTTTAACTTCCCTAAAATCAAGGGGAAGAACTTTTCTAGAAATACAGTAACGAACCCATCCCACTTTACCGGCCCTGCATCTGCACCTCTATCCTCCTTATACTACTTAAACCAAGTATGAGCCACTCTTTGAACTTGATAAGCATCCAAATGAGCACTCTCAATAGAAGCAACACCCATTATCTCTGTCACTTTCTAAACACTATCTAAGAAATCCTATGGATTCTCTTGCATCTTGGATCCAATGAACACTAGAGGATTCATCCGAGTGAAGTCATAGATTCAAGCTGCCATCATATTGGTTATTGGGTTGGCTAGGGAAGAAACCTACTAATTATTTTAAGCAGTCATAGATTGGGCTAATACTGTGAAAGCAGCCTTGAATTCAACATGGGAGACTTGCTCATCCAGAGGGTCGTTAGGAACTAATGGTGGTGCTTGTTGGTTCATATTTCTTCTTCTATTGGTTCATTTAGGAGGCATTTTCTGTAAACAGATAGAGGACGAGTTAGAAGAAGAATTTTAATAGAGTTCACACTATATCATAGGATATGAATCATGAAGAAAGTGAGACAATCCTAAAATATTTCATGCCTATTTTGCTTAAGTGTGGCGCACTTCACAGCCATGAACAAGACTCTACTTAATGCAGATTTTAAACACCCTAGGACACTTTAAACTTGTGGCTCTGATACCAAGTTTTTCATAACTCAAGAATACCCCCTAATTGTATTACGGTTCGTAGAGCCGCAAGTGACTCCAAGATAACTCTAGTCCTGGCATACATTAGAATGCTAAAGAAATAACAAAAAATAATAATAATGGGAAGAATGTAACTACGATACTGATAGAAATAATAATGGAAAACTGAATATTAATCAAAATTAGAAATAAAACTGTCTGATAACCTAATATGTTAATAATCTAAACATCTGTCTGAAAGCCTCTAAATCATAAGGAGTTATTAGGACAAGCCCCCAAGCAACTCTAACTGATTAAAATAAAATAAATTACTAAAACAACTAACTGATTACTAGCCCTCTAATGATGAGAACTCACCAAAGTTGTTGCTAAGTGATGTGAAAAAGTGTTAAGTGTGGTCTGGGTACTGAGCGTCCAAACCTATATTATGAGACAATATAGCGCAAAAAAGTATGTGATCAGTACTTTGAATGTACTAAGTATGCAAGATAGAAAACTAACTAGTATAATCTGAACATGAAAGCATAAAATGTAAACTAAATACAAGGCCAAGTATTATCATGTACTGAATGCGAACTGAATATTTGAATATCTAAATACAAGTCCAATGCACACCTGAACTGAACTTAAATTGAAGCATAAAATGAGGACTATGGGAGCTAACAATAAATGACATACCCCAATCTGAGAAAATTAGGGTCTAGCCTATAACCCCAGTTGGAAGGGTACTAGTACCTTATAAAGGGTACCAAAATTGGCTATGTGGACCCTAACCTGATGTCCGAAAGGACAACGGTGTCATGCCTCTATTGATTGGGACCCCTTATAACCTACAATGGAACTATAGTTTTAGAACTTATGGACTGCTACTAACAGTCTCTGTTAACTGATGGGGGAACCGCCATCTCTGCATTCACTCGATGCTACATATAACTCTCAACTGAATGGAATTAAAAATAGTATAGCTGGTGATTATTATATTTTGAAAACATCCATAGTGGATAATCTAACTGCTCAAGACATGTAAACTTATATATGTTTAAATTTTTAGGTATCGGGTGTTCATAACCCATCGTCAATGACTAATGCAACTAAACATAATGACATCAAAAGTTGAGCTTAATAGGGATTTGCATATTTTAAGCCAAAACTCAATGATTGATCGATAATAGGGGAAATTCATGAACTTGGGTATGGAAACATGACATTATTACGAGAAACACGTACTCGTGGTTTACTTATAATCATAAGCTTAAGAAGATTAACAAACTTATATTTGACCTAGACCTTAATTCTTGGAGAAGGGCACTAAACTTGAAAAGTGAAAATTTCTTGAGACTCAATGGGTGAAAGGGACCCATTAATGAAATCCCACATACCTTAAGTAGAAGCCTTGGAAAAATCCTTGGAATTTGAAATTTAGAAGGAAAAACCCTAGCTTACTTTGGGAAGATAAGGAAATCGCTTCTCTTTCGATTGTAAACTAATGTTATGAATAAATGTTGAATATAGAGAAATTTAGCCTTATACACCACTCTTGGGGAAGCCTAAATGATGTTGGTTAGGGGTTAGTAGAATGGGAAAAAACTTAAAATCTCTTTTAAAATCGTTCAAGAGTTACTAGTAAGCAGTCATCATGACTCAGGCAATGACTCATTATGACTGATCAAAAGTCGTGGTCTGAGTCATGACCTAAGGTACTGAGTTCTGAGTAGTGTAAATTATGAAAATGAATCCCCTCCTAATGACTTATTAGGTCTAATCATAGGTCATTAGGAGAAGTCATGTTCTGAGACTTGATTTCTGGATTTCTTCTGTTGTGATGATAGTTCTATCTAACGACTCATTAGGCTGATAACGAGTTGTGTGTTGGACTCATCACCATTGGGCTAAGATTGGGATTCCTGACTATTATGGAAATGAGTCTAGGACATAACTTATTATTTCAGGTAACGGGCCAGTGCATGAGCCATTATCACTAGTAGTTTGATAGTGCCTTAGACAAAATGCCATTACTTTTTGCCAGTATCAGAATAAGGAGAGATTGGTGTAGTTGGAAAGCTAATTTAATGTCCTACCTCATGGTGAGTATAGATCTAAAAAACTTGAGGTTTTATATTACAACTTATATAGAGGGCACTTTTCTCATTTGAACATGCGACGATGTTGGGCAAGTTGAGTATCACAAGAGAATTTCTGACTTACGGTTAAGGCAAAAGTCATGTTGTCCAAAGGGTACAATACAAAATTGACATAGTTATCCCATCCCACCAAATGAATACCTAGGATCCTAGAAAGCTCCTCAGTAACTAGTTGCATAGACACACCAATCACAGTAATGATAAAAGGTTCCTATTCTCAGAGCTATTAGTATAAAACACATATACCTCAGGGTAACCAATTTTTATATGAGTTTTTTCTTTTAGAAATAATTGAGAACATACCTGAACCTCTAATTTGGATAAAGAGTATCCATTTCATGACCCCCAAAAATTTTTATAACTCTCCCTTAAAAATGAAGGTGTTGAAGCATGGTATCAGAACCCTCAAAGGACTCAACTTGCTAGGATGTTTCCTACTCAGTAGATATAGAGTTAGAGTTATCAGATGGAATAGGTTGACTAACCCATTTTGATTGATAGGATTTTGTAAGAGATTTGGGTTTTGAAGAAGACTTGGAGGATGTAGTGGGTTTATTTCTAGGAGTAGACTTCAATTAACTAGGAGTATGGAAAGGATGAATTGATGATAATTAGATATAGAACATTTGACATTTATAATCTGAGGAAACAGACACATATAAAGAAGGAACAGAGGGGGAGGATCATTTTGTTTTGTTAGACCTAAGAGCTAACTCTAGATGAGCAACTTCCTTATGCTTCTTGTTGCGTGTATGAGGAGTACGAGGTTATAGAAGAAGGACATATTTCAGTGATAAGTTTGTCCTTAGTCAAGACATAGGGGCTCATTATTGCTTCCTTAAGTGATATCTAACCCTTTTTGAGATTAGATCTACTATAAGCAAATCATCAGTATCAATATTCTAAAGAGGCATGATGTCACAAACCATAGAATAAGCTGTGGAAGCAAAGAGAGAAATTTTTGAGAAGGTTGAGAACGAGTTGTTAAAGTTTATCCATGCCACGAAATTAGATATCTTGATATGAATGTGAGGTAGAATAACTGAGGTAGGGTTTTCTCTTTCAAGAATCACCATCAAAAAAGGTGTAGGGGTAGGATCGTGACATATTTTTTGGATTTCTAATGATAATGAAGAATCCATAGAGTTGATTGAAATTTTATATTTAACAAGAAGAATTTTCTGAAGGAGAGAAAGATTGAGTGGAGTGTGTGAGAACCAATTCTGAGGATGGACGAATTTATAGAGAGGAAAAAAAGTAAAGAAGGTGAAACATAGGGCCTATTTGTCCATAAAAAAATTAACTTTTTCAGAAATAATTTTCACTTATGTCAAATTCAACTTCAAGTTGATGTTTGTCCATGATAATTCCAAATACAACTTAGATTTTTATTTGAAAAAGTGAAAAACAAGGAAAATCTATTTTTTCTTTTTTCCATCCTTCTTCTCTTACAAAAATTCAAAACAACTCCAATTATACTCATGGACAAATACAACTCCAACTCCAACTCCAACTTCAAAAAAAAATATTTTCATAGACAAACTCCCACTTAATATGCATCTACACTGGAAAAGGTGTGAAACTAACAAAGTCATACGCAAACCTAATCAAACTCAAGAATATGCCGATGAAATTGCAAGACTCAGTGGTGGGATCCCAATTAAGATAATTGTAGATGATTCAATAGTTTTTTACTGAGCGAGAAATTATGTGCATCCTGAAATTATGTCTTCTATTGATACACTGTCGAAGAAGAAGGTAAGTTTGTTAGAGCTAATTTTCTTTAATTACCAAGTAACTGCTTCTCATCATGCATGTATGCATAAGTTCATTTTTCAAGTCGTAGTGTGCATACTCCTACCATCAACCTCTAACCATTCCTACTATCTTTCACTGTCATTGTCCTTCGATTGACTAGTTACTTAGTCCAATTTACATGGATCTTTCAGTTTCCCAATCCACATATGCCAAAAATGTGCGAGATAGGTGAGGGAACTTGTGTTAATAATTTAAATTTGTTCTAAATATTATCAAGAAGTTCACGTACCTGTAACATATATGTATATCCTACCTCATAAAAAATAACATCTATGTATATCCTATATATACTTGTAGTTGAATCCATGTAACAATTGACATGACTCATAGATGTAGTTGAGTTAATATATCAAGCTAGATCATCTTGAATCCACCTCAACAACCACTCTCCTATGCTTTTATGACTTCTGTTATTCACTGGACATAACAAATAAACCAGACCCTTCATTGCACCATATATGCCCTATTATAGTTTGTAATTTCATCCTTTACATCAACTTTTATCAATTTTTCTTTTTTCAGAATCTACAATAACAATAACATACCCATTGTATTCTCACAAGGTGGGGTTTGGGGAGGGGAATGTGTACACAGTCCAAACCACTATGTTAGATAAAATGGAGAGCCTATTTCTAATAGACCCCCAACTCAGGGCAAATAATAGTATAACAAACATGAAGACATAAAAAAATAAAAGAAAAATAGAATGGGATAACACACCACTAGATAATAAAAGAAACATGACACGCACAGAGTAATACTATAAACTATCTATCCAAAATTACAAACATTTCTAAAACACCACAAACAAGAAACTACAAGGCACACGTAACACTACGACTACAAGCACAATTACACACAAAACACTCCTTTCTACTAGTAAGGACGCACTCCTACCCACTAACTCTCTACCCTAATTTGCATCCTCTACACCTTTTCTATCAAGATTTTATGTCCTTCATAAGTCGTAACTACTCCATGTCATGTCTAATTTCCTCCCTCCAATGTTTCTTTGGCCCACCTCTACCCCATTTAAAATCATCCATAATCAAACTCTCACACCTTCAACTAGGGAATCCATGCACCTCATCCTCACATGCCCGAACTATCTCAACCTCACTTTTTACATTTTGTCTTCCACCAAAGTCAACCCCACCCTCTCTCAAATAATATCATTTCTACCCCTATCGCTTTAGTAAGTTCACACATCCATCTCTACGTTCCCATCTCTACTACCTTTAAATTTTGGATGTTAGAGTTCTTGATTGGCCAACACACTACTCCATACAACATAGCCAATTGAACTATAACTTCATAGAACTTTCCTTTAAGCTTAGGAGGTACCTTCTTATCACATAGAATACACGGAATAAGCCTCCATTTTAACTACACTGCACCAATATGATGTGTGACATCCTCAACAATCTCTCCATTCTCTTGAATCATATATCCAAGATACTTGAAACTATCTCTCTTCAAAATGGCCTGGGAATCCAGCTTCACTACCACATCAGCCTTATGTGTTAAATCACTAATCTTGTGCTCCAAGACTTTTATCTTGGTCCTGCTCAACCAAAACCCTTTAGACTCTAGAGTTTGTCTCCAAATTTCCAACTTATATCTAGAGTTTTATCCAAATCTCCAACTTATATTTAACTTCTCCCCAGATGATAGAAAAGTAAAATATAAAAATAAAAAAACAAACATAAAAAATTAATGAAACGAAATAAGACATGTAAGGATAAAAGGAAATATAGATAGATATATTGACCCAAAATGATAACGAGAGGACAACCAAAGGGTATATTAAACACGAATACCTTCTTATCGACTTATCACATGCACCAACCTCTTACGAAGGCCAAAAGGGACATTAAACCCTAACAACCAAAGTTTCTCACAATCAAAGAAAGATCCCACCAAGATTTAATAAAAACACTCTCACGTGTCAACTTACATTCAAAATCATCTTAGTCAAGAGAGTCCTAGCTATTTATAATCCAAGTCCATTTATTACAACTTGGGTCCAAAAGTGACCCTAAATGCTAGTTGGACCCAAAATACCAGAACTTAACATAGAGCGTCTTTATTCTTCCAATCTTTTCATGTGGGATCACAATATTCCCCTTTATCTCTAAAGTTTGTCCATAAGATGCTTACACTTGTATCACCGAGTCTCGTCAATTAGAACTACATCATCAACAAATAACATACATCAAGGCACCTCTTCTTAAATATGCTATGTCAATACATCCATTACCAATGCAATTAAAAATGGACTAAGAGTCAATCCCTAGTGCAACCCTATCAAAATAGAAAAGTGTTTTGAATCTCCTCCTATTGTCCTCTCACAAGTCTTCGTCCCATTGTACATGTCTTGAATTGATCTAGTCTATGCCACGAGCATACCTATAGCTTTCAAGCACCTCCACAGAACTTCCTTGGGACTTTGTCATACACCATTTCAAGATCGGTGAATGCTATATGTAAGTCCTTCCTCTCCGTATACTGCTCTACTAATCTCCTCCCTAGGTGAATTTCCTTAGTAGTCGAGTGACCTTGCATGAAATTGAACTGATTCTTGAAAATAGTCACGATCCTCCTCAACCTCAACTCTACCACCCTTTCCCTAACCTTCATAATATGACTCAACAACTTAATATCCCTATAGTAATTGCAATTTTGAATGTCCCCCTTGTTCTTATATAATAGAATCATCATTCTCCATCTCTAAGCTTTAGGCATCCTCACCGTTCTAAAAATGATTACTCAACTTTGTCAGCCACTCCAAACCTTCCCTTTCCGTGCTTTTCCAAAAATTCATTGGAATCTCATTTGGCCTAGTCACGCTACCCCTATGCATTATACGAATAGAACCATTGACCTCCTCAACCTTAATACGCCTATAATAATAGTAATTGCAACATCTCTTTGAGTGTTCCAATTCTCCCATACAATGCCTTTCTTCCATCGTTGTTCAAAAGTCTATGAAAAGAAGATCGTCAGCTCATCCTAATGAGGGCGTCCTCCACAATACCTTGCCATCCTACCCCTTAATGCAGTTCACTTGGTCAAGGTCACGATCCCTTTACTCCCTAGCCTTGTCAAGCCTATACAACATGTTATCCCACCTTTCTCTTCTAAAGCAATATAGAAGCTCTTCAAAGCTATTGTATTAGCCACCATAACCACTAACTTAGCCTATTTTCTAGATAACTTATACTCCTCACTTCTCTTCATCCATTCTCTCAACCAACTTATCATAAGCCACCTTCTTGGTATCCATTTTCCTTTAAACTTCTTTATTCCACCGTCAGTCCCTCGGTGTTTGCTAGATCTATCTCTCAATATACCCAACTGCTCTCTAGTTATCTCCTTAATGCAACTGGTAGTATCCTCCTACATACTATCCATATTCCCTATACTTTTCCAGGCCTTCTTAGTCATCAACTTCTCCCCTATCTCCAAAGCACTATCCATTGTCAATCTACAACACTTAATCCTGAGTCGCTCCACCCTACCCTATTTTTTCCCCTTTTAGTCCAAATCCTTCACCTAAAGCGTATGTTGGGTCAAAATATTCTCGATAGGCATGACCTTATAATATTTACAGAACACCCTATCACCCTTTTAAAGGAGCAACAAGTCTATCAGAGTCTTGGCCACCAAACTACAGAAGGAAATAAGGTGTTCCTCCTTCTTTAGGAAGCTTCCACCAACCCAAAGGCCCTAGAAAAATCCAAAATTAAAACTTCATTCCTTTCCTCGAAACCATAACCTCCATACACATCCTCATAGGCTTTCGATAAATACTCAATATTCCCATTAAAAAATCTCAACCAACAAAAAGATTTGCAATGCTTGGGACGTCTCTCACCACTTCATCTAAAACCTTCTAAAAGCTCTTATTCTCCTCTTCGTCCAAGCATACTTGCTAAGTTTAGGCACTAATAACATTTAACATAAACCTTTTAATGACCAACATAATCATCATCGACCTATCATTGACCCTCCTAACCTCTACCACTTGGCCCCTAAGCTCTTCATCTACTAATATACGTATACTATTCCTATTTCTCACGCTAGCAGAGTATCATAACTTACACTCATCCATATTAATTACAAAATCCTTTACTCAATAAGAAGGCACACAAACCCCAACCTATGACCCTGGTCCACCATCAACAACAAAAGCCATTACTCGATAAGAAGGCATATAAATAGGTAACGCTACAAAGAGACAATGCTAATAATGAAAATATCAAGAAAAAATTATTAATGAAGATTGAAATAGACTAAGTCCCTTGATGTCTTAAACAATGTCTCATAATTTTGAAATATTGATTAAATCTGAACCTAGATCAAATTTCCTTTACATAAATTCCCCCACTTGTAAGATTTCACTAGGCATGTTGTTGTTGTATCTATGTCTAGATATTATGGACTAGACTAAGTCAAGTTACATATTCATAGAATAGAAATTAATCTTTGACTTCAAGACTATCACTGCTCACCCTGTTACTGCTTAGAAGGTTGTTGCACGGGCTTCCACTAGCAGTAAATCAAATCCTCCAAATGAATCTATCAGTTTCCCCAGGGGACCTTCATTTAGTTATTACACATCATCAAAATATATAAGTTTGCTCTCACCAATTTCTCAAAACTTCCCTATAGCCTTCAATCTTTTCCATAAAAACACATTGTTCAATTGTATATCGAGGTGGTAAGGAGCAATTTTGGCCCCGTCAATCCTAGATAAGAGTGATATGACATTAATCCCATTTAAAAACATATATTCCAATACCAATAAATGGTATGCCACTGAGTCAACCTGGAATGAATTATGAAGCTTCTTATAACACCTCTATGGTATGGCTCTATAAAAACCCCAATAGTATTTCAATTTTATCCAAATGTAATGGACCAACTTTATTTCTCCCAATCAACATAAAATTCAACTTCTAATATTGATCAAGAACATAATTTTGCACTTTCATAGGTGGCTCTCTATCAAAGGCCTCCACAACTTTCCAGATCCTATAAGTCAATCTTGCACTCCCAATAGTTGTTTGCAAAGAATTTAAATTTATCTATAGATCCCAAGATAGACCATTATTTGTTAGGGCAAGTTCCTCATTAAAGGTGTGGGGGGAAGTGGATGCAAAGGAAATCTATTTTGAATATATAAATTATAAATATAACTCTTTTCTTCTGGAAGCAACACAAAAATACATTAAGTCAGCAAACTCAGGATCAATATCATTCAAGAATATGGAAATGGTGTGCCACAAACCATGGAGTTAGGGAAACATTTTCATAATATAAAATAGGGGGCAAAATCTTGCTCTAGAAGAGTTCTTTCGACCATTACAAGAGCTGATTAAATATGAACACCAAATCCAATAATATGTATGAGCAAACCAATTGTCTTTTCATCAAAATCACCTTTTACTTTTTAGCTTTTGGATAATTGATTGATATATCCTGCTTCTTGTACCCATCACTAGCATTTTATGTGATCGATTTGTCCTTTTATGTCTTGATCAATTTTTGTCTTGATCAATGTCTCATAATTTTAAAAAACCAATTAAATTTGAACCTACAACAAATTTTTGGTTTATAATTTTTCCCACTTATGGGATTTCACTAGGTGTGTTATTTTTTTTTGTATAAATGTCTAGACATTTTAGACTTGAGTAAGTCTAGTATCTAAACATATTCATGAAATAGAGATGAATCTTTGCCTTCAAAACTATCCTTGCTCACCACGTTATTGCCTGCAAGGTTGTGGCATGGGATTCCAACTTGATTCCTCCACATGAATCTATTAGTTTCTCCGAAGGGCCTTTGTTCAACTATTGCACATCATCAAAATCTACAATATTCCTTTTGTGATTAAGTTGCTCCCACCAGCTTCTCATAAAGTCCTTATTGACTTAGATTTTGCATAAAAACTGCATTGTTAAGTTGATTCCCAAAATGGAAAAGAGCAATTTCAGCACTGCCAATTCCGAGAAGAGTGATGAGATATTGGTCTCATTCGGAAATATATTTTTCTACATCGATAAATGGCATGCCACTGTGTTAACCTGGAATGAGTTACCAACTCACACCAAATTCGACTTTCAACATTGATTGAGAATATAGTTTTGCACCCTTATAGGTGTTTCACCATCATAGGCCTCCACAACTTTCAAGATTATATTAGTCAATCTTGAACTCCTAATAGTTAGTTGTAAATAATTTACTTCATCTATGGATCTCAAGATGGCTACCATTGCTTTGTTGGGGAAAGTGCCTAATTAATGGTCTGTGGGGAAGTAGAAGCAAAGGAATACTATTTTCCATAGGTAGATTATGAATACAACTCCTTTTTCTTGTAGCAGCACAAAATTACTTTTGAGTCTACAAACTCAGGGTCAGTATCATATATGAATTTGGAAATGGTGTTCCACACACCCTTTGGAGTTATGCAAAAATTTTCATAATAGAAAAGGGGGAGCTTGCTCCGATAGAGTTCTTTTGACCATTATTGGAGATAATTATATAGGAACCCCATATCCAATCATATGTTTGGGTAAGAAATTATCTCTTCATCAAAACTCGCCTTCTACTTTTAGCTTTTGGACAATTGATTGACTATCTTCCTCTTCTCGTAACCACCATTACGATTTTATATGATTAGTTTATCCCTTGTTGTCTTAATCAATGTCTCATAATTTTGAAAATTAACTAAATATGAACCTAGAATAAATTTCTGGCATACAAATTCCCCACTTATGGGATTTCATTGAGTATGTTGTTTTTGTTGTTCTTTATATGTCACAATATTTTGGACTTGACTAAATTCAGTATCCGAATACAATCCTAAGATAGATATGACTCTTTGCCTTTAAGACTATCTTTGTTTACCATGTTATTGCTCCCAAGGTTGTCGCACGAGCTTTCAACTATTAGTAAATTGAATTATCCAAACAATGTTGTCAGATGGTCCAAGAGGTCTTTATTTAACTGGTGTAAAGCATCAAAATCTATAAGGTCCCTCATTGATTAATGTGCTCTCACTACCTTTGCACGATATCCTTGTTCACTTTAAATTTTTTTCCATAAAAACAACATTGTTCAGTTGAATCTCGAGGTAGTAAAGAGCAACTTCAGCACAACCAATTCTAACAAGAGTGATAAGACAGTGATCCCATTTGTATTTCAAAATAGATAAATAGAGTAACCAAGTGATTTGTATCTATATATCCTGCTTGTACCACCTCCGATAATATGGTTTTTGGAAACCCCAAGTGCATTTGAATTCTATTTGACTCTTAAGGAGCAACTTTGTTTCTCCCAACCTTTTCAAAATTCCACTTCTAAATTGATCAACATCATACTGTTGCACCCTCATAGACTATCAAGGGCCTCCACTAATTAATAGATTCTATCAGTCAATCTTTAACTCCCAATAGTTATTTGAAAATAATTTAACTTCATTTGTTATTCCCAATATGACCACTATTTCTTTGTGGGGAGGTACCTCATTAATGGGGCATGGGGAAAGTGAAAGCAAAGGAAATCTATTTTTAATAGGTAGATTATGAATTTAACTCTTTTTTCTTATAATAGCACAAAAATACTTTGAGTCAACAAACTTAGGCTCAATATCATATAGGAATCTGGAAATGGTGTCCCACACACCCTTTCATGTTATGGAAATATTTTTGTAAAGAAAAATGGGGTCCAAAAGATTGCTCTGAAAGAGAACTTTGGGCCATTACATGAGTTGATTTTGTAGGAACCCCAAATTCAATCATATGTTTGGGAAAACTATTATATTGGTACCAAAAGTGTACGTATTTGAGATTTACAAATTTGTAGTACAAGAAAGAAAACAGCATGGAATTAAATTTCTCGGTTCTAGCAGATGAGAATCATATATGATCTTATTTGATCTAATTACCTAAATTATCTATAGCAAATCAAATATTATTTTAACAGATCAATTAAGATCCTGCAAAATCAAATCTTAAATATTCATAAATCAACACTTCCCCTCAAGTTGGCATATAAATATGTGTCATGCCTAACTTACTTACAAGAATTTCAAACTTTGGTTCAAACAAGCCTATTGATTAAAATATCTGTGATTTGCTGATTTGTTGGGACAAAAGGCATGCACACACTTCCTTCTTCTATCCTATCTTTTGTGAAGTGCCTATCCACTTCAACATGTTATATTCTATCATGTTGAACTGGATTTTGAGCAAGACTTATGGCCTCTTTATTGTCATAATACGGCTTCATTAGTAACTCAAACATTTTTTTAGTTCTTCCTTCATCTTCTTGAGCCAAATAATTTCACAAATCCCATGGGCCATAGATCAGTATTCAACTTCAGCACTGGAATGGGCTACAAATATTTTACTTTTTTCTTCTCCAAGTCATAAGTTTCTCTATATAAATGTACAATAGTTAGATGTAGACCTCCTATCAGAAGTAGAACCTGCCTAGTTTGCATCTGCAAAGCTTTCAATGCCTCTATGTTGACTTTTTTTGAAAAAATAATCCTTTCACAAGAGAACTTTTAAGATATCTTAGGACCCTATAGACTACTTCTCGGTGTTCTTCTATTGGAGAGTGCAAAAATTAACTGACTATGCTTACAGCAAAAGTTATATCAGATCGAATATGTGAAAAGTAGATCAAATTCCCTACTAGTATTTGATATTGAATGTGGTCAACAAAATTTCCTTCTTTGTTTCCAAATTTTATATTTGAATAAATTGGTGTTTCACCTGGAGGAAAGCCTCTTATCTCTGTCTCTTTTAGAAGATCTGGCACATACTTCATTTGTGACACTATAATGTGTTCTTTTAATCTCACTACTTCCATGCCAAGAAAATATTTTAACTATCCTAAATCCTTAATCACAAACTCCTAGGCTGACTGATTCCTTAAATTCTTTATTTTGGACAAGTCATCTCCTGTTAGTATTATATCATCAACATACACTATCAAGATAGTTTTCATTCTCTCAAGAGAATGTTGAATGAACATGGTATGATCTGCTTGCCCTTGAGTGAAGATGCTCAAATACCGATACATCCCACAATTATTCAAGATATTGACATAATTGTAATTAATAATTACACTTGTACAACCAATAAGATTTCATAACAATTCATTACAGTGAATAACAATCAAGATATCAATCAAGCCTTTACTTCTTTTAAGCATGCACTCCATCAAGTAATACAAAAAACAATTAACAAACATATATATTACTCTAGTTGGATTTCAACTACATCAAACTGTCACCTACAATTACACATATGACTCGTGCCATAACGCGCCCCAATAGTTCACCCTAACATTGATACTTACCAATTTTGATTCCTCAAATTAACTCCATAGATTCTTCAAAATCCACCAACACTAATCACCATAGATGCTGAAAAATCTACCAACAGAACTACCATGTACCTCTAGTTAGGAAATTAATTAGTTTTAAGCCAATTTCTGGTACAACACCCTTTTAAATCATACAAGGAAGAATAGCATTAAAATCTAATACATAAATTAATGAAAAATTTCAATACCACAAAATAACAGCAAATTCCCACCCAATGAATCAGGTTTCCAACTATTTTTATCCATCTCGACACCGTGCTCGAAGGCCTAAGCATGAAATCACTCATCAATCTATATCATTTATGATTTTTAACCCAGGTCTGTATTACATAGTTAAACCTAGACTACTTGGACATTAAATAGGTGCTACAGAGGCATGAATGCAAGTTTTGACTCTATGCTAGTGAATTTCAGCGTGAAATATACAAGAAACCCATGAGCTTTACCCCAGTAAAGCAAAATTCCTCCTTTCCATTACTCCCATCCCATAAGGTAACCCTAGGATTGTTTAAGAGAAAACCTCATCCTTTTTATAATGGAAGAGGAGAAAAGGAAATATCAAAATCGCGCCTGAGTTTTTGGTCTCGTCATCATAGCAAAATGACATCAGCCCAACCAAAACTTCAAATTCTAAAATTTTTAGTTGCATCATCCCATACTAATTTGAGACCATATTTAAAAAAAATCCCGTAACCCATACCCATAATGAGGTGTCCTTTAAGAATGACGAAATCAGTCATTACAGCCATAGAAACCTCTTCCACTGGATATTCATATTTTTTCAGAGATAATAATGCCCACTTTTCTTTAGACCAAGAACTTCCCTCCTCTTTCTTGTAGCATTGTTTAGAAGAACTTGCATAGTAGAATTTGTTAGAATATGAGTAGGAATAAGAATAGCATATAGAATCATACTTTAAAAAACATTGTAATGTGTGACATATTTGAAAAAGAATTGGCACGTAATGTCTATAAATAGGATTCAATGTAATAATTCAGATAAAACAATTCAATAATATTTTTCTGCTAACACGTGTTATATTTGGAATTAGTTCTGCATTGTGTTTGATGTTTTCTTTTTTTATCCCATGGATGAAGTCATTTTATGCCTTTTAATATTTTGTTTAGAGAATCACTATTTTAGAACTCACAGCTTGAGCTTCTCTCCCAATTCTCTTATGCATTGATTTCTTGAAATGTATTTGACATATTTAAATTTGGTTTTGATTGTATTGGGGCCAAGCCTGAAAATTTGCTATACCTGATCATCTCATGTTTCTTTTTTTTGACAAATTTAAGCCCTTACATAGCTTGATTTCCTGCTCAATTTATCTCATAGCATAGTATTTTTGTGATACTCGACTATACATTATTGATCAACCTTATCTTGCATCTGATATATGAAATGCCAGTTATGAATTGGGTTTAGCAAAATATATTAATGTTATTCTACTTTTAGAGGTTTCCCAGCTATGGTTATTGTAGACGCATTAAGGTTGATGAGGTTAAGGGGACTATTCGTAGGATGCATAAGGGTAAAGCGACTGGGCAAGATGAGATTCCGGTGGATTTTTTGAAGTATACAGGAAGAGTAGGCATGGAGTGGCTGACTCAATCGTTTAACTTAATTTTCAAGACGGAGAAATGCCTGAAGCTTGGAGGTAGAGTATGATGATTCCGTTGTATAAGAACAAGGGTGACATCCAGGAGTGCAACAACTATAGGGCATCAAGTTGTTGAGGCATATTATAAAGGTTTGGGAGAGGATGGTAGAGTTGAGGTTATAAAGGATTGTTACTATTTTTAAAACTCAATTCAGATTTATGCCAGGACGCTCGACTACTCAAGCCATCCATCTTGTTAGGAGAATGGTGGAGCAGTATAGAGAGAGGAAGAAAGACTTGCACATGGTGCCTATGATAAAGTCCCCGAAGAGAGGTCCTATGGAGGTGTCTGGAGGTTAGAAGTGTACCTATGGTGTATGTTAGGGCGATTAAGGATGTGTACGATAGATCTAAGACTTATGTTAGGACTGTGGGAGGGGACTTGGAGCACTTTCCCATATTAATGGGGCTACACCAAGGATCGACTCTTAGCCCTTTTTTATTTGTATTGGTGATGGATGTTTTGACATGATAAATTCAAGGTGATGTGCCTTACTATTTGATTTTTTCAGATGATATAATCTTGATTGATGAGACCCCTGGTGGAGTTAATGCTAAGTTGGAGGTTTGGAGGCAAACCCTAGAGTCCAAATAGTTTAGGTTGAGTAGGTCTAATATGGAATATTTGAAGTGTAAGTTCACTAAGGTATTGTATGAGTCTAATATGGTTGTAAATCTTGGTACTTATTTCATCCAAAAGAGTGATAGTTTCAAGTATCTATGATCTGTTATTTAGGGGAATAGAGAGATCGACAAGGATATCACTCGTCTAATTAGGGAACGATGAATGAAATAAAGGGTCGCTTTCAGAATCTTGTATGGAAAAAAGATACCACTTAAACTCAAAGGCAAGTTCTATGGAATGGTGGTTAGACCAGCTTTGTTGTATGCGGTGGAATGTTGGCCTATCAAAAAGTCTCAATCCAAAGATGAAGATGGCAGAGATGTGAATGCTATGGTGGATGTATAGTTGTACTAGGAAAGATAAGATTAGAAATAAGGTTATTTGGGATAAAGTGAGAGTGGCTTCGGTGGAAGCCAAGATGAGGAAAGCGAGGTTGAGATGGTTCGGACATGTGATAAAGAGGAGCACGGATGCCCCAATGCGGAGGTATGAGGGGTTTGTTAGGGATGGATTCAGGTGAGGTAGAGGTAAATCGAAGAAATATTAGAGGGAGGTGATTAGACATGACATAGAACAGCTTCATCTTATCGAGGACATGACCTTAGATAGAAAGGTGTGGAGAAGACAGATTAGGCTAGAAGGATAGTAGAAGTGAGTACGTTAGTGCTTGTAGGTAGGAGGGTTTTGTTATCCATGTTAGTGTATCATTTCAGAATGTTGTATCATTTGTTGTTTTACTTGGTGAATCTTGTCTATGGTAATACTAGTGTGATAATTTCTAGTGCATCTTGTCCTTTTACTATTCCTAGTCTAAATTGTCTTATCTTAATCCGGGGGTCCATTGGAAACAACCTCTCTATCTCACCTTTGAGGTAGTGATATGGACTACGTACACTTACCCTCCTCAGACCCCGCTTGGTGGGAATATATTGGGTATGTTGTTGTTGTTCTCTTAAGGTTCATTCAACAATGGTGGCTTAATGTTTTAGTAAATGGTGCAACCACTTCATTTCGGACTTAAATAGGAGGCAATAGTAACACCTCAATTTTTATATGTGTATATCTCAACTTTGTAACGACATAATATGAGAAGTTGTTAATTGGTAAAATAATAGTTGTTCTTTGAGTACCTTTTAGTTCTTAAGAAATGTCATTAAACCAATTATTTCATAATTCTTAAATCTATTATCTAGATATATTGTGGATCAACTATACTTTTAGTCACTGTATTTCCTGGATGATATTGGTCCTTTTTATCTTTGCTCACACTATTGTCCAGACAACTGGCGTAATCTTATTGATAAATGAGGCGGCTGCAAAGAAAAGCATCATATCAAAGTGAAGAAAATGATAATTGATTTCTTTTTTCTGCCTAAGCTTCGATAAATAGAGCTACTCAGTACCTGTACTTGTTGGAGCTGGGAGCTAGCAGGTCTTGTAGAACAGTAGAACCATGCAAAATAAGGAAAAAGCGGATAATATACTGGAGAATGCTAAAGAGCACACAATGTTTCTGTTACTGTATTAAGGTACAAAGCGTACTGTGAGAAAAACAAGCCCTGAATGTTTGATAGTAAATGGAAGATAACTTCCCTCAAAATCAGATGTGGTAATGAACTGGCCTCATTCTACATTTTCTGACTTTATAACAATGTTTTACAACGTTTTCTAATTTTGTTTGTTTTAAGAGGCAAGGACAGCTTGAAGAATAAAGATGTAGAAATTTAAAAGAAAAATATATTTGAGTTCTTTATACCTTCATTGTTGATTTCTTTGAGATCCTTTGAAAGATGAAATAATATAATTTTGAATTCTGACGTATCACCTGGTTTACATACAAGTTATGTAGGGACTAATAATGTAGGAATTATAGCACCAAAGATGTGGCCTAGTGATCAATGAAATGGGCTCATAACCTCACAAAAGCTGATTCAGACACTACAGTTATCAAAAGGAAAATGTAGGAATTATAATGTAAGGAAGATAATATAAGGATTAATAATGGATGTATTTAATGCAAGGTTTATACAACAACAACAACAACAACAACAAACCCAGTGTATTCCCACCTGGTGGGGTCTGGGGGGGTAAGATGTATGCAGTCCATACCTCTACCTCCAAAGAAGTAGAGGTATATGTATTGCTTACATGTATACTAGTGAATGTGTCCCCTCTTTACGTGGTCTTTAAAATTTATCGTTAATTTTAGAAAAACAAATCTTAATCAGTTAAAGAAATGTTAATTTGAAGGTAAAAAGAATGATATTGTGACTACAAGAATATACACTTTATATTTTACATATTCATACACAATCATTTTATAACAAATATTTTGTAGTAAAAGTAATATATATTAACTAATTATACTAATGAAGAAAAATATATGACAAATCTTTTGATCCTGTTCATCCCTTAACAAAATTGTGTCGTCATTATCATCAATTATTAAATTTTTTTCCTCATAAATGTTTAGATAAAAGTTTTTTTATTTTTAAATCATCATAGAATTTTTATATATCTCTCTGTGTCATTATGTTTTTCAGAATAAAAATAATTATCTTTATCATCTAAGTTTTTTCTCGAAACTCGATGCATACAAACGAACTCCTTTAATCAAATAATTCTCGTATTTATCATAAAGGAAAGATGAATGAAAAATAAACCAACAAAAAAAGAATAAGGAAAAGGGAGGGCATATTTAAAATGAAAAAGAGATGTAGCACGAATGAAAAAGTTTTGACAAATTAGGCTAAAGAGAATGAAAGTAAGCAAGTTTTTGTCTTTTTTCCTATTTATTTCACCTTTTCTTTTTCGTGTTTCCTTCCTCCCCCTCTAGTGTCTCCATCACTAAAAGAATTTTCATTCTTTTGAGATAACAAACAACTATTGATTGAGTGATCATCTAAGAAATCAATCCATTAATATACCATCTCAAATAATTAAATATACAAATTTATACAATTTAAATTTGAAACATCTTCGTTTCACCCTCTCTTATTCCATTTATACCAAATAAAAAAGGGAAGGAAAATTTAAAAAGAAAAAGAAGATACAAATTAATTAAAAAGCTATTTCTCTTTATTGTTTTTCCTTCTTTCTCTCCCTCTAATTCCTCAATCAAATCATTAGAAATTTTCCTTTCTCCTTTGTTTTTAAAAATTAGTAGAAGAGAAAGAAATATGCAAAAAATAAAAATAAAAATCATCTCACCTTCTTCTACCATGTCATTTGTTGTTTTTTGTAGCGTCCTAATTTGAATATATAGATCTCCGTCTTTGAAACCTGAAAAGTAATCAAGTTCATGTTAAGAAATTCTTTTATTAAACTGTGGAAATATTAAAATTTCGTACAAACATACACAAGTATGAAGGTATACTAAAAATAATTATTTATCTATGCAAATAATCACATAAAATGATAAAAGTGTTCGTCTATGTAAACAATCACATAAAATGATAAAAAGTGTGAGCAAATGAAGTATGGAGTATAAAGAATAATTTGAAATGTAAAGCGAGTATCCAAATGAAATATATATATTCTGATGTGGCATGTCCTAATGATCAGCAAATCTATTTATCTTTTACCTGGTTTTTTTGAGGTTTTTTGTTCAATTTTAATTATTTACTATTTACTTTTCTAATTAATAAACCCTTTAATTATCACTTTGCCATTACCAAGCACCATTAATTCAGCAAAACTGATAGTCGTCCTCCTTTTTCCCACCTCTCAGCTTTTCTTGATTATGCAAAACCGATAGTCTTCTTCCTTTTGCTATCCTCTCATCTTTTCTTGATTACACCATTTTGGCATTGGCATTTGTTAAACTGTTCTGGATGATTTAATTTCTTTCTCCATTCATAAAAAGCAACTATTCTGTGGTTTCTGCTCGTTCTTCTGCAAGGTACAAATGCCACAACTAAGTAGCTATTTTTTCAAGAGCTTCGGACCTAAAGGAGTTTTTTTAATTGATTTTGATTGATCTGATAAAATGAGTTTTGTTTGATTGATCTGATAAAATGAGTTGTGATGATAATTTGCCAAATGGGTTCTGTTTGATTGATCTGATAAAATGGGTTCTGATGATAATTTTTTAAATTGATTTTCATTAATCTAATATCCTGCAGTGCATTAAGGTGTGGTTTTGATACACTTACACCAAATGCCCTCTTACTCAACTCGTATAATCCAAAAAAGTCACATTTATCTGGTATAATTATTAATTGAATGACTTTAATTAGTACTTTGGTTTCCATCTTATGTGTTGGTTATGTTCAACTGATATGGAATGAACATGAATGTCCATGGTACTGTTAATGAGCTATTAGTTTGTTTCTAATATTTGACTCTTCATAGTCTCCAAATTGAGGTTTCACTTACTTATTTTGTCATAGGACATACCACATAAAAGAGATGTCCAATTGTAGCATTGAAGTAAAAAATAACGTCCTATTCATGTAAAAGTGCTATATGCATCCCATTGCTAATATCATTATCATAGATCGTGTGCGTGAATCCCATCGGTGCTAATCTGAAGAAATATGCTAAAGAAGTATGGGATGACCTGCAAAAATTTCTATCATCTTCTGCTGGACGAGCAATCATTGTCTCATGAATTTAAAGGTTTTTCTTTTTTATTAACTCCACTTTTCGCTAGAATAGTGGTTTTAATATAATATGTGCTTCTTTGTTTCAAGATAATTTCAATAGTGTCCTCTGTATTTATCTTCCGAAGTTAACCCTATGAAGCAAGAAGCAATTATAATGGATAAAAAATTTAAGCTTTCTGAAAGGTAATGTTCAGCTTGAATAAAAAATTTATCATTTCCTTATATAACAATGTTGTTGACATCTATTATTCGTCGTATATGTTGAACTTGCACGTATCTTAAAGCTTTACATTTAGTCATTTATCTCCTTAAAGTTCGTAGTTTGATATTTTCACCTGCCAATGTATACTACAAGAGCCAAAATCAGAAAATACTCATTCTGTTAAGTTTAAAACATTTTATGTACAGCTTTATATGTAGTGTGCTAGCGTAATGCCGGCACAAGTAACTACTGTGGACAATGCATGTGGAGATAGGACAATGTAGCTATAATGGATGGAAGATTTAAGCTTTTCGAAAGGTAATGTTCATCTTGAACAGAAAATTTAGCATTTCCTAATATCACAATGTTGTTGATATCTATTATTCACTGTATATACTGTACTTGCACATATCTTACAGCTTTATATTTAGTCATTTATCTCCTAAAAGTTCATAGTTTGATGTGTTCACCTGCCAATCTCTATATATATAAAAGGATCATTAGAGGCTGTTGATGTGGCATGCCCCAATGATCAGCAAACCTATTTATCCTTTTCCTAGTTTTTTTAGTTATTTTTGTTTACTTTTAATTCATTACCATCTATTTTTCTAATTAATAAAACTATTAATTATCATTTTGTCATTACCAAGCACCATTAACCCAGCTAATCCGTCGGTCTTCCTCTTTTTTCCCTCCTCTCTGCTTTTTATGATTACAGCATTTTAGCGTTGACATTTTGTTAAATTAATCTTCATTCATTTATGTACATGATTTTTTTGTCCATTCATAAAAAGCAACTATCCTGGGTTTCCAATAGCCTTTCTACCAAGTACAAATGCCACAACCATGTAGCTATTTTTTCAAGAGCTTCAAACCTAAAGGAGTCTTTTTTAATTGATTTTGATTGATCTGATAAAATGGGTTCTGATGATAATTTTTGTAAAATTGATTTTGATTGATCTGATAAAATGGGTAGTTTAATTGATCTGATAAAATGGGTCCCTATGGTAATTTGCTTCTTCATGGAAAATTATCCATTGAATAATTAAATTTTGATTGCACGAGTACGCAAGCTATCAATTATGCTTCAATTCAAAATTAACCTTGACATCCAAACTACTACAAGGATTCAGATAGAATTTGCCATTTTTCTTCTCTATGGTAGAGCTGAATCATGTCCACCTGATCTCCAATCCCTAAAAATAAATAATATATAGTGGAAATGTAAGAATACATTAGGTTATTCTGATACCATTTACATTTTGACAAGGCAAAATTTCTGTTTGTAGTAATAAAACTGGCACGCTAACAACCAACAATATGATTGTAGTGAAAATATGCTTCTGTATGAATGTCAAGGATTTGGTGCTAGAGCTCGCTGAAGGAGTTTTAAGGGCTCGTACTGAAGGAGTTTTAAGGGCTTGTACTAAAGGATTTGGTGCTTGGATATATGGAGTTCAAAAAAGGATTCTTCCCTACTGCTGATATTCCAGTTTCTGGGTATACTTGTATAGGTATTGTAGGTATAAAGGATCTTATTCGTCCTGTAGTCATGGAGTCCGTTGCGCTCTGTCGTTCAGTTGGGGTTAATGTACGAATGGTTACTGATGATAACATCAATACTGCAACAGCCATAGCTAGGAAATGTGGTATACTGACCGATCTAGGTATTGCCATTGAAGGTATTATGGGATAAGAGTCAAGAGTAAATACTAAATATGATTCCCAAAATTTAGGTACTTCAATCATTTTGATTTACAAATAAGAGAGAGGAGATTTTAACAAATTATTTGTATAAAAAGCCCCCTGCTCAATCATTATTAAATGTAATTATTTTATTACATTCTCTTTACTTTTTCAGGTGACGTCTAGGTGATGGATCGTTGCAGCAATTGGTACAAAATGGAGTTTACTACTCTCATAATTAGTATATCTCGCATAAATATTCAAATACATCACTTTCTGATTTCAGAGAAAACGAAAAATAGCTTCCCTCTATTTACAGGTTTTTGGTACGAAAGGAGGTCAGAATGCTAATTTTGGTTGCATTTGCACTATTGGATTTTGTTATAGGATTTTCCATGGTTAATAAAGGTCCATTTTTTAAAGTCTTTTTGGTTTCTTTCTTGTGGAATATCATATGGTATAAGGGTCTATTTATGTTTAAACTTTAATAGATTTATCCAGGGCTAGATGTAATACCTTTCCTTAAAAGGATCAAATGCATATTTTGGATAGATGAAGGAAGCGACCAAAAGAAATGAAGACCAAAAATAATGCACTAATCAGCGGATTTTGCAAGCTTATAGAGTAACTAAAGCACTAAGTTTTTATGAAGATATGCAAGCTAGAAGTTTGAATACCGATGAAATCACCTTCAAATTGATTATTGTCACACCCCTATTTTTAACCGCATCAAACCCCGCCAGGGATTTGGTTTTGGAGAAAATGAGTTTTTCCAATTCAAGTGACATTTTGAAAAGGAATTATTTATTTTACAAAGTCGCCACTTGAAATTGAGTTTGGGTGTTCAAAGTCACCTTATTGAATTCCTCTTCAAAAGAAAATGACTCTTAATTTTTGGTCTGCGAACTAGAAATTCGGATAAGGAATTCAGTTGACCAAGGGAAAGGTGTTAGCCACCCCTCGAGTCCTGTGGTTCTAGAACGATTGCTTTAATGACTTATGTCTGTCTTAAATTAATCTTTTAGATATATAATGTTTGTTAGCCTAAAAGTGACTTCTATCCCGCTTCTATTTGTTTTAAAATATATTTAAAACTGTATTGATGTGTGGCTTACCGATAGTAGTACTTTCCAGCCTTTCTACGAGTTTTGGTATATTTCTTGCGCCTTTGTGGCATTTATGAATTGTCCCATTTTTCAAGTCTAGACAAGCACCTAATATGTTTAGAATATACCCAACCCAATTAGATCGGCATCAAATGGTATGTTAATTTTTATTATAATGAATGGTCGGTACCAGAGCTTTCCAACTCCATCTTTAACTTTCTCTTGTATGTTAAAACTTAATTTTCTAGGTGTTAAAACCTAAATCATTCTTTCTACATATCCACGCCCTTAAAGATAAGTTTTTCATCTCTTTATTTATCAATAATATTTTAAAATGCCTAAAAATTTTCTAGCTTTAAAAGTGTTGATTAGTCCATTATGAATTCGAGACACTTATATCTTATTCCTTTTACCCTACGCTAATTAAAATAATAATAATAAATAATAAATTGGAGCCATTAACTTCAACTCTAAGCCAAAACATTTTGACAATTTCATCGGAGATTCAAATATCGTAACCAAATAAACTTAATACCACAATAATCAATTTATTAATAAAAATCATCACACACACGACACCGGGTTAAACACTAGACACCCGCTTAAGTGAGGAAAATAAAACGAGCACAAATACCTAAATGTTATTCCGGATGATTACATGTCCTGATCAACACTTTAAATAACACATACACTTTAAACAAAAAAAATCACACCCCAAACACTTTGAACAAAAAAGCTTAATACCTTACTATTTATTCTAAGAAAGAATCTTTAAGGTTTTATTATGAATCAAGGTATTACGATATTATTACTAAGGCATGTGCAATAATCAATTTCTTTTTTTTTTATGATTAATCCCCACATGTGATTAAAAAAAATAGAAAAAAATAACCTTCATTAGTACATAATATTGTTGTTATCATCAATGTGGTTTCAAGAAACACAGAATAAGGGCCATTGGTTTCATTGGTATAAA
The DNA here is from genome assembly GCA_030864225.1 of Capsicum baccatum var. pendulum. NCBI lineage: Eukaryota > Viridiplantae > Streptophyta > Magnoliopsida > Solanales > Solanaceae > Capsicum > Capsicum baccatum. Next base: position 170,230,568 of record CM061558.1, read on the forward strand.
TTACGGAAATCTAATTTACTTGGTTAATATATATAATTAATTAACCTAAAATATAATTTAACAAAAACTATTTGGTATCCGCGAAACGAAAATAAACAGTTGAATTTCGCGTAGGCATGCAAAATAATTATTCATTATACTACTTTAAATTTAATTACATAAACTTATTAACGTTCACATGCAATAAATATTAATATATTAAACATTCATGAAACTCAAGCAACTTTATATATTGAAATAAAGTTTGGCAGATTCGTGATGTTACATTATAAAAAAAAAGGATTGAGAATTATTTCTTGCAAAAATAATTCTCAACAAAAGAAAATCAAAACCACAAATTCGAAATCTCAAATCAAACCTCAAAATAGAATGGAGGGATTAACAGATTATTAATTTCCTCGACAATCTCTGAGAATTTTATACGGCTGAAAATTGTTGTTGGTATTTCGTTGTTTAGGGGAAGAATTAGAATACTAATTGTTCTGTTTGGTTGCGGGAGAGTTTTTGGTATTATTTTGGGTTTGTGTTTTTTTTCATGAAGAATGTTTTTTTTCCTTTTCTCTCTAGTTTCTCCTTTTTTGGTTTTTCTTTTGTGTTTTGAGTGTTTTATAATAGTGTACGTATATGTGTGTCGTGTTTGGTGTGGAGGACGTGGGGAGAGGTTGGGTGGAAGTGGGAAGGTGGGAAGAGGTTAGGGTAGATTAGGATAAGTTTTTTCTTTTTTTAATTAATATTTTAAATAAAATAAACATAAGAAAATCTATTTAAAATTAACAAAATACAAAATAAGTTAAATAGCTAGTCTTAGAAATATGATTAAGAAATATTAATATCATTAGATTTTTTATTAGAAGTTAAAGAAGAAAACAAATATAATTTAGACAAATTTCTTTTTTCTAAATATAAATAAATAATAAAATAAAAATTTATTTAAAAATGTAACTCTATTTTTGAAGTTGTCAAAAATTTTAAAACAAATTTAGTAAAAATAAGATAAACTTAAACTATCTAATTTAGACCCTAAAAAAATTGAATATTAAAATGATATAAAAACATTAGGTTTGGTCAAAAATTAGGTGTTTACAGAATGCCCCTCTTTGCTTGGAAATATGGAGAATTTTCAAGCAAAGAAGTAAACATGACTAATTTTGGCCCAACCATTTATTCAAAAGTAATACATAAATAAGCAGGAAAGAGGTGAGACCGAACATTGGCTTTGGGCATCCTACATATCTCGGGTTATAAGAGAATTAGGTCACATGTAGTTCAAATTGATATAAGAGTGACTGAATGAGTTGGAGAGTCGAGTTGAGGTCCCATCGAGTTTCCGGTCCGTGGCTCCTTTTATTAAACCAGAAAAAGAAAATGTAAAACTAGAAATAAAAATACAAGATCCTATCTATTCTATTTGTCTTGATTCTCTTGTTTCAGATCTTCCTCTTAGTTCTTCAGTTATTGTCTCACCTTCTTCTGGTGGGTACCTTGATCTCAAGATTTGATCTTAAAGTTAGAATTTGAGACTTGAACTTGCAACTTGGATTGAGTCATTGACACTCTTCCAAAGGACAATTCATAGATTAACTTCGGATGTTTGTTCTCCTAATCAGAAGTTAAAAGATGTCTCTTGAGATGTTGGGATGCTACGGATGCAAAGCTGACTCTAACTATCTTCAAACTGATCATGCTTCTATATTCTGACTGAAGACGGGATTTCATTCTTGAATATACATGTGCTTTGCAGAAAAACTTGCAAGCCATCAAAGAAAATAAAATAAAACAATCAAATTTTTTTTGCCCCAGTTTACACTAGAAAATTTTGTGAGTTATTAGAAAAACTACACAATAATTTAAAAATAAATAAAAATGATAGAAATCAAAGCTAGGTATGCAATAAAATAAGATTCTTGTTCTCAATAATGCGACTAAATGATGTTATGCCTTGTGAATGCATGAAAAAGAATTAGGATTTTGCTTCTTAAAATGCAACTAGGGATTGTCATACCCTATGAAGACATAATGAAAAAAATATGAAGCTTTATTTCCTAAAATGTCAAGTAGGGGATGGCGTCCTATACAGATGAATAAGATGTCAACTAGGGGATGGCGCCCTATGAAGACAAAATAAGATGTCAACTAGGGGATGACGCCCTATGAAGACGAATAAGATGTCAACTAGGGGATGGCGCCCTATGAAGATAAAATAAAATGTCTACTAGGGGATAGCGCCCTATGAAGATGATATAAGATGTCAACGAGAGGATGGCGCCCTATAAAGACGAAATAAGATGTCCACTAGAGGATGGCGCCCTATGAAGACGAATAAGATGTCAACTAGGGGATGACGCCCTATGAAGTTGAAATAAGATGTACACTAGGGGATGATGCCCTATGAAGATGAGATAAGATATCAACTAGGAGATGGCACCCTATGAAGACGAATAAGATATCAACTAGGGGATGGCACCCTATGAAGATGAGATAAGATGTCAACTAGGGGATGTCGCTCTATGAAGATGAGATAAGATGTCAACTAGGGGATGACGCCCTATGAAGATGAGATAAGATGTCAACTAGGGAATGACACCCTATGAAGATGAATAAGATATAAACTAGGGGATGGTGTCCTATGAAGATGAAATAAGATTTCTACTAGGGGATGGCGCCTTGTGAAGACGAATAAGATGTCAACTAGGGGATGGCACCCTATGAACATGAATAAGATGTCAACTAGGGGATGGGGCCCTATGAAGACGAGATAAGATGTCAACTAGAGAATGGCGCCTTATGAAGACGAATAAGATGTCAACTAGGGGATGGCACCCTACAAAGACGAGATAAAATGTCAACTAGGGGATGACACCCTATGAAGACGAAATAAGATATCAACTAGGGGATGGCTCCCTATGAATATGAGATAAAATTTCAACTAGTGGATGGCGCCCTATAAAGACGAATAAGATGTCAGCTAGGGGATGGCGCCCTATGAAGACGGAATAAGATGTCAACTAGGGAATGACGCCCTATGAAGATGAATAAGATGTCAACTAGGAGATGGCGCCCTATGAAGATGAGATAAGATATCAAATAGAGGATGGCGCCGTATGAAAACGAGATAAGATGTCAACTAGGAGATGACGCCCTATGAAGACGAATAAGATATCAGCTAGGGGATGGCACCCTATGAAAAAAAAGATAATTAGGGAGTTTTGTTCCCTAAAGAGTACTCAGGAGATGTTTCACCTGTTGAGGTAAGTGAGATTTTTTACCTTTTATTATTATTATTTATTTATAAAAAATGCCCCAGTTTTGGATGTAAGGAACTTTGAAATTCTTTGTGAATTTTTTTTTAATAGAAAAAAATGCCCCATTAATATACCTTTTAGGGATGTAAAAAAAAAGTTATTCAGCGAGACCGAACCTTATTGTATATTTGCCTACGTATCTTGCGTAGCAAGAATCAGGTCTATCGTAGTTCACGACAAACATAATTTTTTTATTTCATTTTTTGAAAGTATGTGCTTTGTAAATATCTGAAGAATGAAAGAATGAAATTAATTCCTTTCTTGACTTCAATTGGTAGCGTTATGGTCGAGTTATCTCTAATTACTTTCGAGCAAAAATCAAGATCAACTTAGAAGTGATCCCTATAGTTTCAAATGGTACCTCGAATATACTTCATTTTCGACAAGATCTTTTTATCTTGCCTCAATCAAGTGTTTAAAATCCTTCTTATCCTCAAGTTTCAAGTGCCCTTACCACACCTAAAGTCCTAATTTACTCAACTATCACCATTATTCTAAAAAAAAAAAAAACCAACTAAATATCATATGTCTCTTTCTCTTATAATTGGCAAGCCATGTCATTAACCCATATTTTTGATAATAAACCTATTTAAATCATTAAACGTATTTAGTCAAAATTATATGCTTATTCTTTTCTTTGAAAGAAATATATTAATTTATTAAGAAGAAATTTACATCGTTAGAAATCTTTTACCATTACTCAAACTTATTATTTTTTCTAAAGTTATTTTTTTGAATTGTTATCCATGTGTTTTGGAAATGCTTATAAGAATCGCTTTTATTTTCGTTAAGACAATAATATCACTCAGTTATCATTATTTTTCTCAAAAAAATCACTAAATACCTCAATGGTCTCTTCCTCTCCTAATTAGCATGTCATATGAACAAACCATCATTTTAAAAAAAAGTAAAAAAAATATTAACTCAACAAACTCATTGAAACCAAAATTATAATCTTATTTTTTTAAAAAAATGTACGTTAATTTATTAAGAAGAAATTCTCATACTCAGGTATTTATACTTTTTATCTAGATTTATTTTTGTAGATGATCATTCAGGTTTTTATATATAATTTCCTACAATGATCAGTTGTTTTCTCAAAAAAAAAAAAAAATATCACTAAATTAAATAACTTATTTAGAGATTTTAACTTGCATGTAAAATAATATGGTAAAGATGTGTGGCAAAGAATTCCTAAGCATGAAAATTAAAGTAATGCATTTTTTTAGAAAAATAAAGAATAAAGATTTAATTTTGGTTAAGTGAGTTTGATGAATTAAATGATTTATTATTTTAAAAAATGTGATTTTAATAACATTGTGTGCCAACTAAGAGAGAAGAATATTAGTACTGTCTTTGAGGAAAAGAGTGATAATTGAGTGATATTGTGGTCTTAAATAAAACATAAGTGATATTTGAAGGAAATTCCCAAAATAGCTAAATGGTAAATGTCATTAATGTTGATCAAAATTACAATATTGCCTTTGGTAGTTCCACTACTCATCTTTCTACACCAACACAAATTCTAAGAAAATTATAGTGATGAAGCCCCTGAACATAAATTCAGGAAGCCCCTGAACCTTACTAGTGAAGTTTTATACTCATGAGGGTATTTTTGTAAACCAATATTTTCTTATAAAAATAATACAAGACATTTAATTTTTAATACATCATATCTAACAGTGTATAAGAGATAATGTCAATATAACTAATGCAAGCATAATTAATACCAACATTATTAATACAATTACTATTAATTCACCTTATTCGGTATTGCAGCGTCTTCAAGTTTGATGAAATTCTATTGCTCTATTTTCCTACTTTACTGTAACAACCTAAAAATTTGATGGAATATGTGAAATTTATTATTTTGTGTGATTTGACTGTTTTATCCCTCTCCATAGTTGCATTATGGTATTTCTGGGGTGTGAGAGGGATTGACATATTTTTCAATGCATTTTGGTATCATTTATGCAATATTGTGATTTTTGATGGCTTTGATAGCCTTATTTTAGACTTATGGGGACATCTTTTGATCCGTGTGATGGATGGATCAACGAACTGTGCCAGCAGCTTCAAAATATCTATTTTAGGCTAGGTAGACCTTTGGTTGAGATTTTGGTGCTCCCGAGCTCATTTCGACCTATTGATTGGAAAGTTGAAAAATTAAAAATATGGGTGTGGGACCCACATTTGATTAAAACGACCACGGATGGAAAATAAGACTTCGCCAGCAGATTCGTAATATTGATTTTAGGGTGTTAGCATATATGATATGATTCTACGGCTTTTAAATCTCATTTTGATCTTCGATTTGAAAAATTATGATTCCGGATTTTGGGGAGTCAACTATGTCAAAATGATATTTTTTTGAAAATCTGAATTCGCCAACACGTCTGGAACATCAAATTTAGTGTGGCCGCATAGTTCGTTTACATATATCGGACTCCAAACGAATTCCGGGCACCTTATTGAAGTCTGGATTGGACTTAAAATTGAAAAAACAACAACTTTTTCTATTTTAGTGCAGATTTTCTGCACTATTAAAATAGTTTTTAGGTCCATATTGCTCATTTTTCATCTTGCCTCTTGAGAGTTAAACCCTAAATAGTATGGGAGCTTAAAAGTGAAGCTTGTAGGATCTTGGAAAGCTAGATTAACATTTATTTCTTGATTTTATTACAGATTTAAGGTAAGAATTCACCCTTTTCGTAGTAATTTCTTGATTTATTTCTCAAAATCCCAAAAATCTTAGGACTTAATTCTAAACCCCATTTTCACTTGAATAATGTTCTTATCTTATAATTAATAGTTTTTCAACAATTTAACCTTAAAAACAACTCTGATTCATGATTTTAGCCTGGATTTCCACGATTTTACCCGGCAAAGCTCAAAAATGATTTTTCTTCAATTTGAACCTCATTTTTTACTCGATTTATCTTGAGTTTTCAAATTTAGGTCCCTAAAAATATGGTGAACATATTTTTGAAGTAAAGTTCTGATTTTGCCCTTTTTTTTTCGAAAACCTGTTCTAGGGGTTCGTTTTGACCCCGAACCAAAAGTAGTCAATATGGGTGTCGTTGATTTTTTTTATGCATAAATTTTATATTTGATATTTTTAGTGGAGTTCAAGATTGTTCATGAAAAGTAAGGTCGTGGATTCGAAGTATAGCGGATCGGTTTCGGCTTTTGAGGTAGGTTATGACTTAACTTTTTCAGACTGGGATGGGTAGTAAACGATGATATAAAATGCATGTTAAGGGTGAGAAATAATCATGAAAAATGACTATTTATTTGGTGTGCCCATGTGGGGGCTTATATGATGTAATTATCAAAATTGAGTTATTATATAATATGTGTAACCGTGTGGGGTCCTATGTGATTTTAATAGTCTTGAATACATCTGAACAAGTATATTGTGTTGTTAAGATGCTTAATATGGTACCATTGGTGTATTTTGATTATATTCATACTTTATTGGCATATGAGACATGTAGAAATTCGTGTATGAAACTGAAATAACGAGTAGATATTGGCTCACATGGTTGTGGAAATATATCATTGTGGTTGATTGTGAAAATACTCATTGTAATTGGTTGTGAGAATTACATCCTCATATATTACTTATTCATGAAACATTGGTACCACCGTGGAAATATTTGAGAAACACTGGCAACACCTTTTTAAAACCCTTCCAGAGGGATGTATCGGGGAGGAGATATTATAACACCTTATAGAATCTTTTTCGAGGGATATGCCGAAAAGAAGATATGAGATATGTGGATTTTTACAGGTTTATTAACCCCCATGGGTCCTACGTTAGAAGGCTTACCTCCATAGGTGTATACGAGGATTGTGCGACGATACTGGAGGTTGTGCGATGACCTCGTGCATCATCATCATCATATACATTGCACTTACTTTATTGTGTTATGTTGTGTTGTATTTCCATATTGAATTGTCATCTATTTATTTATCGTATCTTCTTTTACTTATATTTGATGATCTTGTATATGCATGTTCCCCCTTGTTCTTCTTATATGTGATATAATACATACTTTTGTTCTATCTTGGTGTGATATTTCAATATATGTGAGATATATTAGAACTGTTAGTGCAAGCGGTGTGGGATACCTTTGTAGGATATTTTCTGATTGCAGGTTACGTGCCCTTAGTGTATATTTTGTATGCTTTATTTACTACTTTGCTTGTACGGCCTATGATATATACTGAGTATAAGTGGAACGTACTCATGCCTATTGCACCCTTTTGGTGTAGGTCCTAGCTCGAGTGTGCCTCAGCTTAATTGACTCGAACGATTATTAGAGTTTCTAAGGTAGTGGTTGGACGTTTATGCGTTCGAAGTTCACCTCTATCTTTCTATAGTAGTTATGTTTTTATTAGTATCTGGAAATAAATATTATTCCTTTGTGGTTATTTTTCTGATGTATTTGACTCTTGGATGGTATCAGTAGTTCTTACAATATTAACACCTGGTTTTGAGCATGATTGGTATTTTTGATAAGTTCTTTCCATATTGTTATGATTAATTATATGGTTTGGCTTCGTTCTAGAAGCCTTACCTTGGGATATTTCTATATTTTTACTTTTCATATCAGTTTGGGTGATAGGCTTACTTGTCAAGGTACACCGCGACAAGTGCTATCATGACCCTTATTTTTGGGTCATGTCAAATTGGTATCAGAGCATCCGGGTTTAGTTGGTCTCAATGGTGTAAGAACGATATGTCTTATAGAGTCTCATGGATTGGTACATAAACGTTCACATCTATCTTCGAGAGGGTATAGGATGTCTTTAGGAAACTTCCCTCATTCTATTCTTTATCGTGCGCAGTTCTTTTATACTTTGTGTTCTGAGCTGTGTTTTAATCTTTTTGCACGAATGGTATGGCTTATACTACTATCAATTGGGATATGTTGTGAGTGGTTGGTGGAGATTATTTGTCGGTTGTAGGCCTTTTGATGCTCCTGATTTGTCATAGGATCAGTTTGCAGATGTCTTTCTAGAGAGATTCATGTCTTACAGTTTGATGAATCGGATACAGGATAAGTCTGATCATTTGGAAAAAGGATCCATGACAGTTGTTAAGTATGAGGTATATTTCCATGCCCTGTCCAGATATTCCTATGATAGCATTTCCATCGAGTCTGAAATATTTAAAAGATTGAGAAGGTTTTGGATGTATCCTTTCAGTTGGCTACATCTCAGATGGCTTTACTTGGGGCTTCTTTTCAGAGTATTGTGGATCAAGCTAAGATGTTAGAGGGTATTCTTAGTGTATCTTAGAGAGGCGCCAAGAAGGTATGGCATTTTGGTGACTTTAAGAGTCAGGCCTCTCGAGGTAGAGATTTTAAAGGTTCTCGTGGATACCATAGTAGTCGAGTGGCAGCTTTACAGAGTTTAGGTGGTGGATCTTCTAGTTCAGCAGTTCATGTTGGCTGTTTGAGGTCAGTTATACCTTCTTTTATTGAGACTGGTTATAGAGGTTACTATGTGAGTGATAAGATTGGCCATGTGGCCAAGGACTGTCCCTGCCGGGTGGTTCAAGATACTCCTATTCTAGTTGTGAGAGGTAGGGGTACTACCAGAGATGCGAAGGGTAGAGGTAGTAGAGCTCGAAAGGGTGGTCGTGGGGCCACTCAGGCAGTTAGTGTTCGTGGGCCCACCTAGGCAGTTGGTGGTCGTGGTCAGTGTTATGCGATACCAGCCAGACCTGAGGCAGAGGCTTTTGATGCTGTGTTTACAGGTATCGTCCCCATTTGTTTCAGACCTGCATCTATATTATTTTATTTTGAATCGACTTTCTCCTATGTGTCTATATATTTCGCTTCAGATTTTAATTCTGTCAGTGAGCCTCTTGCCATTCCTATTTGTGTATCTACCCCAGTAGGTAATTCTTTAGTGGTGGATCGATCTTACCGATCTTGTGTTGTGACTTTTGTCAGGTGTGAGACTTTGGTAGACTTGCTTGTGTTAGATATGGTCAATTTTAATGTTATTTTGGGTATGGATTGGTTGGCTCCTTATTATGCTATCTTAGATTTTTTTTGCTAAGACTGTGACTTTAGCTTCACTGGGTGTACCAAGGATAGCTTGGAAGGGCACACTTAATTCGGGTCCTACGAGGATAATTTCTTATGTTTAGGCTCGTAAATTGGTTGAGAGGAGATATTTATCTTACTTGGCCCATATTCGTGACACCACTGTTGTTTCACCTCCTTCTTCAGATTCTCTTTGTGTTGTCCATGAGTTTATGAATGCGTTCCATACAGACTTTCCTAGTATGCCTTCGGATCAAGATATTGATTTTATTATTGATGTTTAGTCGGGCACCAAGCCCATTTTTATTCCTCCTTATAGGATAGCCCTAATAGAGTTGAAGGAACTGAAGAATTGGTTGCAAGAGTTATTGGATATAGGATTTATTCGACCTAGTGTTTCACCTTGGAGTGGGCCTCTTTTGTTTGTGAATAAAAATGATGGGTCTATGTGGATATGCATTGATTATCGAAAGTTGAATAAGGTGATGGTTAAGAATAAGTATCCTCTTTCTCGCATCGATGATTTGTTTGACTATCTTCAGGATGTTGTAGTGTTTTCGAAGATTGATTTAGGTCCAATTATCACCAGTTGAGGATTGGAGCTTTGGATATTCTAAAAATAACTTTTCAGACTTGATATGGTCATTATGAGTTCTTGGTCATGTCCTTTGGGTTGACCAATGTCCCTGCCGCATTAATGGAGTTGATGTACCGGGTGTTTTCACGATAGCTTTACTCCTTTATTATCGTATTTATAGATGATATCATGGTGTATTCCCAGAGTGAGGTTAAGTATGAGGAGCATTTGTGGATTGTGCTTCAAAGATTGAGGGATGAGAAGTTATATGTGGAGTTCTCTAAGTATGAGTTTTTGTTAGAGTGTGTTTCTTTCTTGGGTCATATGGTGACAAATGAAGGTATTCTGATTGATCTAGCGAAGGTTGCAGCGGTTCATGATTAGACTAGACCTACTCGCCCATTGAGATTTGGAGTTTCATTAGCTTAGCAGGTTATTATCGATATTTTATTGATTTCTCTTTTATTGCATCTCCTGTGACTAAGTTGACTCAGAAAAATATTTCCTTCTAGTTGTTTGATTCTTGTAAATCAAGCTTCCAAAAGCTCAAGGATTTATTGAATTCAACTCCTATATTGGCTTTGCCCAAGGAGGGCGTGGGCTTTATCGTATTTTGTGATGCTTTCGGTATTGGATTGGGTGTTGTGTTGATGTAGGAATAAAGGTGATTATATATGCGTCTCGTTAAGATTGAAGCCTCATGAGAGGAATTATTTTACCCATGATTTGGAGTTGTGCGCAATTGTGTTTACCTTGAAGTTGTGGAGGCACTACTTGTATGGAACACGTTGTGAGCTTTTCTCAGATCATCGTAGCCTTCAGTACTTCTTTAACCAGCGAGATCTTCATATAAGGAAACGTCATTGGCTTGAGTTGCTTAAGGATTATGACTTGACTAATTTCTACCATCCGGGGAAAGCTAATGTGGTTTCAGATGCCTTGAGCCGAAGGTTGACTAGCATAGGTAGCTTGGTGCATATTTTGACCCAAGAGAAGCCTTTGGCCTTAGAGGTTCAATTTGTAGCTCCCCAGATGGTTAGACTTGATATTTTGACACCTGGGTGTGTTTTGTCATTAGTGGAGGCTAGATCTTCTTTGATAGAGTAGATTTGAGCTCATCAGTTTGATGATGTTGGATTGATATTGATTCGAGATATGGTTTTAAGTGGGGAGTCTAAGGAAGCCTCACTTTTCAGATGGAGTTTTAAGGATTGCGGGCCAAGTTTGTTTGCCGAGAGTGGGAGACTAGATTAGGTTGATCTTAGAGGAGGCCCATTGTTCTAGATATTCTATCTATCCAAGTATGACTAAGATGTATTGTGAGTTGAGGCACACTACTGGTGGGGTGGTATGAGGTAAGATATGGCATATTTTGTGGCTTGTTGCCTATGTTGTCAGTAGTGGAGGCCGAGCATATGAGACCTGGTGGATTTCTTCAGAGGTTACCCATTCCTGAGTGGAAGTAGGAATGGATTACCATGAATTTTGTGACTGGTTTGCCTTGTACATCTTATGGTTTTGACAGTGCTTGGGTTATTGTGGATTGATTGACCAAGTCAGCTTAATTTATTTTGGTTCGGGTCTCATTCAATGCTCAGAGGTTATCCCCTATCTTCATTTGTGAGATTGTGCGTCTGCATGGTGCGTCAGTGTCTATTATTTCAAATCGAGGTTCTGTGTTCACATCTTACTTTTAGAAGGCTATTTAGGGTGAGTTGGGTACTCGAGTTAATCTTAGAATAGCATTTCACCCAGACCGATGGCCAGTAAGAGCGGACTATCCAGGTTTTGAAGAATGCTCCGCGTATGCGTGATGGATTTTGGTTGCTAGTGGGAGCAGCTTTTGGATTTAGCAGAGTTTGCATATAATAATAGCTACCGTTCCAGTATTGATATAGCTCCTTTTAAGGAGTTGTATTGTCACAACCCGAATCGAGGCCCTGACCGTAACGAGCATCCTGAACTATGAAGGCCCAGGCGCCCCTTTCTTTCTGGCAACCATACACAACATTCATATACTTTAACAAATGCGGAAGTAAGCAATAAAGATGGTAACATGGTCAAATCACTTAGTTCAGCGAAATAATATGAAACTTGAGTTCACAACATTCAAAAAAACATTTACCAGTCTGCGAAATCTCTAACACTATGGAAGTCAACATCGGTCTAAAAACTGGGACAAGGCCACCATTCAGACCGTAAAACAAGAGAAATAATAAATTTTAATGACCAAGCCTTTCGGAATCGAGAAGGCATACCAAATGTAACTTCTAACACCCAAATCTACTGTTGAACGGGACCCCGGGATTGTGTCTCAGATCCTGAAATACGGGGGGGGGGGGGGGGGGGGGGGGGTGGGGTCAATACAGATGTACTGGTATATGAAAAAACTCAAAATAACATGTTTTATACAAAAATAGATGAGAGCATTTCATAATAACAGTGAACATAATATAAGTAGAAATACATGGGCATATTTAATAAACTTCAAATCAATTCTTGACAACCTTGACTAACTCTTTGTTATTCTTCTGAGCTAGTCGGTACACCTTACAAATTCTAAATTACATGGGCTATATGGAACCCGCCCTTGAATCGGCGGCCGAGCCTTAATCCAAGTAGCCGCCAGGATTTGGAGATAGTTATACCCCCCATGTGAGCACAACACAGGAATCCCCCTCATGGGAGATGTCCTAATTATTTTATTATCCTCCCATGTAGGATACAATATCATATGATCTGCATTGGCAACTACTATTTCCAGCGATGAGCCCTTACACTCAAACGCCTTCTTCGGGTAACCTACTAGCTCTCTTAAGCCCAATTTTTAGTTCTTTAAAATGTATATGTTCATACTTTTAAAACATTCAATACTTATCTTTTTAAGGGCATGAAATCACCGGGTATCGTTATACCCTGACTTGCAAGTCAATCAAATCACATTATATCAATATGTAGCCCTTTTCACTTATTAGCATATTAGTGACCACCGTAACTTTTAAACATCAGATGAGAGAGAGTTATGTAATAAATCTTTCATTCAAAATCTTTATCAAAACGTTCTCCTCCCAATTGCGGAATCAATAGGTGGTCACCCCATATTTGAAATTTCTTAAAATTCAAGGAAGTTAATTTGACACAATGAACATTTATCATGTGAAAACATATACTCATCATGTCATAAACAGTACCAAACCATGATCATTTAACAATCATTCACCCATTAGTTTTTCATTTGGAAAGTTCATTCCTTTAAACAACCCATAACAATCAAAATCGACAATATCATGATTAAAAGGGGAGTTTTTATCATTTATGCTCTCATTCAAACTTTACAAAATATACAAAATCAAATATACACAATTATAGTTCAACTTTCATGAAAAGTGGTTCAAGACAACATATATTTTTCATCAAAACAATCCCATGATGCATATTTTTCGAAAACAATATTGAACAATTCATTATGAAACATAATTAGGGATCTTTAATCTTGATAAAAATTTTCAACTTACGCCCATGGTTTTTAGAGCAGTCCCACATACCTTAGATTATAAGATTTGAAAGATGGAACCCGAATCTTCATCTGTTTTCTTGAAATCTTGAACTTAAGGATTGGTTCTTGATTTCTCGTTCTTGGAGGTGGCTAGGGTTTTTAGTTTTGGGAGAAAATTGAACAAAAGAGGCAATTGATGCTTCTAGGGGCTGAAATTCTATGTTATAGAAGGATTAGGGGTGAAGAAAAGGACCATTTTTCCGTTAAAAATGTGAAAACAGAACCTAGAAATTAGGTGCGTGTGACAAAGCGCGCGTCGCATGCTAATGGCACGCAACTATTGCCTCTCTCATGAAAATGGCTGTAACTTTTCGCGCAGGTATTGAATTTTGGAAAAATTAATATCGTTGGAAAGAGGATTCAAAGACCTTTCCTTTTATATATAGTATACCCTATAATTATATATATATACAAGAAGTTATGGTCGATGGAAATTGATCCTAGTTTAGACGCTCACCGAAACTCAATCGATAGGAAAACTTTCAACTCGCCCTTGAGTTGAGAGACCTATAAGATCTCAATTCATGCTCAACATGACTACCACACTACATAATTGATTAAAACACTAAATTTGTATATGATTTGTGGCTTTTGGAACTTTTACAACTAGGAATGACGATTTACGTTCTAGCCCAAAAATGTGGGATGTTACATTATCTCCCCCTTAGGATCATTCGTACCTGAATAATGGGTAAGGTCCTTTTGAAGCTCTAAAAGTTCAGAACAAAGAATATAATTTTGCATTGAACATTTTTTTTTCTTAACAAAATATGTAACAACATCAAATAAGCTTCATGATAACCCCTAGCGAAATGTGTAAGTACGAAACATCAGGCAATGAGACTTTATGTAGGGATGATCTTGCACACGAGCTCTATGAACCATAATCATCACAACATGAGGCATGTGTTAATTTGGTGATAACAGGACTGACTTACATCGATACTAATCATGAAATAAGGTTTTCATGGAGCACAGCATTAGAAGCATTCTCCACTTTACAAAGTACCACGAATAGACTTAAACTTAGAGGCATAATCGTCTATACCCCAAAAAATAAATAGCATACTTCACACTCACCAACTTACACTTATCCAATCAAACTTATAGCCATAAGAATTTGAGTTCTACTACTTAGTATTGCTATGTTGAAGCCTAACTTGGAGTTAAAAGGTGCAAACTTAAGCTATGGGACCCTGTACTTTACATCACTTTAAGAATATTTCTTTACCTTATCAATACCATCAAACACACTCGAGATTTAATTTAGAGAGTACTAACCGCGTAGCACATAGGTTAGTGTTTTCAGCAACCACAACATTCTAGCCTAATCATTACTACACCCACTACATGGATCTCCCCACTAAGACCAATAATTTCAATCATTCTTACTATGAATTTTGCCACATAGCTCCTTCTTAACTATCTCACATAATAAAATTTCATCTCCTTCTTCCCCCTTCTTCTATAGCCTTAGCTCAAACAATCACATAAGAAATTTTCACCTTCAAGAATATCTACTCCCCTACCTAACACATTACTATGGTTCCACAACCACCATTACTCTAACATACGGAGGGTCATTAAGGGACCCGAGCATACACATCATGAATAGAAGTAACACTTGTCAGACCATAACTTATACTTATTGCACTACTCAAGGAGGGACATGAGGTGAAGACATGATAGAATAGACACAAAGTGCTTCATATATCAAGTGTCTGGATTACAAGTAAAGAGACGTCTGGCATAAAAAAATATAGTACGAGTACTTAGGATAGACCATAGCGGGAAACACAAGCCGAATTAAAGTAGGTGGAATTGACCCAAACGCCCCTTGAAAATGTAACTGAAAGCTGAAAGTTTTTGGAGAGTGTGCACCGCATGCTCTATTGCATGCTACCCAGGTGTGGATTGGAGCGTGCGTCGCATGCTAATCGCACGTAGCTACTATTTTGGACTTCCAAACATGCCCTTACGCTCATTCAAAATTTCCGAAACTTACCCGAGATGTACCCTTGACACCCCCAATCATGAATCAACATACAAATCGACATTCTAAAGCTGAGAAGGTCAAAAATAAAATCATCAAAGATTAGGAGCTCAAAAATGTGACTAAGTCTTTTTCTTTAACACTTTGAACCAAAAAAGTCTTGAGTTCGCACCACTTTAGCATTCTAGCTAATTCCGACATAAAAATGAATTAGTGATATATAGAAACATATTTTCTTAGGACCAAGCATGCTGAGAGATATAGATTTTCATAGATCATGAACAACATGACATATGTCTTGAATATATGAAAGATTGAATTACTGAGAGACATAATTGCTTCTAGTTTGGAGGTCAGATCATAAACATAAGTCCATAGAGAAATCGAACCATAGGCATAGGCATGACTTGAACATATGACGTAGGACATTAGCAGAATAATCTCCGAAATAGAAGTAGGAGGAGTATGCTTGAGTAGGAATAGGAAATGGTTTATCACAATTCTTACTTGAAACCTGACACTGCGAAAAAAAAGTATTTTCTTTTGGAATTTCTTTAACCCGTCATCTCCTCCTTAGATCAAAGTCATATTTCTAGACTTACGGACATAACATCACATCAAAATCTATAGTCACAACTCTCAACACAAGAGGAAAATCACCACATACTTAAAATCTAAACTCTCCCTAAAGAACTATACCCTGAAGGCCTTACTTTTCTGTAAATGCTACTTTTAACTTCCGCTAGCCTCTATAGCCATCACTCTACAACTCCCACTCTCATGAGTGCATGCATCCACACTCCTTATCACAAAAGGGGTATCAGTATATACATGAACACCAATTCCTCTCGTTAGTCTCTAATAAAAAGACACTAAATTATTTTCTAGGACATCCCCTTTCAGGGACACTAATCGTAATCTCTTCTAACTCCCAAAGTCATCAACTTACGACTAATATTTTCATGTGCATAGATACCCACGTTTCTAAATACTTAACTCTCCATCTTTAATTCCTTAGAATACTGTTATTACACCACTAATCATATAACCTACAACTTCATAAAATCTGTAAGACTATACCAAGGGCGCATATTGCGTACCTATTTTTCCTCGATTCAACTCCAAAAAGCATTGAACAATATCTTTCCAGACTTTTCCTACTATAAGATTTAAGAATTAAATCTAGGTACACAAAATACGTATACATATAAAACTTTATTTAGCAACCTGCTACCAGGGGTTTAAATTATTCCTATATACTCATGTTCTTATCCACTTAATGATTCAACCACAATACATCATTTTAACACTAGTCCTCATGTACACATATACCTCACGATTACCACTTAAACTTTTTATAAATCATCAACCTAGGCCATTTCGCACATCACATCAAGCCTGCTAATTACTCCAAAAAACATAGATCATTAATCTTAAGTTATTATTCTCACCACTACACTCCACACCTAAACTCTATGTTTAAAGTTCAAGCCTGTTGTCTATCCTCAATTATATAACACCGGTAAAGAATGCCACATACTATACTAGCCTATTAAATTGGGGAATCAACCCAAATACTTCACTTCACTTAGCTACTACCTACAATCACAACCCCTCTATAACCCCACTTTTACAACTCAAAATCCACTACTAAAGAAAAGACCATCAAAGAGGTAAAGTCAAATGATTAGTTTAGTCAATCTTAACCTAGCAATATAACCCATTTCAATCTTATCAACATATTCTAATTTCTCACATCATACTTACTTAATCGTACATCACAATGATCTTCCAAATTCAATAATCACTAATGAGTCTCTACTTACAAATTACTAACTAATCTACCCATTTCCATTCAAAGACTATAAATGATTTCTACAACCACCATAACCATCCATTCTGTGATCCTTCCCTATTCTGAATAAATAATAATCATATCATGTATCTTCCTTCACAGACTACCATACAATCTACAAATATTATTTCGCATTAGTCTATTATTATACCACATTAGTCTATAACTATACAATGGCAACCCACTCCTCAATCTATGATTATATAACTAAAACTATTTATTAATGCAAATGTCAGCCTTACTCTGACTGCAACCTTGTGACTTTATATCACCAACTTCTAGACCATCTCACTACCAATAGGTCATAAGACTTTAACATACACTAATACTCAGGTGGATATATAGTTCCAACATTCTGCTACACATCATTATCCTAAAACATCACATCCCCAACAAGAATTTTTATTAAAGGAGACTGAATACACTCCATACCTCAGGTTCAACCGCATAACTGATGTAGATAGGTATATATGCTTAAATAAACAAACTTTAAAGCACTCATGAACTCCTCTCAAGTCCTTGTGCAAATTCATAACTTTATGGACAACTCAATTATAGAGAACCACATCGCTGGGGGAGCTAGACTCTTAGACTTATATCGCCTCGACAATGAGGCATGACCCATGAAATAAGAACAAGGAATAAACTTGGATAACTTTCTTATGGACTACTCTATAGGACGAACTAGAGTATGAAAGAATGGGAAACAACTTCCAAATGCCCGATAGCCTCCTGATTATAAGTTTGGTGCACAACACACCCATAAGAAATACTCTACTAAACACAATTTTGTAGACACCATGGGACCATGAACCGTGATTTGATACCAAGTTTTTCATGACCCGAACCAAGGCCCTGGTCGTAATAAGCATCCCAAACCATGAAGGCCCGGACACCCCTTTCTTTCTGGCAACTATACACCACATTCATATACTTTAACAAATGCAGAAGGAAGAAATAAAGATGGTAACATGGTCAAAACACTTAGTTCAGTAGAATAATACAAAACTTGAGTTCACAACATTCAATAAAATATTTAACACCAGTCTGCGAAATCTCTAACACTGTGAAAGTTAACACTTATCTAAAAACTGGGACAAGTCCCCTAGTCAAATCGTAAAACCAGAGAAATAAAAAAGTTTAATGACCAGACCTTCTGGAATAGAGAAGGCACACCTACTGCAACTTTTGACCCACGAATCTACTGTTGAACGGGACCTCGGGACTGTGTCTCAAATTCTGAAATATAGAGGGGTCAATACAGATGTACTGGTATGTAAAACAACTCAAAATAACATGTTTTAAACAAAAGTAGATGAGAGCATTTCATAATAACAGTGAACATAATATAAGTAGAAATACATGGGCATATTTAATAAACTTCAAATCAATTTTTGACAAACTTGACTCACTCTTTGTTATTCTTCTGAGCTAGTTGGTACACCTTAAAAATTCTAAATTCCACGAGCTATGTGGAACTCTCCCTTGACTCGACGGCTAAGCCTTTAATCCAAGTAGCCGCCCGAATTTGGAGCTGGTGATACCCCCCATGTGAGCACACCACAAGAATTCCCTTGATGTGAGATGTCTTAATTATTTTATTATCCTCCCATGTAGGATACAATATCATATGACCCACATCGACAACTATGGTTCCCGGCGATGAGCCCTTACACTCAAATGCCTTCTTCGGGTAATCTACTAGCTCTCTTAAGCCCAACTTTTAGTTCTTTAAAGTAGACATGTTCATACTTTCAAAACATTCAATACTTATCTTTTTAATGGCATGAAATCACCGGGTATCATCATACCCTAACTTGCAAGTCAATCGAATCACATCATATCAATCTGTAGCCCTTTTCACTTATTATCATATTAGTGACCACCTTTACTTTTAAACATCAGATGAGAGAGAGTTATGCAATAAATCTTTCATTCAAAATTTTCATCAAAACATTTTCCTCCCAATTACGAAATCAATATGTGGTTACCCCATATTTGTAATTTCTTAAAATCAAAGAAAGTTATTAATTTGACACAATGAACATTTATCATGTGAAACAATATACTCAACATATAATAAATAGTACCAAACCATGATCATTTAATAATCATTCACCCATTAGTTTTTCATTTAGAAAGTTCATGCCTTTAAACAACCCATAACAATCAAAATCAATAATATCCTGATAGAAGAGGGAGTTTTGATCATTCATGCTCTCATTCAAACTTTACAAAACATATGAAATCAAATATACACAGTTATAGTTCAACTTCCATGAAAAGTGATTCAAGATAACATATATTTTTTTTCAAAACTATCCCATGATGCATATTTTTTGAAAACAATATCGAACAATTCATTATGAAACATAATTGGGGATCTTTAAAATTGATAAAACATTTAATCTTACGCCCATGGTTCTTAGACTAGTCCCACATACCTTGGATTATAATATTTGAAAGATGGAATCCGAATCTTGATCTATTTTTTTGAAATCTTGAACTTAAGGATTAGTTCTTGATTTTTTGTTCTTAAAGGTGGCTAGGGTTTTTAGTTTTGAGTGAAAATTGAAGAAAAGAGGCAATTGATGCTTCTAGGGTCTGAAATTCTATGTTATAGACGGATTAGGGTGAAGTAAAGAACCCTTTTTTCCCTTAAAAATGCGAAAATAGATAGAAATTAGGTGCATGCGACAGAGTGCACGTCGCACTCTAATCGCGTGCAACTACTATCTCTCTCACTAAAATGGATATAATATTTCACTCGGGTATACAGTTTTAGAAAAATTGATATCTTTGGAAAGAGGACTCAAAGAACTTTCATTTGATATATAGTAGGCCCTATAAGTTGATATATACTAGAATTTATAGTCGATGGAAATTGACCCCAATTTAGACGCTCACCGAAGCTCAATCGATAGGAAAAGTTTCAACTCACCCTTGAGTTGAGGGACCTCTAAGATGTCAATCCATGCCCAACATGACTACCACACTAAATAATTGATTAACACACTAAATTTGCATAGGATTTATGGATTTTAGAACCTTTACACGTAGGAATGATGGTTTATGTTCTAGCCCAAATATGCGGAGTGTTACATGTATGGTACGTGTTGTCTCTTCCAAGTAGGTTGGTTTGATGTTTAAAAGGTGAGACCTCGAGGTATATACTTACTTCGTGAGTCTTTGAATAGAGTTCGGGTCATTCAACTAAAAGGTGTGATGAGGTTTGGGAAGAAGGGCAAGCTTAGCCCCAGGTATATTGGTCTATTTGAGATTCTTTGGACTTTTGGTGATACGGCTTATGAGTTAGCTTTGCCTCCTGATCTATCAGCTGTTCATCGAGTTTTTTATGTTTTTATGCTTCGTTGCTATATTCCTGATGATTCTCATATCACTCATTGGGATTTAGTTCAGTTAGATGAACGGTTGTCCTTTGTTGAGGAGCCAGTTTCCATTTTTACTAGGGATATTAAACAGTTGCGCTTTAGAGTGATCCCTGTGGTTAAGGTCCAGTGGTGACATCTACCTGTAGATGAGGTTACTTGGGAGGTTGAGTCTGATATGCATATTTCTTATCCCCATCTCTTTGTTGATTTGGGTATTTCTTTTGCCTTAGTTCGAGGACGAATTAGATTTTTAGTGGTGGGTAAAGTAATGACCTAAAAATTTGATGAAATAACAAAAAATTGTGATTTTATGTGATTTGACTATTTGACCCCTCTCCGTAGTTGTATTATGGTATTTCTAGGATATGAGAGTGATTGGCATATTTTTCGATGCATTTTTGTATCATTTATTGGCGATGTTATTTTTGATGGCTTTGAGAGTCTTATTTTAGACTTATGGGGATATCTTTTGATCCATGCAACAGATGGCTGAAAAGACTGCGCCAGTAGCTCCAGAATATTGATTTTAGGATAGGTAGACCTTTGGTTCGGGTCCCGATGCACCCAAGCTCATTTCAAACTATTGATCGAAAAGTTGGAAAATTGAAAATATGAATGTGAGACCCACATTTGAACAAAATGACTTCGGATGGAAAATTTGACTTTCCCAGCAGATTCGAAATGTCAATTTTAGGGTTTCAGCATATTTGGTATAATTTTATGGCTTTTAAATCTCATTTCGACCCTCGGTATGGAAAATTGTGAGTTCAGGTTTCGGGGGTCAACTTTGTGAAAATGATGTTTTTTTGAAAATATGACTTTGCCAACGTATCCGAAATGTTAAATTTAGTGTGGGTGCCTAGTTCATTTGCATATATAGAAATTCGAATGAATCCCGAGCATCCCATCGAAGTCCGAATTGGACTTATAATTGAAAAAACACCAGCTTTTTCTATTTAATGCAGATTTTCTGCATTATTAAAATAGTTTTTGGGTCCATTTTACTCATTTTTCATCTTGCCTCTTGAGAGTTAAACCCTAAAATAGTATGAAAACTTAAAAGTGAAGCTTGTGAGAGCTTGGAAATCTAGACTAACATCTATTTCTTAATTTTATTACAGAATTTGTCACGACCCAAAAACTAAGGTTATGATGGCACTTGTCGTGGCGTACGTTGACAAGTAAGCCTATCACCTAAACTAATACGAAATGAGAAAAAGACAGAAATATCCCAAGGCAAGGCTTCTAGAATGAAGCCGAACGATAAAAATAATCATAACAATGCGGAAAGAACTTATCCAAAATACCAAACATGCCCAAAACTAGGTGTCAATAGTGTAAGAACTACTAATACAATTCAAGAGTCAAATGCATTGGAAAAATAACTACAAATGAATAATATTTGTCTCCAAATACTAATAAAGACATAGCTACTGTAGAAAGATAGAGGTGAACCTCGGACGCATGAATGTCCAACCACTACCTTGGAAGCTCCAACAATCGCCCGAGTCAAGCAAGTTGAGGCGCACTCGAGCTAGGACCTGCACCGAAAGGGCGCAGCAGGCATGAGTACGGTCCACTTGTACTCAATAGGTATCATAGGCCGACCAAGAAAAGTGGTAAATAAAGTATAAAAATTAAACACTAAGGGCACATCACCTGCAATCAGAAAATGTCCCATAGCGGTAGCCCACACCACTTGCACTAATAGTTCTAATATATCTCACATATATTACAATATCACACCAAGATAGAGAAAAAGTACGTATTATAGCTAATATAAAAAGAATAAGGGGAACATGCATATACAAGATCATCAAATACAAGTAAAAGAAGATACGATAAATATATAGATGACAAGTCAATATGCCAATACAACACAACATAACATAATAAAGTAAGTGCAATGTATATGATGATGATAATAATGATAATGATGCACGAGGTCGTCGCACAACCTCTGGGATAGTCGCACAATCCTCGTATACACCTACGGAGGCAAGCCTCCTAAAAAAAAGATCCATAGAGGGTTCGCCAACCCGTGCACAATCTACATATCTCATATCTCCTTTCCAACATATCCATTGGAAAGGGTTTTATAAGGTGGTACAATATCTTTTGAAAAGGTGTAGCCAGTGTTTCTCGAATGTTGCCATGGTGTTACTAATGTTTTATGAATGAGTATGATATGAAGATGTAATACTCACAACCAATCACAATGAGTATTTCCACAACCTCATGTGTCAATATTCGTTCATTATTTTCATATCATCCATGAATTTTCACATGTCTCATTTGCCAATAAAGTATGAATATAATCACAATACACCGATGGTACCACATTAGCATTTTAACAACACAATACAATTATTCTTATGTATTCAAGGCTATCAATATCACATAGGACCCCACACGGTCACACACATTACATAATATCTCAATTTCGATAATTACATCACATATAATCCCCCACACGGGCACAACACATAGATAGCAATTTTCCATGATTAGTTCTCACCCTTAACATGCATTTTGTACCATTATTTACTCCCCAACACAGTCTGAAAGAGTTAAGCCATAACCTACCTCGAAAGCCGAAACCAGTCCGCTACACTTGAACCCATGACCTTACTTTTCACAAACAATCCTGAAATCCACTAAAAATATCAAATATAAGATCTATGCATAAAAAAAAAACCAACGACACCCATATTGACTACTTTTGGTTTGGGGTCAAATCAAACTCCCAAAATGGATTTCCGAAAAAGAAGAGTAAAATTGAAGCTTTACTTCAAAAACATGTTCCCCATATTATTAGGAACTTATATCTGAAAACCCAAGTTAAATTGAGTAAAAAACGGAGTTCAAATCGAAGAAAAACTAGTAATTATAAGATAAAAGCATTATTCAAGTGAAAATGAGTGAAATATGGGTTTAAAATCATGCCCTAAGATTTTTTGGATTTTGAGAAATTAATCAAGAAATCACTAAGAAATGGGTGAACTCTTACCTTTAATCCGTAATAAAACCAAGAAAAAGGTGTTAATCTAGTTTTCAAGCTCCCACAAACTTTAATTTTAAGCTGCCATACTATTTTAGGTTTAAATCTCAAAAGCCAAGATGAAAAATAAGCAAAATGGACTAAAATAGGGGAAATCTGCTATATATAGCAGAAAATCTGTTATAGTTGCACATTTTTGTTTTTTAAAGTTAATTTGAAGTTTGACGGGGTGTCCAGAATTCGTTCGGAGTCCGATATACAAAAATGAACTATGTAATCATGCTAAATTCGACATTTCGAATGCGATGGAGATATCAGATTTTCAAAAAAATATCATTTTCACAAAGTTGACCCCCGAAATCCGGAATTATAATTTTCAAATCGAGGATCGAAATGAGATTGAAAAGCCGTAAAATCATACCAAACATGCTAACACCCTAAAATTGACATTCCAGATCTACTGGAAAAGTCAAATTTTTCATCCAAGGTCGTTTCAATCAAATGTAGATCCCACACTCATATTTTCAATTTTCCAACTTTTTGACCAATAGGTCGAAATGAGCTCGGGTGCACCGGGACCCGAACCAAAGGTATAAATAGCCTAAAATTGATATTCTGAAGGTTCTAGCGCAGTCCATTAAGATATCCACCGCACGGATCAAGATATATGCACGTAAGTCCAAAATAAGGCTCTCGAA
The DNA here is from genome assembly GCA_030864225.1 of Capsicum baccatum var. pendulum. Classification (NCBI taxonomy): domain Eukaryota; kingdom Viridiplantae; phylum Streptophyta; class Magnoliopsida; order Solanales; family Solanaceae; genus Capsicum; species Capsicum baccatum. The sequence goes on from CM061558.1 coordinate 170,255,004, forward strand.
GTCATCAAAAACCACAATATTGCATAAATGATACCAAAATGCATCAAAAATCATGCCAATCACTCCCACACCCCAAAAATATGATAATGCAACTATGGAGAGGGGTAAAATTATTAAATTATATAAAATCACAAATTTCACATATTTCATCAATTTTTTAGGTCATTACAAAATTCAACCTTTCCGTAGTAATTTCTTGATTAATTTCTCAAAACTCCAAAAATCGTGGAGCCTGATTTTAAACTCTATTTTCACTCCTTTTGACTTGAATAATATTTTTATTTTATAATTACTAGTTTTTCATCAATTTAACCTTTAAAATAACTCCGATTCTTGATTTTCATTCAGATTTCAAAGATTTTACCCAACAAAGCTCAAAAATAGTTTTTCATCGATTTGAACCTTATTTTTTACTCGATTCAACTTGAGTTTTCAACTGTAGTTTTTTAAAAATATGAGAAACTTATTTTTAAAGTAAAGTTTTAATTTTTTCCTTCTTTTTCAAAAATCCGTTCCGGGGATTCGTTTTGACTCCAAACCAAAAGTAGTCAATATGAGTGTCGTTGGTTTTATTTTGATGCGTAGATTTCATATTTAATGTTTTTAGTGAAGTTCGAGATTGTTCGTATAAAGTAAAGTCATGGGTTCAAAGTGTAGCGGACCGATTTTGGATTTTGAGGTAGGTTATGTCTTAACTCTTTCAGACTAGGTTGGGTAGTAGATGATGATACAAAATGCAAGTTAAGAGTGGGAACTAATCATGAAAAATATCTATTTATGTGTTATGCCCGTGTGGGTGCCTATATGTGATGTAATTATCGAAATTGAGTTATTATGTGATATGTGTAATCGTGTGGGGTCCTATGTGATATTAATAGCCTTGAATACATGTAAATAATTGTATTGTGTTGTTAAGATGATTAATATGGTACCATTGGTGTATTTTGATTATATTCATACTTTATTGGCATATGAGACATGTAAAAATTCGTGGATGAAATTGAAATAACGCATGAATATTGGCTCACATGGTTGTGAAAATATATCATTGTGGTTGGTTGTAAAAAAACTCATTGTGATTGATTATGAGAATTACATCCTCATATCATATTCATTCATGAAATATTGGTCCACTGTGGCAACATCTAAGAAACACTGAAAACACCTTTTTATAACTCTCCTCGAGGGATGTGCTTGGGAGAAGATATTGTAACACCTTATAAAACCCTTTTCGAGGGATACGTCGGAAAGGAGATATGAGATATGTGGATTGTATATTGGTTGACGAACCCCTCATGGGTCTTGCATTGGGAGGCTTGCCTTCGTAGGTGTATACGGGGATTGTGCGATGATCCCGGAGGTTGTGCGACGACCTCGTGCATCATCATCATCATATACATTGCGATTACTTTATTGTGTTATATTGTGTTGTATTTCCATATTGACCTGTCATCTATGTATTTATCGTATCTTCTTTTACTTTTCTTTGATGATCTTGTATATGCATGTTTTCCCTTGTTCTTATTATATGTGATAGAATATGTATTTTTTTTATCTTGGTGTGATATTGCAATATATGTGAGATATATTAGAATTGTTAGTGCAAGCGGTGTGGGCTTCTGTTGTGGGACATTTTTTGATTGCAGGTTACGTGCCCTTAGTGTATATTTTGTATGCTTTATTTACTACTTTACTTGGTCGGCCTATGATACCTACTGAGTACAAGTGGACCGTATTCATGCCTACTGCGCCCTTTTGGTGCAGGTCCTAGGTCGAGTGTGCCCCAGCTTGATTGAGTCGAGTGATTGTTGGAGCTTCCAATGTAGCGATTTGACATTCATGCATCCGAAGTTCACCTCTATCTTTCTATAGTAGTTATGTCTTTATTAGTATTCAGAGATAGATATTATTCTTTTGTGGTTATTTTTCTGATGTATTTGTCTATTGGATTGTATTAGTAGTTCTTACACTATTGACATCTGGTTTTGGGCATGGTTGATATTTCGAATAAGTTTTTTCTGCATTTTTATGATTACTTATATGGTTCAGCTTCATTCTTGAAGCCTTACCATGGGATATATCTGTCTTTTCCTCTTTTTCATAACAGTTTGGGTGATAGGCTTACTTGTCAAGGCACATCGCGACAAGTGCCATCATGACCCTCGTTTTTGGGTCGTGACATTTACTTTAATAGTCCATTATATAAAAAATATTTTTTCATTATTTTGTTATTATTCTCATAAACATTATTTTTTTCATTATTTGTCAAAACTTTTCTAATTCTTACAATGTTACCGAGTAAGCAAACTATAATTCATAGACAAATATAATATCTTAAGACACAATATTAACAAGTCACATAGTTCCATGTTAATTTTATAGATAAATTATGAATTTGTAAATATAAATTTATCAGTCAAATTTTAATTTAAAAGAATTGAAATCACACTTTGAAATTGGATGGAGTTGAAATTTGAAGTCAAAATTTTAGATTGAGGTTAAAATTTTATTCAAATATCTTAAAAAAATTATTGATTTCAATTCAAAATTTTAAATTAAACTTGACTTCAAGTCAAAATTTTAAATTAAACTTCAAATTACATGGCCAAATGTCTTCTAACATATTTAAGTGCAATGTGCTACTACCAAATAGATGTTTGGATATAATTTGACAGGTTAAAAATGATATAAAATTGTAAATCATATTGTAATGTAGAAGCTCTAATTATATTGTATATTAAAATTTTAAATAATTATATATATAACAATACTTTTTAGAGCAATTTAAAAAGAATATATTTCCCTTGATTTAATCTCCAAATTTATCTTAGACTTTTTCCTCCCCGTTCTCTTCATTTCTTGGTGATTGATTAACAAAGCAAATTTATTTGTATTTTTTTCTGAATAGTTTTACATATATAAGAAATATAATTGAGATATTTTTTTGAAAAGTCAAAGTTATAATTCTCAATTATATGAACACACACACACACACACACATATATATATATATATATAAATACATATATAACAATACTTTTTAGACCAATTTAAAAAGAATATATTTCCCTTGATTTTAATCTCCAAATTTCTCTTAGACTTTTTCCTCCTCGTTCTCTTCATTTCTCGGTGATTGATTAACAAAACGAATTTATTTGTACTTTTTTCTGAATAGTTTTACATATATAAGAAATATAATTGAGATATTTTTTTCGAAAAGTCAAAGTTATAATTCTCAATTATATATATATATTGTTGTCGTCCAAACTACGATTATCAATTTACCAGATCACAAAATACTGAAATTGAACTTTAAGGCCTCATTTGTTTGCATTCAGACCATTAAGTGTGTTTGTTTTTCATTAAGATTTGACTCTTAATGTGTCTTAATAATTCAGATCTGGAACTATGTCTTAATCATTAAGAGGTATTCTTGTGTTGGATAATATTCATTACCACTCTATCCATAATCAATAGTCACCACCACTAACGACTTATGTCACCACCACCATTGTCAACCACCACCTACCACAAACAACAACCACCTCTACCATCATAACCACCATTCACAATCATAATTGCTACTAACCACTATTTTCAGCCACTACCATAACTACCACCTCTATTATTTTAATTATATCTGCCACTATCATCACCATCAATGTCAACGCCAATGCCAACACCACCACCATCATCAATTACTATCGATCAATCCCAACTACTACGTAACTCATCTATTACAATTAGCGTCACCGCTAATGCAACTAACACATCATCAGTGTCCACACATTCTTTGACCATCACCACTACCACCATTGTAATCGGTGTCGCTACCTCTACCACCATTTCAGCTACCATCATTGCTACAGTATATCTCTAATAATAATCATATCAAAAATCACAGCTAACAACATCTCCAACTACCACCAACACATCATCAACTATCATGCATTCATTTTTGAGATATCACAATCAACACCTCCAACTACCAACTTCACATCACTACCACCACCACTATCAATCATCACCATCACAACAGTCACTGCAATACCAAATATCTCTACCAACATTACTAATCACTAACATCAATTATTACCACCATCACCACCATTACAAACCATCTCCATTATCACTAATAAATATAAATATTTTTTTCAATCAAATAATAATTTTATTGTATTAAATCAAGTATTTTTATAATATATAATTATTTTTTATTTAAATTATATTTTTTTTATTATATATACAAATAAATAAATTTTGCATATTTAGATATAGGAAAACAAATAGTTTTAACTATTCACTTTTCAGATCTAAAGACAACATCTTAATCATTCAGCTATGCATTCATATTCAGACGTTTGAATCTTAATACAAAACAAATGCAGCCTAAATACCAAACCATATTGAAATAGATTGGTATAGTGATAATATAATATTTTTGAAAATCAAAATCAAAATTTTTAAAGTTCAAAGTTATCAAAATTTATGAAGTTCAAAGTTTTCAATACAGTACCTTGTCCAACCCTAATTATAGCTACTATTTTAAAGTCCATTTATGGTTGAAAACATTGATTCCATTGCTCGGCTTTTTATATTTGGGGAATAAAAGTACAGATCATAGTTATATACTAGATAATTAAGGGCCCTTTTACGAGCCCAGTATTACAACTTTTAATACATTTAATTAATTTTTTGAAAAATAAATAATTATTAATTATTTTAATTATAGACAATAGAAATTGATGATATATAATTTTTTTAAATCTTTAAATTACAACTTATTGACCTACTTAACCTTAAAATATAATATTCTTTAATGCTTTTTTTATAACTTCAGTCCTAACATATTCTCTTGAATTAAACAATTATTTTTAATGTTTTTCTTCTTTTGACTTTATTTGAAATTATACAAGAAAATAAATTAAAATTATAAATATCAATATATTAAAAATTTATTTGATTTAACGATAATCTTTTTGACACAATTATTTAATAATTAACAAAATAAATATCATGCAATAGGTTAACAATTATAAATTTTTAGCCCACCAAATTGCAAGTAAAGAAACTAAAGTACTGCATTATATATTCTTAAGATATAATTTATATAATTAATTCCACATAATTTTTATATTTACTTATAGAATTTCATGTGTGACAATATTTATTAGGCTAAAAACTAATAATATTTAGAAAGTTGGAGCATTGAAATTAGAGGCGGAGTCATTATTTTCACTTAAAATTCTTGAGATATAAAAAGTAAACATACGAAAAAGTAAATAAAATTCAACATATACTATATAAAAATAAAGAAATACTTTTAGTTCTATACAAACAATCTAATATTTTGTGGAAGGGAATTTGAATGAACCCAATAGCTTTATTTAACTCCACCCTTAATTGAAAATACATATGATTGCAAAAGATAATATATTTGTGTAAATTTAAATTTATTTGAAATAGTACTTTGTACATAATACAGTTGAATAAATTGACATTTAAAATAAGAAAAATTGGTATTAGCCACATAACGGCCCACGAATGGAGAATACATAAGCTAGAAAGGAAGAAATGACTAATAAAATTCCTTATTTGAGATGACTATGATTGTAGGGGCTTTGAGCTGTAGGTGACAAAAAAGTTTTAAAATGAGGTGTAGGTGACACAAGTCTTAATGATTGAGTGGAGGTGACAATTACTTTATTATGGATTAAGAAAGTTGGGAAAATTTCAAAATAACCCATAAGTTTTAAAATCTACCCCTTGATCCAAATGTTAGTTAATATAATGGGAAACGAAGGAAAAAAAGGCACATTTTTCTCTCTTCTCATCCATCGTTGTTTTCTCTCTCTTCGCGATTTTTGTTATTCATTGCTGCTGCTGCTTTATTCATCATCTTTTGATTCATTATCATCATCTTATACTTCATTATCATCTTCATATTCTTCTTGTTGACCATTGTTGTTGTTGTTGTTCTTACCACAACTGCTGCTTTTTGACCAATTTCTTATTACAAATTTTGTTTCATACATCACTTTCAACTTTGGCATTTACTTAAAGGAGACTTTGGTAAGTCAAATTATACTTTTTAGTTGTATTTGTCATCTGGCTAACTGTTAATGTGCTATTTTTCAACAGTAGCTAGCACGCAAACATGAATGCAACATAAGAGACATCTATTTAAATAGATCCATCATCTGTGGCACCAAATAAATATTCTGTTACAACAAAGACTCATATATTGGATTCATGTTATGGTTCTATAATGCCCATATAAATCGAACAGATGAGTGTTCTATTGCAACAGATTAGTAATCTGTTCCAACAGACAATTAATCTGTTGCACCATATTAGTAATTTTTTCCAACAGATAAGTCATCTGTTGTAATAAAATATTTATCTATTACAACAGATAATTATTCTGTTGCAACAGATGAATAATTTATTTCCAACAACACAATACAACTACTGTCACAAACCCAACAGATAACCCATATGTTGATCTCTTACTATTGATATTGGATTCAAATTATTTCTTAATCGTAGATATTTGTTGAGAATAAAAAATAGACAGGATGAAAATTGAATAAGAATTAAAACGTCAAAGTGGATAAAACATAAATTTTTTATTAAACAAAAAAAATAAAAATACATAGGTAAAAGAAAAAAAATCTAATTATTATTATTATTATTATTATTATTATTATTATTATTATTATTATTATTATTATTATTATTATTTTCAGCCGACCAATCTTTAACCGGCATCAGCAACGCCCTCCTCAGCTTGCGGATCCCGCAGAATCCTTACTTTGACGGCGACCAACTTCCACTGCAGGTCATGAACCTGCGTTTGTAGCTCCCGCATGGCATCTCGTAAAATAGTGACATCCCACACTAGATCAGTCATATCTAGAACACGCATAAATTGATAAAAAAAAAATATAAAAAACAAAAGTAAAGAAAAGAATTCGAATGTAATACAACATATAAAAAGCAAGAAAAAAAACTTACCAGAGACAGGAAAAAACTATCAAGTCCTTGAAGAGAAAGTAGTTGAAGGTGTAATACGAAAGACAAGAGCAATAAATAAATAAAGTGTAGTAGAATGAACGAGTAAGGAGGGACCTATTTATAGAGGATTGAATTTGAATGAGTTAGGCAAAAAGGCACAACTATTCACCTCCATTTATTAATGGCATTTTTTATTACTGTGAAAAGTTATGACTTAATTAAGTTAAGCAATATTGTGATAAGTCATGTCATTTCAGCTTATTATTAGTAATTAATTCTTTCCAAGAACCATTTTTATTGAGTTGTGACAACAGATTCTATATATATTGCATAAGATAACTCATCCGTGACAACAAATATATCATCTGTTGCAACAAATAGACAACCTGTTGCATTAGATAATCAATCTGTTGCAATATATAATCTATCTTTTTTTTTAATTATCATCATAGCATTAATCCAATTTTGCTAACTTTTTTATTATATAAATTAATAAAACAAATTAAAAACAAAAATGTTTGCTATGAAAAGAAATGACGCCTATTTAATATTAACGTCAATTATTCAAATTAAATAACTATTTTTTTACGGTTATAAATTGTGTTTATCATTTATTTCCTTATTATTTTCTGTGAAAATAAATGATTTAATTAAATCAAGCTGGTGAGTTTTTTTTATTATTGTGACAAGTCATGACTTTTCATATTATTATTATTAATTAGTTCTTAAATTTAAATAACCTTTTTCTCAATTTAAAAATCAAAGACACCTTTTCAATAACCATTTCTTTAATAAGATAAAATAATAACCATTTTTATTGAGTTATGGCAACAGATTGTAGATATGCTGCATCAGATAAACCATCTGTTGCAACAGATATACTATCTGTTGTAACAAATCGACCATCTGTTTTAGAAGCTTTTTTGACTTCTTCTAACAGTTGATTCATCAGTCGCAACAGATGGAGAATTTAATGCATCAACAATATTGTTGAATGTGTTAAGACAAAAAGTCACGACTAGTCGTTCACCTTTTTCTTAAGAATCATCATATAACTTAATTAATCCAATGTTGTGAATTTTTTTAATTATATAATAAATAAATAATTTTAAAAAATAGATTTAAAAATAAAAATGGTAAAAAGTCACGATGAGTTATTAAAATTAAATAACTGTTCTTTTAAGGTTATAAATTGTGTTTTTCATTTATTTTCTTATTATTTATTTACGAAGCATTTTTCATAATAAATAATCAAAAAGTCAAGTCATGACTTTTCACCCTCTCAACAATAACAACAATAACTCTTTTTTTTATATAAATAACTTCATGTTGTAACATATGATCCATCTGTCGCATTAGATTAACCTCTGTTGCCACAAATGCTCAATCCCTACCTCCACCGTCGACATTTTGAGAATAAGAAATAACCAGAATGATAATTAAATATTAATAAGAATTAAAAATTCAAAATAGACTAAACATATATTTTTGAATCCCTTAGGTAGATCCGATATAAAAAAGAAAAATATATACACTAAAAGAAAAAACATAACCTAATTATTTTTACTAGAGAGAAGTATGCATTACCCCCCTGAACTTGTCGAGTTTTATTCATGGTACACCTGAAATTTTACTAGTCCTAAGTACCCACCTGAACTTGTTCTTTTAGTACGTTGCATGGCTTCTTTTTGCTGAAAGTCCACTGCGTGTGATAAAGGTGCGGACATATGGAAAAAACGCTGATGTGGCTATCCACGTGGATAAATACCATCCACTTTCCTTATATTTATCCTATATCAAAAAATAAGTCTCTTCTACCCTTAATTATCCGATTTCTCTCTAAGAAATTATATTTTTCAGTTTTCCTCTATCAAAATATTGAATGGTTGAATTTCGTCAATCAAGTAAGCTATTATCTAAAAAAATTATATTTGGTGTGTGTTAAAAATATGAAATTATTTTTTTCCGATTAGTGTTTCATAGTAGTTTTCTATTAGTGTTTCTATTAGGATTTTGAGGAGGTTCACATGCACAAATACATTTCTTAGTATAACTAACGGAGTAAGAAATTGTAATTTAAGTTAGGGACGTACAAAAATTAAATTGATAAAAATGTTATTGATTTATCGTTATAAGGTTAACAATTTTTTAATGATTTTATAACAAAAAATTATTGTGTTATTGATCCGATTTTAATTTTTTTTATTGGGTTATTGGGTAAACCGATAACCCAATAAGTTTATTCTAAATTATTATTTTACATTATATAATATATATATATATATATATATATATATATATATATATATATATATAAGTAGAATTTTAGTTGCAACTAAGATTCAGTTTCTTTTCATGTTAGTTACTACTTTTTTTATTTTATGAGTATTTTCTTATCGGTTAAATCGAAATCAAATCGTTAGGGACTAAACATCAATAATCAATATAACTACATTCTCTTTATTATATGTGTATTAGTTTATTTAGTATTTATTTTGTTATTATCTTTTAAAATATCTGCTTCAATATTTAGTACATTTCCTTAGTTACAATAACTCATATGATATATAGAATTAAGATTACAAAATTGAAGTAGTTTCATAAAAATGAAAACTGGAGTTTTAGATTGAATTAATAAACGGATGAATTTTTTTTTTAGATTAATAAATGAATTTTTTACAAAATTAATTAACGGATGAAAGTTTTATTTCATACACTAATTAAGAGATAAACATGAGTTTTACAAAATTAATAAATTGATGAATTTTTTTTTAGATTGGAAGTAATGGAGGAAGAGGGATAATAAATAGTGAGAGGGATAATTGAATTTTTAAAAAAAATTAAAGAAAAACAATTTTTTTTCATTTTTTTAACCATTAAAAAGTCTAATTTGGCTTAAAAATCACTCCATCACGCGCATGGTGGAGTGTGAAATCCAAAAATTTTGCCACGTTAGCAAAAAAAGCCACGCGACGTACTAAAAGAACAAGTTTGGGGGGAGGGGGGTACTTAAGACAAGTCAAAGTTCAGGTGTACCATGAATAAAACTGACAAGTTTAGGGGGGTAATAGATACCTCTCTCTTATTACTACTACTATTATTATCATTATCATCATTATTAGTAGTAGTATTACTATTATTGTCAACCAGACAATTTTCATCCGGCAGCAGCAGAGCCCTCCTCAGCCTTGCTTGAAGTCGATCAAATTCCTCTGAGGTTATCAAACTGCCTTTGAAGTTCCTGCAAGGACTCGATATGAATCTTCTTACATGAATCTGGATCAACCATATCTGTAAATGTAGTAGAATGAAGGAGTAAGAAAGACTTGTTTATAAATAATTGAATTCAAAGGGGTTAGTCAAAAAGCCATGATTGTTCATCCCTTAATTAAATAAAACTAGTGATTTTTTGAATATGTAAATTAAAAAAGGGGATCTAATTAAAATATTTTATCTTTTACTGTATTTCGGAAAGAAAAGAAAATCGCTTTAAAATAAATCTAACAGATGGGTAATCTGCTGCAAAATATATTTTCTCTTTTTGATAATTTACAATATATTGAAACTGTTGCAACAGATGCATATACCTATTTGATATTTCCAATAGTTGCAACATATTGATCATCTGTCATTACAAATATCTATAAATATTTGACAACTTAAATAGATGTGGCGTCTATTATCACTTGTTAGTTATATGGTTATTCAATTTAAGCCATAAATAGGCTACAAAGAATAAGGTGCGTGCAGATGGTTGGAGTATTACTGATAAGGTTATCGGGACAACACACACAAATTATAATATTTTTGTGGATGTAGTTTTTAACTGATTAGGCACTGATCATTCAAAGAAAATCCTGCATTATACAGTTAAGTTTGATAGGTTTGAATTGATAAAGTCGAGGGCCCCATGAAGATGGTGTAGATACCCTGTTATGAATTATTGATGATTGTTGCTCATGTTTATGCGTTTTAAGTTTTGAGAAAGGATCAATATTTAGTGTCATTGTAGAGACCCAATAGTGGTTGGACTTAACTTTAAGTATGCATTAGACTCTGTGAAGGCCTTCGAAGCCTCGCACTGCATTAAACAAAAATGGAAAACCAATAGAAATTTCCCTTGTCCAAATTTATATGGAAGGAATGTTTAAGAAGATGATTATATGCCAGAAGGAGCCGAAGGAGAATGCCTATGAGGGAAAGAGGAGTTGATGAAAGACTATACCATCTAAGAGCTAATTAATGAGGAGACATAGGGTAACAAGGAACTTCTAGTGAATCTGGACGATGAAATTATCTTAAAACATGAGAAATTTGAATCAAATGCAAATATGAAAGTATATCCGGTAATGTAAATCTGTCTGTTATTTCTCTGAAAGAAAAATAATGTAGACGGACACTTTGCTAGGGAGCTGCAACTAGGTAACGTGGTCAGGATTATCAGCTAGATAGAAAATAGCAGAAGACCAAGAAAGCAGCCTTACGGGCATCGAGGGTTGAAATAATGTACAGTAAGTCTAGAAAACTTTCTCCAATAATAGCTGCAGTTAAAATAAGAAATCGAAGAGAAGGCGGTAATTTCTAAATTTTAAATTATATCCCATGCCTTCTTGTGTGTGGTTCCGATTAGGTCCACTATTGTTGACCTGATCGAAACCATAAACAAGATTGAAAGACAGATTGAGTGTCCTTACTTCCTTAGTAATATAGATTTATTGATTGTCTTTTCTTAGCTTAGAATGCTTTCAAAATATCTGGGAGAAGATCAAATTCTTGCTGTAGTATGTAAATCCCGATAATTTTCAAGCTTACCTCCAGCTTGCCGATTTGGTATCCAAGCTTGTCATTGTTGTCTTTGAAGTTGGTATCGTGTTCCTGGTATTTTGTGAGCTCGATCAGGAACACTTTCTCCTTTGAAGTTGTGGTATTGTAGAAGGCCTTCAGAAAACTTTCTTCAAAATCCTTAAAGGATACATGGAGGGCCGCTATGTTTGTTTTAGGTCAAAATGTGTTGATGCACAATTAAGATGTGGTCCCAACAGTTGAATTGCTTACTTTTATTGAGCGTTGCTCATTGAATCTTGCTCAACCAACCTTCAAGGGATTTGATGAATTAATAAGCAAGGAGTTACGTAATGTTTGATCTAAATTGACTCTACCAAGACTATCAAATGTTACGTAACTCTAGCTCATTACCCTACCAAAAAACTTTGCCCGAGTTAGTGCATAAATCAAACGAGCTCAATCTCTCAGCTTTTTCTGTTGATTGCTCTTTTCCCATCAATAGAAATACTTGTTAGAGCAAAAGTCTTTAGAAGGCATGACTAGTAATCTCTTAATATTACTTTTATGAGTTTTTTTTGGCATCTCTTGCCAATATATTGGAATGGCCATAACGAGAAATTAGTTTGTCCAACTCTGTTATATTGGCAAGAGACGTCAAGAAAGTCATAAAAGTGATATTGAGAGATTACTATTCATGCCTTCTAAAGACTTTCACTCTAGGAAGCATTTCTGCCGATAGTGTAGACTTTTGCATGGCGGATATCTTGTCTTCTATATTGGAGAAAAGCGATCAGCAGAAAGGCTGAGAGACTGAGCTCATTTGATTTTTACACTAACTCGAGCAAAGGTTTTTTATAGGGTAATGATCCTAGAGTTATGTAACGTTTGATAGGCTTGGTGGAGTCAGTTTAGATCAAACATTACATAACTCCTTACTTATTAATTTATCAAATCCCTTGAAGGTTGGTTGAGCAAGCTGCATTGAGAAATGCTCAATAAGTGAGCTATTCAACTGTTGGGACCATATCTTGACTGTGCATCAACATATTTTAACCTAAAACATAGATAGCGACACTACATATATCATTGAAGGCTTCTAAAGAAAATGTTTTGAAGGGCTTCTAGAATGCCACAACTTTGAAGATAGTCTTCCTGATCGAGCTCACAAAAGATCAGGAACTCTATACCATCTTTAAAGACGGTAACGACAAGCTTGAATACCAAATCAGTGAGCTGGAGGTAAGCATGAAAATTATTAGGATTCATATACTGCAGCAAGCATCTGATCTTTTCCAAGATACGTTGAAAGTATGCTAAGGCTAAAAAACACAATCAATTATATCCATATTGCTAAGAAAGTAATGACACTCAAACTGTCTTTCAATCTTGTTTCTGGTTCTGATCAGGTCAACAGTAGTGAACCTAATCGAAACCATGAACAAGAAGGCATGGGATGCAATTTAAAATTCAGAAATTATCTCCTTCACTTAGATTCCTTATTTTAACTGTAGTTGTTATTGGCCCAAGTTTTCTAGACTTACTGTACATCATTTCAACCCTCGATACCCGTAAGGCTTCTTTCTTGGTCTTCTGCTATTTTCTATCTAGGTGATAATCCTGACCACACTACCTAGATGCAGCTCTTTAGCAAAAAAAAACCATCTGCACTATTTTTCTTTTAGAGAAACAATAGACGAATTTTTCATTACTGGATACAATTTTGTATTTGCACTTGATATAGATTTCTCATGTTCTAAGATATTTTCATCGATCAGATTCACTAAAAGCTACTTTCCACCCTATGTATCCTCTTTAATTAGCTCTCAGATGATATAGTCTTTCATCAACCACCTATTTTCCCTTGAAAGCATTCTCCTACCGTACCTTCTGGCGTATAATTATCACCCTGATCAACCCAACCATATAAATTTAGGCTAGGGCAATAACTATATTGATTTTGTTCATGGTTGAAACAGTGGGAGGCTTTGAAGGCCCTCTCAGGGTCCAATGCACCCTAAAAGTTAGTACAATCGCTATTTGATCTCCTTATAATACCACCAAATCTAGATCCTTTCACAATACTTAACACATAACCATTAGCAACAACTGACATTAAATCTTAATCGGGTATCAGAACTATATTCATGGTCCCTCAGCCTTATCAGTTCGAACCTACCAAACTTAACTGTAAAATTATAGATATCTTGTTTAATGATCAATGACTAATCGGTAAAAACAACATTCACAAAATCAGTGTACTCTATGTATGTTTCCATGATAACATTATTAGTAATACATATCTCCCACATATGAAATGGTTCTATCTGCAAGCAGTTTATTCCTCTGAACCCATCTTTACTGCAGCGTCTTGTGTTGGTCGAGCAAAAGTTGATCAACTTTCAGTTCCTTATATCTATAAAGAAGAGGGAAAAAAATTAATGTCACAGAAAGAACATTATCCATCTATTGCAATAGATGTGGAGTCTGTTACAACAGATATGGAGTCTGTTGCATCAGATATAGAGCTTGTTGCAACAAATGTAGAGTCTGTTGCAACAGATATGGAGTCTATTGCATCTGTTACAACAGATGTGGAGTCTGTTGGAATACATCAAATCAGCCTTGCTAGTGGTTTGAGTTTTTCCAAGAGTTGCTTCGTCTATTACAACATCAATAACAATATAAACTACAAAGAAGCAACAAATAAAAAATATCAACAATAAAGAAACAACATCATTTGTTCCAACACATCAACAATATCATCAACAACAACAAAGAAGCAACATTCTTTGTTCCAACACCATCAATAACACCACACCATAAGTTCCAACAATGCCAACCCCACTAACAACTTCAATAACAGCATCAACAATAAAGAAACAAATAAAATACATACCAAAAATAATACTGTTAACAAAGCTTTTAAAATTCTCCCAACAGATGACTTTTTTTGCATATTATAATAAAAATTCTTGATTCATTTATTCAACTTCTAAAAGTTTCTTCAAATTTTTTAAATAAATATTATATGGGTAAATGGTAATTAAATTAAAAAAATAGATGTAAATAACTTGCAAAGAAGAAGAAGAGAATAAAAGAGCAATAGTGAATCATACCTTACCTGCAATGTCAAAAGGGGATCAAAACATCAATTTTAGTCGAGGAAAGATATGAATCGGTTTAGATCCAAAAGGATCTTTATGAGAAACAGAAGAGAAAATGGAGAAAAAAGATTGTGATAACCCTAAAGAGGATAGAAAGAAAAAAATGAGAGATGAATAAAATAAATTTAGGGCTGAAGGAGAGATGAGATAATTCAAGACGTAGACGTGGGTTTTAATATTCATTAATAATTTGAAGAATACAAGAAAGATGGGTGACATTGAAAAGACAATATAAGACTGCTCAATGAGATTTTTGAGTTATCCAAGAAATATTTTTACCGCCTTTAGTAATACTATTTTGTCTACTCGGAGAAAAGCTTACTTTAACATTAAAAAAAAAAAAGATTTTCAAATCGATATGTCATCTGTTGCAAAAGATATAAATATATGTTTGAAAAATGCAATAGCTCAGTCATCTAAAACAACAAATGTAAATATTCATTTGATAATTAAATCAGCTATGTCATCTGTTACAACAGATATCAATATCTGTTTGAAAATTTCCAAGAGCTCAGTCATTAGTCACAACAGATGTAAATGTTTATTTGATAATTAAATCAGATATGTCATCTATTACAGCAGATATAAATATTTGTTTGAAAATTTTCAATATATCAATCATTTGTTGCACCAGATTTCATTACAATTGATTTAGGTAGAACTAGGGATGAGTTCATAGGGTGAACTATAACTTCAATTTAGTCTTTGCAATTGCGTGGTGTTGGTATTGCGTTCATCCCGACCTGAGTCATCGATCAATCACTCTGAGTTGAAAAGATTCTCATTAACTTAATGTTAAGCTAGTACCTAAATTAATTTAGGTGGAACTAATGTTAATCTAGTACCTAAATTAATTTAGGTGGAACTAGAAATGGCCCATAGGGTCAACTACAACTTTAATTGGGTCTTTGCAATTGCATGGTGTTGGTATTGCGTTCATCCCAACCCCAGTCGTCGATCAATTACTTTGAGTTGAAAAGATTTTCATTAAATTAATGTTAAGCTAGTACCTAAATTGATTTAGGTGGAACAATGGATGGTTCATAGGGTCAACTACATGTTCAATTGAGTCTTTGTAATTACATGGTGTTGGTATTGTGTTCATCCTGACTCGAGTCATTGATCGATCACTCAGTTGTAAATGATTCTCATTAATGTAAAGTTAAGCTCGTACCTAAATTGATTCAGGTGTAACTAAGGATGGTTCATAGGGTCAACTACAACTTTAATTGAGTCTTTGCAATTGCATGGTATTGGTACTGCATTCATCCCGACCTGATTCGTCGATCATCACTCTGAGTTGAAAAGATTGTCATTAACTTAAGGTTAAGATAGTACCTAAATTTATTTAGGTGTAACTAGGGATGGTTCATAGGGTCAACTACAACTTAAATTGAGTCTTTGAAATTGCATGGTGTTGGTATTATGTTCATCCCAACTAAAGTTGTTAATCGATCACTCTAAGTTGAAAAGATTCTCATTAAATTAATGTTAAGCTAGTACCTGAATTGATTTAGGTGGAACTAGAGATGGTTCATAGGGTCAACTACAACTTCAATTGAGTCTTTGCAATTGCATAGTGTTGGTATTGCGTTCATCCCAACCTGAGTCGTCGATCGATCACTCTGAGTTGAAAAGATTCTCATTAAATTAATATTCTAAAAACTATATCTTTTAAATTTTTAAAAATTAATTAAGATCAATTTGGACCAAATTAACAATTTCAAAACTTATCATTCTTTTCAAAAATTATAAATCATCCATTTGCGTGAAAAACTTTTCCTCATTTCAAATTTAAAGTTCTCGCTCTTCTCTCTCTCTCTCTACAATACAGATAATAACTACTCAACATATTGCTCAACCCTCCAAAATAGATTAATTTTCTTTCTATTTCCAACTACATAGTTGTTATTTTCGACTTCGTTCTCCCTTATATCCATCGTTTTCTCTTTATTCATAGGTACCAGAGTTTGAGAAGAGTTATACATTTGTTCTTTATTCTAAAAATTAGGGCTTTTAGTTAATGAAAAAAGACTTTTAGTTGTATTTTCTTCGAGAATGGGTTAACAATTTTGAGTTTTGATGCTAAAAAAGTAGGAAGCACCTAAAAAAACTCTAGTTTTTGTCACAGTGTTTTGTTGACTATCGTGGTATTGTTAGATAGTGTTTGTAGTATTATTGGTGGTTGTTGATGGTGGTGTTGGTATTTGTAGTTTTGGTGGTGGTGTCGGTGGTCTTGGTGTTGGTATTGGTATTGGTGGCATTGGTGGTGGCATTGGTTGTGGTATTGGTGGTGGTCTTGGTGGTCCATCTATTGTAACAGGTGGAAGATCTATTTGGAGATATTAAATAGGTCTTCAAACAGATTCCTCATCTGTTCCAACTGATAGGTTATCCATTGGAGTTTTTTTTTGTAATGTGGCATATAATAATTTATTGAAATTTATCTTAATGTTTTTGAAAAAATTATGTTGACATCAAATATAGTGTATTTTTTTCTATTGTTTGTAGTTAATAGATGTCTCCCAAAAGAAAAGAAACTGAAAGTGGATCAACTTCTGACCACCCAACAAAAAAGGCTATAGTATAGATAGATTCGGAGGAACTTCCTGAACAATCTCAGTTAAGGCAAAATAAAGGTGATGAAAGTGATAACTCCTTCTCACCAATGGGGCATGAATTAATATCAAAATCCCAGTATGATCCTATAAAAACTTTTAGTATTGACAGGTTTCGAGTTGTGATACTGATATATCATCCTAAAAAAGTAACTGGTGATCTTGTACTTAAATGTCAGTTGGGGAAAGGTTTTGATGAATTGAGGAGTATTATAAAGAATGAAAATATAGACAGACGTTTTAAGAGGAGCTGCTTTGCATACTTTTTTAAGCTGCCTGAGAACCACACTCTCCATTTCCAAATGAGCATGGTATAAGTATTCTCAAGCTTAGGATCAAGTACGCGGGGGATATAATTATTCGAAGAAGGGCAAAAAAATATAGATAAAATCTGGATCAACTACTATGGCATGCCGGTTTGTTTTGGATTGAAAGGGTTTGTCATACTGACGGGCTTAAGATGCGAACGTCTAGAAGAACCTCTCATCAAGGAAATACACCACAAAAGGTCCAACAAACATAAGGGAAAAAAATATGGGTTGTTGGGCATTATTGGATGATGTATCTACAAAGCGGGGGATTTGACAGTAGATCTTAAGGATAAAATCATATGGAAGCACTACAGGGAGAAATTGTGCTTTGTTTGGTTTGTCCATTCCGTTTTATTGGCAAGAGATGTCAGGAAAGTCATAGAAGATGATTTGTTGGCGCCTGCTGATGATTTTTGAGAAATTCAATGATTATCCCTAGGGATATGACAACCACTGCTTGATTGTCCAATATTTACTGATAAAGCTATCCCCAGGAATGATTATATTATACGACTTTTCTTGGGCTTTCATGGTAAAATTGATTACTATTTTTACTCATCTTTTAATTTATATTTAATATAGTTATTATGACTTTTTTTTTGCTTTCTTCTTTTTTATATTTTTTAGGGTTGGGCATTTGAAGCCATTCCCCCCTCTAAAAGCAGTTCAAGGTTTACCCAGATGAGGTTTCTCATCCAAAGATCCTTAGGTGATTGGCTGCAAAGGGCAGCAAAAAAATTAAGGAGGCTGATCTCTTTAACCCTATGGATAATGCAGTACATCTTCTTTCAATAAAATAATTTACCTTAAAGAAAGATATTGAAACATATGTGTCGATTATTGTGATAGATGGGTTGTCTGTTGTAATAGATTACCCAACAACTACAACTGCTGCAACAAGTAATCTGCTATGACAGACAATCTATATTTTGCAACAGATTTACCATCTATTGCTCTAGTTCTCTGAACTCGACTTAACAGATTACCCATCTACTGTAAATTATGCAATATATGGGTAATCTGATGCAACATATTATTAATCTATTGCGACATAAAGATCAACTATTGCGGTAGATAGATCATCTATTACATAAGTTAGTTGTGTTAATATGTAACCCAACTGACTGCAAATTATTATTATGTGATTTAGATGCCTTCTGTCTTATTTTATAGGTTGTGCATCCTTGGATCGTGCCTACTGAGAAGGAGTTGGGGATGACTTATTTTATTACTCTAGGTCTTGTTGATACAACAGCAAACCCAACAGTGGAGTTAATAAAGAAGGAATTGGCTGAAGCAACAGCCATAGAGAGAGCAGTTAGGAAAGGTCAGCCTAATGTTGAAGCTCTTCATGACCAACCTACTGCAAGAAATCCGGGTGCTTCTTTTGGGGGTATTGCTGGTGGATTTGGATGCCATCTTGATGCTGATGCTGCTGCCAATCATGATTATAAGAATGTTGGTGCTCAGGAAAAATAAATATGTTTGAAAACACCCCTTGCATAGGTCCCTCTTACCCCTACACTGGTCCCTTCCATCCTTCTCACCCTTCTTCACCCTTATGTTCTCATTGCAAATGCAAAGTATGTAAGGATAGAGAGGATAAACTCCTTGACAAACTAGAGGCTATTGTTAAAGTTGTCGAGGAGTTGAAATCCAAGAGGGGTGTCATATTATCCAAGAAGGTGAGGGAGTCATACATTCTTATAGTATCGGTTAGGAGGAAGAGAAGAGACATTAGACAAATACTCTCCATTCTGAAAATAGAAAAAATTACAACTCCTCCCACTCTAAGAGTTGTTGAAGTTCAAGGGACGTAAAATAAGTTGGACATATACGCTTCACTTAGCGATGAAGAGAAGAAGGAACTGGAAAAAATCATGACATACAAGATGAAACCTCTAAAAGAATTCACCATGCATTTATTTGTCACCCAAGACTTCATGAGTATGACAAATATGTGTTAGTGGTATGTGGATAATGTAAGTTTACTTTTTCTAACCTAGCATTTCAATATACGCCATGAAGAAGAAGCTACACAACAGATGTGTAATATGTTGCAACAACTGGGTATTCTGTTGCAACGTAATACACATCTGTTGCATAAGTTGCGTTAGTTGGGTAATCTGTGAACTAATTTAGAGAACCCTCTGCAACAAAATCTTTCCACTGTGTTTTTCTTCTTTACAATTACTAACCTATTTAAAAATTATTTTCTTATACCACAGTATGTTGATGAAATTCTCTGCCTCATGAGGTGCAGGCAATTAGTGTACCCGAATTGTTATGATGTTGCCAATAGGATAATGGACCTCAACTTATACAACAATTTCAAGAGTAGGTACGATAATCTCCGTAGGCGAGTTGGTCCCGATGGCCGGGGAATTGATAAGTTAGTTTCTATTTTCAAATGGGATGAATACATGAGTAACTATGTTAGAGGGAAGAGTTCATATCCACATGGTAAGTGTTGTACCAAGGCAAAGAGAATCCTTGTAGTCATGAATGTGGAATTCAAACATTTTCTCGCTGTTGAGATACTACTCGATGAGGGAAAGATTAAGATTTATGATTACAACTTACAAGTCTTCGATGAGGCCACGTTTTTAACCCACGTGTAGCCACTCTTGAAATTGTTCACCAAGTTGTTGACACAGAGTAAACTGATGGATCATTTGCCTATAGAATTCTTGATGAAGGAATCATAGAATTTTCAAGATCGAAATATGAACATCCACCTATAAAAAAATAAAACCTGTGCAGCATGCGATCCGTACTCACTTGCATATATCGAGTATTTATTGACTGACACAGAAATAAATAATATGTGCAACGCCGTTGTGGTAAAGATGCAAGAGGTCTAGGCTTATGGGGTACTAAAAAAATGGTTGGAGCCCGTGTATAAATAAGAATATGTACAAAGATAAAGACAAACATGATAACAATTTTTTATTTCAAGCCACTTCACTTTACATGCAATGGCAATTTTTATATTTGGTGAAGTTGATTTTTTATAATGCAATAGATTGTCTATATGCTGTAACAAATATCATACATTTTGTGATAAATTGATTATCTGTTAGAATAAATTGGTCATCTGTTACATTATGCATATATTTCTATCTGCTACAACAGATATACAATCTTTTATAACAAATAATCTATCTGTTGCAGCTGATAGGTAATCTGTTGGAACAAATCAAAAAGTAGGAAGACCTGTTATAGAATTTCCAACAAATGACCTACAAGTTGTAACATATCTAAATCTATTTGATATGATATATCTTCTATTGCAGCAGATGTATTATCTTTTGTGATATTTGAATCTAGTATTCCATTTCAATTAACAAGTTCAAAACTAAGGATTAAACTATATTCATAGACAACATAAAATAAATCGAAGCCTTAGAAAATTACATGAAATAACTCAACAAATAAATGAAATATAAAAAATTATTATGGGTACAAATGATCTACTCTACAAATAAATTAACAAGTTAAACGAAGGAGGATAGGTTATAATATTGACATACTCAAGCTATGAAGATCTACTTAATATGGATAAGTTGTTCTTCATTCGGTGCTACAGAATTTAGCTTTGGTCATTGTGGACCTTTAATGTTGCTTGTGTACGGTTACTGAGCTTTCGCTTCTTCGTATTTCCATAAAAGAGCAGCATATCCTTTGCGGAGTAATCTAGAATCAAGTCCATCATTTGGTACTTGTAATCCATCGCTCAAATACTCGGCGTAAGCGGCAACAAAAAGACCACAATCCCTATATTTTAAAAAAATAGATAATCCACATCTTGCAGTTTATGTAAGCATTGTGAAATTTATGAAAGAAACTAAATCATTGTACTTATACTTACAGGCTACCAATGGTTTGTTGGGAAATTCCTTCAAAATATTGTACATCAAATGAATTACCCATTTTATCCCGATATGCTTCAATCGTCGACTAATCATACGAATATTTTAGTCCAAAAATCCACTCATATCAAGGTAAGTAGACAGTATTTTGGCCAGCTTTTGTATCTCAGACGATGGAATGAAACGTTTTCTTCACGACATCGAGTCATAAACTCATATGCACCTCTTTTTTAGAATGACGACAGCCAAAACCAATGGAATTCATCATCATAATGGATTGTGATGTACACTTACTCGATCAAATGCCAAGGTAAGCCAACCGGAATGCTAAAAACTTTGATGATGTTGATTAAGCATTCCTCATTTCGGGAAACTTTTGGGTTTTGTTGACAATACTATTATAGGCATTATTGATATAAACTTTGTACAAATAATTGCCTGTCATGTATCTGTATTGTTCATGTGTTTGCAACTTGGCCTTCTTTTAGAGGTAGTAAAAAATGACATCAATGTGCTATACATATTATCAAATATTTTAGATTACTTAACAAAAAAATTAATACACAGATGCAATTAAATAAAATATTAATTAATAGTAATAGTAATGACATTTAAACCTCATCATTCCAGTAAGTTTAGGGATGTGAAATAAAAAAGGACCAATTCTTTATTCTGGGATGTCCAACAACAAAATCGAACATATCAAAACCAAGACTCGATTCGTTCACTTTATTTATGTACATGACGGCATGATTCTTTAATAGTCCATCGATAATCCATTTTGAATAGTCGTTGATCAACTTTGTTAGTTTTTTTGGAGCCTCATATGAGATGTTAAACCCTTCAAACAGGTAGTTTTTCCATTCTTCCGAACTAAGAGGCTCCACTTTTTCTTCTTCTTTGGAAGCAGTTGATGGATTATCACCTGTGATATTATGCTCTTCAGCAGTAGCTTTGTCACGCCCCAAATCCTATTAAGGCGGACTGGCACCCGTTGTCGGTAAGGCTCGGGAGAACCAACCTGTAGCAATACATTACCTATGAACATTATAAGTTACTTTTATACTAAACATGACCTCAAAAGATAAATGGGACTAGCAAGCCAAAAGATGTTGTATGACTAGGCCGTTGGAGCCACAATGTCTACGATACGATACATGACCATATTATACTTTACATAGTCTACAAAGCCTCTAGACAAGAAACATTATCTTATAAGGGTCGGGACAGGCCCCGCCTCATGATAAGATACTATACAATGCAAAAAGATATGATAAGACTCAAAGCCCCGAAGCAACCTGGAGCTCAGTGACTGCAGTTGATATCCTGTACACTTACTGGGGAGGTTTATTAGCTTCTGCACCTGCAGCATGGAATGCAGGTCCCCCAACAGGGACGTCAGTACGAAATAATGTACTGAATATGTAAGGCAACATGTACTATATATGAGATAAAAGCTCAAATGAAACCATACACTGCTGTAGGGTAAAAGACCACCTTTTTGAATATTGTGGAGTCATGCATCTTATAACAATTATGTTACTTTACTCTTATCACTTGTATAATCTGTGCACATCATGTAATACAAATGACCAGCTGATCAGTGGTAAATCTATATCAGGATCGACCCATGCTAGGCTTTCCTTTCACCCCTGGGATACCCCCTGTAATACTGGGATTGACCCATGCTAGGTGATTCTTTCACCCCTGGTATACCACCCAACAGAAACAACTGTATACATATATCTTCTTATTACTTTTGATATGAATCTTTGGTGATCGTAACATTTGAGCTATAAGACTATAAGCATGACAAATGACAAGTATGTGACCATGTAACATCATATCACAATGAAAAGAGTGGGTTATACAATTAGTGAAACATGTAGGACATAAACAACGTATGAACTTTATTTAGCTAAAAAGAAGACTCATATGTCATGGTATCCAATGTATGTATGCAGCGGTGACAATGCTCAAATCTGGACACACAAATACATGTGAAAGAGTGGAGTGGTTATATCGAAGTTTGTAAAGATCTCTATGTGCCAATAAAGACTTTGGATTCCATGCCAAATAATAAGAGATCGAATAGCCTTACATACCTCGACATATCAACTTGTTTTTACCTCGAAATAACTTCTTTTCTTCCAACTATTTATCTACAATATCATGTTTTAAAGCTAGTATTAGCAGCTAATCAATGCATCTGGACAGCCCAATCTCACAAAACACAACACTTTGGCAACAAACGTATAACCATCGACTCAATGGTGTTATTCCGACTTTCTCAATTCTAACTGTCTTCAACCAGTACACATTATCATATACATGATGTACACAGCCTATATCATCTCTATAACATGCTGGAAACAGTCCATAACTACAACACAGAACCATTTTACAAAACGCTCAACTAAGAAGCACAACATCTCGTCGTCTCCCTCATTTCGTCGTTAACAATTCATACTTGTCCCAACTTTGAACCAGATGCTCCCAACATATATATACATCAAATAAACCTTAACATAGTCACAAAATAGCTCAAAACACAGGGGGGAAACGTGAAACATCAGCCCCCTCATCAAAACAGTCCAATACCATTTTGGAAGCACATAAGATCATATAAGGATACTTGTTTCCAAAGAACTAGCAAAACAGTCCAGCAACCTTGGAAACCATATACACACTATAACATATTAATAACCTCAAATTTATATCATATCAAAGTCAAAAATCAGGGTAAGAATCGTTCCAAAGCCAAGAAAATCAAACAACAACTTTCAGGACACAAGCTGTCCAGAAATTCCTGCACAGTACACCAGCCAACTTATCTTGTTTTCCATGGAAACTTCATATCAAGTATATGGTTATTTTTACATACCTTAACTCCCAAGGTGTAGGTCTAATTCAAGAACTCAAAAAGTAGCCTTTGGTTTCCTTCCAAGGTGAAGAAATGCCAAGAGAAACTTAGAGAGAAAAGCTGAAATTTTTGGTCTCCTACTAGTTAACCTAAGGAGCTCGGTTTTGGTCCCTTTTTAAGGAGGCCTTAGACCGACTTTCTCCTGATATTTGCAACTGATTAACTCAAGTTGGTCAATGACCAATTTTCCCCTTTCACTTGGGCCTTTTGGATCTCTAAATCAATGGGCTTTAGTGGCCCATTTTCCTTAATCTTTCTTGCACTTTGTTTGGGCCCAATTTTGTTAGTAGTGAATGAATGTAGTTGGGAATATTATATAAAAATCTTGGGCTGAACATCTTGGCCCAATATAATGCTAAACCATTGGCTTTAATAGCCTCCCTAACTTGGGCTTCGTTTGTCACAAGACTTGGAAAGTTTCGGCGTTAAGCCTTGTCTTCATTCCCCTTTCTTTTTACTAACGTCTAGACTTCAAGTGAGTTCACTTATGAATGAATTATTCTACCTCATGTATATATACATTTTTTTTAAGCCAACCACACAGGTGACTCACCTGCTAGCTTCCTAAGTTCCATAAGCACGTCAATGATTTTCTCCGTTTAAGGCCACAGTCTCTAAATAGACTTCCATATAGTGCCCCAATCTAACACTTGAACACTTGAAAAAAAGTTTTGGTAGTAATTAAATCAAGTCGTATGTCATTTTATGTGAACATTACTAGTACATGTAAAATGTGGGGTGTTACAAGCTTTTACTGTGATATCTACCCAAAAAGTTAGAATTATCAATGCTAATTATAGATATACAACAGATTGTCTATCTATTGCAATAGATGAGTTTTATGTTACAACAGATGGATCATCTATTGGGATAAATTCAAATAGGTAAAATAGAACAGTATGATAATTTCAAACAGATGACCTATCTGTTGCAACATTAGACTCATCTGTTGATAGAAATTAAAATAGAACAAAACTTGTTTGATTTGCTGAAATAGACGAACATATGTTGCAATAGATAATGCATCTGATGCAATAGATTAGACAACAGTTGCAATAGATGTATATATCTATTTAATAATTTTTAGTAGATGTATCATCTGTTGAAATAGATATGTATCTATTTATTTGTTGGAACAGATGATACACATTAACCTTCTTCAGCTCATGATGCTTTCCTGTGGCCCTTGTACATTGAACAATGGTGAAATATAAAGATAGAGGCAATACAATTTTTCTATTTTCAATGCTTGATGATGCCTTGAAAATATCTTTCCTTCTCCTCTTAGCCACATTGATCTCTAGTGGAGTGTATGGATATGAAATCTTCTTTGATAGAATGACACCCCTCTTAGATGTCATTTTCTTTACAGAAGTAGTTAGTGCATTAATAGCATTAATAACTCCATCATGTTTCGCCTTTTAATCTTGACATTTGTATGCAGAACATTCACTAGAAGTGGCAAAATTTGTATAACCAGTATGATCATAATCATAATGGCTTGTTGTTTCAAAACCTGTAAGAGGAGCATCATTACACCCAACAGCAACACCACTACCACTACCACTATCACTACCATCATCAACAAAAATAAGTCCACCCTCTAAAATTATTTTTCTTGTGATGGTTGTTGCTCCAAACAATTCCTTTTACATTCTATAAATGACCTTAGGGTCCGATAAAGTTTGCACAGACCATAAAGTAAGAAAAAATAATATCTTCAACTCTTGATTGGTCGTAACAAGCCACGGATGGACAATCTAAAATTAATCAATACATATATTATAATGATGATAAAATTATTTAAAATAATCATTAATTAAAATAAAAATTTGAAAAGAATTAGACTTACTGCTTCTTTCGGGGGATTGAAAAGATCAAGAAATTTTGCATTTTTATCATTTTTGGCCGACAACTATCTCAGGATTCTTGGACAGGAAATTTTTTCCTTGTAGTTCACTTGTTGTCTCAAATAATGAATGGCTTCAAATGCCCAAGCCTATAACATAATGCCAATAAATCAAAAGCATTATCGAATAAAAATAAATCATATCATAATAAAAGAAATATTTACCATGAAAGCCCATGGAAAACCATATAAGTTGACTATCTTTAGCGTTAATGGAGTCAACAAATATTTGACAGTTATTTTGAAGCTTTCATAACCCCAAGGATAGCTATTAAATGCCTCAAGATCCTCAGAGAGATTTATTAAATTGAGGCTTATGTTGTTGTTAATGTCTCTCACCCAAAGAATATTATGTACAAACCAAACCAAGCATAATGATTGTTTGTGCTTCTTTGAAAGTCTTTTACCTTTCAATGCTTCTATCAAATTTTTATTTTTAAAGCTTGGACCAACAATGGACACCGGTTCATCACGATCACTCGACTTGCCTTTGCCTTTTTTTGGGTGAGCGGTGTGATTTTTTAGGTTAGAGTAGGTATAACTTGATAAGGAGAAGGAGGATAACATTTTAGTCCAGTAACTATGGCAAACTCCTTCCAACCAAAACAAACAAGCATGCCACAGTAATTTATCTACACCTCATCCATCTTATCTTTGTTTTCATATGTAAACCTACGTTTGAGAAGATCATGTACTATTTTCATCTGGAAACGAGCATTGTTTTCCTTTGACAAATCAAAATATTGCACAAAGCAGCTTTCCCTAAAATAAGAATCTAATTTTTGTTCTCGAAGTATTTTTTTGAAGGCGTCGAAAGATTTTCCCATGGTTACTTAACCATGAAATCACCCATTAAATCTGTGGTACCATCATACTGTATTCTAACAAGATAAAGATCAATGCTGAAGAATTTGACCAACTCTTCGGTGGAAGGGCTATTAGAATTTGGATCGTCTCTTTTGAAACATTTCTCCTCCTTGTGTTCATTATCTCTTGCTCCTGATTGAGATAACACTTATAAAGCAAGATCATAGAGTGGTGGATATAGACTAGCTGCTTCACTTGTTCCTTTACTTGGACTTGATTCAGTTTGTTTTCTTTTGGAAACCATATTATCTTAAATTAAAAGGAATATAAACTAGAATATAATTGATTAATGCATCGTTAAAAAAGGATAACCGTATATCTAACATACACAACAGTAAAATAATAATTCTAATAGACCACACGTCTATTAGACCAAGTATGTTATCTGTTGCAACATATAATCGACATGTTGAAACGGATGAGTAAACCATTAGAAATAATAAAAATAGATCACTAATATATTGAAATAGGTATGTTATCTATTGTAACATATAACCAACATACTGCAATGGATGAGTAAACCATTGGAAATAATAAAAATAGATCAGTAATCTGTTGCACCAGGTAGTTTATCTATTGCAACATATAACCAACCTATTATAATGGATGAGTAATCCGTTGGAAACAATAAAATAAATCACTCATCTGTTGTACCATGAAGGTTATCTGTCGCAATATATAGCAAACCTGTTGCAATGGATGAGTAATCTAAATCTGTTGCACCAGAAAGGTTATCTGTTGTAATATATAACCAACCTGTTGCAATGGATGAGTAATCCATTGAAAACAATAAAAATAGATCACTAATCTGTTGCACCAGGTAGGATATCTGTTGCAGCCAATAAGCAATTCGTTGCAGCGGATAAGTAATCTGCTGGAAATAATAAAAATAGATCACTCATTTGTTGAAATACATCACTCACTTGTTTAAAAATGAGTTATCTATTGAATCAATATTATTTTGATTTCTTCCAAACAGAAGAGTCGTCTATTACAACAGATGAACGATTTGTTAGATTGTTCATCTGCTACATTAAATTTAGATTGTTGCATCAAATTTGCATCTGTTGCATTAGTTGTTTCATCAATTGCATCAGATGTTTCATCTATTGCATCAAATGTTTAATCTGTTGAATCAGATGGTTCACCTGTTGCAACACCATTTTTACCAAGATAAATAATAAATCAATCCAGCAACACCAACACAAAACACACACACTAAGAACATCAATGGTGACCAAAAATCACCAACAAATAGAATCAATAGTTTGATAATAAGAACTATAATAACAACCAAAAATTATATTTCACACTGGAAATAGTAGAGAAGAAATGCCAGAAATTAAGATTTTATTCAGTCCATATTTCAAATTTAAGCAAGAAATATTGAAATTGTTAACCAATACTAGAAGAGAAGTTGGCTCAAGTTCCTCTATTTCTTCATAACTAAAAAGACATAATTTTTTACCTGTGAAAGAAGAAATGGGATGACGAAGAACTCAAAGTTTTTATCGCCGGAGAAGTCTTCACGTCGATTGATGATTGAAAGTTAAAAAGAAACTCACCCGACTATTTGTCGCCAGAGGTTGAAGTCACCAGGATTGAAGGGAGAAACTTTGCAGAACTGTTGGTTGGGAGAAAGTTGAGAAAAGCTGTTGAGAGAGAGAGGAGAGTAACAGTTGATTTGAATTGAAGAGGGGTGTGGGTTGATTTGTATTTTTGAAAATATTAATCAAGTCCACAATTAACTTAATCAAGTTTTCTAATTATGTTTGATCCGTTAAGTTGGTCAATATCACCAATCCTTCATTCAAGACTTAAATGACACCTTTCTTTCAATTTTCTCATGATTGTACCCCTAGATATGAAATTACATTAATGCCATTGGTTGTTCCTACCTCACATTTCTATAAAGTAGAAAAATAAAAATATAGTGCTAGTTTCACGAACCCCGTGTTAAGCCTGGACCCAAAGTCAAGATATAAAAATAATAATTTAAATTATAAAATATAATTTATATAATAGATTTGTTACTGTATAATTAGTATAATCTAATGACATATCATGCTGATAAGTTTTCATAGTTATTAAAAATTTTATTCATATAATTGAATAATTTTAAATAAAAAATAATTTTGAGAAAGAAAGTATTACTCAAGTATTAAAATATATGAAAATGCTATAAGTAATTCGATATTTTATTAAATAATATGATTTAAAATATGTAATAATTAATATGCAAAGAAGATCATAAATAAAAAAATGATATATTTTATAAATTCGTGAGTATCTAATTCTTTAGTTGTAGATAGAAATAATTCTGTGATATTTATTGAGTTTTAATTTTTCTCATGATTACAGTGGCAGGAGTTTTGCAAAATATTTTTTCATCTCATAGAATTATCTAAAATAAAACATTTCAATGACTTCAAGGTTATATTATAATACTTATTTATTTAGAATCATTATATAAATTAACTTAGTAATGATCGATAATAATATTAAATGATAATTAAACTAACATTAATAGAATACTCCATTTGATATATTTACTTGTCATGCTTAATTTTTATGAGCCTTTTAAAAGAGTACCTTATTTGCCCTATTTTGATTATTCTTTTATCTTTTTTCATATCCACTAAGAAAAATAATAAATACAAGATCATTTATTAAGTTATCCTATATTTTTAGATGATTGAATAATATTAGAAAAACCTATAAGGTAGTAGTTGAAATCATTACAAATTCAATTTTGTATTAATTTTTTTTTTTTGAGTTAAAGTGATTGTTGATTTAAAATGAAGAGAATTTTTTAATTAAAACATGCTTATATTATGATGACCTATAAGTCATGTGTTCGAGCAGTAAATCAGTCATACTTACATTAGGATGACCTATAAGTCATATGTTCGAGCAGTAAAATTAGCCATACTTATATCAGGATGATCTAAAAGTCATGTATTCGAGTAGTAAAATTAGTCATTCTTACATTAGGATGATCTATAAGCCATGTGTTCGACCAATAAAATTAGTCATAGCTTACAATAGGATGATCCATAACCCATGAGTTCGAGCATTAAAATTAGTCGTTCTTTCATTTGGATGACCTCTAAGCCATGTTTTCGAGCAGTAAAATTAGTCATGCTTACATTAGGATTGTCACGATCCTTTTTTACCAAATATATTATTGATTTTAAAGTTCGAAAAGAATTTTATTTATTAAAGTGAGTAAAAATAAAAATTTATTTTGAAAAGGATTTATTTTACAATTAAACTCAAAGTCGTCACTTGACATAAATCTGGTGTTCCAAGTTACCTTTTGAA
This sequence comes from Capsicum baccatum var. pendulum, assembly GCA_030864225.1. Classification (NCBI taxonomy): domain Eukaryota; kingdom Viridiplantae; phylum Streptophyta; class Magnoliopsida; order Solanales; family Solanaceae; genus Capsicum; species Capsicum baccatum. Next base: position 170,285,794 of record CM061558.1, read on the forward strand.
ATCCCTTTTCAAAATAATTTTTAACTTTTTAAAATGGATCCACAAACAGAGATTCTGATTAAGGAATTCTATTGATCGAGGGGAAGGTGTTAGGCATCTCTCGATCCCGTGGTCCGACCACGGTCTCTTCATGTACCAGCTATTATGACATTATGAAATGTATAAATAAACAAAATGCATAAACTTGAAAACAAACAACCAAACAATCAAAATTTTGAAAAAAAAATAATGTCCAGTCAAATTAATACAAACCAAATAAAAATAAGTGTTAAAATAAAAACCTAAACTAGTCTAACTACCCTAAACTATGCTTTTACTTAATGGCCCCGAGCCTTGATCATGAACCTCCTTCACATACTTTGAGGCATTCTTCAGTGAATAAGTATCATGTGCCTTGGGCATATCCCGACAAATGAATACAATTTCAATTTCGTGTGATAAAATAAAAAATACACACAAAACATTCAAACATTCAGCAATCCACAATTCCTACTTTTGCCAACCCAACCTACCATTTTTCTATCAATTTTGAGCTATCGTGATACTATCATGTTCAAACAACATCAAAATTATTCAAGATAACAATTTAAATAAATCAAATGAAATCACAAATTAGAAACTTTCAATACCACCCTAAATTAAGATTTATCCGCAAATTGAGCCCAAATTATTTGATTATTCAATTCACACAATTAATCAATCAATACCAATAATCACTTACGATAATCCAAACATATCAAAATCAATGAATATAAAATCAACATACCATGAATTTACCATACAAAGTTTCAAGCAATTAAGATTAATCAAGAATGAGATGAAGAATGGACCTTAATGTTGTTTTCAGTCAAGTATTACTCAATTAAATAAGATGGAGTCCACGCTGAGAAACTTAAGTCAAACCTCAAAACATAAAACCCACAAATTGAACAGCCCAATCTATCCAAGACGGTCCTATTTTCCATTAATTCAAACCAAGATTGCCAAATAAAGAAAGACCTACACTAAATTTTGTATGAACGGGTCTGTTTTGATTATGTTATGATGAATTTGTCTAGAAATGCATAAAAGGGTGATTGATCGGGTTAAAGGAGGTGTATTCTGATGGAATTTCATCGAAGAGGGTCAGTTAGACTGGAGTTGTAGCAATTTTTGGCGAAGTATCGCCAGAGTCGACCACAGTGGTTGGGTTTGGTAGGTTTTTGGTTTTTAGTGCTGGTTTTGGTTGGACTTTGGGGTATGGTGGTTGGATTTGATGATGAATGTACGATTCCAGCGAAAACTATGCTGGTAAAGTCCATATTTTATGTATTTCGATCACCCTCTCCATTTCTTCACTATTTTCGCTACTATTTCTATTTCTCTCGCTAGATTTTTCCTTCTCTCAATTCTCCCTCTTCTTTGATTTTCCTATCTCAGTATATATTTTTTCCTAGTGTAGTGTATGTGTGCGTGAATATATATTTGTATTATTATTAGTGTGTGTATGTGTGTGTATATGTTAATGAATGAAAATGGAGGAGTCCTTACAGTTTTATTCTGTTATGCATGTACTATAGTGCATGTGAAGATATATTTAATGTATTGCTCTCTCTGTTTTCTGTTAGTCCATCCCCCTAGTATTTTCGAGTGTGTGAGAGAGAAAAATAAATATAAAGGGGATGAGAGAGAGTACATAGGTATGGGGGTGGGTAGGGTAGTGGTGAGGTGTTATTTTATGGGTATTATTGTTATGAATTGGTTATTTTTTGTATTTTTGTGGAAAAGTTAGTAAATAGGGCGGGGTCTATGGTAAGGTGAGGTAAAATAGATAAAATTGACTTTTGGAGGGGCAAAATTACATGTCAATATCATGCCCCTCTTTGTTTGTGAATACAAATTGTTTGTAGATGAAGAAATAGACAACTAGACAAAATTTTGACCTGACCATTATTCAAAAGGAAAAAAGGGAAGACTAAGTACAACCGAGTATTGATTTTGGACATCCTACCTATCTCAGGTTACGTGAGAATCAAGTTACAAGTAGTTTCAGGGTTGAAAAGAAGAGGGGCTATACCGAGTTGGATAGTCGAGTAAGGGCCCATCGAGGTTCTGATCTGCGGCTCTGTAATTACATCAAAAATAAAAATTACAATTCAAAAATATAAATTAAATTACAAAAGTCCTATCTATGCATCATCTCTTGATTCTTGTGATTAGTCTTTAATGTTTCTTCAAGTGTTTGGGTTGAACTTGAAAGTGAATTATTTCTTCATGCTAAATTTGGTGTTAGAGGTAAACTTGAACATTGACCATATTCTTCACGTGGGACTTTTGAACTTTGAACTTGAAGTTGAAAATCTTCACCCTATTCTTTAGACGGGCTCCTGGCTTACTAGTTCTTCACCTTGTTGACTTTTGATTTCTTTATCGTGTTCTTCAAATGGCTCTTTCCTTATAATTTCTGCACCTTGTTGACTTTCAATCTCTTCATCTTGTTCCCCAGGTGGACTCCTAATTAGCTATTTCATCACTCCGTTCTCATGGCGAGCTCCCGATTGTAATTTCATCACCCTATTCTCCGAGCAAACTACTGACTTGTAATTTCCTTATCTTGTTCTCTGGGCGGGCTCCTGACTTGAAATTTCATCACCCTATTCTCTGTGCCGGCTCCCAACTTATAATTTCCTCACTCTGTTCTCTGGGTGGGCTCCTAACTTGCAATTTCATCACCCTGTTCTCCAGGCGAGCTCTTAACTTTCAATTTCATCACTCTATTCTTCGGGCGGGCTCCCAACTTACAATTTTATCATCGTATTCTTCGGATAGGATCTCAACTTATAATTTCCTCACCCTGTTCTCCGAGCAGATTCAGGACTTGTAATTTCATCACCCTATTCTCTGGGTAGGCTCCCAACTTGCAATTTCATCACCCTATATTTCAAGCGGGTTTTTGACTTGAAATTGACATTGAGATATGATTTTTTCATATGGTTTGACTTTCTCATTTGATTTATTGTATGTGTAAAAGGCTAATGAACTGTGGATTAATTTTTAATTGAACCTTGGGAATTGTGAATTTCCTATGTGAATGAATAATTAAAATGAAGGAGTTGTGAATTCCCTCATATAATTTGGATAATTCATATGGTATGATAATGTAGCTTACAAATAAAGTTGGTATGAGGATACCAACGGAGTGCCTTAATGAATAAAATGTTTAATGAATGGGAATGTGTGAAATGTGATTTAATTAGGCTTAATAAAGTTTTGTGTAACTGGGCCATGAAAGTGGAGGTCCCGATGGATCAATATAACAAACTATATTTGCCAATACAGAGGTCGAAATGACCGAGTGGTTTGAGTCCCCTTATTAAATGACTGGGTGGTTTGAGTCCCCCATGTTAAATGACTGGATGCTTAAGTCATTCTTGATTTATGATCGGGAGGTTTGAGTCCCCTATGGTACATATGTACAATGATTATTCTCTAGCTCGTGAGGCTACTCGCACTGGGGCCATTTCAACTTGGGAAGAGCTGAGCCCATATGGCCCATAAGTGTCTTTTAATGACGGTTAAGCTACACAATCCAGGCTAATATTTTAAAGCTCATGGTAAGTGTTGTTCCCTATTCCAGTATTTTATATATGTATATATATTCATATATGTATGTGAATATGTACTTGAGTGAACTGGATTTTGAATTGTCATTACTTTATCCTTATACCTGAGTTACATGCTAGTGCTCAACTCGCTAACTATCTCCTAACGTTGTATCCCCATGCAATGTAGGAACCGAAGACACTTCTGCTTTTTATGTGCATTGATAGGATTTCTGTATTGTTAGCATTCAGCTTGAAGTGGTGAGCCTTCATTTTTTGAAAGGTCGTTACTTCCTAGTTTATCTTTTATCATAGAATTTCTTTGGATTTATTTTTCTATCATCGGGGGGGGGGGGGCATGTCTTGACATTGGTTTGATTTGGTTTGTCATAGAGACTTTATGAATTACTGTGGACTAGGTATTAGTTATGGTTATATCTTATACTTCTTGAGTTGTGATTATTCTATCTTGTTATATATTTAGACTTCAACAACTATTAGTGTATTGTGTTCGATGTGACTAGGCAAAGGCGGTGGTCTTTGATCCATGGCAAACTTAGGATGCCCACCACGGATAAGCCCTAGTTCAGGTCGTAACAAAGTTTGTATCAAAGCCTAGGTTCATGATCAATTGGGTGTCCACAAAGCCGTCTCAAGTAGAGTCTCTTTTATGACTGTATAGTGTGAGAGACTTATAAGGGAGGGGCTACAAGATATTTAAGAATGTTTCCCTTTCTTGTTGTTCTATTTTGGGATATAGAGTCTAAGGCCTTGCATTTCCTCTAATTTCTATTTATTGCATTTCAGATCATGCTTCCCAGAAGATTTGATTCTCGTGGAAACACTTTATTCCCACTTGGGACAATATGGATGCAAATCATCCTACTTACGGAGTTCAGATCTGGTCTAAGGGTCCAGCTCCTCAATGCCTTTGTGGAGTTCCACCGGTTCCCTCTAGCCCTTCTCAGACACCTTAGGCTGATGTATTTAATGTTGGATTTTTCCAGTCGATCCATTTACTTACTCAGTTGGTGGCTTTTCAGACTGAGTGTATTGCTTTGGTTCCTCCATCTTCTGAGGTCACTAGAGTTGGCCAGTTTATGGGTTGAGCCCTTTGACTTTCACCGATTCAAAGGTTTAGGAGGATCCTCAAAATTTCATTGGTGAGATAGTAAAGATCTTCAGAGTTACGCATACTTCTAACTCTGAGGATGTTGAGTTTATCGTATACCAGCTAAAGGATGTGGTATATCAGTGGTATGAGGAGTGGGAGTAGATGAAGGGAGATAATGCTGAGGTACTATATGTGATGACTATTTTAGAGCATTTGTGGACCATATCTTTCCTCGGGAGTTAAGGGAGGCAAAGTTTGAGGAGTTCGTGGATTTAAAATAAGGTAGAATGACTGAAGAAGTATACCTTAAAATTTCATCAATTATCTCATTATGCTTCGGAGTTGGTGTCATCTATGAGGGCGAGGATGAGAAAGTTCTCTTTGGGTTAATCTTATTATTTGGTTTTGGAGTGCAAGGCTGCCTTGTTGAACAAGGATTAGATATCTCTGGGATTGTGGTATATATGAAATAGGTTGAGGAGGAAATTAAGAAGCAAACTGAGATAGGGGAAGGCAGAGTAAGGGATCCAGGTATTCTGAACAAGGAGAAGGTCATCAGAATAGTGGTAGGGATGACAGGCAGTGGTCTAAGAAGAAGTGGGGAAATTCTAATTCTTATTCTATAGCTAGTGCTCTGTATCCTAAGTCTTTCGGTGATTGTCGCTTTTAGATTGATGGTGGATTTATGGCACAAGGTGCCCAGTATCAAGCCAGTAGAACTCAATTGGACCCATCTTACCCCTCTTTTCATTTTTCTGGGCGAATCCATCATGGGGGTATATGACGAGGGGAGGAATAAGTGTTTAAGTATGGTCATCTTGGTCACCTGTAGTGGGATTATCCTTCAAGGGTTTCTTTTAGAAATAATAAGGTCCTTGTTGCTACTTCTTCTGCTCCGGCACCAAAGGATATTTCTTCTAGTATCGGTTCTAGCTAAAATTAGTTGTATGTACTTGCCACCTGTCAAGAATCTGAGGCTTCTCCTGATGTTATCACTGGTACGTTACAACTCTTTTCTCGTGATATGTATTGCTTACTTGATATGGGGTCTACTCTTTCTTATATGACCCCTTATGTGGATACTCATTTTGGTTTTGGTCCTAAGTGTATTTCAGACCCTTTCTCTCTATCTACCCTGATGGGTGATTCTGGGGTGTCTAGAAGAGTTTATAGGGGTTGTGTGGTATCTATCTGTGGTATGGAGACCTTGGTGGATTTGATATAGTTGGATATGGTTGATTTTGATGTGATCTTGGGGATGAATTATCTCTATTCGTGCTATGCCTCTCTATATTGTCGGACCCATAAGGTCATTTCCAATTTCCTAATGAGCTGGTTATAGAATAGGAAGGGAGTTCCTTAGTGCCTAAGTGAAGGTTCATTTCTTATCTTAGAGCCTAGAATCTAATTTGTAAAGATTGTCTTTATCATTTTCCCTAGGTTATAGATTCTAACTTGAAGGGTCCTTTGTTACAATCCATTCTCGTGGTTAATGAATTTTCTAAGGTCTTTCCTAACGATTTTCCCAGTATTTTCCCAATAGGGAAATTAATTTTGGGATTGGCCTTCTTTCGGATATCCATCCTATTTCTATTCCTCCCAATAGAATGGTTCCTCCTTAGTTGAAAGAGCTTAAGGAGCCATTGAAAGATCTTCTCGACAAAGGCTTTATCTGTCCTAGTGTTTCCTCGTGGGATTCTTCTATTTTTTTCGAGCGTAAGAAGGATGGTTCACTTCGGATTGTATAGACTACCGCCAGTTAAATAAGGTGACGGTGAAGAATAAGTTCCCTCTCCCTAGGATTGATGGTCTCCTTCAAATATCACTTTCGTTTCATTTAAGACCACAATATCATTTAACTATCACTCCTTTTCTCAAAAAATACTAAACACCTCAAAAATCTTCTTCTCTCTTAGTTGGCATGTCATGCCGTTAAAATCTTTTTTTTTAAGAAAAAATACTAAACCTATTAACTCATCAAACTCATTTAATCAAAAATATAATTATATTCCATTTTTTTAAAGAAATGTACTAGTTTATTATAAAGAAATGTTTATATATAGAAAACCTTTATCGATACTAAAACTTGACATATATTTTTTTAAGAGTTATTTTTCTGAATGACCACTCATATTTTTTGAATTACCTACAAAAGTTCCTTTTGATTTTTGTTAGAGATCATAATATGACTCAACTATTACTATTATTCTACTAAACAACTAAATATCATATGTCTCTTTATCTTATAATTGGCAGGCCATGTCATTAAACCATTTTTAAAAAATAAACCTATTTAACTCATTAAACTTATTTAGTAAAAATTATATTCTTATTCTTTTCTTTAAAAGAAATATATTAATTTATTAAGAAGGAATTTACATGCTTACATATCTTTTACCATTACTTGAACTTTATATTTTTTCTAAAGTTATTTTCTTGAATTGTTATCCATGTTTTTGGAATCCCTTATAAAAATCGCTTTTATTTTTTCTAAGACAATAGTATCACTCAGTTATCAATATTTTACTCAAAAAATTACTAAATACCTCAAAATTCTCTTCCTCTTCTAATTAGCATGGCATGTCAGTAAACCATCATTTTTAAAAAAATAATAAAAATATTAACTCAGCAAACTCATTTAACCAAAATTATAATCTTATTTTTTTTAAATTACATTAATTTATTAATAAGAAATTTTCATACTTAGGCTATACTTTTTTTTCTCGAGTTATTTTTCTAGATAATCATTCATTTTTTTTATTTATAATTGCCAACAAAGATCAGTTATTTTCTAAAAAACATAATATCACTAAATTAATTGTTGGATGCTTGTCACCTATTCAATTATCTTTAGTTGTCTATTATTATCATTCATCTTTAGTTTTTCATTATTAACTGATAAATAGATTAATAAATAGTAAATAAAAATATAATTTTATTATATCAATCATTCTCCAACTATAATGAGTTTGATGTCTTAAAAAATAAGTTATCTAGAGATTTTAATTTGCTTGTAAAATAATATGGTAAAGATGTGTAGCATGAAAATTAAATTAATGCATTTTCTTAGAAAAAAAAAGAATAAAGTTATAATTTTGGTTAAATGAGGTTGATGAATTAATACACTAGGTATGTTGTTGTTGTTGTTGTTCAGGTTGATGAATTAAATGGTTTATTATTTTAAAAAATATTATTTTGAAGACATGGCATTCCAACTTATAGAGAATAATACTTATGAGGTGTTTATCATTTTTTGAGGAAAAAACTGATAGTTGAGTGATATTGTATTACTAAATAAAACATAAGTGATATTTGAAGGAAATTCCCAAAATAACTAATTGGTAAATGTCATTAATGTTGATTAAACTTAAAATGTTACCAAAACTTGACGTATATTTTTTGAAGAGTTATTTTTCTAAATGGCCACACATATTTTTTGAATTGCCTACAAAAATTACTGTTGAAATGTTTTTTAGATAATAATATAACTTAACAATCGCTATTATTCTAAAAAAAAAAACTACATATCATATGTCTCTTTCTCTTATAATTGGCAAGTCATGTCATTAACCCAATTTTTAATATAAACCTATTTAACACATTAAAATTATTTAGTCAAAATTATATTCTTATTCTTTTCTTTGAAAGAAATATATTAATTTATTAAGAAGAAATTTACATGCTTAGAAATCTTTTACCATTACTTAAACTTTTTATTTTTTCTAAAGTTATTTTCTTGAATTGTTATCCATGTTTTTGGAATCGCTTTTATTTTCTCTAAGACAATAATATCACTCAGTTGTCAGTATTTTTCTCAAAAAATCACTAAATACCTCAAAGGTATCTTCCTCTTCTAATTAGCATGCCATATCAATAAATATTATTTTTTAAAAAATAAAAAAAATATTAACTTAGCAAACTCGTTGAAACCAAAATTATAATCTTATTTTTTTAAAAAAATACGTTAATTTATTAAGAAGAAATTCTCACACTTAGGTATTTATACTTTTGTTATAGAGTTATTTTTGTAGATGATCATTCAGGTTTTTATATATAATTGCATACAATGATCAGTTGTTTTCTAAAAAATTTAATTTCGCTAAATTAAATAAGTTATCTAGAGATTTTAATTTACATGTAAAATGATATGGTAAAGATGTGTGACAAGGAATTACTAAGCATGATAATTAAATTAATGCATTTTTTTAGAAAAAAAATAAAGTTTTAATTTTGGCTAAGTGAGTTTGATGAATTAAATGATTTTATTATTTTTAAAAATATGATTTTAATAACATTGCATGCCAACTAAGAGAGAAGAATATTAGTACTATCTTTGATGAAAAGAATGATAGTTGAGTGATATTGTCGTCTTAAATAAAACATAAGTGATATTTGAAGGAAATTCCCAAAATAGCTAATTGGTAAATGTCATTAATGTTGATCAAACTTACAATATTGCCCTTGGGTAGTTCCACTACTCATCTTTCTATATAATAATATATAAAATATAAATATAAACTAGATCAGTATGTCCGTGCTTAGCACGGGCCCAATATGAAGGATTTTAAATAATTTTTTATTCACTATGAGTATTTTGAGGTGTAAACATAGAATCGAATTAAAATTATTTACTTGATAATTTTTCTGACATCAACAAACAGTTCTCTTAATTCAAAATAAAAATAAAAAACATTAGAAAAAAAAATTGTATGATAAATTTGAAGTATAAACTGCGCATGAACAAAAGCTTATGGAAATTCAAATTTGTCAATATAGTATATCAATAAAATTTATTAGAATAGAAGTTTTGTCCTCCTTCCTTTTGAGACAAAAGAATGTATAGTAGTATAATGAATTAGTTGGTAATTCAAGAAACTCAAGCAATCTACCAAACTGAAAAAATTTTAGTTTGATTAATTTTAAATGTTAAATGATTACATTATTAGTGATGTAAATTCGATCCAAATTTACTTTTTCTCTATCAAATTTTAATTACTCTAAGTTTGAAAATAAATCAAATTAATTTTACCTTACATATATAAATTAAATTTTAATATTTAAATGAAACCAATTTCAAATTAAATAGAATTTCTATTTGTAATCATTCCCCTCATTCCATTCAAATATATTATTTTTCTTTTTAAAAAAATGACAATTTTTAATTTTTGCATATCTTTTTTTCAAATTCCGCATGGCATATTTAACACCATAAAATATAGGCTCAACCTTAAGTTCTGTAATACCCCACACTTTTTCTAGCTTAAATTCATCCCTAGAATGTCAAGAATTTTCTTCAAAGATGAATACTATTTATTTCATGCGGTATTTTCAAGATTTATTGTGTGGAAAATTGAATAAGCTTTCCATCGATACCAAATTCGCCTAAATCCAACTCTCGGTTGAGAAGCTAGAGTATTTTAAAGTAGACAGTGTGTCACCTGGACTCAGAGCGTGTCGCGGAAAAGGAAAAATCGGCAATCATCAATTTCAGTGGACCTCTGCGATATTGGCGTGTCGCGTAGAGGTCCATTTTCCCATTTGTAAATTTCTAGTAGTTCAACGCTATAGTGGCGCATCGCGCCGAAGGCCAAAATAGTATCTCTATAGGGCACCGCGATGGTGGCGCATCGCGTTGAAGTTTCAGGTGCCAATTGTCAAAATTCCAGTGAGCCACCGCGATAGTGACACGTTGCGGTGGCTCATTAAATCGGGACCCTTGTTCATTTTTCCAGTTTCATTTAAGAGTTTAAAATGGATATTTTGGACAATTCCCAAGCCCCCAATTCCGTCCAAACACAAGATTTAAGCCTATTACAAGCATTTTATTCTTATATTCATCAAAGTTTCTCTCAAGCAAAACCCTAAGCTTCAACATTCAACATCAAGAATCCCCAAGATTTCACCATTCTTTTCCCAAATCAATTCAAGATTCAAAGTTCCCAATTCAAGAATTCCAAGAATCATCATTCAAGAGCACAAATAGATTCCCAAAAGCAAACTTATTCATCTAGTCCATCATCCAAGGTATGTGGGGTTTTGAACAAGGATAAATCTTCCATCTTTGTGCCCAAAAACTTACTTTAAATTACAAATTTATGTGTTCTGTATGATTTCCCATGAAATTTAAGTTAAGGTTTATACCCAATATTGCTAATTGCATGATTTTGAGATTTTAAGTGATTTAGATATTGAATTACATGTCTACTTTCAAAAAATTAATATGTATGATCATATTTTCCAGATTTTAAGTTGAATTATGAATGAAACTTATAGTGTTTGACATGAAATTGAAACATGGGTCATTAAGCCCTAGTTTGTATGTTGACATTTCAAGAATGACTATGTTTTAAGCATCCCATGATTAGCTATTTTCAGATTTTGATAAAGAAAGTTGATCTATTGATCCAAGCTAAGATAGGAATCCACATTATTCATACGGTTTATGATTTAAAACAAAGAGAAGCATAATTGGTTTTAATTACGAACCCTTGTGCTATTTTAAGGTGGATTTCCTAAAAGTTCTGAGCAATAAGTATGAGAGTAGTATTTAGTACTGAGTTGGGTATGATTCCTAGGTCTCATGCCCCAGAACTACGAGCCAATGTAGGTTTTAAATGCTTATAGTAGGCTAAGATAGTGATCACTTAAGTTAAGGTTCTATTCCGATAGCAAGGATAGAACAGCTCTCACCAATGTGGGCAAGATGCTGGACTCCATGTCTGCTCACATGGTTTATATTAGTTAGAAGAAACTCCTAAAAGAAGTCCCCTACTCTTAAAACAGTCTATTGGTTTAAAGCTATAAGATAAAATGTTTTCCTTACAGCTTAATGGTAAAGATTTTCAGAATAGTTTCTTAGAAAAGAATAATAGAAAGCTTACTCAGATTATGCTTTACAGAAAGATATTAGTTTTAGATTTCATATTTAAAGAGTGAGTCTTTTCTACACTTAGACAATATGATTTAAAGAGAGAATGCAAGTACAACTTTTAGAACTAAATGTTATGACTCACTATATTTATAAAGTATGATTTGTTACTCATGATCTTCAGTATTTCTGATATTCCAGCTTATGTGAGTCATTTACATTTAGCATGCATTGTTTTACAAATTATGATGATTGATATTATGTTTACTTATGCATTCACCCCCATATACTCAGTACATCCTCAAAGTATTGATCCACATATACGTCTATGTGCTACATTGACTCATAATGTAGGTATCAGTTCAGTTGTAGCACGCATACCATATTCAGACACTCTACAACTTCTAGTCAGCAGGTGATGAGTCCTCCTGATTCAAGGGCTCGAGTCAGTCATACAGTTTGAGAAATATTTTATTTTTCTTTATTCAGTCGTATTAATTTGGGATCGTTGGGGGTCAAGTCCCGGCTACCTATACTTAATACTAGTAGAGGCTTCATAGAGAGTCAGTAGAGTTAAGGTATTTGATTCCAATTTTATTTGTAAAAGCATAGTTGTAATTATTTTAATTTAGTTTGGTATTGATCAGATTCAGAAAAGAGTTATCTTCTACTTATTTCATTCAGATTTATGTATTTTATTCAGTTGCTTATGAGTCATGCATTAGAAGGGTTAGCTTGGGATCACCTGTGGTCCTAAGCACTGTGTGATGTCTCGGGACCATTTTGGGGCGTTACAAGTTCTAATAACGTAATTCAGTATGACATTTTTAATTCGAATTTTGAAAAACTTTTATTTACACATATTTTTATTCGTCTATTAGATAATTAAGTTAATTATATAAAATATTATATCTCCTTAATTATACGTATCATCCTCAAATTGAAATGTTATGAATTTTAAGACTTATTGAGGCGAATGGATATAATTAAAGAAGATATGTTTTATGTAGTTAACTTAACTACCTAATGGATGATGAGAACGTATATTAAAAAAAAATTACTAAATTGAACCGGAAGTGTATAACTAAAACACTTATTAGAAGTTTAATTGTTCGGTTGAAACAAGAATTATAGTTTAAGAATATAAATGGAATATCCTAATAAATTTAAGGGGTTAATTATGTATTAAAATTTTAAGAACATTTAATACCTTACACAATTTTTAGTTTAAGATCATAAAATCTCATTTTACATTTCATGCTTAATCTAATTAAAACAATAAATTGAAATTGAGGAAATATTTTTTCAGTGGATAATCTTACATGTTATTTGTAGGAGGTGTATGGTGGAATATTTTATGAATACGTGATAAATTTATATTATCAACTAAACATGATATAAATCTAATATCAAATTTAGTCTTATAGACTATCTTATCTCTTTTTTCGCTTTTAATTTTCTTTTACACTCTTTATTTCACTCTGATCGTGTATTCATGAAGAGAAAATTTAGTAGCTAGAAATAATGAAAAATTTCATGAATATTTACCAAATTTTATTTACTGATTGCAAACATAAAATTGAATTAAAATTATTTACTTGATAATTTTTCTGACATCAATAAACAGTTCTTTTAATTCAAAATCAAAATAAAAAGCATTAGAAGAATAAAACTTTGCATGATAAATCTGAAGTATAAACTACGCATAAACACAAAGCTTATGAAAATTCAAATTTGTCAATATACTATTTAAATAAAATTTAATATAAAAAAAAATTGTCCTCTTTCCTTTTGAGATAAAAGAATGTATAGTAGTATAGTGAATTAGTTGGTAATTTGAGAAATTCAAGCAATCTACTCAAGTGATAAAATTTTAATTTAATTAATTTTAAATGTTAAATGATTATTGTTAGTGATGTAATTTGGATCAAATTTACTTTTTCTCTATCAAATTTTAATTAGGTTAAGTTTGAAAATAAATCAAATTTATTTTAGTTTACATATATAAATTGAATTTTAATATTTAAATGAAACGAATTTCAAATTACATATAATTTTTGTTTAAAATTATTCCCTTCATTCCATTCAAGTATATTTTTTTTATTTTTAAAAGAATGCTTATTTTTTATTTTTGCATATCTTTTTTTCAAATTCTGCATGACATGTTTAACATCATAAAATATAGGCTCAACCTCAACTTTTAATAAAGTATCTCAGTCTGACACTTTTGATTTGAATTTTGATAAAACTTTTGTTTACACATGTTTTTATTCGTCTATTAGATAGTTAAGTTAATCATATAAAATATTTTATTTTGTTAATTATACATATCAACCTTAAATTGAAATGTTATGAATTTTAAGACTTATTGACGCGAATGTATATAATTAAAGAAGATAAGTTTTATCCGGTTAACTTAACTGTCTAATGGATGATGAGAATACACAAAAAAAATTATTAATTGTTCGGTTGAAAAAACACTTATAATTTTGAGAACATAAATGGAATACCCTCATAAATATAAGGTCTTAATTATGTATTAATTTTAATATTTAAAGGGCATTTAATATCTTACACAATTTTTAGTCTAAGATCATAAAATTTCATTTTACATTCCACTCTTAATCTAGTTAAAATGCTAAATTAAAATCGAGAAAATCTTTTTTTAGTGAATACTCTTAGGAGTCGTTTGGTAAGGTGGATTATTGTCATAATCCATGGATTAAATGGTGGGATTATTTAAAACATTATTTGGTGGAAAATTTGGAGCAATGTATAGATAATACATGGATTAGTTATACACTCTACATGGTATTATAGTTTTGTAACGTCCCCAGACTGTACCCCGGAAGCTACACGGTGCTAACAATCCCAAAGAACCACTAGCTAACCCATGACTGGTACCTGACGTGAGCATTGAATAATAAAAATGTTGTAATAACAAAATAAGTAAGTAAATGCAAAAACTTCCATAAGGCTCAAATCTGAAAATACTGTATACAGAAAACTGAATGCTAGAAAACAACTGTCTGAAAATCACTCTAGTCTGATAAGCCTCTAAACTGTCTGAAATATGGAGTTGATGGGACAAGTCACCAACTAACTCCGACTGACTGCTGAAATAACTAAAATGCTAAATATAATCATGTCCTCAAAATATAAAGACTCACCACTACGTTGTTTGCTGAGAAATTGTATTACTGAGGATGCTATGGGGCTGTGAATCTGAACCTATGATATAAGACATCATAGCACAAAAAATATACGTCAGTACTTTGAATGTACTGGTATACTCAGTCAGGTAGGCTGAAATGCATGGGTTCATAATGCATGAACAATACTAACTGAATAACATGGATATGACTGAATAAGAGTGCATGTATGAATACGTAGACTGTAACTGAAATTGTGATGATATTGGATACTGAGTCTGAATACTAATTTACTAATATCTAAATTTGCTGATACCGTATTACTGATTCTCTGGATGACCGTATCCGATAGTCCTGAAGTCTGTAGAGTTCTAATCTGAGACTAAATCTAAAACTGAGACTGTGAGAGGTAATCATCTAACCGACATGCCCCTTTTATGAATAGATTTTGGGGTCCAACTTGTAACCCCAGTTGGAAGGGTTCCAGTACCATGCCATAGGTAAAGACAACTGAAGAGATACCCTCACCTGGCAGGTACTCTAATGAGAATGGTGGAACCCTCAACTGACAGGTTAAAACACCTCATCAACCCTCGACTGGCAGGTTTAATGTCTCAATCTACGCTGGCTATGTAGTTCTTGAATGCAAGGATTGCTTCTAAGAATCAAACTTTCTATTGGCAGGTGAGTCCCCATCCTTAGGTTCACTCGGTGCTGAATTCTATTCCCAACTGAATAGACACTGAACTAATTTCCTAGTTCATACTAGGCTTGACTGAACTATTACTGAACTGGACTAGATTAGTGATGAGTTTACTGAGTTTTCCTAGTTTCTGCAACTGACTAAAAGTACCACTGATCGTGACCTAACTGAGACTATTCTGTTACTGACACTGGATATAGGTATACAACTAAATATCGAGTATTAAATACCCCTAGGACTCGATAGCGTAAAGAGTAAAGCGTAACATAAATCTTGAAGGCATGACAATGGCCACATGTTCATAATTCACTTTCTAAGGCATTTTATCAAATGCTTGTAAATCTTGATCTTGTACATGTACAGGGATGCATGCTATCATGTCATAAGTACACTAACAATTCACATAGGTATTTCAACAAACACCTTCAAGGCATAGCTTTAACATGGGAGTCCTTTAGACATGTAGTTCTTTCATGAGTTCATAATTAAGATCAACAATGGATCAAATTTCACAATTACTTTACTTGGGCATTTTTGGTAAACACATGGGAGGCATCACATTGTACTTGGGCATGAATAATAATTCAATACATCATAGCTACATTAATCACTTCAATTTCAAAGATTTCAACCCACATGCTAACATAAATTCATGAGATTCATTAAAGAGATCATCTTGGAAATCACACAACAAGATTAACATGAATACAGACAATCCACAACATGGAAATCGTGATTTAAGGTTTTAAAAAAGGTTTCTTGAAGTCCAAGGGTGAAAAGGGCCTTGGATGAACACTTCACATATCTTTATGCTTGTTTTTAGAAGATTGATGGTGGAATTCTTGATATTTGAATCTTGAATTGAAAACCCTAATACTTGTTCTTGAGAGAGTTTGAGAGAAAGAATGAGATTTTGCCCCATAGGATGATTAATTTCGTGTTAAGGCTGAATAATGTGGGGAAATTAACCCATTTGCCCCCATAACCCGTAACTGAAATTTGCTGAACTGGGATGCCCCTCGCATCGTGACCCCTACTTGGGTTGACTACCTATTGAGATGTGACCCCTAGCTGGGTAGACTGGCCCTCGCGATGCAGGGCTATCGTGACCCTTCACTATTTTAGGCATCCAAGCTCACCATTACGCTAGTCCAAAAAATCTGAAACTCGCCTGAGATGACCTACAAGTGACCCTGATCGTGAATAAATTTAAAAATTAACTAACTAAGGCCGGGAAGGTCAAAAATAAAATCTTCCAAATTTGGAAGGCTAAAAGGATTCTAAGTCTTGATACTTAGGTAAAAAATTTTAAGCCTGGGACCCCTTATTAGGCTTTAAAGGACTGAGTCAAGCTTAGAATTTTGCGGGGTCTTACAATATCTCCCCCTTGGGAACATTCATCCTTGAATGAGACTGACTAAGCTAAGATTATTGATGTACTGAACTTATTTACTGGACACAAACAATGAAACATGATTGAAACTATCGATAGACTGAGTTTTTTTTTCATACTGAACATGCATATCTGAATGTAATGAATACATGACTGAATATACTAAAAAACTGGGTTTGTATACTGAATATGCATATCTGAATGCAATGAATACATATCTGAAAAAAATTCATGAATGCATGACTGAATATGCAACGGTAACTTATACCAAGTTTTGCAAGGGAATTCTGAGTAAGTATTAAGGAAAACTATTACCTTGAGCTAAGTCTGATTTAGAAGAGAAGAGGTGATAGTACTTGGTTCGCATATCTGCTTCTACTTCCCAAGTAGATCCCTCAATGGTCTGATTCCACTAAAGAACTTTGACTAGAGGGACTTCTTTGTTCCTCAGTCTACGAATCTGATAGTCAAGGATTTCAATTGGAATCTCTTCATAAGAGAGATTGTTCTGAATGTCTATGCCCTCTATCGGAGCTACGACTGTTGGGTCACCTATGCATTTATTTAGAAAGGAGACATAAAACACCGGATGGATTGAAGCTAGATTTGAAGGCAACTTAAGCTCGTAAGCTTCCTTTCCAAAACGGCTGAGAATTCAGTAAGGACCGACATATCGGGGACTGAGTTTTCCCTTCTTGCCAAACCTCTTCACTCTTTTCATAGAAGAGATTTTAAAATACAAATAGTCACTAATCTCGAACTCTATATCCTTTCTGCTCACGTCTGTGTATGATTTCTGTCGGCTCTGAGCTTTCATAAGCCTTTCTCTGATCAACTAAAATTTTTCCAAGGCATCAAATTCTAGGCCAGGCCCTACTATTGTGGCCTCACCCACTTCGAACCAACCAATGGGATACCTACATATCCTCCTATAAAGTGCCTTAAACGGAGCCATCTGAATGTTGGAATGATAGCTGTTGTTATATGCGAACTCAATCAAAGGAAAGTGGTCATCCCAACTACCTTTAAAATCAATCGCACATGCTCGCAGCATATCTTCTAAAGTCTAGATGGTCCTTTCTACCTGACCATCTGTCTGAGGATGAAAAGTGGTACTGAGGTGAACTCGGGTACCAAGACCCTTTTGGAATGCCTTTCAAAAATAAGAGGTAAACTGGGTACCTCTATCTGAGACAATGGACAACAGAACAGCGTGCAATCTGACCAACTCCCTGAAATAGAGTTTAGGGTAATCCTCGACTGAGTAAAAGGTATGGACTGGAAGAAAATGAGCTGATTTGGTCATCCTATATATAATGAAACAAACTGAATCATACTGATGACGAGTATGAGGCAAACCCGTCACAAAGTCCATGTTCATTTCTTCCCACTTCCGAGTACGAATGTTGAACTCCTGCATGGACCCACTAGGTTTTTGATGCTCAATCTTAACCTGCTGACATGTAGAGCACCTAGCTACAAACTCTGCAATGTCTTTCTTCATCCCACTCCACCAATAGATTTCCTGCAAATCGCGGTACATCTTCATGGCTCCTGGATGAATAGAGTAATACGCACTATATGCCTCTGCAAGAATTCACTGCCTCAAGTCATCTATACTCGACACACACAGATAAACCTGACAACGCAATACACTATCTCCCCATTAGGAGAAAATCTCTACCTTCTGATCGCTAATTGACTCTTTCAACTTAACTAAACTGGGATCTCTATCATGTTTTTCCTTTACTTCGGAAACTAGAGATAATTCTGAATTGTTCTGAACCCATACACTACCTTCTACTAAGTTGAATAAGCGGATACCTAATCAGGCAAACTGATGGACTTCCTGAGATAACTTCTTCTTGTTGTCCTCAACATTAGCAACACTACCCATAGACAGCCTACTGAGAGAATCAACCACTACATTAGCCTTGTCCGAATGGTATAGTACACTTATATTGTAGTCTTTCAACAACTCTAACCACCTTCTTTGATGGAGGTTAAGATCTTTTTGGGAGAACACATACTGCAGACTCTTATGGTCTATGAACACATCAACATGCACCCCATACAAGTAATACCTCCAAATCATTAAGGCAAAAACTACTGCTGCCAGCTCAAGATCGTGAGTAGGATAGTTCTTCTCGTAGGGTTTAAGTTGTCTGGAGGCATAGGCTATGACCTTACCTCTCTGCATGAGGACACAACTCAAACCTACTCTGGATGCATCACAGTACACAACAAATCTATCAAAACAATCTGGTAAGGTCAAAACTGGAGTTGTAGTGAGTCAAGTCTTCAACTCCTGAAAACTCTTCTCACAAGAATCTGACCACTAGAATTTGACCTTCTTCTGAGTTAATCTAGACATAGGGGATACAATAGATGAAAATACCTTAACAAACCATCGGTAATAACCAGCCAAACCTTAGAAACTTTTGATATCTGATGGAGAGATGGGTCTGGGCCAGTTTCTCACTACTTCGGTCTTTTGGGGATCAACTTTAATGCCCTTATCAGAAACTATATGGCCGAGAAAAGCTACTGACCTTACCCAAAATTTGTACTTAATAAATTTAGCGAATAACTGATGGTTTTTGAGAGTTTGAAATACTATTCTAAAATGGTCTCATGATCATGTTCACTGCGAGAGTAAACAAGAAGATGGTCTGCAATACTATTTTGAGATGGTTTGCAATACTATTCTGAGAGTCTACAATACTATTCTGAGATGGTCTATATGAAGACTATGACAAACATGTCCAAGTACCGCTTGAACACATGGTTTATCAAGTCCATGAAAGTTGTTTGGGCATTGGTACGACCAAAGTATATGACTAAGAATTTGAAGTGACCATACCAAGTTCTGAAGGCTATTTTTGGGATGTCACACTCCCTGACTCTAAGCTGATGATAGCTTGATCTGAGGTCTATCTTAGAGAAGTAACTGGCACCCTGAAGTTAGTCAAATAAGTCATTGATTCTGGGAAGTGGATACTTGTTCTTGACTGTGACTTTATTTAACTGACGATAGTCAATACATATTCTGAGGGACTCATCTTTCTTACGCATGAATAGAACTGGTGCGCCCCAGGGGGAGACACTGGGTCTGATGAATCCCTTATCTAAGAGATTCTTTAACTGCTCTTTTAATTCTTTGAGTTTTCCTGGAGCCATTCTATATAGAAGGATAGAGATGGGCTGAGTATTTAGAAGTAGATTGATTCTAAAATTAATTTCCCTTTTGGGAGGGACTCCGTGATGATCTTCGAAAAATACCTCTAGGAATTCTCAAGCTATTGACACTGAGTCAAGAGTAGGGGTTTCTGATCTGAAGTCCTAGACTCAGACAAGATGGTAGACACACCTCTTAGATATCATTTTTCTATCCCGAAGATAAGAAATAAGCTGACCCCTAAGTGATAAAGTACTACCCTTCCACTCTAGGATGAGTTCATTCAAAAATTAAAACTATACAATTCTATTTCTGCAGTCAACTAAGTATGTTGAAGTGAATTTCTGAGATACCACAACCGGATAATTCTTTTATACCCGCTGGGTTGTGATGGATTCACCCACTGGGGTAGAGACTGAGAAAGGATCTGGTAGGATTTTGGCACTGACTTCGAAATCAACGGCTATATATGGAGTAACAAAAGATAAAGAAGCTCCTGGATCTAGAAAAGCATAAACATGCAAATGATAAACTTATAATGTACCAATGACCATATCAGGAAAATTTTCTTGATCTTGTCGGGACTGGAGAGCATAGAGTTTGTTTGGGCGCTACCTACTGGTGGCACTGGATAAGGCACCCTGTTGATTTGGGCAATCGGATTGAGATGGAGGACGTTTATGCTGACCTGGGAACCTGACTAGGGACAATCTCTGACCCTGTGGCCTACTTGCCACATCCAAAACATACATCACTTCCTACTCTGCAGACACCCTGATGGTTTCTACCACACTGCTAGCAGAGAGGATTTGTTTGGGCGCTGCTAACACTACCTTGAGGTTTAGGGCCCAATTCTCTATCTCTATTTCCATCTCTGAATTTCGGCATTGGAACACTAGATGAGGACGGGGATGGAACTAAAGATTTTGGCAGAAACTAAGAATGGTTCCCACCCTCTGACTTAGGTTGAGAAAAGTTGAAACTACCTATTCTAGGCCTCTTGTTCTGCTTATCTCTTTTCTTATTCTTCTGCTCTTCGATCTATTGAGCATGGACCATTAATCTAGACAAGTCTATCTCACTAATCAGCATTGCAGTTGTGCACTCCTTAACCACAATATCATTCACCCCAGACACAAACTTGCTCATCTTAGACCTGCTATCTGCTACACGTAAGAAGCATATCTAGCTAAATGAGTAAAATTTAGAGAATACTCTTTCACCGTTATGCTACCCTACTTTCGATTGATAAATTCTAGAACCTTTGCTTCCCTCAACTCCTTTAGGAAGAACCTATCCAGAAAAGCAGTAGCAAACTCCTCCAATTCTATGGGCCCTGCGTTTATGGCCTATTCTGCTTTCCACTATTTGAACCATAAGTGAGCCACATCCTACAACTGATATGCAGCTAACTCAGCACTCTCACTAGCCATCACCTCCATAACATCAGTAACTTTCTACACTTGATCAATAAATTCCCGAGGGTCCTCATCTGACTTAGACCTGGTGAAAGATGGAGGGTTCATTCAGGTGAAATCCTAAATCCTGGAAGCCACTGAGTTGGCCACTGGGTTGGCTGGAACAATGGCTGGGCGCTCAATCTGGGCTGCTACAGCATGAGCTAAGGTGGTGAAAGTTGTTTTGAACTCAAAATGGGAGACATATTCATCTAGAGGATCTGGCTGGATGGGCTGGGGTTCTTGCTGGTCTTCTGTTCCTCTTCCCTTAGTTCTTTTAGAAGGCATGATCTATAAACGGAAGAGAAACTTGTATTAGATAGAGAGTTTAACTGGAGCACATGCTCACTCGCACGACATAAATACTGAAAGAAAGGAAATTATTCCTAAGACATCTCGTAGCCTCTTGTCCATAAGTGTAGCGCGCTACACACCCATGCACAAGACTCTTCTAGATGCAGCTTTCAGACTTCCTAGGATTCTGTTGAACCTTAGGCTCTGATACCAAGTTTTATAACACCTCGAGTTTATACCCTAGACACTACACGACGCTAATAATCCTGAAGGACCACTAGCTAACCCTTGATTGGTACCTTCTTGAGCACTGAATAATAAAGACGCTGTAATAACAAAATAAGGAATTAAATGCAAAAATTTTCATAAGGTTCAAATCTGAAAATAATACTGTATAAAGAAAACTGAATGCTGGAAAAATAACTGTCTGAAAAACACTCTAGTCTGATAAGCCTCTAAACTGTTTGAAATATGGAGTTGATGGGACAAGTCCCCAACTAACTTTGACTGACTGCTGAACTAACTTAAATGCTAAAAATAATCTTTTTCTGAAAATATGAGGACTCACCACTCACTCAATAAGACTATGCAACTATAAGCTCATTCATACAACCAAATGATCACAATGATTTCGGCCTTAATTAGCACCCACAATTAGCCTTCAAGCATGGAAAAATCTATTCTCACAACTCGCCTCAAACTAAATCACACATTCAAAGATGTAAAAGACTTAGAAGAACAACTAAGAAACAACCACTAACTCTCTAGAAATGACTCTCTATCAATAGTGACACAACTACACTCCTTTGCCTCATTTTTGAAAGATGACAACTTCACCTGCCTCAACTAGTCCACCTGACCCCTCATGAAAGGAAGTCCCACACCTAAAATGAAAGCACTAAATCTCACCAAAAACCTTTCAATACAAACAAGTTTCATGCCATATGCTTTCTCTTATTTTCACTTGCCACTAGATTGAAGGCACTTGGTTGGGGATATCGAAGGACTTTTTCAAGACTGTAAAGTAGGATCGGGAAAGGGTAGGATAAATATTTGGGATTAAAGTGACTACACTCTTAGTCAACTCTACATTTATTCAATTAAACCTTGATTCAAGGGCTACTTCATTTCTTTCCAACTCTTACATGTGCCTACTGTACTACCTTGATTTACCCAAAATCTTTTGAAAGCATTGTCTTCTCAATTTTTTATTTATACAATTTATGCATTTCTTTCTATTGTTGAATCTCTTCTTTTTCTTATTTATTTGCTCTCATTGGTTAGCTCTTAGGCACCTACTTACAATTTTGTGGCCCAAAGTTATCTCTTCCACGATTCACCACCCCCAACTTAGGCTTTTAGCCTCAAGTTGCACTTTCAAGTTCAAGGAGGGTAGGGTTCAAAAGAGAGATAAAAGTCAAATGGATCAAGGCTTTTAATGTGGTTGCCAAAGAAAGGTTCAAAGGCTCAAAGAGGGTAACTAGATATACAATCTATGTACGGGTAGAAATTTAGGCTAATGTAGATTTCCATGCTCACTAAGATGGCCTAAGATCATCTCACCAACCACACATAATCAAGATTAGATTTGAGAGACTAACGGGGCAAGTTCTAGATGACACAAGTAAGCATGAGAATTAAATGACTAATCTCACCACACAAGGCATACAAACTATTCAAAGGGGCTTAATTGCATTTTTCTGTTAGAGACACAAGGAGATATTTGCGACACACTAAAGACTTTGAGTGACAAAAAGAAGATAGTGTTGCTACAAAATCATCCACGTCCATGCCCTTGATTTTCTACAAAACATTTGGGATGAAGGGGAATGTTTGCTTCGCATTTTCATTGCACAAGATTTGCTATTGTAAGCACCAACCCACGTCGTCATCTCACATTTAGGGTCTCACAAGGGCAAGCCATATGGCTACTAAGACTTCACCATTGGAATAAAGGCAATCTCAACTCTAGAATGTCGTGGGTACTCAAACTTCCCCTGCATCTATGGTTCACAAACCCAAAAACACAATGATATTCCCTTAAGAATTTCATCATGCAATCTATCATAAGGAAAGGCTCATCTGACATCATTATTAAAACAAGTAGAAATCTATTAATAAAAAAAATTTAAAGATGAAAATAAACAACCAATCCATGAAATATAAGCATTGTCAGGGTGCCCAAATATTACAACCCAAAATAGAAATAAAATCATCCAAATACAAAATTAAAGCATCCAACAAATATCCAAATAATATAGACCAAAGCATCAAATGAATACGAATACGGGCACCCCCAACTAAGAGCTTGCAGTAATCGTACTGCACAATCATGAAAGCATAAAAAGGTAAATGATGTTTCCTACAACCGCATCAAGAAGTGTCATTACTCTTGATCTTTGACTCATCCTTACCATCATCAGAGTTTGACCACATAGTTGGGACCTCTTCATCTAAATTTTACCAGGGAGAAGGAAGTACCTCTTTGGGTTTTAGGACCTTTTATTTCACCCATTTCACATCTTAGTCAAAAATTTATCCCTCTTCTTCTCCCTCTTTTGTATCTTTTCATGTGACTCCTATAGCAATTGATAGGATCATTCCAATGAGAATTAGTCTTTCTTAAGACTGGAAATAGTTTCCCTCTACTTCTTCTGGTCCTCAAGGTATCTCTCATAATTAGACTGGGCAATATAGGAATGTTAAGTGATGGAAGGTTCTCCCAGCCACTGAGGTAGGTTTGACAAAAGCTCATTGATGATATGAATTTGGCTCGAGATCTCCTCAAAAGGCTCAATTACTGATAATTTGCAATAGTCTATATCATCCTCTACTGACATCCCCAAGTCAACCTTTCTCTTTTGGCTCTTTCTAAGGTCTCTCTCTCCTTATATATTAAGTGGGTAAATGGGAGTATTTGGAGAGATCCAACTACCCTCTAGGTACTCATAAACCCTAGCTCACCTACACAACTCTGTGATCAAAGACGGGAATATGAGAATGAGAACGCCTTTATTTTTGTAATGCCAAATCTCTATGACCACAAAATGGCCAATATTCAAAGGAATGTTGTCCAAGAGGCAAGCCACAATCTGAGCATGCATAGTTGGTACATTCGTCAAGTTGGTAGTGGGAGAGAATCGGTTGCAAATAATGGATAGAAAAATTCAGGCTTCAGTCTTGAAGTCACTTATTAGTATCCCATTCTTCGTAGTGTCCCAAGGTACCTCCCTCCCTGCACATAGATGCTCAACTAACCATCTCCTAGAGGCACAATTACTGAATATCATAGTCTCTCATGTCTGATAACGCTCAAACTACAGCTCTCGTAAGAGTGTAAGCGGTTGCTGTCAAATATAGAACCCAATTGGGTTGGGTGTCGAATCCCACAGGGAATAGCTGGTCACTAAGTAAGCAAAGATTAGTAGACTTTTGGTGAAATTCTCATAAAAGGGGGGATTTTGTAGCGTGCAATAGTGTAATAAAATAACAAAGTAAAAATAGAAAATAGCAAAGTAAAAAGGAAGAATGTTTAGTAAGATGTTAATCAATGAGAATTGAGAGTTGGGGTTATGTCCACCTTATGAGTTATACGTCTCTATTGGCTATGAGTTATGCGGAATTCAGAAATGCATGTGCTTATAGAGAATTGTATTCTATGGTAAATCCAAGCGTCTTTTGACCTAACAAGGACTATTTCACTTTAACTCTTTCGAGCTTAAAGCGTATCTAATGGTACAAATTCTCCAAGAGGTTAATCCAGTTACGGCACTAACTTTTTAACAGGGGTTGGTGCCCTATTACCTTGACATTATCTCTTTTCCAGACATATAACTTTTCTTTCGAACAAGTTAATGCTATACTGGCGTATTCTATGCGTTAGCAACCACAAGAATTTGCATTAAGATGAAGAGAATAATGATATAAGCAGCATACGTGTCAAGAACTCACAAACTCATAGCAATAGATAGTATCTCATAAGGCTTCCATAACCCCAACAGAGAAGTTTAGCTACTCATGAGTGCAAGGGAAATCACAATAGTCATTATCATTATACCAAAATAAAGATCTCACGTGTAGTAGGGTTTGGTATGGCTTGTGGCGTGAAGACCTTGCAAGTAGCGTTTCTCTTGTTGTGAAAATTTAAGACGAATAGATGAAGAGAAAGTAAATAAGAATTAATTGAAAGCAAATTGTTTAGAGTTGTAGATGAATGAATTAGAATATGAATGATGAGAATGATGATGTGTATAAAAACTGCAGCAAAATAGGGTATTTATAATACCCATATCCTATTCCTATAAGGCTACTGCGTACTTATTTACTGTTGATCCCCAAAGTCTTGGAAAATGCTGTTTTTGCTCAGGACAGGTTTCCCATGCGTCACTTTTGGTCCTAGGCGTCCAAGCTCTCCTTTCCTTCTTTTGTGAAGCTTTCTTTGGCGTCAAGTTATCCATAAAATTCTGAAATCTGCATCATTTATACCTGAAAACTTGCTAATCACATTTGTTAGCTCACTTACAGGAAAAAGGACTAAAAGTGCATGAGTTATATATTTTGTCCTCGAAACTTAGCTAAAATATGGGTAAATTAAAGCACTTTGGGCGTGTAAATACGCCTATCATCAACACCCTACACTTAAAGCTTTGTTCGTCCTCAAATAAAATATCACGTCCTTCTAAACATCCACTTAGGGTTTCACAGTAACAACACATAATATTCATCAAGACAGGCACGATACTTATTACAAAGAGTAGTTTTCTGATCACTTCTAGAAATAATTCAACCTCTAATATAGACTCGTGATGATGGCTAATTCGTATTCAAAAGTTACGGCATAGAGAATCATACACAACCACCCAAAACTCATCAACCATGTGTGTCTCACATAAGATCTTTACCCATAATCACTCACAAATGTTGCATTTTTTGAAACATGGGTACCATATTTTCCTTTCTCTCACTCTCACAAAGAATTCATATGTTGCTAATGACCATAGGCTTGCCCTTAGTGTAATGCTCCACTAAATATCAGAATGCTAAGCTTAAGATCAAATAGGTCTTTTACAGGTTGTAATGTAGGCTAAGGGACGGGTAGGACTATTTTGGCCAGAAATAGTGAATATGTTCCTAAGCGCTTTAATACATCACATTATGCCATTTATGCTTTCTTTCAAACAACCTTTCTCTACCACCCTTTCTCACCTCTTTTGTTTTTCAACTTTTAAACATAACTATCTTTTTACTTTTCTTTTCCTTTTTCTTTTCATAACACACCTCTTATGATAGCAATTCTTTTTCATAACAAATTCAAGCACTAATACGTTCTAAGGCATCATACTCACCCAAGTTCCTCTTATTTTCTCACATGACTTTACAATTTAAAAGCAGTTAGGAATTTGGATCAAATTATGGTCTTGAAAAAAAATGGATTAGGCTTACATATGAGGCTGTCAAAGAAAATAAGCTAAAGGCTCAAAGGGGGTTATCTAGGATGATGTCCATGGGTAGATAAAATGAAGGTAAACAATCATAGGTTGCCAAAGAAATGCCTAAATCATCTCCTAAACTCACACTCTTTATTTCGCTTTACATACATACCAGGCAAGTTCTAGCATCAGCCACAAACATAGAATATACTATCATCTCACACACACAAGGCATATGGTCGACTTTATTGGAAGCAGTATAGACTCTTGACCCAATAGATGAAGGAATTGAACCACACAATTATCACATAATGAGTCACTATTAGAGCCTAAACATCTCAATAGTAATGATTTTATCACAGACTCTTGTCGTAATACCATGCTGCCTATCAGAACAATTTTATGCAAAGTTTGTAACAAAAAAATTTCCTAAAAAAAAATTAAAACAAACAAACATAAATAAGCAAAACACACATAAATAAGCAAATACAGATAAAGAAGTATAGCATACAAATACCAGCACCCCACACAAAGATGGGACACACTGCCCTCAGTGGAAAATAAATAAGAAGAACCTGGTTAGTCGGACTCCTCCTCTATGTCTGGGGTCATACCCCCTTCGTTGGAATCATTATCAGAATCGTCGTCATCAGAGTTCTCCTCCACGTCGGAGTCTGGCATTCGACGATCATCATCGGTTGGCACATCGTCATCAAGAGGTTCCTCAAAGTACACACCTACTCCACACATTTGCCTTGCATACTCATTCATTGGGTAGTCATAATCCAGCTGTTGGAGCTCTGCAGCAGTTGGAACACGACCTCCGCTCATCATGGTAAACCGAGTCATGCCATAAAGATGGCGAACGAAACTCTAATCCCGAGCATGCCTTTCCGCAGTGGTAAGGTTGACGCCATGCGTGGTTTCAGCATCTTTAACCTTTGTGAGGTCAACCCTCTTTGGGTTGTGTGGAAGTTTATGATCATCCGGTTCCTCTTCGATGTCCTCCTTTCTCAATATTGCGGTCAACAGATTGCCAAAGCTGAAGTGGGACCTCTTGTGTAGCCTGGCCTTTCGCATTGCAGATCGAATAATTGCCCTAATGTTGATAGGAACATTTGTCATCAATGCGTACACCAATCACACTCTATCTCGTGTAATCTTTGTGTACTGGGTCCCTGGAATCAGACAAGAGTTGACTATTCACATCCATATCTGAGCTTCTCTATTCAAGGAAGCATATGGGAAGGTGTTGTGCCGACCGGTGTCCTTGTGTCTGCTTCATCATGCCATAGATCTTGTTCCACATAATGTGTGTCTAATTTTCCTGTACGGAGGTCTGTTATACAGCTCTTTGAGTGGTGATGGATCAACAGATGGCAAACCCAGAAAGGAGTTGAAGAACTCCGCATTTAGTTGCAGAACTTGGCCTCGAATCTTTACTTCACTCCCTGTAGTTTTCGGTGACCAGTTGGCATAGAATTTACGTGTTAAATCAAGATTGCACTCTCCCATATCTCGAAAGATGAAATCCAGATGTAACGCCATTATCTTAGCCAACATACGGGGTTCTTTCTTTGCTAGGCTTTCCTTGTGTATCAACTCCACATGAACATATTTTTTCTCTTTATTGTTCCTATACCACTCCTTTCCTTCCTCCTCGAGGACCCATTTAATTCCAAACATGCGGTGAGGTATTTGCAGTGAGGAGGATTCTCCTTGCTCTTTTCGTCCCCTTTTTTGGCCTTTTTGTGAAGTGGTAGCCTTTTCTTTCCCTTGTCTTGGTTTTGGTGCCATTGTACCTGAGATTAAAATAATAGTCATGTTAGCTTCATCTCGGTGGATACAATTAATAAACAAGCAGTAGTAGCACCACCCCACACTTAGTTTGTTTGTATGAACTAGTAAAGTGAACGATGTCGATTACTCAGATTTCATCGATATACGTTTAGGTGTTATGTTCCAACAATATAAACAGTGCAGTCATGCTTTTCATATCATCTTAACTATCCTTTCTCAATTCTAGATCATGTAATCTTGGCAATGCTTTCATGTTTTGAACTACTGCATCACTTTGAATACAACTACTACATGGATATTGTATCAATTTATCACAACATCTTATGTTTGTAGTTATCCTTGATTTTCATCGCAAGAAACAAGTCATTCAAGCAAGCTTTCAAGTTACAAGGTTATGCAATGTTCTAGACTATGTCAATTCCGCAAAAGTATGACAGTGTATCAAAATCAAATACAAGATGGAAACAAGTCAAGAGCATCCTTACGTATTCTTTCACTCACTTAGTTTCACCACAACAAATCAACCATATTCAAATCATCAATACTACTTCAAGATTACACAATTCATTATAGACGTAGTAGTGTAGTACTTACAGAATATAAAAGAAGAACAAAGAAGTACTTACTTGGTTGATGGCCTAGGAAGATGTTCTTGCAAAATAAAAGAGCAAAAGGAAAATTTTTGGGAGAATTTGGAGAGGTAGGCGGCGCTTTAGGGTGAATTGCAATGTGTTTTTGATTTAAGACTAAGGTTCTATTTATAGGAAAAGCTTGGGTCAGGTTTTGACCCATTTGGAATCGGATTTGGAGACCAAAAGTGACCATAGGTGGCGCCTAATGCTTTGCCTATGCTTGGCATAGGCGGCGCCTTTTGCAAAGCATTATTGAGCATAGGCGGCGCCTATGCTATGGCATTGTTAGGCATAGGCGGCGCCTATGCCATGGCATATGAGATTCAGAGGCAAAAGGCTTTTGCATAGGCGGCGCCTATGATATGGCATTCTTGAGCATAGGCGGCGCCTATGCTATGGCACTCTAGAATCCGAGAGCTTAGGCCATAGCATAGGCCTTGCCTTGTTCTTTGCCTATATTTTCATAAGCAATGCCTCACCCATAGCCTCTTGCTTCTTCATTCCTAACTTACCACCTTCAACATGCAATACTTCCAAATCAAAATTTGAAACCAATCTCCTCCTTTACACCTCTTGCACCTACATTTACTCAAAAACAACAAAAACGATTAGAACGATGGGTTGCTTCCCATCAAGCGCCTTAGTTTTGGTCGTGGCTCGACAAAATCCTAGATAAACAAAAACAACAAAAACAATTAAAAACGATGGGTTGCCTCCCATCAAGCGCTTGATTTATTATCGCGGCACGACATAGCTATCTCGATTACTTAGACTTCATCGAGATAGATGGTGGATCATTTTCTGAATGGATTCAGAAGACAATGAGGCTTACTTTTAGGCATGCAATCTTCTTCGAGATGACCCTTGTGCATACATATCCCAGGCGGGATACCAATTATATCATCAATAGTCCAACCCATAGCTCTTTTGTATCTCTTCAGAGCAGAGATGAGAGCCTCTACGTGTTGTTCACTTAAATTATCCGCCACACTCACAGGAAGTGTATCTCCACTTCCCAAGAATGCATACCTTAGATAATTGGGGAGCTCTTTCGATTCTAGCACTGGGGGCTCTTTAATGGAATTCTTCACTATTGGTGAGGGTCGATTCTTAAGATCAGGGTCCAGCTTCTTAGGGGCATGAGAATAGGACTTTATTCCTGTTAGAGCACAAATGGTTTCTTCGTATTCTTCAACATCCTCATGCTCACAATTCGAAAGCACCTCAGATAGTGACTCAACAGTAAGCTGCTTCCCTATAGATAATTCTTTGTCATCCTTATAATTAACTGCAGCTACAAAGAACACATCCATATCTTCAGGCTGCTTCATTGCTTTTCATTCATCAAAACGGACCACTTCGTCATTCAACCGAAATAAAAGTGCATTAGCTCTCATGTCAATAAGCACACTTCCAGTTGCGAGGAAAAGGCGTCCCAAGATTATGGGAACTTCAGAGTCCACCTTTCAATCCAAAATAACAAAGTCTGCAGGAAAGATGAAGGTGGAAACCTTCACCAACACATCATTTAAGATACCAACAGGTCATTTTATCGACCTATCTGTCATCACGAGCTGCATATTGGTTGGTGTAGGGTTGCCCAACCCCAACTTTCTGTAGACGGATAGTGGCATCCAATTGATGCTTGCTCCCAAATCGCACAATGTCTTAGCAAAATTCATAGATCAAACCATGCACGAAATAGTGAAAGCACCAGGGTCTGCCTTTTTCTGTACTAAGGACCTTGTGGCAATTGCACTGCAATGATGAATATTATCTACCGGTTCATAGCTTACTGCCCGCTTCTTTGTTAAAAGGTCCTTCATGAATTTAGCGTACCCATGCATCTGTTCCAGCGCCTCAACCAACGGAACATTAATGGTCAGCTGTTTTAACATCGTCATGAATTTATTAAACCTTGTATCATCCGCTCTCTTCTTTAATCTTTGAGGGAAAGGTGGTGGTGGAAGGGGAATAGTTTTCTCCATGACTTTCTTTTCCTCTTTCTTTGGATTGGTGATCTTTTCGGGCTGTGGACGTTGGGGGGTGACATCATTGACGCCTTCTTCAGCTTCTTCGACGTCCTCTGGTTCGGCAACATCTACTACATCGTCGGCCACTTTCCTACCTTTGGCTGGATTTTCCAACACCTTACCACTCCTGGTAGTAATAGCCATACATGTTCCATTGTTCCTTGGGTTTTGCACTGTGTCGCTCGGTAGGGTGCCAGCTTTTCTTTGATTTAATGTGGCTGAAATTTGACTCAATTGTTGTTCCAGCTGTCTTATTGAAGTGGAATGTGAGTGAACCAATTGCTTCATTGAGGCCAAGTCATTTATTACCTCAGTTACTCCCATGCTGGTTGCTTCCACTCCTTTCAACAGCTTAGCCATCATATCTTCCATTGACATATTTCCTGAACCAGATGCAATGGCCTCTCGTCGTCCAGGAGGAATATACACGCCACTCCTGTCAGTCTTGTTCTTCCAACTACCTTGATCCTGGTCCTTGTTTCCAGAATTATCATAATAGTTTCGACCTTGGTTTCCTTGGGCATTGCCTCGGAAACCCCTCTGATTGTTCACGTAGTTGGCTTCTTCCTCAGAATCGGATTCCTCTCTTCCTTTTGACGCAACTGCTTTGACTTTTTCAATCTTCCCTGATAGTAGATGCTTTGTAAGAAGATCCACTTGTGTTTTTATGTGCGCCAAATCTTGATCACGTTCTTCTTCTCTTCTCCTTTGTTCTGCAGTCATGCCTATAGAAAAAGTGGGGCTTGCTACCTCAGAATCTCTGGTATGCCACGCCCTACTTTGCTTCGTCATCCGGTCTAGCATATCACTTGCCTGAACAAAGGTGAGGTCCATAAATGATCCTCCAACCGCATTATCCACCACAGGTTTAGTTACTGAATTCAAGGATCTAAATAGTATCTCCATCAAGTGAACATTGGTCATATGATGGTTTGGGCACCTCATAAGCTTCTTTTTGAATCTCTCCCATGTTTCATGGAGGGCTTCAGTTGGAAGCTGTCAAAAATTGCTGATTTCATCTCTCAATTGTACTCTCTTGGATGGCGGAAAGAATCTTTCTAGGAAAGCATCTTTCAATTGCCTCCAATTAGTGATAGAATCAGGAGTCAGCCCGTTCAACCATAGAGTTGCCTCCCCAGATAGAGACAATGGAAATAAGCGCAACCGAATTGCATTCTGTCCAACGCCAGGATTGTCGAATGACTTGCATGTAGAAATAAAGTTGATCAGATGCATATTCGGATCATCGCCTGCTAGTCCACCGAATAATCCCTTGACTTGCAATAACTGAATCATGGTGCTTGTGATGTTGAACTTGCCTCCGGGTGCCAATGGCGGAGGAATAATGGCTCCAGTGGCTCCGGCTCCATCGAGATCATCATCATCATCATCGAATGCTGGTTGCACGGGTCGGCGTTCATGCCTAAACCTAGCTTGACAATCTCTTCTATTAGCAGGTGTTGCTATCTCTGCATCATGCCTTGGGTTTAGTAACTCATCATCACCTGAATCCTCATCGTCAGGATTTATTGCTCACCTAGGATTATCAATATTCTGTTGATGCACTTGAGCGGCGGCCAGAGCAGTTAGTCTAGCCTGTTCCTGTTGAGCAGCCCTTCTTTAAATTTCCTGTTGAGCCTCCATTCTGCTAATACGATGTGGTTCAGAATTGAAAGGTAATAATGGTTGATCAGAACTTCGAGTATGGGGCATGCACTGGATAAAAACCTGCAGAAAACAAAAACAAAAACTAAAAGTAAAGTACGAGAATCTTTGAACAAAGGGTATAGTAACTATCACAAACTTAGTAGACAACCGTATTCCCCGGCAATGGCGCCAAAATTTGATAACGCTCAAACTACAGATCTCGTAAGAGTGTAAGCGGTCGCTGTCAAATATAGAACCCAACTGGGTTGGGTGTCGAATACCATAGGGAATAACTGGTCACTAAGTAAGCAAAGATTAGTAGACTTTTGGTGAAAGTCTCGTAAAAGGGGGGATTTTGTAGCATGCAATAGTGTAATAAAATAACAAAGTAAAAACAAAAAATAGCAAAGTAAAAAGGAAGAATGTTTAGTAAGATGTTAATCAATGAGAATTGAGAGTTGGGGTTATGTCCACCTTATGAGTTATACGTCTCTATTGGCTATGAGTTATGCGGAATTCAGACATGCATGTGCTTATAGAGAATTGTATTCTATGGTAAATCCAAGCGTCTTTCGACCTAAAAAGGACTATTTCACTTTAACTCTTTCGAGCATAAAGCGTATCTAATGGTACAAATTCTCCAAGAGGTTAATCCAGTTACGACACTAACTTTTAACAGGGGTTGGTGCCCTATTACCTTGACATTATCTCTTTTCCAGACATATAACTTTTCTTTCGAACAAGTTAATGCTATATTGGCGTATTCTATGCATTTGCAACCACAAGAATTTGCATTAAGATGAAGAGAATAATGATATAAGCAGCATACGTGTCAAGAACTCACAAACTCATAGCAATAGATAGTATCTCATAAGGCTTCCATAACCCCAACAGAGAAGTTTAGGTAGTCATGAGTGCAAGGGAAATCACAATAGTCATTATCATTATACCAAAATAAAGATCTCACGTGTAGTAGGGTTTGGTATGGCTTGTGGCGTGAAGACCTTGCAAGTAGCGTTTCTCTTGTTGTGAAAATTTAAGACGAATAGATGAAGAGAAAGTAAATAAGAATTAATTTAAAGCAAATTGTTTAGAGTTGTAGATGAATGAATTAGAATGTGAATGATGAGAATGATGATGTGTGTAAAAACTGCAGCAAAATAGGGTATTTATAATACCCATATCCTATTCCTATAAGGCTACTGCGTACTTATCCTAATCCTAATAAATTACTGCATCATTATCCTAATCCTTATAGGTTACTACTGATCCCCAAAGTCTTGGAAAATGTTGTTTTTCCCCGGGACAGGTTTCCCATGCGTCACTTTTGGTCCTAGGCGTCCAAGCTCTCCTTCCCTTCTTTCGTGAAGCTTTCTTTGGCGTCAAGTTATCCATAAAATGTTGAAATCTGCATCATTTATGCCTGAAAACTTGCTAATCACGTTTGTTAGCTCACTTACGGGAAAAAGAACTAAAAGTGCATGAGTTATATATTTTGTCCTCAAAACTTAGCTAAAATATGGAATTAAAGCACTTTGCGCGTGTAAATACGCCTACCATCAATGTCCATATTTAGTAACCCATAAACCCCATTAATCTGCTCATCCTCAAAAAGAACGTTTTTGCCCCTGATTCTCATTGATGGGTTAGAGAGTTTTACTACACTAAGACTTGTGAATAATTCCTTCACCAAATTCTCATTTTCCTGGCATGTATCTGGGGAAAAATATGTCCATCCCATGAACACTAGCCTCCCACAGAAAGCTGGGAGTGTTTTGGGCATATTTTCTAACTCAATCCCCTGCTCAAGCAACAACTTCTTCCTAATAAAAGCATCGTAGTAACATTCAGGGGCCATGAAGTAATTTGTATTGTATCCTGCCTTTGAGTACCTGAAATCCACACATCGACCATTAGTCCACAAGGTCGATGTGAAGAAAACATGTTGTGCAAATTGATTGCACTGCTGGAAAAACTTATGGGACATGGATAGACTTAAAATATGGGGTCTGAGAGTTAGATCATGATCTTAACCTATTTGGATCATGATCATGATACCTGAGATCGATTAGAACATGCTCTCAGTTATCATGATCACAAAAAATAAGATCGCAATTGCGTTACCTAAGGTATGTTCAAAACCTGTTAGGAAATCACCCAAAGCCTAATTCCCTACAAATTTGTGTCCAATATAAGTGGAGAGTATTATGAACATGGAACACAGCTCTAAAACATTCAAGCATATTTTTCAATCAGTGGGAATTAATCAAAAAGTTCATTTGGGAATTTCACCACACACTTGGCGTGCACAAGCGATATACATCAATTTGAACAATTATGGATACTCAGGACTTCCCCAACTATGTGCATGCCAATAACAACAACCAACAAATCTCAAAATATAAATAAAGATCAAAACTCAATCAAGCAAACTATAATTTTTAGTCTATTCCTAGGACATGAGTTCTAAGCCCTACACATGAGCATAAAATAAAAAATTGAAGCATATATCAAATTAGGAGATGCAGAAGGGATGCTAATGAACTTTTAGAAGATTATAACACAAGTAAAAATAGTTACAACTTGAGAGAGAATGTATGTGTAGAACGATGTTGGGGGAAGATGGTTCATGCTTAAAACTGTCTATGTCGCGATCGTGGGCAACCGATCGTGATCGTAAACCTCATGCTATCGCAATAGCGAGACCCGTACCATTATAATTGCTATAACTGAGAGCAGTTTTTTCTCCCCTACTCTTTCAGCTAATTCACCACTAGCTCAATTCCACTGTATTTCTATTTACTTAAAATCATTCAAATGCACACTTTGGGCATCTAATTTGCATGGATCAATTAAAAAACAAAATCTACTCTAAAAATCAATTATTAAAGGATATGAGGAACTTTCATAGCATGATGGGTTACCTCTCATCCAGCACCTAATTTAACATCGCGGTGCAACTTTCTTCAATTTCCAAGTCGTATGCTTGAGGGATCTGTCATCCATTTCTATGCCCACTACATCAATAATGGACACCACTTGAAGTTCCATTGGTTGTTTCTCAGTTTTACACACTAGAAAGGAAACTTCATCATTTTGCACTCAAAATTTTATTTCCCCTCCTCCAAACCAACAATTGTTCTTCCAGTTTCTAGAAAGGGCGTCTTAAGAATAATGGCTATTTTTAGTTAATTTTATAATCAATAATAACAAAGTCCACTATAAAATGAAACAATCAACCTTTACCAAGACATTATACAAGACTCCGATCAATTTCTTAGTAGAGTTATCCGCCATCAAAAACCTAATTGTTGTAGGAACAGGGGTGCCCAATCAAAGTCTTTGATATATTGCATATGACATTGAACTTATGATTGTGCCAAGGTCAGACAATGCTTTCTCAAATTTGTGTGTCCCAATGGTGCAAGAGATTGTGAATGCCCCTGGTTCTTATTTCTTTTCCGCCATAGCACTAGTCATGATGGCTCTACAACCATGGGTAACTTCAATGGTCTCATCATCCATAAGACGTTTATTGGACATCAATGTATTTATTAGCTTAGCATATCCCAAAATTTCTTGAATGGCTTTGAGTAATGGCATATTGATTAAAAGATTGCTTTGCTTAGGGAGAAACTTCTTGAGTTGGACATTCTCCTCCTTTTTCTTAAATCTTTGTGGGAATGGAGGAGGTATTTTCATTGGAGGGAAGAGGTCACATTACAGCTCATTTCTCATTTGGTCATCACCCTTAACTACATTAGGAGTTCCTCCTCATCAACCATCTTTTCAATTATCATTAGTTATTCATTATCCCCTTCTTAAAATTTTAGAGCCTCATTATTTGACTCACCTATTCGCTTCTTCTTCACATTTTATTTTTCATAATTAGCCTTTTTCTTATCCTTAACCACATGATCATTAAGGTTTTTGCCACTCCTAGTGATGATTGCCAAGACATGGGCATCATCTTTTCGATTCACTACGGCATCTCTAGGATGGCCACCTTTTAGGCCTAGCATTAAGTGCGGTTGAGATTTGTCCAATTTGGGTTTCCAATTATTTGATTAAGGCCGAATGTCATATAAAAATTTGGTTGATTTAAGAAAATCCCCCTTTTAGTTCTCAGACCATCTTTTCTATCCCTTTTACTCTCATCAAGATTCTAGCAAAAACAACCTTGATTTTGAACTTTTAATGATCATTGGGATTTGACTCCTTGATCTTTAATCAATCATTAAGGGAACATACCTATCATACTCCCTTTCCCTATCCCTCTAATAATGATCTCTGTCACTATCACACCATTCCTTTTCTTGATCATGATCGTTCCAACGTTGGTTCCCACTTTGCCTTTAGTAGGCCGGATGGGAACCTCCCAAATAGTTTGATAAATATATTATTTATTCATCAAGGTCTTTGCTTCATATTCATCATACCCTTTAGAGACCACAGCATTGACCGCTTTTGTAGGTGCACCCATCACATGCTTTGTAAGAAGGTCCAATTAGGTCATCTTCTTAGCCATATTTTCTTCTCTCTCTTATTATTTATTTATTTTATATTTATTCATAATAGAGGTGGCTGTAAGGTCCCACAAACTTTCCTCATAGTTTGAGCCATAGGGCATGTCGAGTAAGGCGTGATTCCGGCCCTAAAAGATTGAGAAGTTGCTTCCTAAGTGAGTAACGTGTTAACCATTTAGGATTTCCCTAATTTATACTTTTTATCACGTGGTAAATCTAAAAATATTTCCATCAATATAATATTTTACCAAATCTAACACTCGGGTAAGAAGTTATGTTTAATTTAAGTCGTAGTCATAAAACTGCATCATTTAACCGTCTGGCGCATCGCAGAGAGGGTTGATTTGAAAATTGTCAATTTCTAATGGAACACCACAATATTGGTACATCATGGAGGAGTCCCAGGTCCCAAACATTTGGAAAACATGAAGGCTCCATGTCGCGGAGGCTGCCAATTTCCTAATTGTCAAATTCCAGTGAGCCACCGCGATAAGTGGTGCGTCGCGGAGGCCAATGAAATTGGGTTCTAGTTTAATTTTTCCAGTTTTGTATAGATATTTAAAATGGCACATTGGACCTTTTCAAAGCTTATAAGATCTTGGAAACACTAAATCAAATCCATTTACAAGCATCTTATGAGTTTTTTCTTAAGTTTTCTCTCAACATAAACCCTAACTATCCAAAACCTCTTCCAAGAATCTCAAGAATCCACCATGAATTTCCTAAATTGAGTCAAGATTCAAGGTTTCCAAGTCAAGTCCCTCAAGAACCCTCATTCTCGAGAACGAATAGAATTCCAAAAGTGAGAGTTCATCAAAAGCTTCTAATTCAAGGTATGTGGGGTTTTTGAACAAGGGTAACCCTTTCACCCTTGTGCCCAAAAGGCTATTTACATCATGAAATTCTTTAAATATATGAGGTTTTTACATGAATTTGAATTGATTTTTTCACCCAATATTATTGAATGCATTATATTGATATTTCCCATGAATTAAGAGTCAAATGACATGATTTCTACATGTTTTCTTGAGTATTTACAGCTGGGTATAAACCCAATGATCTTACTCCTTGATAAGCTAATATTTTCATTGTTGAGAGATTGAAGCATATGGCCATATTGAGGTTTTGAGGTAATTTGCTGAAATTCTCAAATTTCCACATGATTTAGGAATATATATGCTATATATTATGCTTTTGATAAGCTTTAACTTGAAATTTAATTGTGGGTTAGTAAGCCCTATTTGATACTTGTGAAAGTATGAACTCTTGTGCTATGAGACCCCATGTTTTGAGTATTTTGAGATGATTGGGAAATGAATTGACCTAATGGTCCTTGAGCTTTGAAATTCACTTCACTATATGAGATTATCGATTTAATTATTGGGTTTGTGGTGACCATGTGATTATTCTAAAAGTTAATTTTTTATGAGATGAGTGTAGATAATGTAAAAGGAGTAGTATTTAGCACCGAGTGGGTAAGTTACTATGATTTCTTATCCCAAAACTATGTGCCACCGTAGGTTGGGTCTGAGGCCGAGTTTATGATGATTATGATTGGGCCCGAGGCCGAGTTTTATTTAGTGATCACTAGACCTAGGTTATACTCCCTAGCAAGAGTATGACGCTCCTCCCCAACGTGGGGTCACTTCCTTAGGAGGACAAACTGTTGGACTCCATGTAGCTCACATGGTTTATGTCGGTTACGAGAACCTCCCTTGAAATTTAGACTTCAAGATCAAATTCTTATTTTCCTTCCCTATAAGATGTTTTCCTAAATAGTTGAATTGCAAAGATGTTTCCCCAACTAAAGTATTTTCTTGATGTGAGTTATTTCCTAAATGAAAGCATCTTCCCTTCTTATAGTACTTTTTATAAAGCCTTGAGATAAGTTATTTCCATAAACTAGAATGCCTTTCCATTTGAGATGGAGCGATTTCCCTAAAGCGTGAGATGAGATATTTTCCTAAGGTGAATGAAATTCCTTCAAGTATGTTTTCAAGTTATATGATTCTGAATTCCAAGTATATGAGTTCTAAAAAGTTATGAAACGTTGAGCATTGAAGAAGTTTTACTCTCTATGGGACTTATGCATGAGTTAAAAGTATTTTTTAAAGTCCCTTAGCCTTTGGATATTGAGAACAAGAGAAGATTTTGAATTTTAAGATTAAACAATGATGACTCACGAGATTTGCATTACATGCTCCATTCTACATGACTTATGAACTTTATATTTTATACTTATTACTATTTTATTCATATGCATTCAACCCTGCATACTTAGTACATTCCAAGTACTGATCCATATATATGTCTATGTGCTATATTGTGTCATAATATAGGTTCAGGTGCTAAGTCCCAGCCTCGCCCATGATTCTTCGAGTACCTTACCTACGTTTTCTACAGTGGTGAGTCCTCATGGTTCGAGGACCGATTTTCAGATATTTACCAAACTTAAGAGACTATGTTTTATCTTTAGTTCATTTTGAGACAATTGGGAACCTGTCCCAACGGCTCTCTAGATTTTAATTTGTAGGTGCTTGTCATACTAGTGTCAGACTTGTGATGTATCGAGGGTTCGATATTGTGGTTTTATTGAGATTTCTCTATATTATGGTC
Organism: Capsicum baccatum var. pendulum; assembly: GCA_030864225.1. Taxonomy (NCBI): domain Eukaryota; kingdom Viridiplantae; phylum Streptophyta; class Magnoliopsida; order Solanales; family Solanaceae; genus Capsicum; species Capsicum baccatum. The sequence goes on from CM061558.1 coordinate 170,326,217, forward strand.
TTATGGACCGAGTATCTTTTGCATATTTCATTTCATGTGATATGACTATGCTAGTGTTAAGTCCATTCTTATCTTGAATTGAGTTTCATTTGTGGAAACTGGCTCTAAGGGTTAGCTTGGGGCTACTCATAGCCTTAGGCCCCATGTGACATCCCGGGAGATGATTTTGGGTCGTTACAAACTTAGTATCAGAGCCTAAGGTTTCTAAAGAGTCCTAAGGAGTCTGACAAGCCCTGTTGAGTAGAATCTTGATCATTGGTGTATAGCGTGGCACACCTATGAGCAAAAGGCTATGAGATGTTTTAGGAAAAAGTTATTTCTTTTTTAGATTCTATCGTGCCTACAATTGTCCCTCTTATCTAATGATTTATGCTTTTCCATTTTTAGAAAATGCCTCCTCGAAGAGTGAATATCTATAAAAATAATGATGAGCAATCCCCACCTATTGATCCTTTGAATAAGATAGTGTCCCGTATTGAGTTTAGGAAGCCTTTCAGGCATTAGCCCAAGCAGTCACCACAAATGTTCGAGCTAATAACCAGGCCCCAGTTGCTAACCAATAGGGTTGTGATGTAGCCGCGGCTAGGATTCATGACTTTATGTGGATGAAACCACCTGAGTTCTATGGGTCAAATATAGATGAGGACCCACAGTTATACTTAAAGGAGGTGAGGAAGATCACAGATGTGATGCATGTTTCAGAAGAAGAAAGTGTTGAGTTGGCATCCTACAGACTGAAGGACATTGCTTATGATTGGGTTATATCATAGAGGAAGGGTAGAGCTAAGAATGTCGCTCCTATGACATGGCAAGTTTTCCAAGATGTCTTTTTGGATCAGTTCTTTCCACTTGAGATGAGGGAGGCAAAGATTAAGGTGTTCATGAACTTAAGACAGGGCTCTATGACTATTAAAGAGTACTTTTTGAAGTTCAATCAGTTGGCCAAGTAGCTCTTGATTTGATTTCTGACACCCGGGCTAGTATGAGTAAGTTTGTGACCAGTGTTTCTAGGATGGTACTGAAGGAGTGTAGGGCTACGCTGTTGCATAAGAATATGGATCTGGATAGATTGATGACGCATGCCCAATAGATAGAGATGGATAATTTTAAAAAGATAGAATGAGGGGTAGCAAGAGAGCGACATCTGATCAGCATGAGTTTAACCGACCTAGGTTCCATGAATGGAACCGCCCCCAGTTTCAGAGATGTCCGTCTATTCCAGTTTCTTCTCCAGCTAGTTCTTCCACGCCAAAAGGTAGGCCGAAGCAAAAGAGCAGGTCTTTCATGTCTGGGCCGCAGAACAGTGTTAGTAATAGGCCCCATTATCCTTCTTATGCTAAATATGGTAGAAATCACCTTGGGGAGTGTTTCAGAGATGTGAGGGGTTGTTTTGGTTGTGGAAAATAAGGCTACATACTTTGAGATTGTCCCCATACTAAACAGGGGAATAGAGATGCCTGACCTCAGGCATAGGCTGCTAGTGCACCAGCTCTGGTACTCCTTTCACCCCTACTCATGGTGTTTCTTCTAGCACCGCTGGCGGTCAGTGCTAGAACAGGTTCTATGCTTTATCACCCCATCAGGAGCAGGAGGACTCTTCTGATATTGTTACTAGTATGCTCCACATCTTTTGTCTTGATGTTTATGTGTTGTTGGACCCTGGGTCGAATCTCTCTTATGTGACCCCACTTATGGCTATGAATTTCGAAATAAGTCCTGAAAAGATTCCTGAGTCTTTCCTAGTTTCTACACCATTCGGAGAGTCAGTTGTTACGAAACAAGCGTATAGAAATTGCCCTGTTACTGTGCTTCATAGAGTCATACTTGCAGATTTGATAGAGTTAGACATGATAGATTTTGACCTTATTCTGGGTATGGATTGGCTTCATTCTTATGATGCATCTATTGATTCTCGTACTCGTGTGGTCAAGTTTCAGTTTCCTGATGAAATAGTGTTTAAGTGGTCTGGGAGTTCGGTATCTCCCAAGAGTCATTTTATCTCCTATATCAAAGCCAGAAACCTTATATCAAAAGGTTGTATCTACCACCTAGTTAGGGTTAAGGCATTAAGTCCGAGACTCTAACCATCCAATCAGTTGTTGTTGTTAATGAGTTTCCCTATGTCTTACCAGAAGATCTCCCAGGGGCACCTCTCGATAGAGAGATAGAGTTTAGAATTGACCGTCTTCTCGATACTTGGCCTATTTCTATTCTTCTATATCGTATGGCACCTATCGAGCCTAAGGAGTTGAAGGAGAAACTCAAAGATCTCTTAGACAAAGGTTTTATTAGACCCAGTATTTCTCCTTGAGGTGCACCTATTTTGTTCATGTGGAAGAAAGATGGATCTTTGTGTATGTGCATCGACTACCGTTAACTGAACAAGGTCACAGTCAAAAATAAGTATCCTCTTCCGAGAATTGATGACATGTTTGATCAGTTGCAAGGTGCAAGTTATTTTTCCAAGATAGACCTTAGATCCGGCTATCATCAACTTAAAGTGAGGGAATGTGATATTCCAAAGACAGCCTTCCGAACCCGTTATGGTCACTTTGAGTTTCTAGTTAAGTCTTTCGAACTAACCAATGCCCAGCAGCCTTCATGGACCTCATGAATCGAGTGTTCAAGAAATACCTTGTTACGTTTATCATTGTCTTCATAGATGACATCCTTGTGTACTCCCATGATAAGAATGACCATGTAGCTCATCTTAGAATTGTCTTGTGAGCTCTTAGAGATCACCTTTTGTTTGCCAAATTTAGTAAGTATGAATTTTGGCTAAGGTCTGCAGCCTTCCTGGGTCATGTTTTTTCAGCTGGGGGTATTAAAGTTGATCACTAAAAGACAGAAGCTATAAAAAACTAGTCTAGACATATCTCTCCATCTAACATTAGGAGTTTCTTGGGTCTACTGGGATATTACTGTCGTTTTGTTAAGGGTTTCTCTTCTATTGTGTCTCCTATGACCCGGTTGACCTAAAAGAAGGTTAAATTCCAGTGGTCCAACTCCTGTGAGAAGAGTTTTCTGGAGTTGAAGACTCGACTCACTTCAGCCCCTGTGTTGACATTGCCTGATGGTACTAATGGTTTTATGGTGTATTGTGATGCCTCTAGAGTTGGTTTGGGTTGTGTGTTGATGCAAAGGGGTGAGGTTATAGCCTATTTCTCTAGACAATTGAAACTGTCTGAAAGGAACTACGTGACCCATGATCTTGAGTTAGCTGCTGTGGTTTTTTCTTTGAAAATTTGGAGACACTATCTTTATGGCGTCCATGTTGATGTGTTTACTAATCATGAAAGACTGCAGTATGTGTTTACCCAGAAGGAGTTAAATCTTAGGCAGAGGAGGTGGTTAGAGGTGTTGAAAGATTATGATATAAGTGTGTTGTATCACCCAGTCAAGGCCAATGTGGTGGCGAATGCCCTTAGCAGATTGTCCATGGGTAGTGTTACGCATATTGAGGAAGGTAAGAGAGAGTTAGCTCGTAATATTCATTGTCTGGCTAGGTTGGGAGTTAGATTGCTTGATTCAGTAGAGGGAAGTACATTGGTGCAGAGTAGTTCCGAATCTTCTTTAGTTTTGGAAGTCAAGGAGAAGAGGATAGAGATCCTAGTTTAGTCAAACTGAAGAAGTCAATTAAGGACCAAAAGGTCAAGGTTTATCCCAAGGGGGAGATGGTGTGTTGAGGGTGTATGGTAGGTTGTGTGTTCCGTGTGTTGATGATTTGAGGTGGAGGATTATGGGTGAAACACATAGCGCGCATTATACCATTCATCCAGGTACTACTAATATGTATCGCAACTTGTAGGAAATCTATTGGTGGAACAGCATGAAGAAAGACATCGCCGAGTTTGTAGCAAAGTGTGCGATGTGTCAACAGGTTAAGGTAGAGCACCAAAGACCGGTTGGTGTGATGCAAGATTTTTGTATACCCACTTGGAAGTGGGAGATGGCGAATATGGACTTCGTGATTGGGTTGCCTCTTTTGCGTCGTCATCATGATTCTATTTGGGTTGTTGTGGATAGGTTAACTAAGTCTGTACATTTCTTTCCCGTGCATACATCTTATATGGCTGAGGATTATGCTAGATTGTATATCCGAGATTTGGTCAGACTATATAAAATTCCCTTATCTATCATTTTGGATAGGGGTACTCAATTTACTTCTCAGTTTTGGATGGCATTTTAGCAGGGTCTTGGCACCCAAGCTCTTTGAGTTTAGCTTTTTACCCACAGACAGATGGTCAGGTTGAAAGGACCATTCAAGCCCTATAGGATACATTGTGGGTGTGCGCTCTTGATTTCAAAGGTAGTTGGGATGAGCATTTTCCATTGATAGAGTTCACCTATAACAATAGTTTCCATGCTAGCATTGAGATGGCACCATTTGATTCTTTGTATGGTAGGAGGTGTAGATCACCTATAGGTTGGTTTGAAGTGGGAAAATCTACCGCGTGTGGGCCTAATGTAGTGTTCGAAGCTATGGAGAAAGTTAAGTTAATTAGAGAAAAGTTGAAGACCGCTCAGAGTCGTCAAAAGTCTTACACAGATATGACGAGGAGAGATCTTTAGTTTAAGGTGGGTGATTTGGTGTACTTGAATATTTCACCCATGAAAGGGGTGAAAAGGTTTGGTAGGAAGGGAAAGCTTAGTCCCCGTTATGTTGGCCCGTATAGAGTCTTGAGCCGCGTCGGTAAAGTGGCTTATGAGGTTAAGTTTCCCTCAGAGTTATCCGTCGTTCATCCTATCTTTCATGTCTCCATGCTTAAGAAAAATATTGGTGATTCCGTTGTGGTTGATCCTTCAGAGAGTGTTGATATTTAGGATAGCCTTTCCTTCGATGAAATTCCCATGGAGATCCTAGATTTTCAGATCCGTAGACTAAGGAACAAAGAAGTTCCCTTTGTCAAAGTTTTATGGGGGAACCAATCTGTTGAGGGTTCTACTTGGGAGGCAGAAGCAGACATGCGAGTGAAATACCTGCACCTCTTTTTTGCAAGTTCAAATTAATTTGAAGGTACTATTCTTCCTTGATTCAGCTTTTCTAATCTAAAGATCAGCTATGCATCTATCTTTGTATGAGTTCTTGCGATATCCGGAGCTATCATGAGTTTAGGAAGATCTTGAACCATTTAATAATTGTTTCAGCTCTGTGTACACAGTTTTTCCTGTATGTCGAGCCTAACTAGCGACATTCGAGGATGAATGTTCCCGGGGGGGTGGGGGGGGAGGATATTGTAAGGCCCCGCAAAGTTCCCTTATAGTTTGAGCCGTAGGGCGTGTCAAGTGAGGCATGATCTCGGCCGTAAAAGATTGAGAAGTTTCTTCCTAAGTGTGTAACATGTTAACCATATAGAATTTCCCTAATTTCTACTTATTATCACGTGAGAAATCTGATAAGCTTTCCATCGATATAAGATTTGCCCAAATCCAACACTCGGGTAAGAAGTTATGGCTAATTTAAGCCTTAGTCGTAAAACTGCACTATTTAACTATCTGGCACATCACAGAGAGGGTTGATTTGGAGATTGTCAATTTCCACTGGAACCCCACAATAGTGGTGCGTCGTGGAGGAGTCCCAGGTCCCAACCAGTGGGAAAACACAATGGGTCCACGTCGCGGAGGCTGCCAATTTCCCGAATGTCAAATTCCAGTGAGCCATCGCGATAAGTGGCGTGTCGCGGAGGCCAATGAAATCGGGTTCCAGTTCAATTTTTTCAGTTTCGTACTGATGTTTAAAAGGGCACTTTCGACCTTTTCAAAGCCTATAAAATCGTGGAAACACTAATTCAAAGCCATTTACAAGCATCTTATGAGGTTTTCCTCAAGTTTTCTCTCCACATAAACCCTAAGTATCCAAAACCTCTTCCAAGAATCTCAAGAATCCACCATGGATTTCCTAAATTGAGTCAAGATTCAAGGTTTCCAAGTCAAGGACCTCAAGAATCCTCATTCTAGAGTACGAATAGAGTTTCAAAAGTGAGAGTTCATCAAAAGCTTCTAATTCAAGGTATGCGGGGTTTTTGAACAAGGGTAAACCTTTCACCCTTGTGCCCAAAAGGCTATTTACATCATGAAATTCTCGAAATATATGAGGTTTTTGCATGAATTTGAATTGGGTTTTTCACCCATTATTATTGAATGCATTATATTGATATTTCTCATGAATTAAGAGTCAAACGACATGATTTCTATATGTTTTCTTGAGTATTTACAGCTAGATATAAACCCAATGATTTTACTCCTTGATAAGCTAATATTTGCATTGTTGTGATATTGAAGCATATGGCCATATTGAGATTTTGAGATCATTTTCTGAAATTGTTAGATTTCCACATGATTTAGGAATATATATGCTATATATTATGCTTTTGATAAGCTTTAACTTGAGATTTAATTATGGGTTGGTAAGCCCTATTTGAGACTCGTGAAATTATGAACTCTTGTGCTATGAGCACCCATGTTTTGAGTATTTTGATATGATTGGGAAATGAATTGACCTAATGGTCCTTGAGCTTTGAAATCCACTCACTTATGAGATTATCGATTTTATTATTAGGTTCGTGGTGACCATGTGATTATTCTAAAAGTTAATTTTTTATGACATAAGTGTAGATAATCTAAAAGGAGTAGTATTTAGCACCGAGTGGGTAAGTTACTACGATTTTTTACCCCAAAACTATGTGCCACCGTAGGTTGGGTCTGAGGCCGAGTTTAAGATGATTATGATTGGGCCCGAGGCCAAGTTTCGTTTAGTGATCACTAGACCTAGGTTATAATCCCTAGCAAGAGTATGACGCTCCTCCCCAACGTGGGGTAATTTCTTTATGAGGATAAAATATTGGACTCCATGTAGCTCGCATGATTTATATCGGTTACAAGAACCTCCCTTGACATTTAGACTTTGAGATTAAATTCTTATTTTCCTTCCCTATAAGCTATTTTCCTAAATGGTTGAATTGCGAAGCTGTTTCCCCAACTAAAGTATTTTCTTGATGTGAGTTATTTCCTAAATGAAAGTATCTTCCCTTGTTATAGTACTTTTTATAAAGCCTTGAGATAAGTTATTTCCATAAACTAGAATGCCTTTCCATTTGAGATGGAGTGATTTCCCTAAAGCTTGAGATGAGATATTTTCCTAAGGTGAATGAAATGCCTTCAAGTATGTTTTCAAGTTATATGATTCCGAATTCTAAGTATATGAGTTCTAAATAGTTATGAAATGTTGAGCATTGAAGAAGTTTTACTCTCCATGGGACTTATGCATAATTTAAAAGTATTATTTAAAGTCCCTTAGCCTTTGGATATTCAGAACAAGAGAAAATTTTGAATTTTGAGATTAAACAATGATGACTCACGAGATTTGCATTACATGCTCCATTCTACATGACTTATTAGCTTTATATTTTATACTTGTTACTATTTTATTCATATGCATTCAACCCTGCAGACTCAGTACATTCCAAGTACTAATCCACATATATGTCTATATGCTACATTGTGTCATAATGTAGGTTCAGGTGCTATGTCCCAGCCTCGCCCATGATTCTTCGAGTACCTTAACTATGTTTTCTACAGTGGTGAGTCCTCATGGTTCGAGGACCGATCTTCAAATATTTACTGTACTTAAGAGACTATGTTTTATCTTTAGTTTATTTTGAGTCAGTTGGGTACCTATCCCAGCGGCTCTCTAGTTTTTGATTTGTAGGTGCTTGTCATACTAGTGTCAGACTTGTGATGTATCGAGGGTTCGATATTGTGGTTTTGTTGAGATTTCTCTATATTATGTCCTTATGGACCGAGTATCTTTTCCATATTTCCTTTCATGTGATATGACTATGCTAGTGTTGAGTCCATTCTTATCTTGAATTGAGTTTCATTTGTGGAAATTGGCTCTAAGGGTTAGCTTGGGGCTACTCATAGCCTTAGGCCCCGTGTGATCCCAGGAGATGATTTTGGGTTGTTACAAACTTAGTATCAGAGCTTAAGGTTTCTAAGGATTCCTAGGGAGTCTGACAAGCCCTGTTGAGTAGAATCTTAATCATCGGTGTGTAGCACGACACACCTATGAGCAAGAGGCTATGAGATGTTTTATGAAAAAGTTATTTTTTTTTTCAGATTCTATCGTGCCTACAGTTGTCCCTATTATCTAATGATTCGTGCTTTTCTATTTTTAGAAAATGCCTTCTCAAATAGTTAATGTCCACGAAAATAATGATGAGCAACGCCCACCTATTGATTTTTTGAATAAGATAGTGTCCCATATTGAGTTTAGGGCAGCCTTTCAGGCGTTAGCCCAAGCGGTCACCACAAATGTTTGGGCAAATAACCAGGCCCCATTTGCTAACCAATAGGGTTGTGATGTAGCCGCGGCTAGGATTTATGACTTTATGTGGATGAATCCGCCTGAGTTCTATAGGTCAAAGATAGATGAGGACCCACAGTTATACTTAAAGGAGGTGAGGAAGATCACAGACGTGATGCATGTTTCAAAAGAAGAAAGTGTTGAGTTGGCATCCTAAAGACTGAAGGACATTGCTTATGATTGGGTTGTGTCATAGAGGAAGGGTAGAGGTGAGAATGCCACTCTTATGACTTGGCAAGTTTTCCAAGATGCCTTTTGGATCAGTTCTTTCCACTTGAGATGAGGGAGGCAAAGATTAAGGTGTTCATGAACTTAAGACAGGGCTCCATGACTATTAAAGAGTACTATTTGAAGTTCAATCAGTTGGCCAAGTAGCTCTTGATTTGATTTCTGACACCCGAGCTAGTATGAGTAAGTTTGTGACCGGTGTTTCTAGGATGGTACTGAAGGAGTGTAGGGATATGCTGTTGCATAAGAATATGGATCTGGATAGGTTGATGATGCATGCTCAATAGATAGAGACGGATAATTTTAAAGAAAAAAGATAGAATGAGGGGTAGCAAGAGAGCGACATCGGATCAGCATGAGGTTAACCGACCTAGGTTCCATAGAGGGAACCGCCCCCAGTTTCAGAGACGTCCATCTATTCAATTTCCTTTTTCAGCTAGTTATCCTTCTTGTGCTAAATGTGGTAAGAATTAACTTGGGGAGTATTTCAAAGATGTTAGGGGTTGTTTTGGTTGTGGCAAATAGGGCTACATACTTAGAGATTGTCCCCATGCTAAACAGGGGAATAGAGATGCCTGACCTCAGGCACAGGCTGCTAGTACACCAGCTTCGGTACTCCTCCCACCCCTACTTAGGGTGCTCCTTCTAGCACCGCTGGCGGTCAGTGCTAGAACAGGTTCAATGCTTTGTTACCCCATCAGGAGCAGAAGGACTCTTCTGATGTTGTTACTGGTATGCTCCATATCTTTTGTCTTGATGTTTATGTGTTGTTGGACCCCGAGTCGAATCTCTCTTATGTGACCCTACTTGTGGCTGTGAATTTCAAAATGAGTCCTGAAAAGATTCCTGAGCCTTTCCTAGTTTCTACACCAGTCGGAGAGTCAGTTGTTACGAAACAAGCGTATAGAAATTGCCCTGTTACTGTGCTTCATAGAGTCATACTTGCAGATTTGATAGAGTTAGACATGATAGATTTTGACCTTATTCTGGGTATGGATTGGCTTCATTCTTATGATGCATCTATTGATTGTCGTACTCGTGTGGTCAAGTTTCAGTTTCCTGATGAAATAGTGTTTAAGTGGTCCGGGAGTTCGGAATCTCCCAAGAGTCATTTTATCTCCTATATCAAACACAGAAACCTTATATCCAAAGGTTGTATCTACCACCTAGTTAGGGTCAAGGCACTAAGTCCGAGACTCTAACCATCTAATCGGTTGTTGTTGTTATTGAGTTTCCCTATGTCTTACCAGAAGATCTCCCAGTGGTACCTACCGATAGAGAGATAGAGTTTAGAATTGACCTTCTTCTCGATACTCAGCCTATTTCTATTCTGCCATGGCGTACGGCACCTGTCAAGCCTAAGGAGTTGAAGGAGAAATTCAAAGATCTCTTAGACAAAGGTTTCATTAGACCCAGTATTTCTCCTTGGGGTGCACCTGTTTTGTTCGTGCGGAAGAAAGATTAATCATTGCGTATGTGCATTGACTACCGTCAACTGAACAAGGTCACAGTCAAAAATAAGTATCCTCTTTTGAGAATTGATGACCTGTTTTATCAGTTGAAATGTGCAAGTTATTTTTCCAAGATAGATCTTAGATCCAGCTATCATCAACTTAAAGCGAAGGAATGTGATATTCCAAAGACAGCCTTCTGAACCCGTTATGGTCACTTTAACTTTCTAGTCACGTTTTTCGGACTGACCAATGCCCCAGCAACCTTCATGGACCTCATGAATCGAGTGTTCAATCAATACCTTGTTACGTTTGTCATTGCCTTCATAGATGACATCCTTGTGTACTCCCGTGATGAGAATGACCATGCAGCTCATCTTAGAATTGTCTTGTGAGCTCTTAGAGATCACCTTTTGTTTGACAAATTCATTAAGTGTGAATTTCGGCTAAGGTCTGCAGCCTTCCTAGGTCATGTTTTTTCAGTCGGGGGTATTAAAGTTGATCCCTAAAAGACAGAAGCTATGAAAAACTAGCCTAGACCTATCTCTCCATCTGACATTAGGAGTTTCTTGGGTCTAGCAGGATATTACTGTCGTTTTGTTAAGGGTTTCTCTTCTATTGTGTCTCCTATGACCCGGTTGACCTAAAAGAAGGTTAAATTCCAGTGGTCCAATTCCTGTGAGAAGAGTTTTCAGGAGTTGAAGATTCGACTCACTTCAGCCCCTGTGTTGACATTGCCTGATGGTACTAATGGTTTTATGGTGTATTGTGATACCTCTAGAGTTGGTTTGGGTTGTGTTGATGCAAAGGGGTAAGGTTATAGCCTATTCCTCTAGACAGTTATAACCGTATGAAAGGAACTACCCGACCCATGATCTTGAGTTAGCTGCTGTGGTTTTTTCTTTGAAAATTTGGAGACACTATCTTTATGGAGTCCATGTTGATGTGTTTACTGATCATAAAAGCTTGCAGTACGTGTTTACCCAGAAGGAGTTGAATCTTAGGCAGAGGAGGTGGTTAGAGGTGTTGAAAGATTATGATATAAGTGTGTTGTATCACCCAGGCAAGGCCAATGTGGTGGAGGATGCCCTTAGCAGATTGTCCATGGGTAGTGTTACGTATATTGAGTAAGGTAAGAGAGAGTTAGCTCGTGATGTTCATTGTCTGGCTAGGTTGGGAGTTAGATTGCTTTATTCAGTGGAGGGAAGTACGTTGGTGCAGAGTAGTTCCGAATCTTCTTTAGTTTTGGAAGTCAAGGAGAAGAGGATAGGGATCCTAGTTTAGTCAAACTGAAGGAGTCAGTTAAGGACCAAAAAGTCAAGGTTTTATCCCAAGAGGGAGATGGTGTGTTGAGGGTGCATGGTAGGTTGTGTGTTCCGTGTGTAGATGATTTGAGGTGGAAAATTATGGGTGAGACATATGGCGCGCGTTATTCCATTCATCCAGGAAATACCAAGATGTATCGCTACTTGTGGGAAGTCTATTGGTGGAACGGCATGAGGAAAGACATCGCCGAGTTTGTAGCAAAGTGTGCGACGTGTCAACAGGTTAAGGTAGAGCACCAAAGACCATTTGGTGTGATGCAAGAGTTTAGTATACCCACTTGCAAGTGCGAGATGGCAAATATGGACTTCGTGACCGGGTTGCCTCTTTCGCGTCGTCATCATGATTCTATTTGGGGTGTTGTGGATAGGTTGACTAAGTCTGCACAATTCTTTCCCATGTATGCATCTTCTATGGCTGAGGATTATGCTAGATTGTATATCTGGGATTTGGTCAGACTATATAAAGTTCCCTTGTTTATCATTTCGAATAGGGGTACTCAATTTACTTCTCAGTTTTGGAGGGCGTTTTAGTAGGGTCTTGGCACCCAAGCACTTTTGAGTTTAGCTTTTCACCCGCAGATAGATGGTCAGGCTAAGAGGACCATTCAGGCCCTATAGGATACGTTATGGGCATGCGCTCTTGATTTCAAAGGTAGTTGGGATGAGCATTTGCCATTGATAGAGTTCACGTATAACAATAGTTTCCATGCTAGCATTGAGATGGCGCCATTTGAGTCTTTGTAGGGTAGGAGGTATAGATCACCCATAGGCTAGTTTGAAGTGGGAAAAACTGCTGCGTGTGGGCCTGATGCAGTGTTCGGAGCAATAGAGAAAGTTAAGTTGATTAGAAAAAAGTTGAAGACCGCTCAGAGTCTTCAAAAGTCTTTCACAGATGTGACGAGGAGAGATCTTGAGTTTAAGGTGGGTGATTTTGTGTACTTAAAGATTTCACCCATGAAAGGGGTGAAAAGGTTTGGTAGGAAGGGAAATCTTAGTCCCCGTTATGTTGGCCCGTATAGAGTCTTGAGCCGTGTTGGTAAAGTGGCTTATGAGGTTGAGTTTCCCTCATAGTTGTCCGTCGTTCCTCCTATCTTTCATGTCTCCATGCTTAAGAAACATATTGGTGATTCCTTGTTGGTTGATCCTTCAGATAGTGTTGATATTCAGGCTAGCCTTTCCTTCGATGATATTCCCGTGGAGATCCTAGATTTTCAGATCCGTAGACTAAGGAACAAAGAAGTTTCCTTGGTCAAAGTTTTGTGGCGGAACCAATCTGTTAAGGGTGCTACTTGGGAGGAAGAAGCAGATATACGAGTGAAATACCCGCACCTCTTTTTTGCAAGTTCAAATCAATCCGAAGGTGCTATTATTCCTTGATTCAGCTTTTCTAATCTAAAGATCAGCTATGCATCTATCTTTGTATGAGTTCTTGCGATATCCGGAGTTGCCATGAGTTTAGGAAGATCTTGAACCATTTAGTAATTGTTTCAGCTGTGTGTACACAGGTTTTCCTGCATTTCGAGCCTAACTAGCGACAGTCGAGAATGAATGTTCCCGGGGGGGGGGAGATATTGTAAGGCCCCGCAAAGTTTCCTTATAGTTTGAGCCGTAGGGCGTGTCGAGTGAGGCACGATTACGGCCCTAAAATATTGAGAAGTTTCTTCCTAAGTGCGTAACATGTTAACCATATAGAATTTCCCTAATTTCTACTTATTATCACGTGGGAAATCTGATATGCTTTCCATCGATATAAGATTTGCCCAAATCCAACACTCGGGTAAGAAGCTATGGCTAATTTAAGCCTTAGTCATAAAACTGCATCATTTAACTATCTGGCGCATCACAGAGAGGGTTGATTTGGAGATTGTCAATTTCCAGTGGAACCCCACAATAGTGGTGCGTCGTGGAGGAGTCCCATATCCCAACTAGTGGTAAAACACGATGGCTCTGCATCGCGAAGGCTGCCAAATTCCCAATTGTCAAATTCCAGTGAGCCACCGCGATAAGTGGCGTGTCGCGGAGGCCAATGAAATCGGGTTCCAGTTTAATTTTTCCAGTTTCGTACTGATGTTTAAAAAGGCACTTTGGACCATTTCCAAGCCTATAAAATCATGGAAATCCTAAATCAAAGTTGTTTACATGCATCTTATGAGGTTTTTCTCAAGTTTTCTCTCAACATAAACCCTAATTATCCAAAATCTCTTCCAAGAGTCTCAAGAATCCACCATGGATTTCCTAAATTGAGTCAAGATTCAAGGTTTCCAAGTCAAGGACATCAAGAATCCTCATTCTAGAGCACGAATAGAGTTTCAAAAGTGAGAGTTCAACAAAAGCTTCTAATTCAAGGTATGCGGGGTTTTTGAACAAGGGTAACCCTTTCACCCTTGTGCCCAAAAGGCTATTTACATCATGAAATTCTTGAAATATATGAGGTTTTTACATGAATTTGAATTGGGTTTTTCACCCATTATTATTGAATGCATTATATTGATATTTCCCATGAATTAAGAATCAAATGGCATGATTTCTACATGTTTACAAAAGCTTTTCATTAAATCTTTTCATTAAATCTCTACCACACTTCATGTAGAGGCTCCCCATTTAGTTGACGAAAATTTATGATTTCCTCTCGGAATTACAACATCTTTGATGGTGGGAAATATCTATCTAAGAAAGCATAGGTAAGTTTGACCCATGATGTGATGGACTTGGTGGATGAAGACCTCAACCACAACACCACCTCACCCATTGGAGAGAATGGGAAGTGGCATAACCGTAACGACTCTCGTGTGATATAAGCAATGTCAAACAGGGCACACACCTTAACAAAATTTTTCAAATATCGATTTGGGTATTCATAATCTTGACACCCAAAGAAACCCTTTATTTGTAGCATGTGGAGTATCACACTCGTGATGTGGAATACCCTATTCCCTTTATTCGGCGGGATACAGATGACACTAGAATGCGGCGCATCATGGAGATGTCCTTATAATCAAGGGTCCATCAAAGGTCTCGACATGTTTTCAATGTTCACTCATTGTATCATGGACACTATTGAACACACCTACAAAATAAACAAAAACAACAAACAACGTAAATAACACATACTACGTGTAACCCCAAGTCACTATCAACACCACACAAGCAAAAACTAAGTTTCACTCCCCGGGAATGACTCCATTTTTGAAAATGCACAGCTTACTCCATTATTTTGGGGCAAGGCGATAGTTGTCAATATAATAACCGAAATTAGGTTGGGGTCGAATCCACGAGGAGTGTAATTTATCCTTCGAATCCTATGTATGTTGAAATTCACTAAGCATTGACCTGTAATGTACACTTAAAGTAGTTCATCAATTAATTTGGGGTGTATGATTCAAAATGTTATTTGAACAAAATTAACTTATGACACTAGATGAGAGCAACAATTGTTGATTAGAATCCAATAAGAAAAGAGGCTTGGGGTTATACTTATCCTAGGGGTCTGTAACGCCCCGGGAGAACCCCCTGGATGTCACACGGTGATTATGACTACAAATAGTCCCAAGCTAACCCATGATACCTATCAACTTAGAAATCACATGAAAAGTGAACAAACATGTATAAAAACTGAAGGTAAATAAGTCCATATCTTAATGTAAATCTTTAACTTTGAAAACCTTAAACAAACTATTTGAACTTAGAACATACGTAGTGTAACAAGCCTCTCTTGCTAACTAGCGAGCCACTAGGACAGACCCCAGCTAACTCACAAATAAATGCAAAATCAAAGATCTATAATACTTTCAACAATAAACATGAGTCTGATAAATTGGGTCCTCGGACTATGAGGACTCAATAAAAGTTGGGATGTAGAATATGATGCCCTTGATCAATCGTACTACTAGAAATGAGCACCAGAACCAACATTATAAGACAATGTAGCACATAGACATATGTACGGTCAGTTCTTGTTTTACTTATGCATTTATCCCCACATACTCAGTACATTCCAGAAGTACTAACTGCACATATGTCTATGTTCTACATTGTCTTATAATGTAGGTTCTGGTGCTCGTTTCCAGTAGTACGATTGATCACGGGCATCATCTCCTACATCCCAACTTTAAGTGAGTCCTCATATTCCGAGAACCCAATTTATCAGACTCATTTTTATTGTTAAAAGTATTATAGATCATTGATTTTCGTTTATGTTCAAGTTAGTTGGGGTCTGTCCTAATGGATCTTATTATAAGACAATGTAGCACATAGACATATATGCGGTCAGTACTTCTGGAATGTACTAAGTATGTGAGGGTGAATGCATAAGTAAAACAAGAATTGAATATATATATATATATATATATATGTGTGTGTGTGTGTGTACTTTCTAATAATGCATGATAAGCATAAAGGACTCACCTTGGACTTGAGTAAAACTGAAGACTACAGGATCATAAAACATGGATATTGAAGTATATGAATAAGCTTAGTGATCCATAACACTTAGTTTCTAGACTCCTTACTTTTATTCTTTCATATGGGAGATTCTTCTAACCGACATAAAATATGTGAGATACTATGGATTCCAATGTCTTACCCACGTTAAGAGAGCTGTTCTACCCTTACCATCAGAATATAACCTTAACTTATAATAATCACTGAAATAAACCCATATTGGGACTTAACTCTATGGTGGCTCATAGTTTACAGGAATTTAGGATACGCTAATCCATATTCTCTTCTTAGTGCTTAATACTACTCCCAAAATATGTATATGTGCTCATACTTAAGAAATCCTCCTTAAAACAACATAAGGGTTTATAAACTGAAAACCGATTATGCTTCTCTTCACTTAAATCTTAATCAGAAGGAACACTTGTGGATTTCATATCTTATCTTAGATCAAAAGATCAAGCTTTTCTTTAACTCATGCTATAAAACATATCACTGTAACTTAAAAGCATAAAATTTTTATAAACTCAGTACTTGTACTTAGGACTTGGAATTCATGCTTTATTTCATAAAAATTCATAACAAAATATTATGCTCAATATTTACATTGAAATCTTTCAATAATCCCGGTCAAGATAATGAAATTCAAATCACAATATAAATCTTACAAGTCAAAACATGAATAGATGTATACCTAGATGCACTTAAATCTTTCAATCACATGATAGTGTTATACTTCAAGAATATGATTATTTGGGTGTGAACCCTAATTCAAAACAAGTAAATTCAAATTTAAGATCATACTTTTTGGGCACAAGGATGAAAGAATAACCTTTTTCAAAACCCCACATACCTGGAATTGCTTGACTTGTGAAGTGGACTTAAACTTTGAGACTTGAGAGATGACTTGGTGAGAGAAGCCCTAATCTTGTTGTTCTTAAAGATGGTAGGAGAAGACATGTTGTTAATCAACTGACAGATGGAGAAAAATAATGCCTCTCTTGGTCTATAAGTCGTGGGTTGGGAGTTATAAGAGGTGAAAAGACTAAAAGGTCCCTTAACTAAACTTATAGAAATTTGGCCGCCAGTCATCACGAGTCAACTTACAACTCATAAGATGAGGTTACTACTTGGCCTAGCAACTCGCAAGCTTGGCAGCAAGGATTGCACACACTGGTAAATATATGAGTCACATCTTATGACTAGTCACATCTCCATACAACTTATATCATTCTCTTGTAACTTAGATAGAGACTTGGGGGACCAATACTGTTGACCTTACGACTTCACTTCATACGACTCGTAACATCCTGTGATGATTCCTAGGGTTAAATCGAAACTACAACAGACTCCAACTACTCCATAATGCCATAGCTATGACTTACAACTTATGACTCGTAAGGTGTATACAAGAATTAAGGAAATGAGTCGTAAGTTGCATAGTGGCTTTCAGAAATGGGGTATTATAGGGTCATACATGCATGGGTGTTTGAGGGTAAGTCCATTTCTTAGCCAAAGACTTGGGTGGGGTAGATTTTAACTCTTAATGTGAGTCTTTTAACCATACACCAAATTTCACCCATGGATTCTTTCGAATACCTCACGAGTGTGTTAATTTCACCAATCTAAAACCTCAACTTAATACCCCTATTACTAGGATGATGCAAATCAACCTAGCTACTTTACATAACATTCTTATTTCTAAGATAATGCTAAGGAAATAACTAGTATTAAATAGTTGTTCACTACCACTCATCCCCCACATCCCTCTTTTAAGGATGATGTGGGATCCAAGTTAATTGGGGTTTTCACCCACAATTATTAATTCAACAATAGATTAGTAGCAAAACCCAACATCAATAGCTAACAATTTGGACTAACAATCAACACCCATACACTTTAACACCTTAATCAAGCATAACCCCAAGATAAATATTTAGCTACTCATGAGATTGGGGAAAAGAGATATAGCCAAGTTAGCACCCAATGCATCCATTGATAACAAAGCTAGAATAATCCCAAAACTTTAATTCTAAAATTACAACTAAAAATCTCTTAAAATCTTTAAAAGAATTGTTGTTTCCCAAATTGGTAGGGTTTCTCTCAATATAAGCTTGAAAATTAGTTGTAAGATGCCTCCATTGTGTAAGGGTTTTGCCCTTTTTAAAATTTACATCAGCCACTTGAAATTACGAAACTACCCTTGGACCTTTAGCCGCTTCATTGCGATTGCCATTTGCTGACCACGATCCCGACTCCTATGATTGTGGCAATGCCCTTGCAATCCCTGAGGTTTGACTGGGCTTTGACTGATCATGATCGCAACCCTCAGACAATGATTGAGATATCTGAGGGTCGATCCCTGCTTTGGATTCCAGCTTATGCACTTACTTTGCCCTTTTCTTTTCCTTTTCAGCTCAATTCACTTCTTTTATTCCAATTACCTGCAAATATGCAAATCATGGGAATTAGTCCATTCAAATAGTATATTTGTCTTATTTACATAGCAGTGTGCTCTTGATCGGGAGTTTAGAGAAATGGAGTAGTGTTTATGTTATGTTAAATAATGAAAATTGGTCCAAAGGAAGGGTTTTAAGTCGTGGAAAATAATGGGATAAGGGCAAAAAAACCATAATACCCTTAATGAAAACAATCAGGAAATATAGCTCCCAGTCGCTATGGGTCAGGTGACGACTCGTAATGACTGCATACGAGTCGTTGCATGGACTCGTAGTCTGGGCAGTGACTAAGGGCACCCTTACTATTCTGATCATGAGTCCCTCACCCCACAACTCATGACAACACCTTACGTCCCGTAGGGTTCTAGTCATAATCAGGACAGAAACATTGGACAACCTTACCGGTTAGACTACGATAAACACTACAAATCTTGTCACCTAAGTTGCAGTGTGGACAATGAGCCCAATCAAAAGGAAAATTTAGAGTCCAGAACCTGGGGTATTATATTAACCCCCCACCCCCCAAATTATTTATCCCCAAATGAGGATTTAAGTCACCCATTAGCATCCAACTGGGGGAATAAGAATAAATATTTAGCATTCATGTCCTCTTTAGCTTCCCAAGTGGCTTCTTCTACCTTTTGATTTCTATAAAGTATTTTTACCGCATCCACATCCTTAGTCCTCAACCTATGGACTTCTATCCAAATCTCAATCGGAACTTTCTTATAAGACAAGGAATCCGAAATATCAACATCCTTTATAGGAATAACCAAAGGAGGATTGCGCACACACTTCTTCAACATTTATACATGGAAAATAGGATGAATAGAACCTAAGCTTGCGGGAAAATTCAACTCATAAGCGACATTCCCAACTCTCCTTAAATTTTATATGGACCAACATAACAAGGACTAATATTTCCCTTCCTCCCAAACCTCATCACTCCCTTTATTAGAGAAACTTTTAAAAATACCCAGTCATCTACCTCATACCCTAACTCCCTTTGCCTCACATCCACATAAGACTTTTGGCAACTTTGGGCAGTCTTAAGTCTTTACCTAATCACCTTCATCTTCTCCATAGCTTAGTCAACCAATTCAAGACCAAATAATCTAGTTTAACCAACCTTGAACCACCCAATAGGAGACCTACACCTCTTACCATAAAGAGCCTCGAACGAACCCATCGAAATACTTGAATGATAATTATTATTATACGCGAACTCAATAAGAGGTAAGTGATCCATCCAACTTTCCTTAAAGTCAACCACACAGGCCCTAAGCATATCTTACAAAGTCTGAATAGTTTGCTCTTCTTGTCCATCTGTTTGAGGGTGGAAAGTGGTGCTAAGGTTAATCTTAGTCCACAAACCTCTCTGAAACGAATGCCAAAAGTGAAAAGAAAATTGCTTAACTCGATCTGAAATGATAGAAATCGGTGCTTCATGCATTCTAACTATCTCCTCAATAAACAACTTAGCATAATCCACTATGGAGTAAGTAGTTCTCACAGGCAAGAAATGAGTAGACTTAGTCATTTTATACACAATGAGCCTAATCGAATCATACTGATGATGGGACTGCAGAAGACCCATAATAAAATCCATGTTGATCATCTCCCACTTTATCTAAACTCAAAAAAGGGCCTTACTGTGGTGGGTATCTCCAATCCATTATTGATCGAAGACCACCCCCTGAACCTAACCAAACCTCATACACCATCCAACAATGGCTGAATACCAAACATATATCAAGACAACACAAGATAAGTTTGATGAATAAAAGATATGTCGATAGCCGATAATCGACAACCGACCAACACATCCAACCAACATCACCCAAGTCCACAATAATCCAACAAACCTTTATGTAAAAAGGACAAAAACCAGTCTTGGTTGGGACATATCCCCGACTCTGAAAATGGCAATGATAATGGTAACAGTAATGAAAATTCTCAATTCTAATCTATGATAACGAACAATAAAATGTGTAAGTCTTCTAGAAAATGTAATTTTGCCACTTCACTACAACGAACCGAGGAATTGAGCCGATCCACCTAACTTTGTGAAAAAAAATATAGGTATCTTCGGTGCCTACATTGTATGGGGATACAGCATTTGAAGATGGTTAGTAGGTTGAGCACTAGCATGCAACTCAGGAATAAGGATAATATAATGTCATGATTAACTGTTTGAAATCATTCAAATCTTATGGACGCAACAAATGCATATGCACATATATATCACATGTCGGGATAGGGAATAAGGCTTTATATGCACTTTAAAACTTTAGACTAGATTGTGTAGCTCAACCGACATAACATAAGAAGGCATAAATAGGCTACATACGCCCAGCTCTCCGTCAGCTGGTATGGCCCCAGTATGTGTAGCTGCACAAATCAGAGGGTACACATATGCACTATAGAGGACTCAAACCACCCGGCATATCAAGGTGATGCAAGAACCCAATCATGTAATATAATATTGGGGACTCAAACCTCTCAATCATATGATAATAATAAGGGGGACTCAAACCACCCGATCATTTAGACCCCCGTATTGGCAACTGTGGTTTCCAATATTGGTCCCTCAGGACCTTCACTTTCATTACCTAGCTACACAACCCTCATTAAAGCCCAATTAAATCATTTATCAAACATTCTCATTCATTGAACCATGATACACATTTATGCATACATTGTTCGTATCATCATACCAACTACACTTGCAAGGTAATAACAATATGATGAAAAACTTTCATTATTTGGGGAAATTCATAGCCCCTTTGGTTCAATAATGCATTAGCTTGGAGAATTACATAATCCCATAAGATTGAAGTCAAAATCATTATACTTCATTGACTTTTTACATTATACAATAATTCAAAAGTAGTTCAATATGCATACTTTTCACGTTCAAAACCAATTTCGCAATATAGGGTTGAGGTCATTACCACTTCAAAAGTCACAAGTTAGGGAAAATCATAATTCCCTCATTTATTCACCATACCTATGCATCCCACAAGTTCAATACCATATTTAAATCATGAATATTCATAGGTAAACCATCGGAAATATTGTTCAGCAACAAACATTAAAAAATTCAACCCATGTTTCAAAACCATCATCAATACCATATGAACAACACTTTCAAATATATACTTTTAACAAATTAACAATTAGGGAAGAGTAACATTCTAACAATCCGAGACTACCCCCTAGTTATTACATGGTGCTTACGGTCCCGAGGGACCACAAGCTAAGCCATGAGCTGGTACCTGCTGTGAACACTGAATAATATAATGATGAATGTGAAAGAATAACCGAAATGCCATAAGGTTTTAATAATGAAATGACTACTGGATTATGAATCTGGCATAATACTAAAATCTGAATAGCTAACTGCAGTGTCTGAAAAGCCTCTAAACTGAATACTGTGAGTTGATGGGACAGGCCCCAACTAACTCTACTAACTACTGAGATAAAGACATGAAGTAATATAATTTATCCTCGGATGATGAAGACTCATCACTGCTACTATACTGCTGATGATCTGAGGGACTAAGTGTTATCCGGGAACTGAGCGTCAGCACCTATGATATGATACATCATAGCGTAAAAGAAAGGTATGGGATCAGTACTTTAAATATACTAGTGTGCTAAATGAGGTAGGCTAATATGCAAGGTTTCATGAATAGGAATAATAATAATTAACTAACTGATTATACATGTAAAACATAAAGTAATAAGTAGAGAACATGAGCTCTGTAGGTCTTGAAAATATGAAGAAAAATATAAATACCGAGTATGCATGACAGTTTGTAATTACTGAAGATATGTGAAAATATATGGACACTGGGGATGCATGACCAATCACATAACATGGACTGAGTAAAATCTATGAATTAAATTACTGATAAAATACTGATATCTGTATGCTTTGGCCAAACAACCATAAGACTGCATAACTGAACTGAGACTATAACTAAGACTATATCTGAGACTGTGGGAGGTATCATCTAATCGACATTCCCTAATTTGAGCTAATCGGGGTACAACCTGTAACCCTAATTGGAAGGGTGTTAATACCGTGCCACAGGTACTAATGATCGTTGTGTGGATCTACTAAACTGATATAATGTCCAAAGGACTAAGGGTGTCAAGCCTAAACTGACGGGTGACATCTGCGAGATAGTCAATCCTAATCTAATGGGTGACTACTCATATCCTACGCTGGCTATGTAATTCTGGAGTATAGGGACTGCTACTAACGACTCTGCCTATCAGATGGGGAAGCCGCCACCCCTACACTCGCTTGTTGCTAAATACTACTCCCAACTGAAAGACACTGAGATACTAGACTATTCTAAATTGAATGACTGATATCTGACTATTCTGATAATTCTCGTAATATAATCTAAAGACTATTCTGTAATGTACTGAGACTAGACTAGATAAAAAGCTATGGTTTTCGAGTATTCAATACCCCTAGGACTCAAAACAATAATAGTAAAAGGGACACTAAAGCTTGAAGGACAAACATGAAGGCTTTCATTTAAATCAATCACTCTTGTAGGCATTTTATCAAACACTTGTAGTTCATGGTTTAAAAGAATCATAGGAATGTCCAAAAACATATAGAGATAGAATGAATCCAACATAATAGAGTTAAATCGAGGTCTTGTTCAATAAATAACAATATTAAAACATGGAGGATTAAATAATAACAATAATTTCATGGTAACATGGAATAGAATCCTAGTTCATGGAGATTCATGTTTGAAATCACAATTTAAAACATAAGAAAAGATCACAATTTTATAATTTAAAAGGTTGCTTGGACTCCATGGATGAAAGGGATCCATGGATGAACATCTAACATACCTTAATTGATGGATTTCTTGAAGTTCTTGGTGAATTCTTAAGGATTAACCTTGAATTTGAGAGCTAGGGTTCTTGATTGGGAGAGGATGCCTTTTGATTTGGGGGAAATTAATTAAAGAATGATTTTAGAAACATTTTTAGGGTTTAACTATCACACCTGGACGAACTAAAATAATGGGAAAAGGACTGTTTTATCCTTGAATAAAATATTAAATTTTTCATCAATTTTTTTTTAAATGGGCACCTGCCGCGACGCAGCGCTATTGCGTCATGTCACTGGGAACTGGGCTGATGGCGTGATGCAAAGAAATCATAGTGCCCCTTTGATTCTAATTTTCACCGTTGGTAGCACCAGATTAGTCTCTCCCGTTTGAAGTCATGTGTGATGCTAGTGGTGTAGCCGTTGGAGTTGTGCTTGGTCAGAGAAAGGAGAAATTATTTCATCCTATCTACTATGCGAGTAAGGTCCTAAATGAAGCCCAAAGGAACTACACTGTGACAGAACAAGAGCTCCTAGCGGTTGTGTATGCATTTGAGAAGTTTGCCTATCTATTGGGTACTAAGGTGATCGTTCATACAGACCATGCAGCTCTTAGGTATCTAATGACGAAGAAGGATGCAAAACCAAGATTAATTCGATGGGTATTGTTGCTGCAAGAGTTTGATTTCGAAGTTAAAGATAGAAGAGGTTGCGAGAACCAAGTGGTTGATCATCTATCTAGACTCGAGAACGAGCATGTGGCGCAGCCTGTAATCGAGATTGATGATGCATTCCCTGACGAGGATATCCTAGCGGCAACAATGGAAGGATTACCATGGTATGCCGACTTTGCAAATTTCATGGTAAGTAACATAATACCTGCCAATTTATCATACCATCAAAAGAGGAAGTTTATGCATGACGTACAGCACTACTATTGGGATGAGCCATATTTGTTTCAACGATGTGCGGATGGTATTATTCGACTATGTATATCCCATGTAGAGGTGCCTACTATATTGAAAGCATGCCACACTTCCCAAGTTGGTGGACATCACGCAGGTAATTGAACAGCAAGGAAAGTATTGCAAAGTGGATAATATTGGCCTTCGATATTCAGAGATGCCTATGACTTTGTTAGAAGATGCGACCAATGCCAAAGACAAGGTGCTATTTCGAAACACCATGAGATGCCCATGTCAAAAATTCTTGAGGTAGAACTTTTTGATGTGTGGGGCATTGATTTCATGGGTCCATTCGTGAATTCGTTTGGAATGAAGTACATCTTAGTTGCTGTAGATTATGTCTCGAAATGGGTTAAAGCTGTAGCGTTGGCCGACAACGAGGGAAAGCGTGTTGTAGCATTTTTGAAGAGGAATATCTTCTCTCGCTTTGGGGTACCACGTACTATCATAAGTGATGGAGGATCTCACTTCTGCAATAAGCTATTCAAATTCGTGTTGGCCAAGTATGGTGTCAAGCAACATAAGGTAGCCACGCCTTATCACCCACAAACGAGTGGACAAGTAGAGGTTTCCAATTGGGAGATCAAACAAATCCTTGCGAAGACGGTAAATGCTAATAGGAAGGATTGGTCTCAGAAGCTAGATGATGCACTATGGGCGTATAGGACTGCATTCAAAACACCCATCGGCATGTCCCCTAATCAACTAGTTTATGGGAAGGCTTGTCACTTACCCATTGAGCTTGAGCATAAGGCATTGTGGGCGTTGAAGCAATTGAATTTGAATTGGGATGATGCAATGAATCTGAGGTTGGAGCAGCTGAACGAATTAGATGAATTCCGTCTTCATGCTTATGAGAGATGGGACCTATACAAGGAGCGGATGAAGAAGTATCATGATCAGCGGATTGTTCGACGAAACTTTCAAAAGGATGACACGGTGCTTCTCTTCAATTCCAGATTGAAGTTATTCCCAGGTAAGTTAAAATCCAAGTGGTCTGGTCCATACAAAGTTATCCAAGTCTACTCGACCGGAGTAGTTGAATTGGAAGACAATAATGGTGTTGTCTTCAAGGTGAATGGTCAACGTGTTAAACCTTACATCGGTCCTCTTGACTCGATGAATTATATGGCCATCACTTATCTCGACGAAGTCTGAGTACTCGAGGTAACTATGTCGAGCCACGACAATAAATAAGGGGCTAGATGGGAGGCAACCCATCGTTTATCGTTTTTTGTTTTATTTCTCTTTCATTCTAGTATTTGTTTTGCTTTTGATAAATGAAAATCCAAAAATAAGAGTCGTGCCACAACCAAAACGAAGGCTCTAGATGGGAGGCAACCCATCGTACTAATCGTTTTCATTGGTTTTGAGCAAATGTAGGAGCAAGAGGTATTCAACGAGGAGATTGGTTTCAAATGACGATTTGGACGTATTGCATGGTAAAGGTGGTAAGTTTGGAATTAAGATGCATAAGGCTATGGATTGAGCATTCCTCATCACAAAATAGGCATCGAGCAAGGCTAGGCCTAGGTAAAACTAGGCCACGAACAAGGCAACGCCTATACTATAGCCTAAGGTCTCGGAATCTAGTGTGCAAAGGCATAGGCGCCGCCCATGCTCAAGTATGCTATAGCATAGGCGCCGCCTATGCTAAAGCATTTGGTCTCGGAATCTCATATGCCATGCTAAAGGCGCCACCTATGGCCACTAAGGGCATTGCACTAGGCGCCGCCTATGCTAGCAAATGCTTTGCATTAGGCACCGCCTATACCATGCATAGGCTAAGCTAAAGGCGCCGCCTATGGTCACTTTTTGTCTCCAAAACCGATTTTAAATGGGTCAAAACCCGACCCATTCTTTTCCTATATAAAGGGAACTTAGTCTTGAAACATAAACACATTGAAATCTTGACCTAGGCGCCGCACATAGCATCCAAATCCTCCCAAAACTTTTCTTTTTGCTCTCTCACTTCACAAGAACATCTCCAAAGGCTTCAATCACGTAAGTACTCTCTTGTTATTAATCTATTTCTCGTAAGTGCTACGTTGCTATGTCTATTATGAATTGCTACATCTTGAAGAAATATTGGTGATGTCAATATGTTTGAATTGTTAATACAAAACCAAGTGAGTAAACATGTACGTTAGGATGATCTTAACTTATTTTCGACTTGAATTTGATTTTGGTGCATTGTAATACTACTTGCGGAATTGATATAGTCATGAACATTGCATAACCTTGTCACTTAGATACCTACATGTTATAAAATCCCGTTCATCGGGATAAGACTTATAGTTGCCTACCGACATAGGAGGTTGTGATTATTGATAGAAACTATACCATGATGTAATCCCTATGTAGTAGTATTGTTATACCTAACATGAAAGTATTGCAAAGGTTGCAAGAAGTGATACATCTCTCATTTTCTTGTCGGAATATAGCTCCTAACAACGTATGTCGACGAAGTCTAAGTAATCGACCACTTTCACTTCACTAATTTGTATCAACAAAACTAAGTGTGGGGTGGTACCCCTATGGCTTGTTTATGGATTGTATCCTCATGAATGTGTTTAAGTCTCAGGTACAATGGCTCCTAAAGCAAGACAAGATAAGGCTACCACTTCCCAAAAGGACAAGAAAAGAGGTTGCAAGGACCAAGGAGAATCATCCTCAATGCAATTACCACGTCGCATGTTTGGAATAAAATGGGTTCTTGAGGAGGAAGCCAAGGAATGGTATAGGAACAACAAGGAAAGAAAATATGTTCATGTCGACTTGATCAACAAGGACAGCCTAGCGAAGAAGGAGCCGCGCATGTTGGCAAAAATCATGGCATTAAATCTGGATTTCATCTTCCGCGACATGGGAGAATGTAATCTTGATTTAACAGGGGAATTTTACGCCAATTGGTCGCTGAAAACCACAGGCAGCGAAGTCAAGATTCGGGGCCAAGTTCTACAACTCAATGCGGATTTAATCAACTCCTTTCTTGGCTTGCCTTCAGTCGATCCAGCACCATTCAAAGAGCTGTACAGCAGACCTCCTTATAGAGCAATTCGACACATACTTTGTGGAAGTAGATCCATGGCAAGGTGGAGCAGACAAAAAGACACTGGACGACACAACACCTTCCCATATGATCCTTTGAATAGGGAAGCAAGAATATGGTTGCGTATTGTCAACTCTTGCCTTATTCCTGGGACCCAGTACACCCAAATAACAAGAGATAGAGTGTGTTTGGTCTATGCATTGATGACGAATGTCCCTATCAACATTGGGGCAATCATTCGTTCTACAATGCGGAAGGCCAGGCTACACAAGCGGTCCCACTTCACTTTTGGCAATCTGTTGACAGCAATTTTGCGGAAGGAAGACATCAAAGAGGAACCAGCTGATCACAAACTCCCACATAACCCGAAGAAGGTTGACCTCACAAAGGTCAAAGATGCTGAAACAACACATGGCGTCAACCTTACTACTGCAGAGAGACATGCTCAAGATGAGAGTTTCTTCCGTCATCTTTATGGCATGACTCGGTTCACAATGATGAGTGGTGGATGTGTTCCAACTGCTGCAGAGCTCCAACAGCTGGACCATGACTATCTAATGAATATGCATGCGAGGGAGATGTGTGGAGTAGGTACCTACTTTGAGGAACCTCTTGATGATGATGTGCCGACCGATGATGATCGACGCATGTCAGACTCCGACGTGGAGGAGAATTCTGATGACGACAACTCCTATGATGATTCCGACGAAGGGGGTATGACCCCCGACATAGAGGAGGAGTCCGACTGACCAGGTTCTTCGTATTTATTTTCCACTGAGGGCAGTGTCCCGTTTAAGTGTGGGGTGATGGTATTTGCATGCTTTACTTCTCTATCCGCATTTGCATATATATGTTTGTTTGAGTTCTTTTAATCATTTTTTTTTGTAGTTAAAATTTTTTTTTACTTAGCTTCGCATGAAATTATTCTAATAGGCAGCATGAGATTATAACAAGAGTTTGTGCTAAAATCATGACTATTGAGACGTTTAGGCTCTAATTGTGACTCACTAGGTGATATTGTGTGGTATAATTCCTTCAGTTGTTGGGTCAAGAGTCTATACTACTCCCAATAAAGTCGACCATGTGCCTTGTCTGTGTGAGGATATTGTATATTCTATGTTTGTGGCTGATGCTAGAACTTGCCTGGTATGTATGTAAAGCGAAAATAAAGAGTGTAAGTCTAGGAGATGATTTAGGCATTTCTTTGGCAACCTATACTTGTTTACCTTCATTTTACCTACCCATGGACATTATCCTAGTTAACCCTTTTTGAGCCTTTAGCCTATTTCTTTGACAACCTTATATGTAAGCCTAATCCATTTTTTCAAGACCATAATTTGATCCAAATTCCTAAGTGCTTTAAACTATAAAGTCATGTGACAAAATAAGAGGAAATTGGGTGAGTATGATGCTTTAGAATGTATTGGTGCTTGAATTTGTTATGAAAAAGAAAAGTGCTATCATAAGAGGTATGTTATGAAAAGAGAAAAGAAAGGAAAGCTGAAAAGTTTCTTAAAATTGAAAAACAAAAGAGGAGACAAAGAGTGGTAGAATAAAAGAAAGTAGAAAGGTTGTTTGAAAGAAAAGTGTTAATGATACAATGTGATGTATTAAAGCGCTTAGGAACATAGTCACTATTTCTGGCCAAAATAGTCCTACCCGTCCCTTAGCCTTCATTACAACCATAAAAAGACCTACTTGATCCTAAGCCTAGCATTCTGACATTTAGTGGAGCATTACACTAAGGGCAAGCCTATGGTCATCAGTTGCTACATATGAATTCTTTGTGAGAGTGAGAGCAAGGATATTTTTATACCCATGTTTGAAAAAGATGCTATACTTGTGAGTGATTATGGGTAATATATTGTGAGACACACATGGTTGATGAGTTTTGGATAGTTGTGTATGATTCTTTGTACCTTAACTTTTGAGTATGAGTTGACCACCATCACGAGTCTATGCTAGAGGTTAAATTGTTTCTACTAATGATCGGAAAACTACTCTTTGTTGATAATTGTTGTGCTTGTCTTGACGAATATTTTGTGTTGATACTGTGAAACCCTAAGTTGATGTTTAGACGGACATGATATTTTGTTCGAGGACGAACAAAGCTTCAAGTGTGGGGTATTGATGATAGGCGAATTTACACGTCTATAGTGCTATATTTTACCCATATTTTAGCCTAGTTTTGAGAACAAATTATATATTTCATACACTTTTAGTCCTTTTTCATGTAAGTGAGCTAACGAATATGATTAGCAAAGTTTCAGGTATAAATGATGCAGAATTCAGCATTTTATGGATAACTTGATGCCAAAGAAAGCTTCACGAGGGGAGAAAAGGGAGTCTTGGACGCCTAAGGACCAAAAGTGATGCATGGGAAACCTGTCCCGAGCTAAAACAGCAGTTCTGAAGACTTTGGGGACTAGCAGTAATTTATTATGATTAGGATAATGATACATTAACCTAGTACAATTGGGTTAAGTATTTTATTAGCTTAGTAGGATTTGGTTAAATATTTCATTAGCTTAGTAGGATTTGGTTAAATATTTCATTAGCTTAGTAGGAATAGGATATGGGTATTATAAATACCCTATTTTGCTAGAGATTTTATATCTTCTTTCCATCTTTCTATTATACATTCACTACTACTTCTAACTCTTCCATTAATTCTACTTTTTATTCTTCTTCTATTCATCTATTTTTCCACAACAAGAGAAACGTTACTTGTTAGGGAAGTTCACGCCT
Source organism: Capsicum baccatum var. pendulum (assembly GCA_030864225.1). NCBI lineage: Eukaryota > Viridiplantae > Streptophyta > Magnoliopsida > Solanales > Solanaceae > Capsicum > Capsicum baccatum. Next base: position 170,356,111 of record CM061558.1, read on the forward strand.
AACGCCTACCACATCATTATTACACGAAATCTTTATTGTGGTATAATAACAATTTCAATTGTGATTTCCTTCGCAATCATGGGTAACTAAACTTCTCTATTGGGGTTATGGAAGCCGTATGAGATACTATCTATTACTATGAGTTTGTGAGTTTGCGACACGTATGCTGCTTATATCATTATTCTCTTCATCTTAATCTAAATTCTTTGTGGTTGCAAACGCAAGAATACGCCAGTATAACATTTAACTTGTTCGAAAGAAAGGTATCTGTCTGGAAAAGAGATAATGTCAAGGTAGTAGGGTCCCATCCCCTATTAAAAAGTTAGTGTCGTAACTGGATTAACCTCTTGGAGAATTCGTACCGTTAGACACGCTTTAAGCTCGAAAGAGTTAAAGTGAAATAATCCTCGAATAGGTCGAAAGACGCCTGGATTTACCATCGAATACAATTCTCTATAAGCACATGCATGTCGGAATTCAACACACTCATAGCCAATAGAGACGTATAACTCAGAAGGTGGACATAACCCCAACTCATCAATTCTCATTGTTTTACAACCAACTAAACATTCTTTCTGTTTACTTTGCTATTTCAGTTTTTACTTTAATATTTTGTGTTACACATTACAATCCCCCCTTCTTACGAGACTTGCACTAAAAGTCTAGTAATCGTTGCTTACTTGTTGACCAAGATATTCCCTGTGGGATCGATACCCAACCCAGTTGGGTTCTATATTTGCTAACGACCGCTTTACACTCCTACGAGAGCTGTAGATTGAGCGTTATCAGAAGTGAGGTTAAAATTTTAGAAATTTTCATGGACCAAAAGTTTGGGGTGTTACATTCTTCCCCTCTTAGGATCATTCATCCTTAAATAATAGGTCACGACATACGTTAGCATGATTTAGCGCAGAAACACTCCCACACTTACCTTTAATAAAGACCAAAAACAAAGATGTTAACATCATACACATACCTTAAGCACAATTTTCTAAAATAGGAAATAGGAATGGATACTTACTCTTCGTGTCCTCCTCGGCTTCCCAAGTAGCTTCTTCAAGCTTTTGGTTTCTCCAGAGAACTTTAACCGAAGCCATGTCCTTGACCACAACCAACAGACTTGCCGATCCAAGATCTCCACCGAAACTTCCTCATAAGACAAGGAATTCGAAATGGCCACACTTTCTAAAGAAACAACCAACAAAGGATCACCTACGCATTTTCTCAACATCGAAACATAGAAGACCAAATGAATGGAGCTCAAGCTAGAAAGCAATTCCAAGTCATATACAACGTTGCCAACCCTCTTCAAAACCAAATACAGACCAACATAACGGGGACTAAGCTTCCCCTTCTTCCCAAAATGTATCACTCCCTTCATGGGAGACACCTTTAAGAACATCCAATCACCAACACTAAACTCTAACACCCTCCATCTCACATTTGCATAGGTTTTGGTGACTTTGGGCAGTCTTAAGCCTATCCCGAATCACCTTCTCCATGGCTTAGTAAACCAAATCAGGGACAAATAAACTATTTTCACCAACCTCAAACCACCCAAGAGGAGACCTACAACTCCTACTATACAAATCCTTAAATAGAGCTATACCAATGCTTAGAGGGATAACTGTTGTTATATGTGAACTCTATGACAAGAAAGTGATCAACCCAGCTAACATTGAAATCAAATACACAAGCCCTAAGTATATCTTCCAAGGCCTGAATTGTCCTTTCTGCTTGCCCATCCATCTGCGGGTGGAAAGCAATACAAAGGGTTACCTTTGTCCATAAACCTCGCTGGAGTGACCTCCAAAAGTGATATAAGAACTAGGTACCACAATCGAAAATAATAGAAACTGGAGCACCATGCAACTTCATGATCCCTTCAAATGAACAACTTAGCACAATCCTTAGAAGAGAAATTAGGCCTTACTGGCAAGAAATGAGCGAACTTAGTCATCCTATCCATGATGACCCAAATAGAATCAAACTGGTGGCAATACCTTGGAAGGCCAGTAACAAATTCCATATTAATTATTTCCTATTTCCACACTGGCAGCTTAATCTCTTGAGATAAACTACCAAGCCTCAAGTGCTCCACCTTCACTTGGTGGCATACTATGCACTTAGCCACAAAATTGGCCATATCCTGCTTCATACTATTCCACCAATAAATCTCTTTAAGATCATGATACATTTTCGCGGAACCAGGATGAATTGTATAACGCAACTCATGAGCCTTTGCCAAAATTCTTTCTTGCAACCCATTAACATCAGGAACACATAATCTACCAGGGTATCTCAAGATACCATCACCGCCAATCTCAAAAGCCATCACTTTCTAGTGACCCACCTCATCCTTGATCTATATCAAGATAGGATCCAAAACTTATTTCTCCTTCACTTCTGCACCAAGAGATGACTTCGCAACCTCTTGAACAATCACACTACCATCCTCGAAATTTATAAAATAGACTCCAAAATTATCCAGATGGTGAATGTCCTTCACCAAATACCATTTCTCCCTTTCCACATGAGATAAGTCCCCTATGGATAACCTACTAAGAACATCAGCAACCATGTTAGCTTTACCTGGGTGATAAGAAAGACTCATGTCATAGTCCTTTAGCAACTCAAGCCACCTCTTTTGTCTGAGATTCAACTCCTTCTGGGTAAATATATATTACAGGCTCTTATGATCAAAATAAATATCTATATGGACTCCATACAAATAGTGTCACCAGATCTTCAATGCAAACACCACAGCTAACAATTCCAAGTCATGATTCGAATAGTTCTTCTCATGAACCTTCAACTGTTTAGAAGCATATGCAACAGCCTTGCCATGCTACATCAAAACAAAACCCAGTCCCATCTGGGATGCATCACAATAGAAAACAAAACCATAAGTAACCTTAGGTAGAATCAAGACCAGAGCCGAAGTCCACGTATCCTTTAACTTCTCAAAACTACCCTCACAAGTATCAGACCACAAGAACTTCACCTTCTTCTGAGTCAACTTAGTAAATGGGGCGGCAATAGAAGAGAAACTTTCCAGAAACCTCTTATAATAGCTGGCTAATCCTAAGAAGCTCCAAATGTCAGTTGGAGTCGTGGGTTTAGGCCACTTATTCACCATCACAACTTTCTATATATACACCATGATCCCTTCACTAGAAACAACAAGATCCAGATTGGTCACAATATTCAACCAGATCTCTCACTTTGAGAATTTATCTTACAACCATTGATCTTTCAAGGTTTGCAACACAATTTGAAGGCGATCGACTTGATCTACCTCACTTTTGGAATACATCAAAATATCATCTATAAATACAATTATGAATAAAATCCAAGAATTGACAAAATACTTAATTCATGAGGTCCATAAATATTGTCAAGGCATTAGTCAAACAAAGGGACATCACTAAAAACTCAGAATGATCATATCGGGTTTGAAAGGCAGTCATAGGGATATCCACTTCCCCAATCTTCAATTGATGGAAACCCAACAGAAGATTAATCTTGGAAAAGAACTTGGCACCCTGAAGCTGATCAAAGAGATCATCGATCCTATGAAGTGAATACTGATTCTTCACCGTCACCTTATTCAACTAGTGGTAATATATACACATCCGAAGGGACCCATCCTTCTTACACACGAAGAGAACTGGAGCACACCAAGGAGAAAAACTAGGGTGGATAAAACCCTTATCTAGAAGATCTTTCAATGGTTCTTTAAGTTCTTTCAACTCAGCCGGAGATATTCTATCAGGAGGGATAGAAATAGGATGAGTGTTCAAAAGAACATCAATCTCAAAATTAGTTTCCCTATAGGGAGGAACACCAGGAAGACATCAGGGAACACCTCTGGGAATTCACAGACCTTAGAGACAGCCTGCAAGGAATGACCTTCGGATCTAGAATCCTTAATGTGTTCAAAGTGATAGAGACACCACTTGGAAATCAACTTCTAGGATCTAAGATATGAAACGAACCTTCCCTTAATAACAAGGGAACTACCTTCCCATTCAATCATCGGCTCATTAGGGAAGTGGAAACTGACCCTTAGGGTCTAACAATCAAGCGACATATAGCACTAATGCAACCAATCCATCTATTAAAATCATATCAAAGTTTAACATATCCAACTCTATCAGATCCACCAAGGTCTCCCTACCACAAATAAATATCACACAAACCCTATAGACCCTTCTAGACACAATGGAGTCACCCACCGGGATGGACATAGAAAAAGGATTCAGAATACACTCAGGATCAAAACAAAAATGAATAGCCACATAAGTAGTCACATAAGATAGGGTAGACCTGAGATCATGTAGACGATACACATCACGAGATAAAAGTTTGAGCATACCAGTAACACCATCAGGGGACGCCTCAAAATCTTGGCGGGTGGTAAGAGCATACAGACGATTCTAACTAGTGCTGGAGCCAGAAGTAGAAGTAGCTCCCTTTGTTGTAGGAGTTGATGAAGTAGAGATAAGAATCTTATTTTCCCCATAAGCAACCCTGGAAGAAAAATCCCTCTACATATGACCAATCTAACCACATTTAAAGCATTTGTTCCTCCCCTCTTCATAAACACTATGATGCACCTGACCGTAAAATCTCCAAGACTGAGCCCCGATAGCTTGTGGCTAGTCACCCTGTCGCCTGGAACCAACACTATTCTGAAAATGATGATTACCCAATGGCTTCAGATAAAGAGAACTAGCCATATAGTAGGAACCAAAATTACCCCACTTCTTCTTAAACCATTTTCGACCATCTCTACCACTCTGTTGCTGACCTCTACACTGATCCAAATACCAAACTTCTTGGTATGCCTTTCACACATCTCTGCTTGCTTCTTTTTCTCACCTTTCACTTATTGCATATACACCACAAGTCTAGAGATATCTATGTCCTTATTCAACAAGGCGGCCTTGCCTTCATAAAGCAGAATCGGCATCATCACCCCTAGAATAATCATATTCCTCATACTACTGATACATTATATCCTTCAACTCATAGTCAGCTAACTCCACACCCTCCACATCCTTAGCATGCATCATATAAAAAATCTTTTTAATCTCATAAATAAAATTTTGAGGATCTTTCTTAACTTTAGAACTGGTGAAATTCGAAGGACTCAACCTCATAAATTGGCCAACTTTAGTAACCTCAGAGGATAGTGCAATAAAAGAAACATGCTCAATTTGAGATTCTACGAAATGGGTAAGCAAATAAATTGACTGGCAAAACTCAGCATTAGACACCCCAGCTTAAGGTATCCGAGAAGGGCTAAGGGAATCGGTGGAACTCCACTAGAACAATCAGAAGCAATGACCATAGACAAGGTCTAAACTTCTTGAGTGGGATGAGCTCCGTCCATATTATCCTCAAATGGGATAGAAGAGTTTCCACGAGCGTCAAATCTTTTGGGAGGCATGATCTGAAAAAATGAACATATGGGGATTAGAGAAGATTTCAACACCTTAGACTTTGTAGCTAAAAATAGAATAATAAAAAGGGAAACATTCCTAAATACCTCGTAGCCTCTCCCTTATAAGTGTGGCATGCTACATACCCATAAAAGAGACTCTACTTGACATGGCTTGGTAAATACCTAATGACACCAAACCTAGGCTTTGATACCAACTTTTTCTTGACTCAAACTAGTGCTTGGTCGAGATAGGCATCTCCAATCCACTGTGGAATGGAGACTACACCCTAAACCTAACCAAACACTATACACCACCCAACAATAGTTGAATTCCCAAGCATATAACAAGATAGCACAAGATAAGTTCAATGAATAAAAGATATGTCTATAGCTGATGAACAGCAACCAACCAAACATATCCAACCAACATCACACAAGTCGACAGTAATCCAATAAAGCCTCTATGTAAAACGGACCAAAAACTAGTCTTGGTCGGGACATGTCCTCAACTCTGATAATGTTAATGATAATGAAAACTCTTAATTCTATTCTATGATAAGGACCAATGAAATGTCTAAGTATTTTAGAGAATGAAAGCCCACCACTACACCACAACAAACCTACGAATGAGCTAATCCACCTAACTATGGCAGGAAAAGTAGAGGTATCTCTGATACCTACATAGCATGAGGATACAACGTCTGGAGATGATTAGTGGGTTGAGCGCAAGAATGTAACTCAAGAATAAGGATAACATAATTCCATGATCAATTGTTCGAAATTATTCAAATCCAATGCACATAATCAAATGCATATGCACATATAAATATATCACATTTTAGGATATGGAACAAGGCTTAACATGCACTTTAAAACTTTATTCTGGATTGTGTAGCTCAACCATTATAATATAAGAAGGCACCCATGAGTTATATGGGCCAAGCTCTCCCCCAGCTGGTAGGGCCCTAGTGTATGTGGCTGCATAAATCAGAGAGTATACATATACACTATAAGGGACTCAAAACTCCCAGCATATCAAGGTGACCCAAGCACCCAATCATGCAATATAAAATGGGGGACTCGAAGCTCCCAATCATATTATAATAGTAAAGGGGGCTCGAACCATCCGATCATTTAGACCACCGCATCGGCAACTGCGTTTTGAAGTATTGGTCCTTCGGGACCTCCACTTTCATGACTCAGCTACACAATCCTTATTAAAGCCCAATTAAATCATTTATCACACATTCCCATTCACTAAAACATGATACATATTTAGGTATACATTGTTGGTATTTTCATCATACCAACTACACTTGCAACGTAACATCAATATTATCGAAACACTTTTACTATTTGGGGAAATTCATAGCCCCCTTGGTTCAATTATGCATTATCTTGGGGAATTACACAACCCCATAAGGTTTAATTCAAAATCATTATACTTCATTGACTTTTTACATTATGCAATAGTTCAAGAGTAGTTCAATATGCATATTTTTCATGTTCAAGACCAATTTCGCAATATGGGGTTGAGGTCGTTACCACTTCAAAATTCACAAGTTGGGGAAAATCATAATTCCCTCATTTACTCACCATACACATGTATCCCACAAGCTCAAAACCATTATTAAAGCATAAATAGTCATAGGTGAACCATGGGTAAAGTTGTTCAACAATAAATATTCAAACCCCTCAACCCATATTTCAAAACCATCATCAATAACATATGAACAACATTTTAAAACACATGTTTTTAACAACTAAGAAATTAGGGAAGAGTAACATGCCTGAAATACTCAAGATTATGGAGAGAATCCAATCCTTGAGCCCTTGGATAACCTACTTCATGGGAACCCTAAGTATGGATGCTTGAGAGACTTGAGAGAGGAAAAAAACATTTAGAGTGGGTTATCGATGAAAATAAGGACTCAGGTATGTTTATAGGTTATGGGTTATTTTTGGGATAAGAGGGAAATATCTAAAATACTCCTATTTAAAAGCTAGAAAAATAAACTGCCAGTCGTTATAGGTCTCCTAACAACTCATCACGACTCATTATGACTCGTTTGCACGAGTACTTGTCAAAATAGTGTCACCTGGCACACGCACTGTTGACCTTACGACTTGTATACCATGGCTCGTAATGGGACCCTACGACTCATAGGGTCCAGTTGTAGTCAACACAAAAACCAATTGGGGTAAATGCTAGACATCCTATGATTTGCACAAAATAACTCATAAGGAGTCCTCATGACTCATAGTGAGCCACTTGTACTAAGAGTGGAACTTAGACACATACACACACACTTTTTAGGCTATAATTTGAGTCCAGTGACTCGTATCCCCGAGTCATACTCAGGACTGCAACTTAAGAACCATTCACTGGACACTTTCCAACTAACGTCATATGACCCATCAAGACACCCTACAACTTATAGGGTGAGTCATAGTTTGGATAGTGATGATAAAATTTTAGAAATTTTCAATGATCAAAAATCCAGGGTGTTACACACTTTCACATATGCAACTCTATATCTAGAAACATACCACTTGGCCTCAAGTGTTCTACCTTCACTTGTTGACATACCATATATTTATCCATGAAATAAGCCACATCTTTTTTTCATATTATTCCATCAATAGATCTCTTTTAAGTCATGGTACAACTTAGTTGAACCTAGATAAACTGTATATCTAGACTCATGAGCCTCAGTCGAAATCTTTTCCGCGGCCTATCAACATCGGGAACACTCGACCTGCCTTAGTACCTCAAGATACCATCACCACCAATCTCAAAGTCCATAACCTTTTGTTGTCCCATATCATCCTTAATTTTCATAAGGATGGGATCCAAAACTTATTTTTCCTTTACCTCAGCATCAAGAGATGATTTTGCCAATTTCTGAATGATAACTCCCACATTCTCTGAGTCTAAAAGACAAACTCCAAAATTAGCCAGCCTATGAATGTACTTCACTAATCCTCTCTTTTTCTCATCCACATGAGATATATTCCCCATAGACAACCTGCTAAGAGCATCAGCAACCACTTTAGCTTTACCGGGATGGTAGTAAAGACTTATGTCGTAATCCTTAAGCAATTTGAGCCACCGCCTCTACCTGAGATTTAATTCCTTCTGAGTGAACACATATTGCAAAATCTTATTATCTAAATAGATATCCATATGCACCCCATACAAATAATGGCACCAAATTTTCAAAGTAAAAATAACTACTACCAACTTTAGATCGTGAGTTGGATAATTTCTTTCATAAACCTTAAGTTGTCTAGAAGCGTAGGCCACAACCTTACCATGTTGCATCAAGATAAAACCCAATCCTACACGAGATGCATCATAAAATACAGTAAGACCCTCAGTACCCTTGGGTAGGTTCAAAACCAGAGAAGAGGTCAACTTATCCTTTAACTTCTTAAAGCAACCCTCACAAGCCTCGAACCATAAAAACTTGACCTTTTTCTGAGTCAACTTCATCATCGAAGCAACAGTAAAAGAGAAGCTTTCCATAAACCTCCTATAATACCTAGCTAAGCCCCAAAAACTCTGAATATCGATTGGAGTCAAGGATCTAGGCCATTTCCTAACTGCATCAACTTTTTATGGATCGACCTTGATCTCCTTACTAGAAACAACAGGTCCAAGAAAAGTCACAGCATTTAACCAAAACTCACACTTAGAAAATTTATCTTACAACTCCTGGTCTTAAAGAGTTTGCAACACAATTCATAGATGATTGGCATGATCCTCCTTTCTCTTAGAATACACCTAAATATTATCAATGAAGACAATTAAAAAAAATCCAAAAACTATCTAAAAACCCGATTCATAAGATCCACAAAAGTGATTGGGGTATTAGTCAAACTGAATGACATAACTAGGAACACATAATGACCATACCCAGTTCGAAAAGGAGTCTTGGGAATATCAAACTCTTAGATTTTTAACTAATGATAACCTGAACGAAGATCAATCTTAGAGAAGCATCTAGCACCCTGAAGCTGGTAAAAAAGATTGTCAATCTTAGGGAGAGGATACTTATTCTTCACTATAACCATATTCAGCTGGCGATAATCTATACTCATCCGAAGAGACCCATCATTTTTATGCACGAAAAGCATGGGAGCACCCCATGGTGAAACACTAGGATAAATGAAACCCTTATCAAGAAAATCATTTAATTGCTTTTTTAAATCTTTTAGCTCAGCCAGAGCCATTCTATTAGGAGGAATGTAAATAGGATGAATATCTAGTAGAAGATCATTCCCAAAATCTACGTCCTTATCGGGAGGGATCCCTAAAAAATCATTAGGAAATACCTCAGGAAACTCATTAACCATAGGGACAGATTGTAAGGAGGGACCCTCAGAACTAGAATCTTTAATCCAAACAAAGTGATGAAGACATCCCTTGGAAATTATCTTTCAAGCTCTAAGATAAGAAATAAACCTCCCATTAGGCATTAAGAAACTCCCCTCCCATTCTATTACCAGTTCATTAAGGAACTAAAAATGAACCTTTTGGGTCCTATAATCCAGAGATGCATAGCACAAATGAACCTAATTCATCCCAAAGATTACATCAAAATCTACCATGTCAAGCTCTACCAGACCCACCAATGTCTTCTTATGAAAGATAGACACCACACAACCCCTATAGATATTTCTACTTACAACAGAATCATCCACTAAAGTAGACATAGAAAAAGGGTCAAAAATATTTTTAGGACCAAAACCAAAATACACAGCCACATAAGGAGTCACATAAGAAAGGGTAGAACCCAGATCAAGCAAACAATACACATCTCGGGAGAAAAGTTGTAATTTACCAGTAATAACATCAGGAGATGCCTCATATTCCTGATGGGTAGCGAGATCATAGAGATGATTTTAGCCAGTGCTAGTACCAAAAGTGGCACCCTTTGGCGTAGAAGTTGAAGAATTGGTGATTGAAACTTTATTAGCCCCAGTGGCTACCTTATTCGTAGTACAGTGATGCTGCATATGACAAAGCTAACCATAATTAAGGCACTGATTTCTCCCTTCATCACAATAATCCTGATAAAGCTTACCACAAAATCTACAATGAAGGTTGACTAAGCTCTACTATCTTGAGACTGGGCACCCTGTGCCTTAGGACCACCACTAGCCTAAAAATAACAATCACCAAATGGCTTAGGATAAGGAACACTAGCCGAAGAATATGACCTAGAATTTCCTAAAGTCTTTTTTTTGCTCCACTATTTACTATCTCTCCTACTAGCTTTCTAACCTCTACCCTACTCTAAATACCTGAACTTCTTCTTTTACCTATTGTATATAAACTATATCCTAGAGATATCCATGTCATTGTTCAACATTAAAACCTTACATTCAAATCAAGATCATGAGTGCCACCAACTGGAGAAGGACTAATGGGGACCAATGGAATCCAAGGAGGAGCAGCGCAATCAAGAGTAGGGATCCTAGATCGAGTCTGCACTCCATAAATAGGATGAGTCCCCACCACATTCTCCTCAAGTGGGGTAGAGGTGTCATAAAAATTTTTGCAAGCATCAAATCTTTGGGGAGGCATGATCTGAAAGGCGAGCGAACCAAAAGTTAGAAAAATGCCATGATCCTAGGCTCTATAGCCCAAAATAGAACTGAAGAAAGGAAAACATTCCTAAATGCCTTGTAGCTTTAACATTGTAAGTGTAGCACGCTACACACCCATAAAATGGACTCTACTCGACACGACTTTATGGACACCAGAAAACCCTGAACCTAGGCTCTGATACCAAGTTTGTCATGGCCCGAACCAGGGCCTAGTCACATGGGAGTCTCAAGTCCACCTAGGACTGAAGACCACCACCATAGCCTAGAAAACCATAACACAATATGAATAACAGTGGAAGATAATGAAACAAATAAAAAAGATGGATAAGATATCAAAAATGGAGATTGGAAGTCCAAAACAATAATCATCCCCACACTTCATCCATAAAAGCCTCTAAAAAAAATACCAAGTTAGATCGGGACATACCTCAGACCATGACCAAAAAAGGAATCCAAAATTTAAAAAAGAAACTAGTGGGATATTGGTACTCATAAAGAAAGTAGCGGAATGTCCAGCCTTCTAAAAGATGGAGGCTCAACACTTAAACGCAGACCAACTGACGAACCAAAATTACCTAACTCTACACAAGGTAATCGAAGAACCCCTAAGACCCTACATCATAAAATGATATTGCGTTCGAGGATGGTTAGTGGGATGAGCACTAGCATGTAACTCAGGGCAGGGATAAAATATTGCCAAGTACAAATCAATTCAAAAACTATATGCACGTATTCATATACATATATACCAAATGTCAGGATAGGGAACAAGGCTTAATCGTGAGATTTGAAACCATTAACCTAGACTATGTATCTATATTCATCCTAAGGGCGCCCATGGGCTATATGGGTTTAGCTTCCCCTTCTGAAAGTGCCCTAGTGCGTGTTAGCCGTACGAACTGGAGAAATTTGAGAAAGGGCCAAAGCCACCGAGGATCCAACCACTCCATATATATATATATATATGCATATATATATATATATATATATATCATGAAATATGCATACAGTCATCAACACCCCTACATCGGTTAACATGGTTTCCAGTATCGGTCTCCCAAAACCTCCACCTTCCATGGAGAGCTACACAACCCCTTTTAAGCCTAACATGAAACCATTTACACATTCTCATCCATTAACCAAAGAGTCTTTTAATTAAGCTTGCAAGATATATCCATTATATCATTCCAAACCAATTAGCTAATTTGACTCCAGTGTTTCCAATTTAAAACAAATTCATGTCCACCAAGGACTTTTAAAACCACTTTTTTTCTTAGCTATTAATGCAATGCAATATTTTCGAAAGGTAAGCAAAACCATGTAATTATCCATATTCAAAACCAATTATGTAAGTTGTGTTTAGGTTAATACCAATTCCAAACCAATAACCATAACATTAGGGGAATCCAAGACCCCCATCCCATCCACCATGCCTAGGCATCCAATTAGTAAACAAATCATAAGTTAAAGCACGAATAACAATTCCAAAACCATGGGAAAACCATCCATGTAACAACCATTCAAAACCCTCAACCCAGCCTTCTAAACCCACATATTATAATCACATAAATAATGATTAAACAGATGTATTCACTAAAAAACAAGTTTGGGAAGAGAAGACACCAAGAAATTTGGATAAAAACCATAATTTGAACCCTAAGTGCTTAATCCTTAAAAATCGTAGCCTTGCTCTTGACTTGGGAGTTTAGATAGAAAGAGTAGTGTTTATGTTATGTTAATTAATGAAAATAGGTCCAAAGGATGGGTTTTAAGTCATGGGAAATAGTGGAATAAGGGAAAAAAAACCATAATTCCCTTAATGGAAACAAGCAGGAAATATAGCTCCTAGTCGCTATGGGTCAGGTGATGATTCGTAATGACTGGCTATGAGTAATTACATGGATGGTAGTTTAGGTAGTGATTCAGGGACCCTTAATATTATGATCATGAGTCCCTCACCACAACTTGTGACCATACCTTACATCTCATATGGTTCTAGTCGTGATAAAAATAGAAACATTAGACAACTTTATGGGTTAGACTATAATAACCATTACACGACTTGTATTGTGTGACTATGATTCATCACCTAAGTCGTAGTGTAGACAGTGATCCCAATCACGAGGAAATTTTGAAGTCCATAACCTGAGGTATATAAAATGAGTCTCAATGTCTTGATGAAATAATCAGACTAAGTAAACAAGTGAGAAAAATGCTTAGCATTCTTTCAAAGTTATGGAAAAGTAAAGTCGATACCGTCACTAAAGCTAGGGACCTTAAAACTCTCATAATAGATGAGTTAATAGATAACCTAAAAACTCATGAGATGAAGAATAAATAGGATTAACCTAAGAAGGAGTTTAAGAAGGGGAAAACTCTTGCTCTTAAAGTTTCCAAAGGATATTTCAATAAGGAAGCAAGAGATATGGCATATATAACTAAACGGTTTCTCAAGATAATGAAGAAAATGGTTATTTTTAGAGAAGATAAAACACAAGCAGATCTGTAACAAATAATAATCTTTATCATAAATGTTGAAAAGCTGATCATTTCATCAAAGATTATCTAATACATAAGATAGAGAACAAAGTAACATGGCCCAAATTGGGTCCTTGTCATAATAGGAAATCTTAAGTCCAACTGGTATCGGAGACCACCCCTGATACCCAACCCAACCAACCAACACATATACCTTGAGTAGGATGAACTTCGAACATATAACAAGATACTGTATTCACCATGTCGTGACTTAGGGATAAACCTATAGCTGAGGCCAACCCAACCAAGTCAATCCCACCAATAGCTAACCAATCCAACCCAAACCAAAACCATAAACCAAAACCAAGACAATAATAAAAAGTATATATATATAATAATCAATCCATATCCAAGTCCACAGTTTCCATACAAAGCCTTTAAATCAAAACCAATGAGTATCTAGTCAGGACATGTCCCCGACCATAGCCAAAAACCAAAGTCTATGAAAGATGAACATATGTAAAATAATCCATGACATGAACGAGATGCCTTCCGAACTATGGAAGCTCACTACTTCAATTTAACGCCGACTATTCCCAAATCTGATCAATGAGCATGAGGAGTAATATAGACAGTTCCTGCATCACATGGGGATACATCCACCCAAAAATAGGTTAGTGGGTAAACGTTAGCATGTACTTAGGATAAGGATAAAATAATGCAAACTATTAAAACCAAGTAAAACAACCATATGTATTCACAACCATACATATATATATATAACCATGACAATAAAGGGAACCGAGATTAGAATTCATGTAAAATCATTAACCTAGGTATGTGTAGATTAATCATCCTAGAACCACCTATGGGCTATATAGGTCCAATATAACCCCCTGGACGAGCCCCAATGCGTATAGCCGTATAAGCTAGAGATACTATAAGAGTAGGGGATTCCCAAGTACCCTTCACTCTCCATGATAAATATGTACAATGTACTCAAAGGATTCCCATGCACCTCATCGTATCATATATGGTCATATGACTAACCTTCATATCAGCAAACATGAGTTCCCAGTGTCCATCCATTGGACTCGCACCTTCATGGTTAGCTATCACACCCCGTCGTTATTGCCCAACTAAAACCATTACCATTTAACTAAACCATTATTCTATTTAGCATCAATCAAGGATCTTACAAGTGGTATCATCATACCGACTATAGCTTGCAAGCAATGTCCTTAGCCAACCTTAGGGGATTCCCATGTACCCCATAGGTTATATTATTTAGTTTACTTAGGGGATTCCCATGTACCTCGCAAGTACATCAATATTAAGCTTACTTGGGGGATTCTCTTATACCGCACAAGACATTCAACATTCAAAACAATTTCATCATTTCATTCACATGGGGGATTCCCATGTACCCTGCAAGGTTTTTACTTAAATCAATTTCATTGACATCAAGGCTTTACCGTTTAACCACTCTAAACCATTCGTAACATTTAAAACTATTCCAAAACCTTTAAACTATTTATACTATTTAAACCATGCAAAACCATCCAAATCCATTTAGGGTTCCATTACCAAACCATACCATACAATAGTTCTAATGAAAGTTCAACAATAGAGTAAAAATATTTTCTTAGGCATTTTATCAACCATTTTGAGGGCATACCTTTTCCAAGACCAAAATAAAGCATAAACCATAAAAATAAGGGTTACCCATGACCAAATTGTTAAATCACAACCAACAAGTACCCACATATGCAAACAATCACCAAAAACATGTAAAAATATAGTTTAAACCAATACCCAACCACATGTACCAAAACCCTCAACATAAGTTTTCAAATACACCATATATAATTCATCATAAACATTTAAAACACATTAAAACATGTCATTAGTTGTAACTACAATGAGGGAAGGATTACATGACTTATACAAGAAGATTCTAGAGAGTAACTTGACTCTTGAGCCCCTTAAAGAGCACTTGTAGAAACCTAGCCTCCAATCTTTAAGAGTGAGTTTGAGAGAGTATTTGGAGTGTTTTTTTTATCCTTTAACAAGTGTTACAAGAGGACACCAAGTGTTATATAACATGGAGAAATACGAGTTTGAGGTGGGAAATATCTAGACTACCCTTAGCTTAAAAGCTGAAAATCAACTTTCAGGTGGGTATGACTCTCCCATGCAAATCGTACCCTAGGGTAGGAGTGGTACCCTAACTCGTATCGTACCCATCACCTTGGTACCCTATACTTAATAATATATGAGAACACAACCCCCAACTTGTACCTTAAGGTACAAGTGGTACCCCCAAACCGTACCTCAAAAAGTATCTTCGACAGTTTCAACTAGTCCAACTAATAAACACCATACAACTTGGTATTATACTTCTCATATCCAACCATACGACTCGTATGATGTTGAGTCATATCTTAAACAGTAACTAAGCCAAACCTACTACTCAACATATGAGTGAGTCATCCCCTAACAGTATCCAAGGGTACGATTGGTACCCTTGAGTCGTACCTTTCCCAGAAAGTTCAAAACCAAAGAAATTTTTATA
This sequence comes from Capsicum baccatum var. pendulum, assembly GCA_030864225.1. Classification (NCBI taxonomy): domain Eukaryota; kingdom Viridiplantae; phylum Streptophyta; class Magnoliopsida; order Solanales; family Solanaceae; genus Capsicum; species Capsicum baccatum. The sequence continues at coordinate 170,372,229 of CM061558.1, forward strand.
AGGGTCAAAGTTTAAGGTGTTTCACAAAGATTACAATGGAGGTAGATATGACAAAGAAAAGCAAAAGAGTGGGTTCTCAAAAAAATAAGGAGGGGAGCTACAACTGACTATATTATCAAACAAGCTTTTGCAGCATATGGGGGCACATCTAGTAACTCAGATAATCTCAATACCCTAAAGATGTCTCAATGATGGTGATAGAAGATATTGATGATATGGTTGACTCAGTCTTAGATTTTATGGAAAAGCCAAATAATGATGATAACGAGGAGGTAACACTTCTTGATATCAAGCAGAATATTAATAATTACTCTATAAAAAGTCTTAATGATCCGGCTAATGTTTTGGTAAACTCCTTATATGAGCTTACAAATGAGAATGGTCTCTAGAATGAGACCCTTGATGTGTTTGAGAGTGAAAAAATTACTCTAAATGTCAAAATCTCTGAGTTGAGAGAAAAATTGAGTAAATTGTCTTCTGAAAATATTTCTCTCAAAGAAAAGTTGCAAAAAAACTTTCTATACGAGTCTAGAGGAAAGAATGAAGCAAGTAGTCTTCAATTAGTGTTTGAAGAAAGCTTAAAAAGGACTGAAGAACTTCTTGCAGCCTTTTTAGAAAAAAATATTCAACTAGAGAGAGAGACTTCGTTCGTGTTAAGGAAGAACTTGAAAAATCACTCAAATGGACCACTTTATCTCAAATCTTGACAAATCTAACAAATTAAAGGTCCAACACTAGAAAAGGTCTAGGAGGAAAAATTCCCAATTCTTCCTATAATCCACATAAAAAGTATGTGTTTGTGACTAACAATCTATTGTGCACACACTATAGTAGAATGGTCATATCATGAAGGGATGCAAAGCTAGAAAAAGGTCCAAAGAAAAACTTGCTAACTGGGAATCTAGTCAAACAAATAGGGGACCAAGTCTTTTTGTTAAAACAAGACTATCCAAGCTACCTGGTTAGACTAAGAGAGAACTGATTACCCCTTTTCCCTTTTTGGGAACACAGACTCAAATGAGCTCATAAATCTAGCAAGTGATTCATTATGCAGTATAGAGGAAGAGAAAGTAATCCATGTTGGTTCATGGATAGTAGATGCTCCAAGCACATGGCTGGAAGAACTGAAGACTTTATCTCACTAAAAGCACTCTACAGTAGAATTATCTCATTTAGAAATAGAAAGAGAGGTAACATAGAAGGGGTTGGCAAGATTGGAAAATCACCAAATCATGCCACTAAAAATTTAAACTTTGTGAATGTTCTAAAATACAATTTCTTTAATGTATCACAGATATATGACAAAGGGAATAAAATGAAGTTTCTATCAGATAACTGCACTATGACAAATCTTAATTCTGGTGAAATTATTTTGAGAGTCAGGAGATGCAAAAACATGTATGTTGCTGACTTGAGTTCAATATCAGGTGATAAACTCACGTGTCTTAGTGCTTAGAGTGATAACACAAATTTGTGGCATTATAGACTAGGACATGAGAGCTCATCACTTTTGAACAAGTTGGTCATCAAGGACCTGGTCCTACGTGGCCAATTCTTATCCTACATGGCATCGTAGGTGTATTATGCCACATAGGACATATGCATCTACATGTTCAACTTTATATAAGTGTAAGTGTCTACTTATACATACCCAAAGTTGGATGTCATAAATGTAATTTGAGGTCAAGTTAAAGGGCATGTTTATGTATTATGCCACTTGAAAATCTTACCTCACCACTAGACTTTAGAATGCAAATCAGGCTCAAGTAAGGAATTTAGCTGCCTTTTAAACTTTCATATCAACCATTGAGCTAGAAAATGAAGGAAACGCTAAAGGATGTTGATTAGTTCAATTCAATATAGGAGGAGATGAATCAATTTAAAAGGAGCAAGGTGTGATACTTGGTCCCCTGACATACTAACATAACATGTATAGGGACCAGGTAGGTGTACAAAAAGAAAAATGAGAACCATGGCACCATTATTAGAAACAAAGCTAGACTTATGGAGCAAGGATATAACCAAGAAGAGGGAATTGACTGGGATAAGACTTTTGCCTTTATGGCCAAGATGAAAGCCATCAGGATCCTCATTGCCTTTGTTGCATACATGGAATTCAAATTATTCCAAAATGGATATAAAGAGTGATTTTCTAAACGGATATCTCAAGAAGAAGTTGTATGTCAAGAATTCCCTAGGGTTTGAAGATATTGATCAACTAAACCATGTGATACAATTGGATAAGGCATTGTATAGATTGAAGCAAGCTCCAAGGGTATGGTATGAGAGGCTTTCTAAATTCCTTCTTGCAAATGGTTTTAAGAGAGGGAAAATTGACAAAACTCTCTTATTAAAATCAAGGGGGATAAATTTGTTGATTTTCTAAGTATATATTGATGATATCATTTTTGGAACAACTTTAGACACCTTGTGCGAAGAATTTGCCAAACTTATGGGAAGTGAATTTGAGATGAGAATGATGGGGGAACTAAGATTTTTGAGGGGGTTTGTAAATTATGCAGAACCTCTCTAGAACTGTGATTTGTCAAGAAAATATATCAACGAGCTTCTGTAAAGGTTTCACATGAGTAATGCTAAGCCCATTGATACTCCTATTGGAACCAATTCAAAATCGTATATTGACGAATCTTGTTCCTAGGTGAATGAAAACATATACAGAGGAATTATTGGAAATCACTTATCCTTGACACCTAATAGACCTTACATTATTTACAGTGTAGGAATGTGTGCAAGATTTTAGGTCTGGCCAAAAGAATCACACCTAAGGCTGCTAAATGGATTTTGAGATAATTAAAGGGTACATGAGACATGGTACTATACTATTCTTCAGGTGACTCTTTTGATACAATTGGTTATGCTGATGCAAATTATACAGGGTTTGTGGTTGGCAGAAAAAACACTTCAGAAATAACACATTTCCTAGAATCTTGCTTGATCTCATGGGGAACCATAAAGCAAAACTTAATATCCCTCTTTATAATTGAAGCTGGGAATATTGTTGTTGCTTCATGTTGTGCTCAATTTCTATGAATCAAAAAATAACTAGAAGATTTGGGGTAGTCTTAAAAACTATCCCCTTGCTTTATGAAAACACCAATGCTCTCAACATGGCCAAGAATCCAGTGCAACACAAAAGAACCAAACACATTGATGTAAGGCATTACTTCCTTGGAGATAATATGGAGAAGTGGACTATCTGCATGAAGTTCTACCAAATAGAAGATCAGGTGGCTGACATTTTTACAAAGGCTCTCCATAGAGAGCACTTTGAGAAAAATAGGCTCAAACTAGGTCTAATCAAAATAAACCGAGTTCTCGATGTTGATCTCATCTTTTTTATATTAACTATGATTAGGAAACAAGTATCTAGGTGGTGGTGTATAATTAGGTATAATTCAGTCTCATAATTTTTACATATATACACCCATGGTGAATCAGCTAAAAGAAAATGGCAGCGGGACAGATATAAAAAGAGTACTTCATCAAAATTTAGGGACTTAGTCCCTACTATGAGGTTAGTATCCTACATATTACTTTTTAAAACAATATTGAAGAAAAGTCTTTTTGATGCCATGTGTCCTTATTGAATCTTTAAACCGTTGTCCCATCACTTGAATGAGTGAAACGATATGTCCAATAGGGATCAGGCACATCATTTGACTTTACACTCAAACGATACCCCCTTTTCTTCTCATTAAATACACCTTCTGAAATCACCCACAACATCTCTTTTACAAAACTCTTAAGGCATTCTTCAATTTTTGAAATCAAATTTCATTCTTTATCTTTCTTAACATTTAAAGAAAATGTCTCAACGACAAGCCTTACTCCAAACTTTAAAAACCTTTTTCTAAACAAAATCTGTATTTAAAAACAGAGATAGGTCCCTCTTTTGCATCTCCTATCAGTAAAGATATACCCTTTCTTTTAACTATACCCTCCACTGTGGTATTTTATTTCTCAGTGAAAGAACCATATTTAACTACTATGACCGTCTTCTAATCACCCATCGAGTTAGTCCTTGAGACTCAAATCAATCCTCATGCTACTGAAGTGACCCCTAAATTCCCCACCGAAGCAGGTACCCTAAATACCTTAAAACCTTTTTTCATTGATGAACACATGTTCGATAGGGACTTGCCTAAGGAAAAAATAAACCCTCGAGTAGTATAGAGGTAGGAGCAGACTGAGTAGCTGATAACTTAGCTCGTTAATCATGTGACCCAAGTGGATTCCAAACCATCACATATGATTCACCTCCAAAATCTCCATGTACAACATATAATAGAATTAGATTATTGATAAGCCATTGAGGTCCTATGGAATAAGATGGTGGGGAAGAAACTCATGAGTGATGCACTAAAGGCAAGTAAAAAGGATACTACTCGCAAGAGGAATTTGAGAAAGACTTCTGAGAAAGAACGTGAAGTCCTACCCACCAAAGATGTCGTACTAGTGGAGGATGAGAAGATAGATAAATAAATCAATTTTGATGTGGCTATTACTACCAATAAGAAAATAAAGGGAGAAGTTGCCTCCAATCCTATCAAATTTTCGATGCCCAAGTCAAATGTTATAGGGGAAAAGAAACACATCTCTGTCAAAAAATAAGAGAGACGATGTTTTCATGGGACCAGGTTTTGCAACTAAGTCCACCATAGCTGAAGTAGTAGTTTTGTTAGTAGAGAGACTGCGTACCTCAAAGAAGAGAAAGGTGAGTGCAAAAACTTGAAAAGATCCTTACTAGAGAGAAGCGAATTTAGGCTCTCAACTCCCAAAAGGTGCTGAGGGTAGAGTTTTTGATCCTAAGATATTTGATCAACCAAGCATGTGTGAGTTAGTGGAATGTGTACAATATTAAGACTGGTTTTACTTGTTTAAATTGCCAGTCTATCATGACCCGAAGCTACCCGTTAGTTGTGATACGATGCTTAAGGCCACAAGTGACCCCGAGCTAACCCTTGTACTGGTACCTGCTGAGAGCACTGAATAATGTGAATACTGAAATAGAATGTGCGGGAGATAAACTGATAAATATGGTCCAAAAATGGAATATTAATCTAAATATAAATAATATGTTAGAAAGACAACTGATAATATCTGAAAGATAAACTGATTGTCTAAACATCTAGTCTGAACATCCTAAAGCCTTCAACATGAGGAGTTGATAGGACAGGCCGCCAAAAAACTCTAGCTAATTGAAATAAAAGTAACTTTGTAAATGACTAAAATAAAAAAAATATCATACTCGATGGATGAGGAGTCATCACTACTGCTGATGGAAGGATGCTAATCTGTTTAAGGATACTCAGTGTGCATTCGAACCTAGGTTATAAGACAACATACCATAAAGAAAAGTATGTGATCAGTACTTTGAATGCACTGGTACGTGAGGCAAGGACTACTGAAATACATGTGAAATCTGAACATGGATGCATGAACATGTAAAACTGAGAATGCAAGATCAAGTATAGTATATACAGACATAATATGAATAATTGAATAACCGTTATCTGAATATTTGAAGTTTAAAAAGAAATATATATATATAAGGTTAAATAAGATGGAGGGTATTTTTGTAATCAATCAATTTCTTCCTAGAAATTATACCATGCATATTACTTTGAATATAACAAACCAAACACTCAATAAAAAATAATACCAACATAACTAATCCCAATATAACTTATCCCATCATAACTTATCCCAGAATAACTAATCTCGATATAACTTGTTTTCAAACCAAACGAGACTATACAAAACAATAAATAGTACTAACATAAAATAAAGAATAAAAAACTACAAAAATAATCATCGACTACTGATAAAAGATACAATACAATTCACTCTTATCTACTGTTTATCGAAATGATTGTGGAGCAACTTTTACCGGTCGTAGCCGGTAGGGACCATAAGAAGTCATGCGGATGAGGAATGTTATTTTAAATTAGTATAGGCTGATAATAAAATAAATATATAATATCAAACCGTTTGTATTAACTTAAAATTATTTAACTATGATAACGTGTTAGCTACTAAGTACTTTTATCATTTTTTTAATTAGAATTTAGCTTTCATACATTAATGTATATGCAAAAGACTTTGGAAATTTTCAAAATATACAACTTTTGAAAATATTTATGTCATGTAATCCAATACACAAGTTTACACAATATTATATCTGAGAAAAACCATTATAAAATGTGTTTATAGACAAATATAAGTTAAATTTGATTTTATACAATATGGGCTATGTGATGTAAATATGTTCAAAAATAGACATAAAGCCTAATTTTTCGAAAGAATTTTACCACTGTAATGCTAAACTTAAAGATTTACAAGTTAATTATTTATAAAATGTAGTGGAATAAGTACTAAATCATAAAACGAGGCAAAATAAATTACTACAAGTCTATAACATGTTAAAAATGTACTCGTATATACTTCCTCCTTCCGTTTCATTTTACTTAGCCTCTTTTGACTTGATGCACCCATTAAAAAAATATTAATTAAAAATATATTTTACAAAATTAACCCTATTAGTGGTGTCTTAAAATTCTAAATCTAACTATTACTATTTTCTTCAGTTATTTAATGTTGAGGGTGATATGAGAAAAACATAACAAGATGCTTTTGATTTGCAAAAGTTGATAACTTATTTGGACAAACATATTCAGAAAGAAAGTCAATTAAAATGAAACGGAGGAAGTATATATTGAAAAAAGTTTTTCGCCAGTATGTATATAAATTAAACTTTCTCCATTAATGAATACTTTAAAATTTACCTAAAAAAAATTTACGCTATAAATTATTTGAGAGTGTAAATATATTTTTACAATATATACTAGTGTATGTTGTTATTAGCTATACATACGATCTCTAGTTACGCAAAATAATGTATTATCAACTACTTAGTTTTTTGATAAGATTATGTAAATATACAACATTAAAATGAATTTTGCTGATTTTTGGCCAAAGTTTGATCATATCAATTATAGCCAAGTGTTTATTACCATATTAGCATAATTCTATTAAATTCATAAAATATTCTAGGTGTAAAAGATAATAAAAAAAAAAACTTATTTTATCCCTTAAATCAGGCATAATAAATGAGTCTTTCCATTATCTTGCACGGAAAAAGCCTAAAATGTCATTCAACTATGTGAAATGTTACAAAAATGTCCTCCGTCTACCTATTGGGTCTAAAATATCCTTCCTGTCTATTTATTGAGCCTAAAATATCCTTTATGTCTATCTATTGGGACTATTTGCCCTTTTATTTAAGAAAAAATTATATAATACCACAACTTATCTTTAATAAACGGGTCAAAATCATTTTCCCTCCTCAACTTTGTCTTAAAAATCAAACTTCCCCCTCAACTTTGAACAATAATCATACTCCTCCTTTATCCTAATTGACTTTTTAAAATTTCTATTTTACCCTTTATCATCAATTTTTATTTTTATTTTTTAACTTCTTTAAAATCATCATATTTTCATTTTAAAAAAAATTCATATAACAAATTTTTCATAAAACAATAAACATTATTCATATAACAAAATTTTCATAAAAATATAAACATTATCTTCTAGAAAAAAAAAGTAAGAAATATATAAGCTAATGATGATCTTTATGAAGTAAATTAAAATAATAAGAAAATTAGTTTTATTAATAATAATCAAAACTATAATATTTATTTTAATAAGTGAAAATAATAAGTACTACTAATTTTATAAACATATTTCAATGCAGAAAATACAAATAATAAATGAAAGAGATAAGCTTCTACTACCACCCCGAACTATGGTCACAGTTGTTACAACACACTCTAACTTCACAGGGATCCTATTATTCCCTGAACTCAAATTTAGCATATTTTTATCATTTTTTTGTGCTAATGTGACACCTTTATTACATAAAAAGGAACTCATATCAAAGGTGTCACGCCATCTAAAACGATTGACAAAAGGTATCACGTTAGCTACAAAGATTGACAAAAATACGCTAAAATTTAGTTTAAGGGGTAATAGGACCCCCGTGAAGTTGATGTATGTTGTAGCAAATTTGATCATAGTTCGGGGATACTAGATGTTTTTCTCGAATAAAAATAAGATCAAATTTTAAAGACTATATTTATTTATATAAATTATAAAATATGTAATACTTTATTAATGGCAATCACAGCTTATTTATTGATATAGACAATAGATAATATTGTTTCTTATCACTTGATCCTCATGCTAAAAATAAATGTTTTAGTTTATCTGCTCAATTTATGAAATCAAAAGAATTGTATTATATTTTTTTTCTACCTTTTAGTGTTAAATAACTATATAAAGTAACAGTATAGAAAAATTTAAAGTTTCAAATTATCATTAATAAGGTTAATTTAGCAAAATATACCTCTAAGTAAAATTTTCTTAAGGATTGCGTTATATCAACAAAAAGTAAGTAATACGAAACAAATTTAGTAAGAGAGTGATAAAACACGAAAATATACGTACATACATGTACATACATATGTATATATACACACTTAGGGGTGGGTTGTTTGGAAACAAGTTATTCCGGGATTAGTTATTACAAAATAAGTTGTACTAACATGTATGTGTGATAACTTATCTCATCACTGTGGTATAAATGGTGCGACAAATAATTTTGAGACTACCAAATACATCTAATTAAACGTAGGATAAATAATCATGAACTTTATCTCTGAATTATTATAATTATACTTCACACCAAGCAACTCTTTAATACATATAATACTAAAATAACGATCTTAAAAATAATATTGAATTTTGTGATAAATTTATAAAACGTATTAATTTGCGTATAAATTTAATAAACTTAAATAAAATACTATAAATATCCACGTTAAAAAATATTCATTACATATAATATAAAAAGATATTACATAAATATAGAATTAAAATTATAAGGACAAAATGGACATTGCATGGGATAAAGGATGTAGTATGATTATTGTTCAATATTGAGGGGGGAGTTTGATTTTTTAATCAAAGTTGGGGGGTGAAAATGATTTATTAAACTACATAAAATCCCTATTAGTTTTATTAAAATTAACCAAATAAATAGTGCACAATATCAATTTTTCGTCATTCTAAATTGATCTGATAAATAAAAAGAAAATAATATAATTAGCTATTTTTAAAAAATTATTACATATGCATAGCCATATTAGTTGGTTGTCTGATATAGTATATAAAATATTTATTTTTATAACAGATTCTAATATATAGAAAAATAATTATATATTAAATTTTCATATTTCTTATTTATTACCTATTTTTATGAAAGACTTTGTTCATTCATTTTTTGATATACTATATCAAAATTTTATATTTTATATTTTTATTGTCTGCTTTCACGATACCTCATAAAGTATATGGTATAATTATACCAGAAAAATTGATGGTATATTTATATATTACACAAATTATATTTATATCACAAAAACTAAATGGTATATTTATACCATACAAATTATATTTATACCATAAACACACGTAATATATTTTAGATATAAGAAGTTTATACCATGTACTACTGAAAATATATATTTATATTTAATAAATATTTTTTTAACAAGAAAAGCACGTCTGACATAATGAGATAGACCATGAATATTTATCCCATAAATTATATCAAAAATATAATAATAATAATCCAACTTTGACATAAATTATATTTATACAACAAAAATACATGATATATCTATACTTCCAACATAATAATTTTGATTCCATAAATATTTATTCATACAAAAAATTATGGTTAACCCATTACGTTAGAATTAAAAATACACAATAATGAAATAATACTAGATGATTAACATACATGAAAACAAAACGAAACATACACAAGCAAATAATGGAATACTTAGTTTATTTTAAAATATTTGAATTTTGAGTATAAGAGAGAGAAATTTGAAAGAAGGGATTATCTTTTTCAATTTTAATTTGAAGATTGAAAATATAACTCTTAAATTAAGGTGAATTGATAATTTGTTATAGTATTAAATTAGAAATATAATTATATTTTCTAATTTTTTTAAATGGTTATATATGTAAAAAAAAAATTCTTTTATTTTTGTAATATTTAAAAAGTACTATTATTTATGTAATTAAGTTTTAAGGATGGTCTTTTCATGTAATTTGCCTAAATAAAAGGGCAAAATAAGCCCAATAGGTACACGAAAAGGATATTTTAGGCTCAATAGGTAGGTGCGAAGGGCATTTTAGGCCCAATGGGTAGACGAAAAAGGCATTTTAGGCTCAATAGGTAGACGAATGACCTTTTTGCACCATTTTACATTGTTGAAGGACATTTTAGACCATTTTTCATATATTATTTGCAAAGAAAATTTTTATTAATTAAGAATTTGTTTCATATTCTTTAAAAAGATTAATTTTCTTTTCTAATGCCTTTTTTTATTTTTATATTAAATTTTTTATCTTGTCCTATTCCTGTTGTTCTTTTAAATGTTTGTTAATAACTTTTTTATTTGTTTCCTTTTGGATTTCAGACATAAATATTACAAATATTATATTAACATATTACCAATTAAATTGTTGTTCTTGATGCATTATGTATATGTGTGTACATATATATATATATGTAAATTGTTGTTCTTGACACATATACATTAAGAAGCATGTATAATTACATACTATATAAAATATGTATGATTATTTTATTTAGTAACTCTATTACGTATACATTTCATATATTTGATGTACGTAATAGAGGTATAATAGTATAGAGAATTTCATTTATGGAAGATATTCCCGATGAAGAAGGTGAATGGGGAGGCGTCGGAAACCATAACGGATGCGTCGGATGGGCGTCAAGTGGTGTACAAAAGGAAGAGTAAGACTGACTATAAGAAATTATAATAAATAAAAGAATTATATATATATATATATATATATATATATAATAAAACAATATAAATTAATATAATATAATATATTTAAAATAATTTTAAAAGTTGTCAGGATAAAAATAATATTGAAAAAACAGTATAGAAAATTATGAGAAAGAGAGAGTAAATGTAACTTTCTTTAATTAATTAATTAATACTCTACATTGAATATAAGATAGACAATTTGGCTCCATAATAAAGACTATATATTTTTGGTTTCCCAATTTGGTGCAATTTCTTTAGTGAGTCATTTAATTAATTAATTACATAATTAATTATAATACAAATATCTCTCTCTTTCTCTCTATATATAAATATATATATTATAAAGCAGAGGACAAAACATCATAAGAAGCCAAGTGACAAGATACTAAGAAGCCATGTGTCGATTTTTAAAACAAGTAAAATAGTATTGTAATAAGATTTTTATAATTATTTGAATTTGAAAATATATTATCCTTTAAAAATATGATTGGTTAGTTTAAAAATAGAAACCCACACTAAAAGAGTTCTAAATGAATTTTTATATTTCATAAACTTATCTATATCAAATATAATGATACATATATTATTATTATTATTATTATTGATAAATATAGAGAATACATTTTTTGTGTGTATCAAAAACTTATCATTACTTGCGACTATTTTAAAATTTTAAATATGAATTAAAATTTAATAATTAAACTCAACGCATATATCTACTTTAAATACCTTTATATATCTAAATCATCAATTTACTTTTATAAAAAAAAATTAACAAACAAACAAAGGAAAGAAAGAAAGAAAGAAAGAAAGAAAGAAAGAAAGAAAGAAAGAAAGAAAGAAAGAAAGAAAGAAAGAAAAGAAAAGAAAAGAAAAGAAAGAAAAGAAAAGAAAAAATAATGTGCAAAAAAAAAAGATAAATTATCAAAAGATACTCAATGCTAATAAATTATTAGTTATAAATTAAAAATAATTATAAAATAAAATTATATTTTAGAAATAGTTAGTTATCACATTAGATAGTTCAAATTGAACTCTTATCAAATTTTGAATTGAAAGATTAAGAACTTGAATTTGAAATACATTATTCTTTAAATAAAAAGGGTTTTATTATCTTACAAATATATATTTTCTATTTCAGACTTATCTCTTTAAAATTTAAATGTTATAAATATATTTAAATATAATCTTATATTTCATAAACTTATCTATATCAAATATAATTGTAAATTTATTATTATTATTATTATTATTGATAAATATAAATAATATATTTGTGGTTTGTATCTAAAACATATCATTACCTACTACTATTTTAAAATTTTAAATAGAAATTAAAATTTAATAATTAAATTCAATGCATATATCTACTTTAAATATCTTAATATATCTCTGTTGTCAATTTATTTTTATAAAACAAATTAACAAACAAAAGAAAGAAAGAAAGAAAGAAAGAAAGAAAGAAAGAAAGAAAGAAACGGAACGGAAAGGAAAGAAAAAAAAACGTGCAAAAAAAAGACTAACAAAAAGACTAATAAATTACTAATTTCAAATTAAAAAATTATAAAATAAAATTACTTAAGAGAAATAGTTAGTTATCACATTAGAATGTTCTGATTAGACTCTTATCAAGTTTTGAATTGAATGATTAATATTTGAATTTGAAATACATTATCCTTTAAAATAAAAAGATTTTCATTATATTATAAATATAAACAAATAATTGAAGAGTTCTAAAAAATAAAATTACTTAAGAGAAATAGTTAGTTATCACATTAGAATGTTCTGATTAGACTCTTATCAAGTTTTGAATTGAATGATTAATATTTGAATTTGAAATACATTATCCTTTAAAATAAAAAGATTTTCATTATATTATAAATATAAACAAATAATTGAAGAGTTCTAAAAGATATTTTGCTATTTCAAACTTATCTCTTTAAAATTTAAATATTATAAAATATATTTAAATATAGTCTTATATTTCATAAACTTATCGATATTAAACATAATGATTAATATATTATTATTATTATTATTTATAAATATAGATAATATATATTTGTGATGTGTATCTAAAACTTATCATTAATTGCGATTATTTTAAAATTTTAAATATAAATTAAAATTTAATAATTAAATTCAACGTATATATCTAATGTTCCTTTATATATCTAAGTTATCAATTTATTTTTATAAAAAAACAATTAACAAACAAAAGAAAGAAAAGAAAATTTTAAAAAACGTGCAAAAAAACCTATCAAAAGATAATTATGAATAATAAATTATTTATTTTAAATTAACAATAATTATAAGAAGATTACTTATTGTAAATAGTTAATTATCACATTAGATAATTCTAAGTAGACTCTTATGGCGTTTTAAATTGAAAGATTAAGTATTTGAATTTGAAATACATTATCCTTTAAATAAAAAGGTTCTTATTATCTTAAAACTAGAAATCCATAATTGAAGATCTAATAGATATTTTTTATTTCAAACTTATCTCTTTAAAATTTAAACACTATAAAATATATTTAAATATAATCTTATATTCTATAAACTTATCCATATCAAATATAGTGATAAATATATTATTATTATTAGTAGTAGTAGTAGTATAGTTATTAGTATTATTGATAAATACAATAAAATATATTTGTGGTGTATATCTAAAACATATCCTTACTTGTGATTATTTTAAAATATTAAATATAAATTAAAATTTAATAATTAAATTCAACGTATATATCTACTTCAAATACCTTTATATATATAAGTTTTCAGTTTATTTTTATATATAAAAAAAATTAACTAACAAACAAAAGAACGAAAGAAAGAAAGAAAGAAAGAAAGGAAAGAAAAGAAAAAACATGCAGAGAAAAAATTATTAAAAGATAATTAAAACTAATAAATTGTTAATTTTAAATTAAAAATAATTATAAAATAAAAGTTCTTTTTTAAAATAGTTATTTATCACATTAGAGATCTCAATCTCTAGGAATGCGAGCCTCATGATCTTTCTGGAGGACGAAGACAAGAAGTATATCCATCTTTGTCCGGTCTCCCTACTCAAGAGCTCTTTCGACCTGAGACGTGAAATCAACAGTGTTGTAATACCCCGTACTTCTACCTTGCTTGAAATCGTCCCAAGTATGCTAGAAACTTACTTTGAAAGATGAATCCACTTTTATATATGTGGAATTTTTTAGATTTTCACTTTTTTTCATATGAAAAATTGAATAAGCTTTCTATCGATACCCATTCCGTCATAATCCGACATCGGAAGAGAAAGTTATGGCCAAAATACAGAAAGCAGTCAAAACTGCCCAGGTGGGACGGTGAAGGCCGACGGACCGTCGAGCTAGCGATGGACCGTCGCTCAAGCCGTCGCAGCGGAGGCAGTGAGACCATATTCTGCCTAAGGGCGATGGCTCAGGCTGACGGACCATCGCCCAAGCCATCGCAGCAGAGGCATTGAACCCTTATTCTGCCCAGGTGCGACGGTCTGGACCGACGGACCGTCGACCCAATGATAAACCGTCGCACCCACCGTCGCATAGTTCGTTCAGTTATTTTAAAGTCATTTTTAAAAGGGTATTTGGGTCTTTTTCCACTCGTTTTAACCCCTAATAATATCAGATCAAGGCTCATAAGTTCATTATCCATCTACAACATCAAATTAGGGTTTTCTCTCAAAGATAATCCCCAAGAACAAGATTCAAATCATTCTTCAATAAACTAAGAGATTCCAAGTTCTTCAAGTCCAAGAACTTCAAGAAACTCACAACCCAGGTATGTCATGTGTTGATTCATGGGTCCCTTTCACCCATGAAGCTCAAAAATCTTTTTTCAAAATTCAAGATTTGTGTATTTATGAATGTTCATGATTTAAATTTAATTGAAATTCATGTTCATAATGTTGTGGGGTTTTGATTCGTGTTTGAAATTACATGTTCTAATTATTGACCCTAGGATGTGGTGATTTGCATAATAATCATGATAAAACCTTAAATTTACATGTTGATTGATGTATCCATGATTATTAGGTGTGTTGATGATTGTATAACCAAAGCATGCTCCCGATGTGTTCGATTAAATGCCTATGTGAAGGAAAAGTGTCATACTAGTATGATAATATGAAATCCCCATTTATGTTCAAGTTTATGCATGTCCAGTGTTTGATGAAATGTCTTAGTCAATGAATTATGGATATATGTGTAACCATTGTGGTGCTTTAAAACTTGTACTTCATGAAATCTCTAACTATTGCATTATGGATTGTGATGTTGGTCGTGTATTCAAGGAAGTCATGCTTTGTCAGTTTCTTCCCATCGAGTCCTGGGGGTACTTGTACCCAAAAATTTAGTTATGTGCCTAGAATCAGTGTCATGTTTTCAAGATACTCTCAGTCAAGCCATGATCCATAGAATTCAGTCAGTCCCATGACTCAAGAAAACTCAGGAATCTCAGTAGTATTCCGTCAGTCAACGGAACTCAGTTAACTCAGTCCAATTCAGTTCAGTTAATCATGTTCAGTATCTATTTAGATATGAGTAGAAATTAGCACCGAGTGAACCCAAGGATGGGAACCCACCTGTTATATGAGGGTGTGATTCTTAGAAGCAATCCTTGCATTTCAGAACTACGTAGCCAGCGTAGGTTGAGACATCATAGCCTGTTATATAAGGGTAGATGAGGTGGATTAACCTATTATATGAGGGTTGCCACCGTTCTCACTAGAGTTACCTATTATATGAAGGTTACTCACAGATTATCCTTACTAGTGGCGCGGTATTGACACCCTTCCAATTGGGGTTATAGATTGGACCTCAAATCAACTATATTTCATTATTTGGGGTATATCAGTTAGATGACTACTTCCCACAGTTTCAGTTACAGATCATGACTGTTAGATACAGTCATTCAGTCTCAGTAAAAGAACTTAGATAGTTCTTTAGATTTCAGGACTGTCAGATACAGTCAACTCAGAAAAGTACGGAACTTAACTAGTTCCATCAGAACCTAGACTGTCAGATACAGTCGCTCAGTATTAGTTATTTCAGTTATATAGCTATCATTATCTCATGTTATTAGTACTCAAACTCAGTAATCATGTTATTATGAACTTAGTTACAGTTACTATATATTCATGCATGTATTCTCACATTCATGTTATCGAGTCAGTTAGTATAGTTCATGCATGTGAACCCTTTATATTTAGCCTACCTCACATGCATACCAGTACATTCAATTGTACTGACGCATTTGGGCTATGGTGTTTTATACCATAGGTTCAGAAGCACGATCTCCAGAGCATCATTAGCATTCCAATCTCAGCAGTCAGAGTTAGCAGTGAGTCCTCATCCTTCAAGGACATGACCATTACTTTACTATCTCATTAATTAATTTATTTTAGTAGTTGGAGTTAGTTAGGACATGTCCTATTAACTCCTTATTCAGACATTTTACAGGCTTTCGGACTAGCATGTTCAGATAGTTATTTCAGTTGTTTTGGGTATTTCATACCCCCTCCAAATGTTATATTTTATCAGTTATGTTACAGTTTTGAACCTTATGGTCTTTCAGCCTTTATTTTCATATTTATACAGTATATTATGCAGTTTCCAGGTACAAATATCAGTCATGGGTTAGCTTGAGGTCCTTCGGGATCATGAGTATCGTGTAGCATTCCGGGTACCAGATTCAGGGTGTTACAAGTGCCCTCGCCAAATACGCAGTAGTGATGACACCAACTCTGCAGACTAGTTAATTTCCTATAGGGGAAAGTAGTTCCACTCAGACTTTTCAATTTTCTCCCATTAGTCAAGCTACCTGTTTCATTGTTTAGAATACAAGGGGGGTTAGTAATG
Source organism: Capsicum baccatum var. pendulum (assembly GCA_030864225.1). NCBI lineage: Eukaryota > Viridiplantae > Streptophyta > Magnoliopsida > Solanales > Solanaceae > Capsicum > Capsicum baccatum. Next base: position 170,389,057 of record CM061558.1, read on the forward strand.
ATAATTTTAGGCAAAACTTAAGAGAGCTTATTAATACTCACAATCCTTGTCTTATGGCTCTCCTCGAAACAAAGCTTACTGAGCACTTAGGTCTTATGTTTGAATTCAGTTTTGATAACTTCTGGGAAGTTCCTGCCCAGGGCCACTCAGGAGGAATTGTGCTTCTCTAGCACACAATCTTTGTTATCCTCACTCGTTGAAACCAGTCTCCTCAAGAACTTCATGCAATGATACAGGTACACTACAACAACTCTTACTGTCTTTTTTCCGCAATATATGCCAACACTAATTTTGCTACTCATTTAGCCCTCTAGGAACAACTAGAAAATCTTGCTCACTATATAAACTGTCCTTGGTTAGTGGCGGGATATTTTAATACAATTCTTACGTAAAATAATAAATGTGAGGGGGGGTCGTATTAATAGACATAGAAGCATTGCATTTTTTTCCTCTTTTAATCACTTCAACTTGATGGATTTGGGCTATAAGGGTGGGAAATATACTTAGACTAATTATAGAAAAAATAGCAAGGGGATAATTTTTGAAAGAATTGATCATTCTTTCATGAAAAATAAGTGGTGGGATACTTTGCCTAACACTCATGTGACCTACCTCCCCAAATGCACTCAAACCATACTCCTCTCCTTATTTCCCTCTCTAATCGATTTGTTTATGGTTGTGGTAGCACACCCTTTAGACTTTAAAATTTTGGATGGATCATCCGAAATTCACTAATATTGTCAGGACTATTTAGGATACTAGGAACATTCTGGACACTGTCCCCATCTTTACTCAAGCTGTTTTAGGTTGGAGTAAACAAACTTTTGGTAATATCCTTCGGAATAAAAGTCTCATTTTAGCTAGGTTGGATGGCATACAATCTTCCCCCTCTTATCCCACTAGTAATTTCTCCAATCACTTAAGCATGATCTTAAGATTGAATATAATAATGTCCTTAAAATAGAAAAAGATTATTGGCGTATGCGCTCAAGAATTAACTGCTCCAACATGGAGATGCTAATACTAAGTATTTCCACATATTTTCTCTCAATAGACGACGGAAAAACAAAATTTCCTATTTCAAGGATGATAGGGACACTTGGATAATGGATCCTACAAAACTAACTACTCATGTGTACGATTACTTTGTTATTTGCTTTACTACCTCCCATTCCCCCACTCATTGGAATCATATTAAACACTCCCCAACCAGTTTCCACAATATGATCTCTCCTGCCTTGAACTTCCCCTTTAGGATATCGAAATTACCGAAGCCCTTTTTTCCTTCAAACCGTTCAAAGCCCCGGGTTCGGATGAGCTACACCCTTACTTTTTTCAATTCCAATGGCACATTGTTGGAAATTCCGTAAGAGACCTGTGCTATCAAATTTTCCATATGCAGACCCTTCCTACTTTGATAAATGAAACTTACTTATGACTTATCCCAAAATTCCCAAATGCTAACCATTTGAAAAATTTCCTTCCCATTAGCTTATGTAACACCTCTTACAAAATAATAACAAAAATCATTGCTAATCGTATCAAACCTCACTTACCCATCTTTGTTGGCCCTCACCAAATTAGTTTTTTGAAAGGTTGTAGGGCTTGTGATAACGTCATCCTTGTCCAAGAGCTCGTCAGTCGCTTACGATATTCTAACAGTAAGAAGAGCAGCCTAATATTTAAAATTGATCTATAAAAAGCCTTTGACCGTCTTAAATGGTCTTTTGTTTACTACAACCTCCGTCACTTTAATTCCCTCCTCAAATCACTTCTCTTATTATGACCTGTATATCCACTAGTAATATTGTCGTCCTGGTCGATGGAACTCGAATAAATTTTTTCTCCCGCTCACGAGGTATTCATCAAGGCGATTCGATGTTGCCCTATATCTTTATTTTGTGTATGTAACTTCTCTCCATATATATCAACCATCAAGTTAATATACTACGCTGGGATCCTGTCAGTCTTGGCATCATGGGCCTCCCGTCTCTCATCTCTCCTTTGCTGACAATTTAACCCTTGTTTCAAAGGCTACTCCTAAGTCTATCCATACCATCTCTAACTATCTGCAGTATTTCTGCATGCTTTCTACTCAAAAAATCAATACTGGAAAGTCGAAGGCTTTTACTCCAAGACCTGTCCCAATTCCATTAAGAAACTTGTTAACGACCTCCTAAATATATCTTCGATCAACAATTTTGAAAAATACTTAAGTTTTCACATTCTTAACCATAAGCCTAAATGCGCTGACTTCCAGTTTCTTATAGATAATATGAGCAAAAAACTCTCTGCTTGGAAAACCAATTTCTTATCGCAGGCGGGCAGGCTTGTGCTTGCAAAATTTACTCTTAATGCCATCCCTGCGTACACCATGCTGTATTTTCAACTCCCTAAACAAGTTTGTCACTCCATTGATCATATTCAAAAAGATTTTATTTGGGGATCTATATCTCAAAAACATAAACTTCATTATGTCTCTTGGGGTAAGATTACCACCTCTAAGGATCATGGGGGTTTTGGTATTCAAGATTGTGTTACAAAAAATAAAGCTATCCTTACTGGCCTATCTTAAAGACTCTTCACTAACCCCAACGCCTTCTGGGTTCGTGTTTTATCTTCCAAATATAACCACTATCGTTTTGGTCCCGCTCGCTCTTTTATTTGGAAAAATATTCTTCAGGGCGATGCCATTTGTAATCAGGCCACCGTGTAGGCCCCTACCTCAGGTAAATCCATCAACCTTTGGACTCACCACTGGATTCCTGACTTCCCACCACTGTGGCACATCTTATATGGTCCTCTTCTTTGTAATGAGGACAAGCTCACCCTTTCGGATATCTGGAACGACCTTACCTTAGAATGGCATAAAATATCCTTTGACATCCCCCTGGATATCAGTCAAAGGGCCTCCCGTGTTTGTCTAAATAATGATCTTGGAGCCTATGATTACTCTTATTGGGCCCTCAATAAGAATGGACTGTTTTCAACCAAATCAGTCCATCATCTACTTACAAATCACCTACATACCCTTTATGAATTTAGTTGGATCTGGAAACTTCATACGTTGGAAAAAATCAAGTTGTTCCTTTGGTTATGCTCACATGACAGACTCCTGACTTCAGCTTACCTCTATTATATTGGTCTTGCTCCTACTTCCCATTGTCGTATCTGCAATCTCGAACCTGAACCTATTTTCCATATTTTTCTCCGCTGCTATATTGCGTAGAAGTTTTGAATAGATATGGGCATAAACCTATTCAACATAGCCGCTACCAACCACCATTGGCTCCACACTCTTCGTAACTTAAATCCCCTCTTCCATGCCGACCAGCCTGACTGGTTAGTTTCTTTTCCCTTTTGCCATTTGGAATATTTGGTTAAATCCCAACCATAATATCTTTAACTCTAGAACTAACCTCTTTAAAGTTCATGTGATTCTTTAGAGAATTAATGAGTTTATTCTCTATGCTCACAAGCCTAGTAACAAGTTAAGTGCTATAACACTTGATGTCAAATGGTTCCCTCCATCCCCGGGCTCCTATAAACTCAATATTGATGGTTCCTTTTCTGTTAGCCATGGTGTTAGTGGTATAGGAAGTGTTATCCGTGATGAGCATGGTCACTGGGTTATGGGTTTTCACGACAGCAGTGCTAGTCATTGTCATACTTTGGTAGAGCTGGAGGTCCTTCACAAAGGATTACGTATGGCCATTCATCACAACCTTGAGCCCTTGGAAATAGAATCTGACTCTACGGAACTTTTTCATTTACTTTAGCACCCTTTCTCTCCTTATACTGATATTGTATATGCTTGCAGGTCAATGTTGAGGAGCTTAGGGAATCCAGTGGTACAACATAACTTTCGCCAAGCAAATAAAGTAACAGATAGCCTTTTCTAGATTAAGCTCTTGTCTGTCCAAAACTAGTGATGGTGACTTTTTGTTAGCTCCACCTGATGTTGTTGAAGCCCAGCTTCATCAATATCGAAATAGAGTGTTGTGTAGTACAGTAGTATCATGGTCTGCTTATAGTTAACTTGTATGTCTAGGGAATCAATCAATATTGTGTAATTATGGTAGAAATATTTCCTTGTTGGAATCCTCTAAGAGCCATCTTGTGGACTCTATTTTGTTAAGGTCTGGTCACTGTAGTACTTCTACTGCTGTCCTATGTAAACCTTCTTAACTTCAGTCTCTATTTTATAGATAATATATTATTTATTCCTACCAAAAAAATAATCTATGCGTAAATAATGGTAGAAGTAATAATAATAATATTACACACGTATTACTGTTGTTAATTGTAGTAGTACAGTAGTAGCAGTAGTATAGTATAATAATAATAATAATTAAAAAAATCTGTAATTATGCAAATACACATTTTAAATTTGATTTTTCTTCTTTAATTGGAACAAAGGGACGATTTTAAACCCAAAAAATTGAAAGAGATATGCAAAGAAACCTATCGGTTATAGGTCATCCATGTTCCATCTAATATGATAACTGTAGTTTCATTTTGATTTTGAATTCAAATTTATCAGTAAGTTGACTATTTCAATTTTGAAATTTCAAATTTAAAACATTATCTATATAAAGCCATCAACATTCATCATTCCATACAAATATGTTCTTTCTACTATTCATATTTTCTCTTCTTTTTTTTCTCCTCTTAGGTGAGTAGACTTATTGAAACTATTATCATTTGGATGTAAACATTTATTTATTGCAACTTTTTATTTTGTTATTTTACAGTTTATATATATATATATATATATATATATATATATATATATTAGTCATTATGAAGTTGATTTATTTGTTAGGCAATCAACAGTTATTTAGTGTATTCTATGCGCAATCATTATTGGCTATTTTTCTTTATTTTGTTCTTTGCTTGAAATCGTGTACTTATGATAGTTGGCTTACCTTTTATCATCTGACACTTTGCGCAAATTGATGTCAAACTTAAGTTGGTATATATTTTGATTGATTATGTTCATATAATTCTTAATTTATAAGTTTATGTGGACGGAGGATTTCTTCAATTATCCTATATTTACGTGTAATACAATTAACAAATATTTAGAAAAAATATAACAAAGAAAGTTAAAAACTCATTATGATGTCAATATTATAATTTTTTTAATGAGCATTGATGTTTGATACATTTGTAATGTGTTTATATCTTCAATAAAGATACACTCAAAAGAACTGTATAGAATAAACTTCTAATGTAGTTGCTATGATTGTTTGTTTTTGTTCTTATGTTTATGAAATGTCTTTTATTTGATTGAATAGACTATCAAATCTTAGCAATAATCACTTATGTAGAATATATATTTACATTTTATTATAGAGTATTTTTATCAGAGGCAGAGCCAGCCCTCTTTAGGGGGTTCGTCCGAACCCCCTTCGACGGAAAAATATACTATTTATACATGATTAAAATTAGTTTTTATGTGGTTATAGTAGGTGTTGAACCCTCTTCGACTTAGTTTTCTTTGAATATTGAACCCCCTTACTTGAAATCTTGACTCCGCCTCTGATTTTTATCATGGATAAAGAGATTATAGGAAATGTTCATCAGATTTATCTGAGTTGCAATCAAGGTAAGTTGTTTATATTTAATTTAGCTTTTTAAATTATTTATTAGTATTAGTATTAATATTGTATTTATTTTTTCTTTTATCATAGATGTATATATCATGGATAAAAAGATTACAGGTTATGTTCATCATTAGATTTCTCAGAATAACCATCAAGATATATTTATATGCTTGATTTACTTTTTAATTATTTTATTATTTATTATTATTAACATTATATTTATTTTTTATCATAGATGTATCTAAGGAATTTGAAGTTTCCATGGATATGATGTATGTAAATATTTAAAAAAATGCAAATGAATTCGAGAAATCAACAAGTACAATGGAGACTTGAAATATATAAAGGAGATTCACTAAATCAGTTTCATAAAAAATAAATGTAAATATATTTGTATGCACATGAATATTATTGTGTCACAACTTTTTATCTTAATAAATTTCTCTTAAGCATAAAGACCACTATGAAACAATACTACATTTACATACCTACTTTATTCTAGGGGGTTATCAAATAAATTTGTAGGTATTCAAATACTTCAATTTATTTGTTTTCTTCATAATTTTAATTGCAATTTATATTTGTTAATAAAATTTTGTTATTAATTTGGCGTGTGTTTATATTATATAACAAGTGGTATATTTTCATTCAATTTTGAGTTGTTCCGTATAATATTGAATTTCTTTTAATCCTAGAGACAAAGGTATAATTTTGTAAAGAATATGAATTAAAATAAATTAAAAGCGAACATGAGATAAAATTATCTCCAATAGATGTGAAGTGTTTAGCTTAAAACTATCTCCAATAGATATGAAGTGTCACGACCAAAAATTGAGGATCATGATGACACTTGTCGCGGCGTACCTTGACTAGTAAGCCTATCACCCAAACTGATACGAAAAGAGAAAACGACAAAAATATTCCAAGGTAAGGCTTCAAGAATGAAGCCGAACTATATAAATAATCATAACAATACGAAAAAAACTTATCAAAGATACCAATCATGCCCAAAACCAGGTGTCAATAGTGTAAGAACTACTAATACAATCCAAGAGTTAAATACATTGGAAAAATAACCACAAAGGAATAATAATTGTCTCCGAATACTAATAAAGACATAACTGCTATAGAAAGATAGAGGTGAACTTCGGACGCATGAATGTCCAACCGCTACATTGGAAGCTCCAACAATCGCCCGAATCAAGCAAGTTAAGGCGCACTCAAGCTAGGACCTGCACCGAAAGGGCGTAGTAGGAATGAGTACGATCCACTTGTACTCATCAAGTATCATAGGCCAACCAAGTAAAGTAGTAAGTAAAGCATACAAAATATACACTAAAGGCACATCACCCGTAATCAGAAAATGTCCCACAACGGTAGCCCACACCGCTTGCACTAACAGTTCTAATATATCTCACATATATTACAACAATACACCAAGATATAGAACACAAATATACATTATGTCACATATAAATGGAATAAGGGAGAACATGTAGATACAAGATCATCAAATACAAGTAAAGAAAGGTAAGAAAAAATACATAGATGACAAGCCAATATGGCAATACAACATAACATAAACACAATAAAGTAAGTGCAATGTAAATGATGATGATGATGCATGAGGTCATCGTACAACCTCCGAAATTATCGCACAATCCCTGTATACACCTATGGAGCTAAAGCTTCCTGACGTAGGACCTATGGGGGGTTGGTCAACCCATATGCAATCCACATATCTCATATATCCTTTCCATTACATCCCTTGAAAAGGGTTTTATAAGGAGTTACAATATCTCTTCCCTGACACATTCTCTGAAAAGGGTTTTAAAAAGGTGTTGTCAGTGTTTCTCAGATGTTGCCACGGTGGTACCAATGTTTCATGAATGATTATAATATGAGGATGTAATGATCACAACCAATAACAATGAGTATTTTTACAACCAACCACAATGATATATTTCCACAACCATGTGAGACAATATCCACTCATTATTTCAGTTTCATCCACGAATTTCCACATGTCTCATATGTCAAATAATGTATGAATATAATCATAATACACCAATGGTACCATATTAAGCATCATAACAACACAATACAATTATTAACATATATTCAAGGCTATTAATATCACATAGGATCCCACACGATCACATATATCACATATTAACTCAATTTCGATAGTCTCATCACATATAGGCCCCTACACGGGCACAACACATAAATAGCCATTTTTCATGATTAGTGTTGACACCCAATTTTGACCTCCCGATATCACTTTTAGGCCGTTATTTATCAAAATTATTTAACCTTAATTATTAATATTTTTTACATATTATTTCCATTTTTAATACATACTAACGTGTCTCAATTCATAATTTAGAAAAATACATAAATTATTTTATTATCTTTTAGCATCATTTTAAAATCAATTATGACATTTTACGCAATTTTTATTAATTAAATATACTTTTTTCACGTAATCGTGCACACTCATATTTTTGCAAATACATTATATAGTTTTCCATTATTTAATACTATTTCTTGATATAAAATTTATTTATTATTTATTGACATTGTTATTATGCATTATAATTTATTATTTGTTATTATTATTATTATTATTTATTATTATTATTATTAAATATTATTATTTATTCAATTATTCTTATTCTTATTTACTATGTCTACTTTAATTTAAATAAAAACCTAATTTTAAAAACCAATTTATCCAATTTATTCAACTTATGGCCTAATCTTTACAAAGCTAGTTAATTTGGCTATTTCATGTCAAATTTAGCCAGAAGTGTTTCATTTCTAACCAAATCAAGTTATTAATCCTATTTTAATCCCAACCATTGATCAAAATTGATCCAACGACTGAGATGCCTCAACCTTTTCTTTCCTTTTTAAGATCCCAAAATCCTAATTTCCCAAAAACATTTTTTCATCCGCCTCCAACACCCCTCTCTCCTCTTTCTCTCTCTACCTCTCTTCTCTCCCTCTAATCCCCTCTCTCTCAGCAGCCATAGCTGTCAGCCACATCAACGTCGGTGCCGCCCCCCTCTCTTCCTTCTTCTCTCCGTCGTCCTTCTTCTCCGACGAACCAAGCACCACCACAAAGCAGCAACAATAGCCACCTTGAGTCGCCTTCATCCTCCGATCGACGTACCGTTGCCGCACCAGCCATGGCGCCTCCATCAACGACGGCCACAACAACGCCCTCATCTCAGTACTCCTAGCAGCCACACCGCCACCAACAGCAGCGAGTCAATACCAGTGCCACCTTTCCACCATCACCAGCAGCCATGGCGCCATGCCAGTCACCCAAAGCAGACCAACAAGAACGGACCTCTCCATCGTCCAATCGATCCGTATCCTCACTGCCGCCGCTGCTTCACTCTTTTCTTCCTGGTCGATGAAAGACCTCATTATCACTATCTAGTTGTCATAACTAGCGAGGCTTTCAACAAACAAAGACTATTTCTATCTGGTTTGATTTCTCAAACTCTTAATTACATGGTTGTTTGCTTTGGTTAACATGCATGATTGTTTGCTATGATTGTAAATTGTAGCCCTGCAGCTTTATAAATTACGATACTGTGACTCTGAATTTTGTTCCTATTTGTTAATTTTTGGGCTTATGTTCGTTTCCAGACTTACTTACCTATTAAAAGCCCCAAGTTTCATTATTTGAATTTCGTAATTTAAAGTGTGATACCTCTAAATCTGATATCCTTCACTTATGGATAAAAGTTGTTACTGTTTGGTCTAAAATGTGTTTGGGTCGTCTATTTAAAATTCAAATTTCCAGCCATCTTTATTTGGTGAGCTAAAAGTATTACGACAGCTGATTATAGTAGGCTCCGGTTTGTTTACAATCAAGTAAGATTTTTTATTGACATATGATTGGGATGAAATTGTGTGATAGCTCTTGTCCTTGCTTATTTTAGGTAAACTGGATATGTCTGTGATTTTTCTAAACTTTTATTCTTTTGTGGTATGGAAAGTTTTTTTTTTAAATCTGGATTGATTTATGGTAATTACCAACCTTGATATGTTTTCTACCGTTAGTACTTATTCCCTCCTAAATTAGTGCTTCCTTGTACTCATCTCTCGTCTATTTACGGTAAACCTGCATACAAATGATTCTCCTTACTTAACTAAGGAAAATAATATTATGGATTGACTCTCAGCTTATTTCCCTCTCCTTATTGATTTTGATTGAGTGAAAAAAATGTTTTTCTCCTTTTACCCTCTAATCCCTTTTACTATATAAACTCATTCATTTTTTCAGTAAGGGATAAGTTCACAAGTTCACAAGCTCTCACTTCTCTCACAAGTTCACAAGCTCTCATTTCTCAAGTTCACAAGTTCACAAGCTCTCACTTCTCAAGTTCACAGGTTCTTAAGCTCTTAAATTCTTAAGCTTTGACATTACAATTACTACTACTACTCTCTAAGGCAATTAAATATTTTAAAGTATTTCTTTTTGGAGGCTGCTGTTAATATCTTGCATACTTCAACTATTACGTGTGCTTGGCTTTTGGCTCATATTGTTCTTATTCTCTCTGTACTGCTATTCACTGGTGAGTTCTTGAATGATGTAATTTTTCATTCTCTATGTGTGTTGATTGCATCATGTTCTAAAAACCTTTAGAAAGTATGTCTTTAGGGATATTTTGATGTTTGCTACTATGTGTTCCTGTCTGCTTGCCATTATAATATGTTTCGCAGGTTAAACAAACACGTACAAGTTCCAAAGAGTCCCCAGAATATTTAAATTATGTATTTTTTAACTAGTTGTTTTTCCTTTATTACTATTTGTTCTGTAATATTATTGTAAAACATTCCTATCATTGTAATAGTATAATTCTGGGGACTGCTTTGGGGGGTGGGGGGGGGGGGGATTTACATGCTCTGTGAACGGTATAAGTATGCACAAACTAGGATTATATGCAATACGTGCTACGTGGATCATCTAGGATTCATTAGCATATGCAATACTTAATTTGTTTGCCAACGAATTTGAGTCAGTCCCGATATATTAACATAATTTTAGCATTAGATGTGAACGATTTAGTATGCCTATCTTGTTAGCACGAATATAAGCATATTAACCTGACATTATGTATTATAGCATAACGGGCACATTAATTCGACATAAACATATCAATGTATCTTCTGGTATGTCGTTTAGTGAATCTTAAACATATTGACATGTTGAGGTAATTATCGCTGAGCATATTAACTTATTTTAAGCATGTTAAATTAAGTGCAAATAGGTTAATACATTCACTTTTTTCGCATATCATTATTTTGGGCTATTGCAATTTTCAGCATGTTAATATGGTATTTCGGCACATTAAGACAAATCTCAGCATGTTTAAATAAATTTCAGCACGTTTAAAATATATTTTTGTGTATCTATACAAATTTAGCATGTTATTAACATTAGAATGTTAAAATTCTGTGCATCTAATAAATTTCAGCATGTCATAACTACTTCTAAGCATGTTAAAGTTTTTGTATATTGGCATATCTCTATCATGTTTAAATATATCAGCATGTCAAAATGTTAGCTTTAAGATATCTTTAGTATAATTGATACACTCTCAGCAGGTCACTATGAAATTTCTGCAATAATACAATTGCTATTATATAAAAATACATACTTTTGAGCACTTTTCGGTACGTTTAAACACTAGAGTAAGTATATTATGGCATCCTTCACATGTTTGTGCTTTTTAATATTCTTGTTTATTTGTTTTATTCTCATTAGTTTGCAACAATCAATTCACAAAATATTTCTCGACACATTTACCACACTTGTGACACCCTCATGAACACGCATTACATTGTTGCATGCACGAATCACAGTTGTCCTTTATCACCACTTGATTGAACATTTAGACATCATGCCTATAGGTTAATGCCGTATTATATAATTGTCTGTCTTCGCATTCTATCACGTTAATAAACATTAATTAATCAAGAGGCTAACTTGGGATTATTACGTGTTACTTGTTGTTCAATATTTTGCATTTCGAGTCCTAGGCAACATAGCTTTCTTTTAGTTTAGAACACAAATCCAAAATAGTAAAGTCCAATGCCTCTTGGACGATAGTTGGGACAATAAGTATTAGTAAAAATGTTAGTTTTGTCCTTATCATAGAATGCCCTTAGACTTGACATCCAGCCTAGGTGGGGTGGGACGGGTAGCCCTTTTCGAAAATGATGATCCCAAAAAATATTAACGGCGAGGCTAATGACATTATTACTTGTCTAAGAGTTCGGCCTTTGGGTTGGATAATAATTAACAAGTTGGGTTTCTGATCTAAATAAAACCAAAACATCTCTTTGTTTGACTCAGACAATTCCTTTTAGTCTTTTTATTTATTTTACATGTTTATCTGGGGTAGCCAGTTTATTATAAAGCAGTCCCCTTTTTATTATAAATTATGTCGTTTCTTTCTCCTCGTTTATCTTATTTCTATGTTTTTATTTATTTTATCATCTAGATAATCTACAATTAGCATTAACAAATGACCTGTGTTTACATATTAATCATCTTATCACTTAGCTAAATAGTAAATTAATAATAAAAGAAGAGACCTTTATTTGATCATATAGAATCTCTATGTAAAGTATGAATTCAGCCAGGAACCACCATTGTGGACCTTGAAAGGTGCCTAACACCTTCCTTTTGAAGTAATTTGAACCCTTACCTGAACTCTGGTGATCTATGACAAAATGACAAAATAGGTTCATAGTAGCCTAGACCGGTGCTCTAATGCACCTTAATTCAAGCAATATTTGTGGGGAGATGCATTTCCTTGTTTAGTAATTCAAGCGACATTTGTAAGGAGACGCACTTCTTTGTTTGGTAATTCAAGCAACATTTGTAAGGAGACACACTTCCTTGTTTGGTAATTCAAGCAACATTTATGGGAAGATGTATATCCTTGTTTGGTAATTTAAGCGACATTTATAAGGAGACGCGCTTCTTTGTTTGGACAATTCAAGCAACATTTGTAAGGAGACACACTTCCTGATTTGGGTAATTCAAGCGGTATTTATAAGGAGACACACTTTCTAATTTGGGTAATTCAAGCGGCATCGGTAAGGAGATGCACTTCCTTGTTTGGGTAATTTAAGCGACATTTGTAAGGAGACACACTTTCTTGATTGGACAATTCAAGCAACGTTTGTAAGAAGACACACTTCCTTGTTTGGGTAATTAAAGAGACGTGTTAGGAGACGAATTTTCTTATATTAGATAATGCAAGAGGTATTTGTAAGGAGACACACTTCCTTGTTTGGGTAATTCAAGTAGCATCGATAAGGAAACACACTTTCTTGTTTTGGTAATTCAAGCAAAATTGGTAAGGAGACGCACTTTCTTGGTTTGGTAATTCAACTAGCACTGAGACATACTTCCTTGTTTTGGTAATTCAAGCAGAATTAGAGCCCGCCTAAATAATAGGGTGAAGATTTTTAAGTTCAAGCCAAAAGAAAATCTGAAGAATAAACCAATTGTCAAGTTCCCTTCTAATGCCAAAATTCAACGAGGAGGAACATTTCGTGTATCAAGTTCAACTCAGAATAATGACTATCTCACCATTTGAGAAGCCATGAAGATTCAAGTCAAGATTAAAAAAAAAAAAAAGCATAGATAGGATTTCTCACTTGTATCTTCATTTTATTTTTTTTTTGTTATTCATTTTAATGTAAAAGCAGAATGTCGTGAACCAAAAACTCGACGGAACCTAACTCGATCTCTAACTCACTACCACATTATTTTATCCCATATTGAATTACATGTGACTTGATTCCCTTAAAACTTAGGATATGTAGGCGGTTCAAAATAGGACTCGGTCACATCTTTTATTTTATTTTATTTTATTTTATCTTTACTTTTAGAATAATTGGAGGGTCAAAAGTCATCTCTTTGACTACTTCTTTATATGAAAACTCTTCGAGATTTCAAACAAAGAGGGGCAAAATGTAGACACGTGATTTTGACTCTCTCCGAGTTTAATATATATTTTTTTCGATATTAAATATTTATATTTGGTCTAATATTATTTAAATTATTTTTTTTATTTCAATAAATTTTTAGTTAAAAAATAAAGTTAATTTTTAGATGTTTTATGTTTATTTTATTCTAATTTTTAAAAAATAATACAAAAATTTTTAAAAATATTTTCTTTTTAAATTTTAAACAAACAAGTTAGTATTTTTAGTACTATCTTAATTATATTTATTTTTAACTATTTTTAAACTTTTAATGTATTTTCTTAAATATAAAAATTAATTAGTTGTAATTATATTATTATTATTATTATTTATTTATTGTTTATATTTGTTATTATTACTATCTTTTAGAAAAAAAATGAGAAAAAAAATAAAAGAAAGAAAAAGAAAAATATTTAAATTTTAAATCTTCCCTTATCTAATCTCTACCCAACTGTTCCCCCCTGAAAAATGGCTATCTATGTGTTGTGCCGTGTGGGGGCCTATATGTGATATAATTATCGAAATTGAGATATTATGTGATATGTGTGACCGTGTTGGGCCGTTTGTGATATTGATAACCTTGAATACATGTGAATAATTATATTGTGTTGTTAAAATGCTAATTGTGGTACCATTTGTGTATTGTGATTATATTCATACTTTATTGGCATATGAGACATGAAAATTCATGGATAAAATGAAAATAATGAGTGAATATTAGCTCATGTGGTTATGAAAATATATCATTGTGGTTGGTTGTGGAAAATATATCAGGTGATTGGTTGTTGAAATACTCATTGTGATTATTTGTGAGCATTACATCTTCATACCATATCCATTCATGAAACATTAGTACCACCTTGGCAACATTTGAGAAACATTGACAACACCTTTTAAGACTCTTCCCGAGGGATGTGTCAGGAGGAGATACTGTAATTCCTTATAAAATTCTTTTCGAGAGATATGTCAGAAAGAAGATATAAGATATGTGGATTGTATACGGGTTGACGAACCTCTCATGGATCCTACGTTGGAAAGATTTAGATTCATAGGTGTATACGAGGATTGTGTGACGATCCCAGAGGTTGTGTGATGACCTTGTGCATCATCATTACCATCATCATATACATTGCACTTAATTTATTATGTTTATGTTATGTTGTATTGCCATATTGACTTGTTATCTATGTATTTGTCTTATCTTTCTTTACTTGATTTGATAATCTTGTATCTATATGTTCTCCCTTATTCTATTTATATGTTACATAACGTATACTTGTGTTCTATATCTTGGTGTGCTGTTGTAATATATGTGATATACATTAGAACTGTTAGTGCAAGTTGTGTGGGATACCGTTGTGGGATATTTTTTAATTGCAGGTGACATGCCCTTATTGTGTATTTTGTATGATTTATTTACTGCTTTGCTTGGTCGGACTGTAATACCTACTGAGTACAAGTGGATCGTACTCATGCCTACTGCGCTCTTTCGATGCAGGTCCTAGCTCGAGTGTGCCTCAGCTTGCTTGACTCGGGCGATAGTTGGAGCTTCCAATGCAGCGGTTGGACTTTCATGCGTTTGAAGTTCACCTCTACGTTTCTATAGCAGTTATGTCTTTATTAGTATTTAGAGGCATATTATTCCTTTGTGGTTATTTTTCTGATGTATTTGACTCATGGATTGTATTAGTAGTTGTTAAACTATTGACACCTGGTTTTGGGCATGATTGGTATTTTGGATAAGTTCTTTTCGCATTGTTATGATTACTTATATGGTTCGACTTCATTTTAGAAGCCTTACCTTGTGATATTTCTATTTTTTTATCTTTTGTATCAGTTTAGGTGATAGGCTTACTTGTCAAGGTACACTGCGACAAGTATCATCATGACCTTTAGTTTTGGATCATGACAAATTGGTACAAGAGCAGACAGGTTTCATTGGTCTCAATAGTGTAAGAATGAGATGTATAATAGAGTCTTGCGGATCGGTATATAGATGTCCGTATCTATTTTTGAGAGGCTATTGGATGTCTTTAGGAAACTTGACTTATTTTATTTTTTATCGTGCTAAGTTCTTTCATACCTTGTATTCTGAGTTGTATTTCACTGTTTCTATGTGAATAGTGTGGCTTATACTACATCTTATTAGTTGAAAGATGCGAAGAGAGATTTATGAAGGTTGCTTTTCAGTTGTAGACCCCGTGGTTCTCCTAAGATGACTTGGAGTCAGTTCATCGAGGCTTTTCTAGAGAGATTTATGCCTTTCAGTTTGAGAGATAGTATACGGGATGAGTTTGATCATTTAGAGCAGGGCTCCATGACAGTTTTTGAGGCTAAGGAACACTTCCATGCCCTGTTTAGATATTTCTATGATAGATTTTCCATTGAGTCTGAGAAGGTTTGAAAGTTCGTGAAGGGTTTGGATATTTCTCTTTAGTTGGCTACATCTCAGATAGTTGTGTTTGGGTTTCTTTCCAGAGTATAACGAATCATTTTAAGATGACAAAGAATATTCTTAGTGCATCTCAAGGAGGCGATAAGAAGGCGCGGTGTTTTGGTTAGTTTAGGAGTCAGACCTATTGAGGTAGAGATTTTAGAGGTTCTCGTAGATAACCATAGTAGGCTAGTACAAGTGACTTTATAGAGTTCAACTGGTGGATCTTTTAGTTCAGCAGTTCAGGGTGGCCGTTCAGGCCCAGTTGTACCTTCTCCTGTTGAGGCTATTTATAGAGGTTGTAATATGTGTGATGAGATTGGCCATGTGGCTAGGGACTATTCCCGTTGGTTGATTCGAGCTACTCTTATTTCAATTGTGATAGGTAGGGGTTCTACTAGAGGTGCGAGAGGTATAAATGGTGGAGCTTATGGTGGTGGTCATGGGGTCACCCAGGAAATTGGTGGTCGTAGTTAGTGTTATGCTATACTAGCCAGTATCCTCCTGTATTAATTCTCAGTAGTTGAATAAGGTGATGGTTAAGAATAAGTATCCTCTTCCTCGCATTGATGATTTATTTGATCAACTTCAGGGTGCTGCGGTGTTTTCAAGGATTGATTTGAGGTTTGGCTATCACCAATTAAGGATTAGAGCTTCAGATATTTCGAAGATAGCTTTTCAGACTCGATATGGTCATTATGATTTATTAGTCATGTCTTTTGGGTTGACTAATGCCCCTGCCGCGTTCATGGAGTTGATGAACCGAGTGTTTCGATCATATCTCGACTCTTTTGTTATTGTATTTATAGACGATATCTTGGTTTATTCCAAGAGTGAGGTTGATCATAAGGAGCATCTGTGGATTCTACTTCTGAGATTGAGGGATGAGAAGTTGTATGCTTAGTTCTCTAAGTGCAAGTTTTAGTTGGAGGGTGTTTCTTTCTTGGGTCATGTGGTGACTAAGGAAGGTATAATGGTTGATCCAACTAAGATTTTCGCGGTTCATGATTGGGCTAGACCTATTTTGCCCACCGAGATTCAGAGTTTTGTTAGCTTGGCAGGTTATTATTGGTGTTTTGTTTAGGGTTTTTCATCCATTACAGCTCTATTGACCAAGCTGACCTATAGGAAGTTTTCTTTTCAGTGGTCCAATCCTTGTAGACGAGCTTCCAAAATCTCAAGGATTTGTTGACTTCAGCTCCTATATTGACTTTGCCCAATGAGGGCATGGGTTTTACCGTCTTTTATGATGCTTCAGGTATTGGGTTAGGTGTTGTGTTAATGAAGGAGGGCAAGGTGATTGTATATCCATCTCGTTAGTTGAAGCCTCATGAGAGGAATTATCCTATGCATGATTTGGAGTTGTGGGCATATATGTTTGCCTTGAAGTTGTGGAGGCACTACTTGTATGGAGTCCATTGTGAGATCTTCTCAAATCAGCGTAGTCTTCAGTACTTCTTTACCCAGCGAGATCTTAATATGAGGCAACATTTTTGGTTTGAGTTGCTTAAGGATTATGACTTGACTATTCTCTACCCTTCGGGCAAGACAAATGTGGTTGCGGATACCTTTAGCCAAAATTCTGCTAGAATGGGTAGCTTGGCGCATCTTTTGACCTAGGAGAAGCCTTTGGCCTTAGAGATTCGGTCTTTAGCTAACAAGATGGTTGGACTTGATATTTTGACACCTGGGCTGTTTTGCCATTTGTGGAGGCTAGATTTTTTTTGATGGAGCAGATTCAAGCTCATCAATTTCACGATGTTGGATTGAGGTTGATTCAAGATAAGATGTTGAGTGGGGAGGGTAAGGAAGCCTCACTTGATTTAGAAGGAGTTTTGAGGATTGGGGGCTGAGTTTGTGTGCCGAGAGTGGGTGATTGGATTAGGTTGATCTTGGAGGAGGCCCATTATTCTAGATATTCTATTCATCCAGGTATGACTAAGATGTATCATGATTTGAGGTAGCACTACTGGTGGGGTGGCATGAGGCGAGATAACACATTTTATGGCTGTTGCCTATGTTGTCAATGGGTGAAGGCCGAGCATATGAGACTTGGTGGATTGCTTTAGAGGTTACCCATTCATCAGTGAAAGTGGGAATGAATCACTATGGACTTTGTGACTAGTTTGCCTCGTACATCTCATGATTCTGATAATGTTTGGGTCATCGTGGATCGATTGACCAAGTTAGCTCATTTTATTCTAGTTTAGGTCTCATTCAGTGTTGAGAGGTTAGCCTATATCTACATTCGTGAGATTGTGCGCCTTCATGGTGTGCCGGCGTCCATTATTTCAAATCAAGGTCCTGTGTTTATATCTCACTTTTGGAAAACTTTTCAGGATGAGTTGGGTACTTGGGTTGATCTTAGCATAACGTTTCACACCCAGATTGAGGGCCAGTTAGAGTGGACTATCCAGGTTTTAGAGGATATGCTCTGTGCATGCATGATGGATTTTAGTGGCCCGTGGGAGCAGCATTTGGCTTTAGCAGAGACTGCATATAATAATAGCTACCATTTCAATATTGATATGACTCTTTTTGAGGCATTGTATGATAGGCGTTGTCACTCTCCAGTGGGTTGGTTTGATGTTTGCGAGGTACGACCTCGAGGTACGAACTTGCTTTATGATTCTTTGGATAGAGTTTGGGGCATTCAATATACGCTTAGAGCAGCTCTGAGAAGGCAGAAACGCTATGCTAATCTTAGACTTTGTTCCTTGAGATTTGGTGTTGGTGATCGTATTTTCCTTTGAGTTTCACTCATGAAGGGTGTGATAAAGTTTGGGAAGAGGGGAAAGCTTAGCCCCAGGTATATTGGTCTATTTGAGATTTTTCGTACTATTGGTGATGTGACTTATAAGTTGGCTTTGTCCCTTGATCTATCAGCTGTTCATCCAGTTTTCATGTTTCTATGCTTTGTCGCTATATTCCTGATGAGTCTCATGTCATTCGTTGGGAGTCGGTTCAATTAGATGAGCGGTTATCTTTTGTTGAGGAGCCAGTTTCCATTTTGGCTAGGGATGTTAGGCTGTTGCACCGTAGAGTTATTCCTGTGGTTAAGGTTCAGTGGAAATATCCATATATAGATGAGGCTACTTGGGAGGTTGAGTCTGATATGCGTAGTTCTTATCCTTAGCTCTTCATTAATTCAGGTATTTCTTTACCTTAGTTCTAGGACGGACTAGATTTTTAGTAGTGATGATGTAACGACCTAAAAATTTGATAAATACGTGAAATTTGTGATTGACATGATTTTCGGTGCATTTTGATACCATTTATGCGCTATTGTGATTTTCGATGGCTTCAAGAGCATTATTTTAGACTTATGAGGACATCTTTTGATCCGTGTGACAGATGACCGAAAGGACTACTTCAGCATCTCCGAAATATCAATTTTAGGCTAGGTAGACCTTTGGTTCGGATTTCGATGTACCCGAGCTCATTTTGACCTATTGATCGAAAAGTTGGAAAATTGAAAATATAGGTGTGGGACCCACATTTGATTGAAATGACTTCGGATGAAAAATCTGACTTTGTCAGCAGATCCGAAATGTCATTTTTTGGGTGTTAGAATAGTTGGTATGATTTTACGGCTTTTAAATGTCAATTCGACCCTCGTTTTTGAAAATTGTGATTTTGGATTTCGGGGGTCAACTTTGTGAAAATGATGTTTTTATAAAAATCTGATATTGCCATTGCATTTGAAATGTCGAATTTAGTATGGTTTCATAGTTCATTTGCATGTATCGGACTCTGAACGAATCTCGGGCACCATATCGAAGTCCGTATTGGACTAAATAAAACAGCTTTTTTGCAAAAGCTGTGCAGAAAAATCTTCACTATTTATACTAGTTTTTGGGCCTATTTTGCTCATTTTTCATCTTGTCTCTTGAGAGTTAAACCCTAGTGTGGGATCTTAAAAGTGAAGCTTGTGGGAGCTTAAAACCCTATTTCTTGGTTTTATTACGGATGTAAGGTAAGAATTCATCCTTTACTTAGTAATTTCGTGTTTAATTTTTCAAAACCCTAAAAATCTCAGGTCTTGATTTTGAAACCCAATTTTACTTCTTTTCACTTGCATAATATTTTTATCTTATAATTACTAGTTTTTCATCAATTTAAAATAACTCTGTTTCTTAATTTTAACCCGAATTTCAAAGATTTTACCCGATAAAACTAAAAAATGGTTTCTCTTCTATTTGAACCTCGTTTTTGACTCAATTTGACTTGGATTTTCAGCTGTAGGTTCCTAAAAATATGGGAAACACGCTTTTAAAGTAAATTTTCAGTTTTGCCCTTCTTTTTCAGAAACCTGTTTCGGGGGTCAGTTTTGATCGTGAATCAAAAACAGTCAATATGAGTGTCGTTAGTTTTGATTTGACTATAAATTTCATATTTGATGTTTTTAGTGGAGTTTGGGATCGTTCGTGAAAAGTAAGGTCGTGGGTTCAAAGTTTAGCGGACCGATTTTGACTTTTGACGTAGGATATGACTTAACTCTTTCAGACTGGGCTGGTTAGTAAATGATGGTACAAAATGCACGTTAAGGGTAGAAACTAATCATGAAAAATAGCTATCTATATGTTGTGCTATGCGAGGGGCCTATATGTGATATAATTGTCAAAATTGAGATATTAGGTGATATGTGGGACCGTGAAGGACCCTATGTGATATTGATAGCCTTGAATACATATGAATAATTGTACTGGATTTTTAAAATGTTTATATTATGGTACCATTGGTGTATTGTGATTATATTCATACTTTATTGGCATATGAGACATGCGAAAATTCATGGATGAAACAAAAATAATGATTGAATATTGGCTCATGTGGTTGTGGAAATATATCATTATGGTTGTTTGTGGAAATATATCATGTGGTTGGTTGTGGAAATACTCATTGTGATTATTTGTAAGCATTACATCTTCATATCATACCCATTCATGAAACATTGGTACCACCGTGGCAACATTTGAGAAACATTGCCAACACCTTTTAAGACCCTTTTCAAGGGATGTGTCGGGAGGAGATACTGTAATACCTTATAAAACTTTTTTCAAGAGATATGCTGGAAAGGAGATATAAGATATGTAGATTGTGTATGGGTTAACGAACCCCCCATGGTTCATACGCCGAGAAGCTTTATCTCCGTAGGTGTATACGAGGATTGTGCGGCGATCCCAGAGGTTGTGCTACGACCTCGTGCATCATCATCATCATATATATTGCACTTACTTTATTATGTTTATGTTGTGTTGTATTTCCATATTGACTTGTCATATATGTATTTGTCTTACCTTTTTTAACTTGTATTTGATGATCTTGTATCTACATGTTCTCCTTTATTCTATTTATATGTGACATAACGTATACTTGTATTCTATATCTTGGTGTGTTGTTGTAATATATGTGATATACATTAGAACTGTTAGTGCAAGAGGTGTGCGCTACCGTTGTGGGGCATTTCTGATTGCAGGTTACGTACCCTTATTGTGTATTTTGTATGCTTTCTTTACTACTTTGCTTGGTCGGCCTATGATACCTACTGAGTACAAGTGGACTGTACTCATGCCTACTGCGCCCTTTCGGTGTAGGTCTTAGCTCGAGTGCACCTCAGCTTGCTTGACTCAGACGATTGTTGGAGCTTTCAAGGTAGCGGTTGGACATTCATGCGTTCGAAGTTCACCTCTATCTTTCTATAATAGTTATGTCTTTATTAGTATTCGGAGACATATATTATTCCTTTGTGGTTATTTTTATATGTATTTGACTCCTAGATTGTATTAGTAGTTGTTACACTATTGACTCCTAATTTTGGGCATGATTGGTATTTTTGATAAGTTTTTTTCGCATTGTTATGATTACTTATATGGTTCGACTTCATTCTAGAAGCCTTACCTTGTGATATTTTTGTCTTTTTATCTTTGGTATCAATTTGGGTGATAGGCTTACTTGTTAAGGTACGCCGCGACAAGTGTTATCATGAACCTCAGTTTTTGAGTCGTGACAACTGCCATGTAAAATTATCGAGTTTTGTTCTATTAATGTGGGCTTAAAGTTTTATTAGGAAAAGAGTTAATTAAGGGATGCCAAAAATCATTAATAAAATCATTATCCGCTTAATTTGTTTAGGTCTATGGGAGTTAACGATTCAAATGTTTGCTCATTTCGATGATGAAAATTGTTTTTGTAAAATGCTACTCCCTTCTTTTCTTTTTATATGCACTTTTGAAATTGGCACACTCTTAATAAATTCCTAACTCCTATAAATTTAAAAGTAATTTACCAATATACCCTTAATCAAGTTGGCATGAATTAATTAAATACATTGAAAAAAAGACCAATTAATGATCTTGATAATTTGGACAAGGGAATAATGGAAAGATTTTGATCAAACTATTCTTGAAAGATTAAAAGAGCATTGATTTAGGAATATAAGCACAACCAAAAGGAAACATATGAGCATATAAAGGAAAATGGAGGGAGTAAAGTCACTGTTAATATATACTCCCTTCATTTCTTTTTACATGTCACATTTTTTGTTTGTACAACCCTTAAGAACTTAAGTATTTTTACCATTATAACTTTATTTAATTTCTTCAATCATCTCTCTTTAATTAATGTTATATAGGATCTTTCTTCAACAAATAAAATGTGTGTAAAGGATAAAATGAGAAAAATATACTTAACTATATCTTGGTTTTTTTAAAATGATAAGTATTGTGGAACATTTATTTTTAACAAGGATCACAAGTATTTAGATACTGAGAGGGTAATTACGGGAAAAATAGTTATTTTAAAACAATCTTATTAGGTTATTAGTTTAACCATTATCCAAAATAATTAAATCGAAAACTAAACTTTTTTGTTTTTGCTTTTCGAATTGAGAGTCGAAATCAAAGTCCTCACAGTTATCTAATGATTTAAGAGAAAGAAAAAGTCTGTAGAGAGATGAAAGAGGAATATGAAAATGGATGAAAGAGTGATAAGCTACTATGTATTTTATTTTAATTGGAATTTTTTCTTTAAAAATAAATTATATCAATAGGAGCGATCAAATCATCTGAAAAGATCATTAGAAACGATTGTTTATAAGTTGTCATTGAATATTTGGAGTCAATTTTTTTGGTATTAGCAAAAAATGATAATTGAGAATTAGCGATGCCTATTAGTGGATACCTAAAATAATTCATTACTAAATATTAGATTTTGTAGCAACATCAAATGCTGCCACAATATGCATTTTTTGTTGCAACTCATAGGGTCGCCCCTAAATATTGCCACAATAACTGTTGCTTCTCGTAGTGACATATCAATAAAAAACTAATTGACTTGTCACAAAAAAAAACTGATTAACTGTTTATTATTGATAAAAAACCACATTTTTATCAAGTTTGAGTGTTTATTATTGCAAACTGAATAAAAAATTCACCCAAGAATACAAGTAAATCATTAGATAGTGATTAATAATTTATAAGAGTTGTAAGAACACTAACATTTATCCATAGAAATAACTTTTGAAGAAGATAAGATATTCAAAATCTTGAAGATGCTCTTTTTTTTTTTTTTTTTTAATCTGAGATGGAGATAAAAAGAAAAGAAATATTATGATCTATTTTAGGGATCATGCATATTTAACGCTGTGAAATGCCTCTTCACATCAAAAAGTGTCTTTTCCAATAAGCCTCCATTAGATATTTAGAAAAGGTCCATAAGTTATCTGTAATTTCAATTAAACCAATACCAATAGATATTTATTTTTAGACCCAAAAAACTTTAATCCTTTATTAGATCAACACATCTATGTATAATATATTAATATGTGAGTTCAAAAAATAAAAATTATAAACAATCCCCACTTGGACCACATATATTCCTAAATAATCATACATAGATGATACTTTAGTGCACACAAAACTTTTGCTATCCTGATTTAAATATCTCAAAATAATCTTATCCATCGATGCTATCAATATAGAATCAAAGAGATTTTCGTAACACATATTCAAAACTAAATTTACTAGTGGTCACAAATATTAGGAAATTCCAATGACATAAATCACACACGAAAATTACATATAAAATGATGTAAGCCATGTCTATTTCCAACTGGTCATACTTTATGACTTGAATAGTCCAAAATCACTTTCTTATACCTTATACAATACCACAATAGAAAGTTAATATTTTTATTTCTTAGAGTTATCAATAAATACATGAAATTCAAATTTCATAAAACTTCAATCTCTACAAAAAAATAGACTTTAACATATCAGTAGTATAAATAAAATAATAAACTCCCACTAAAATGGCTCATCATTAAATTTGACAACACCCTATGAGCCATGTGCCCATAAAACATTTTAGGTGGCAAACTCTTCGTGAGCAGATCCACAATCATCGAGTTTATACTAATACGCTCAATTGCTACAAAATGACTTTGACCCCTTTCTTTCAAAACCAAAAACTCAATATCTACTTGTTTTGACTTTGATAAATTTCGATTGTTCTTCAAATATAACTCAACAGACTTATTAACATAATAAACTTTCAATGGTCTTCTTATGTCAAGGTGTATTTGTATTTCAATGATAAAATTTCTTTGCCATATTTTCTGATCTGATGTTTTATAGTAAGCCAAAAATTTAGCTTCCATTGTAGAAGAAGTGACACGACCCGAACCGGGGCCTTATTGTGATGGGCATCCCAAGTCAAACCAGGACGAGGGACTACCCCCAATACCCAACCCAACCTTCAAACACATACCTGAGTCGGATGAATTTCGAATATATAACAAGATAGCGTATTTGTAGATATATTGACTTTGGGATAAGTCTATTTCCTAAACTAACCCAACCAAATCAATCCGTCCAATAATCAACCAAACCAATACAATAATTGATTCTAGAAATAAGTCTTAGCAGTCTCCATACTAACCCGAGACAATATAATATAATTAGATAAATAACCTAAATTCTTTGTCTTAATCGGTTTAGTAAATACTTAATTTACTTTGAATTGAAATATCGTGTCAAGCATTTAATTAATTTAACGTCAATTGCAATTTTTTTAGTAATGATGTTCTTCTTGTGTATGTTTTGTGTTTGACATGATACACACATGAAAAGCACATACACTAATCTAGTATATATATATATATATATATATATATATATATATATATATATATATAGTTCAATCAATGAGCAGGAGGAGTAGAATGGCCGGTTCCTGCATCATGTGGGGATACAGCGCCCGAAGACGGGTTAGTCAGTGAAAGCTAGCATGCACTCAGGTTAAGGATAAAATAATGGCTATCCTTAAAACCAAGTAAACAACCATATGCATACATACTTATATTATATATATGTGTATGTGCATATATATATATGTAAGTATGTATGTATCCGTGCCGAGAGAGGTAACTGGGTTTAGCATGCCTTAAAATCATTAACCTGGCAATGTGTAGTTTAACAATCCTAGACCCACCCACGGGCTATATGGGTCCAGTGTTACCTTCTAAACAGGCCCTGATGTATGTAGCCGCACGAACCAGAGATACCATAGGAGTAGGAAATTCCCGTGTACCCTTCGCTCTCCATGATACATATATACAAGTGTAACTTAGGAAATTCCCGTGTACCCTTCGCTTTCCATGATACATATATACAAGTGTAACTTAGGGTATTCCCGTGTACCCCAAAAGTATTATATGTGTGGTCGCCATGACCAATCCTCATGTCGGCAAACATGAGTTTTCAGTGTCCATCCATTAGACTTACACCTTCATGGTTAGCTATCACACCTCGCCATTATTGCCTAATTGAAACCATTAGACACAACCAAACCACCAATTCTATTTATTATTAACTAAGACTATAAATAGTGGTATCGTCATACCGACCATAGCTTACAAGCAATGTCCTTAGACATCCTCTTTAATGAAGGGATTCCCATGTACCCATAGATTACATATTAAGTTGCTTGGGGGATTCCCATGTACCCCGCAAGATGATCATTATTAAGTTTACTTGGGGGATTCCCATGTACCCCACAAGTGAATTCAATTAATCCATAACCATGACCACCAAAACCTTACTATATAACCATTAAAGACCATCCAAACTAGTTAGGGTTTTATTACCACTTTATACCATGCAAAGTTTTCAATGAAAATTCGACAATATAGTAAAAATATTCTCATAGGCAATTTGTCATACATGTTGAGGGCATATAGTTTTCAAAACCAAAACCAAGTACCAATTAACTATTCCCATGCAACCACATGTTCAAACCACCGTTTAAACATGAAAACCATAATTAAAACATGGGAAAACCATATCCAAACCATTTATAACCAAAACCCCCAACATATATTCAAAATCCAAAACCATGCCATAATGATGCCATGAAATCCAAACATAAAATATGCCTTTAGTTCAAACTAATAGTGAGGGAGGAGTAACATGCCTTAGATTACGAAAGTGACGAAGAGAAACCACCCTTATGAGCCCCAAGTTAACATTATTGAAGAAACCCTAGCCTTCCTTTACTTAAGAGCCTTGAGAGAGTTTCTAAGTATTTAAGATTAGAATAATAGGGTAAATAAGGTCCCAGAAGTGTTATAAGTCGTGGGGCCTTAAGTGGTTAAAAGTGAAAATGTCCAGATTACTCCCAACTTAAATTGTATAAAACTTTCACAGGAGGGTACGATCATCCCCCTAAACCGTACCCTAGGGTACGAGTGGTACCCTTACTTCATACCCTAGGCCTTTCCTTTAACCCCAACATTGTCCAACATATGACCACCATGGAAAATTCATACCCAATATTATGACTAGTACCCTAAATCCATACCTTAGGTATAATAGACTCCTCTAGGTTGACATAGGAAAACATACGATTGGTATTATATCACTAGTACCCTAACATACAACTAGTATGATCCATTCGTACCTTGGATAGAAACCAACCAACCTACACTAGTTAATATACGACCAAGACCCACCAACCATACCCTATTATATGACTAGTACCCCCTAGTCGTATGATGTCCAGAAGCTAAAAACTTAGGAAATTTTTAAGAATCAAAACCCAAAGTGTTTCAATTCTCCCCCGCTTGGATCATTCATCCCTAAATACTGGAACAAGGTAGTACAAATATGATTTACACCCCAACACCTCGACTCTAACCTTTAACTAAGTTAGAAAACAAAGATGCAAGGAAATCAATATTTTGTTTAACAAAATTTGAAAACAAAAGTATGATAAAGAGCACATACCTTCCGCATAAATCCCGAGAGCAAAAAATAGCAGCGGATATTTAGACTGTATGCCCTCTTCCGCTTCCCAAGTAGCCTCTTCCACCTTGTGGTTCCACCATAAAACCTTAACCGAGGTCATATTCTTGTTTTACAATCGACAAACCTACCGATCCAAGATCTCAATAGGGATCTCTTCATAAGACAGAGAATTTAAGATACCCAATCCTTCCAAGGGAACAACTGATGAAGGATTACCTATACACCTTCTCAACATAAAGACATGGAATACCGGATGAATAGAGTTCAAATTAGAAGACAACTCCAACTCATATACAACCTTACCAACCCTTCGCAAAATCAGGTAAGGACCCATATACCGAGGACTGAGCTTTTCCTTCTTCCCAAACCGCATTAGTCCCTTCATGGAAGACACCTTTAGGAACACCTGATCCCCAACCTCAAACTCAAATTCCATATGCCTCACATCCGCATAGGACTTTTGGAGACTTTGTGCAACCTTAAGCCTATCTCAAATCACCTTCACCTTCTCCATGGCCTGGTAAACCAAGTCTGGGCCAAACATATCCACCTCATCAACCTCGAACAATCCAATAGGAGATCTATACCTCCTACCATATAATGTCTCAAAAGAGGCCATCCCAAGGCTATAATGGTAACTATTATTGTAAGCAAACTCTACAATAGATAGACACTCAAACTAATTACCACCATAGTCAATCACACATGTCCAAAACATATCTTTTAATGTCTAAATAGTTCTCTCCACTTGCGGATGGAAAGAAGTACCCAGACTCACCTTAGTCCCCAACCCTTTTTTAAGTGACCACCAGAAGTGAGATGTAAACTGTGTACCACGATCAGAGATGATAGAAATAGGCACCCCATAAAGCTTCACAATCTTATGAAGATACAACCTTGCATAATCCTCAGCAGAGAAGTTAGTCCTTACGGGCAAGAAGTGATCTGACTTGTCATCCTATCCACGAAGACTCAAATCGAATAAAATTGATTTCGAGACCAAGGAAGACCGGTAACAAAATCTATGTTGATTACTTCCCATTTCTATTCCGACAATTTAATTTCTTGATACTATCCTCTGTGCCTCATATGCTCAACTTTCACTTGTTGACACACCATGCATTTGGCCACAAAATCAGCCATATCCCTCTTCATACCATTCCACCAATACATCTCCTTGAGATCATGATATATTTTGTCGAATCGAGATAAACAACATGGCGTGATTCATGCGCCTACCAATATCCTTTTTTACAACCCATCGACATCATGAACATATAACCTTCCTTGGTACTGTAAGGTACCATCATCACTAATATCCAATTCCATCACCATTTTCCCACCTATATCACCATTGATCCATAACAAGTTAGGATCTAACATCTGCTTCTCCTTGATTTCAACACCCAGAGATGACTACTCCACCTTTTAAACAAACACCTTAGACTCTGTCTCAAAATAGAACAATAAGAAAGGTAAATATTCCTAATTCCTCGTATCCTTTACCTTATAAGTGTGGTGCGCTACATACCTATAAAAGAGACTCTACTTGACACGATTTGGTAGACACCCAATGACACAAAACCTAGGCTCTGATACTAACTTTGTCATGACTCGAACCAGGGCATAGTTATGACGGGCATCTCCAATCCATCATGGACCGGAGACTACCCCCTGAACCTAACCAAATATCATACACCACCCAATAATGACTCTATTCCAAACTTATAACAAGATAGCACAAGATAAGTTCAAAGAATAAAAGATATGTCTATAGTTAATGGTCGACAACAAACCAAACACATCCAACCAATATCACCCAAGTCCACAGTAATCCAACAAAGCCTCTATGCAAAAAGGACCAAAAACCAGTCTTAGTTGGGATATGTTCCCAACTCAGACAATAATAACGATAATGTTAATAATAATAAAAACTCTCAATTCTAATCTATGATAAGGACCAATGAAATGTCTAAGTCTTTTAGAGAATAGAACACCACCACTTCACCACAACGAACCTAAGAACCGAGACTATCTACCTAACCCTGGAAGGAAAAATAGAGGTATCTCTGATGCCTATATGGCATGGGGATATAACGTTCAGAGACGGTTAGTGGGTTGATAACTAAAATGTAACTCAGGAATAAGGATAACATAATGCCATGATCAATAGTTAAAAATCATACAAATCTAATGCATATGCATATATATATATATATCACATACCGGGATATGGAACAGGGCTTAACATGCACTTTAAAACTTTAGCCTGGATTGTGTCTCTCAATCATCATAACATAAGAAGGAACCCATGGGCTATATGAGCCAAGCTCTCCCCCAGCTGGTAGGGCCCCGTGCATGTGGCCGCACGAACCATAGGGTATATATATGCACTATAGGGGACTCAAAACTCTCGGCATATCAAGGAGACTCAAGCACCCAATTATGTAATATAATATGGGGGACTCAAACCTCCCAATCATATGATAATAGTAAGGGGGACTCGAACCGCCCGATCATTTAGACCACCACATCGACAACTGCAATTTCAAGTATTGATCCATTGGTACCTCCACTTTCATGGCTCAGCTACACAACCTCATTAAGCCTAACTAAATCATTTATCACACATTCCCATTAATTAAACCATGATACATATTTAGGCATACATTGTTGGTATCATCATACCAACTATACTTGGAACGTAACATCAACATTGTCGAAACACTTTTACTAATTAGGGAAATTCATAGCCCCCTTGGTTCAATTATGCATTAGCTTGGGGAACACAACCCCATAAGGTTCAATTCAAAATCATTATACTTCATTGACTTCTCACATTATGCAATAGTTCAAGAGTAGTTTAATATGCATACTTTTCATGTTTAAAACTAATTTCGCAATATAGGGTTAAGGTCATTACCACTTGAAAATTCACAAGTTGGGAAATATCACAATTCCCTTAGATATTCACCATAGCCATGCATCCCACAAGTTCAAAATCATAATTAAAGCATAAATAGTCATAGGTAAACCATGGGAAACATTATTCAACAACAAATATCCAAACCCTTTAACCCATGTTTCAAAACCATCATAATACCATATGAACAATACTTTAAATGCATGCTTTTAACACATAAGCAATTAGGGAAGAGTAACATGCCTGAAATACCCAAGATTATGGAGAGAATATAATCCTTGATCCCTTGGATGACCTACTTCTTAGAAACCCTAAGTATGGATGCTTGAGAGACTTAAGAGTCAAGAAAGAATATTTGAAGTGGATTATCAATGAAAATAAGGCCCCAAGTATGTTTATAGGTCAGGGGTTATTATTTGGATAAGAGGGAAATATCTAAAATGCCCCTATTTAAAACCTGAAAAAATAAACTGCCCATCATTACAGGTCTCATAATGACTCATTATGACTCATCTCCATGAGTACTTGTCAAGACAGTGTCACCAGGCAAATGCACAATTGACCTTACGACGCGTATACCATGGCTTGTAATGGGACCCTACGACTCATGGGGTGCAGTCATAGTTAACTCAAAAACCAATTGGGGTAAACACTAGACATCATACAATTTACACAAAACTACTCATAACGAGTCCGTACGACTCATAGTGAGGCACTCGTACTCAGAGTGAAACTTAGCCATACACACCTGTATAGGCTACTATTTGAGTCTAATGACTCATATCCCTAAGTCATACATAGGACAACAACTCAAGCACCATTCATTGGACACCTTACAACTGCGTCATATGAACCGTCAAGACACTCTACGACTCATAGGGTGTTACACACTTCCACATAGGCAACCAAGGATAAAATTTTAAAAATTTTCAAAGACAAAAAACTCTGAGGTGTTACACACTTCAATATAGGAAACTCTATCTCTTGAGACATACCACTTGGCCTCAAGTGTTCTACCTTTACTTGTTGATAGACCGTACATTTAGCCATGAAATTAACCACATCCCTTTTCATATTATTCCATCAATATATCTTCTTCAAGTTATGGTACATCTTAATCAAACCTGAATAAACAGTATATGTTGACTCATGAACCTTAGTCAAAATCCTTTCCTGCAACCCATCAATATCAGGAACACACGACCCACCTTACTACCTCAAGATACCATCACCCCCAATCTCAAAGGCTATAACCTTTTATTGTCCCAGATCATCTATAATCTATATAAGGATAGGATCTAAAACCTATTTTTCTTTCACCTTAGCACCAAGAGATGATTTGACCACTTTCTGAACGATAACTTCCACATTCTTTAAGTTCAAAAGACAAACTCCCAAATTAGCTAGCCACTGAATGTAGTTCACTAATCCTCAGTTCTCCTTATCCATATGAGAAAATTTCCCTATAGACAACCTGCTAAGAGCATCAACAACCATATTAGCTTTGCCTGGATAACAGTGAAGACTCATGTTATAATCCTTAAGCAATTTGAGCCGCCCCTCTGTCTAAGATTTAACTCCTTCAGAGTAAACACATATTGAAAGATCTTATGATCTAAATAGATATTCAATGAACCCCATACAAATAATGGAGCCAAATTTTCTAAGTAAAAACCACTGCTACCAACTCTAGATCATGAGTTGGACAATTCCTTTCATGGACCTTAAGCTATCTAGAAGCGTAGGACACAACCTTACTATTCTTCATCAAGATAAAACCCATTACCACACGAGATACGTCATAATATACAACAAAACCCTCATTACCCTTGGGCAGGTTCAAAAGCAGAGAAGAGGTCAACTTATCCTTCAACTTCTCAAAGCTACCCTCACAAACCTCGGACCATAGGAACTTCACTTTTTTCTAAGTCAACTTCACTAGAGGAGCAACAATAGTAGAGAAACTCTTTATAAACCTACTATAATACCTAACTAAGCCCATAAAACTTTGAATGTCGGTTTAATTCATGGGTCTAGGCCATTTCTTAACTGCCTCCACTTTCTGTGGATCTACCTTGATCTCTTCATTAGAAACAATAGGTCCAAGGAAAGTCACAGCATTCAACTAAAACTCATACTTAGAAAATTTAGCATAGAACTCCTGATCATTAAGATTTTGCAATAAAATTTAGAGGTAATTGGCATGATCTTTCTTCCTTTTAGAATACACCTAAATATCATCAATAAAGACAGTAAGAAACAATTCTAAAAACTGTCTAAAAACAGATTCATGAGATCTATAAAAGCAGTCGGGGTATTAGAGAAACCAAATGAAATAACCAGGAACACATAATGACCATACTAAATTTAACAAGCAGTCTTGGTAATATCAACCTCTTAGATTTTTAACTAATGATAACTCGAACAAAGATCAATCTTAGAGAAGAATCTAGAACCCTGAAGCTGGTAAAAAAAAATCCACTACTAGGAAGAGGATACTTATTCTTCTCTGTAACCATATTTATCTGGCGATAATCAATACACATCCGAAGAGACCCATATTTCTTACGCATGGAAAGCATGGAAGCCCCACAGTGAAATACTAGGATGGATGAAACCCTTATCAAGAAGATTATTTAGCTGCTCTTTTAACTCTTTCAGCTCAGCCAGAGCCATTCTATAAGGAGAAATATAAATAGGATGAGTATCTAGTAGAAGATCAATCCCAAAATCTATCTCCTTATCAAGAGGGATCCCCGAAAGATCATTGGGAAATACCTTGAGAAACTCATTAACCGTAGGGACAGATTACAAAGAGGGCCCCTCAGAACTGGAATCTTTAATTCAAACCAAATAATAAAGACACCCCTTGGAAATCATCTTTCGATCTCTATGATAAGAAATAAGCCTAAGGTGTTAAGAAACTCCCCTCCCATTCTATTACTAGTTCATTAGGGAACTAAACTAACCTTTTGGTTCCTATAATCCAGTGATTAAAAACACAAATGAAGCCAATTCATCCCTAAGATTACATCAAAATCTACCATGTCAAGCTCTACCAAATCCACCAATGTCTCTCTATGAAAGATAGACACTACACAACCCTTTAGATATTTCTAGCCACAACAGAATCATCCACCAAAGTAGACCCAGAGAAAGGGTCAAAAATATCTTTAAGATCGAAACCAAAATGCATAGCCACATAAGGGGTCACATAAAAAAGGGTAGACCTTGGATCAAGAAAATAATACGTATCTCGAGATAAAAGTTATAATGTACGAGTAACAAAATCAGGAGATATTTCATATTCCTGATGGGTAGCGAGAGCATATAGATGATTTTGGCTAGTAACGGTACCAAAAATGGCACCCTTTGGCGCAAAAGTCGAAGAAGTGGCAATTTAAAGTTTTTAACCCCAGTGGCTAGCTTAACTGTAGTACACTATCATTTCATGTGACCAAGCTAACCATAATTAAATCACTAATTTCTCCATTCATCATAATAACCTCGATAAAATTGGCCGAAAAATCTACAAGGAGGATATAGTGGGGTTGACTAAGCTCTACAAGCCTGAGATGGGGAACCCTGTGCCTTAGGACCTCTACTAGCCCAAACATAATGATTACCAAGTGGCTTGGGATATGGAGCACTAGACAAAGAATATGACCTAGAATTTCCTCAAGTCTTCTTTTTACTCCACTGCTTATCATCTCTCCTACTAGCTTGCTAACCACTACCCTACTCTGAATACCTGAACTTTTTCTCCTACCTACTATATGTAAACCATAAGTCTAGTAATATCCATATTATTGTTCGACATTACATCCTTACATTCAAATTAGGAGCATGAGTGCCACCAACTGGAGAAGGACTAATAGGGACCGGTGGAACCCCAAGTGGGGTAGTGCAATCAGCAGTAGGGACCCTAGATCGGGTCTGCACTCTATAAATAGTATGAGTCCTCTCCACATCCTCCTCAGGTGGGGCAGAGATGCCAGGAGAATTTCTATGAGAATCAGATCTTTGGGGAGGCATGATAAGAAAGGTGAGCAAACCAGGAGTTAGAGAAATGCCATGATCCTAGGCTCTATAGCCCAAAATAGAACACAAGAAAAAAATATTCCTAAATGTCTTGTATCTTCCACATTATAAGTGTGGCATGCTATACACCTATAAAAGGTACTCAACTCGACACAACTTTATGGACACCGGAAGACCCTAAACTTAGGCTTTGATACCAAGCTTGTCACGACCCGAACTGGGGCTTAGTCATGATGGGTATGTCAAGTCCACCAAGGACTAGAGACCACTTAGCCTATACAACCAGAACACAATATAAATAACAGTGAAAGATAACCAAACAAATAAGCAAGATAAATAAGATATACAAAAAGGAAACTAGAAGTACAAAACAATAATCATTCCCACACTTTATCCAAAACACCTCTAGAACAAAATACCAAGTTAGTTTGGGACATGCCTCAGACTACGGCCAAAAACAGAATCCAAAATATAAAAAACAATAGATGGGATTTTAGTACTTATAAAGAAAGCAGTGTAATGTCCAGCCTTCTAAAAGATGGAGGCTCAACACTTCAACACAGACCAACTGACGAACCAGAATCACCTAACTCTAACAAGGTAACTGAAGATCCCCTGGGACCCTACATCATAAAATGATATAGCGTTCGAGGATAGTTAGTGGTATGAGCACTAACATGTAACTCAAGGCAGGGATAAAATATTTCTAGGTACAAAGCAGTTCAAAAACCATATGTGCAGATTCATAATCATATATACCAGATGTCGAGATAACGAGCAAGGCTTAATCATGAGATTTGAAACCATTAACCTGGACTATGTAGCTCTATTCATCCTAAGGGCCCCCATGGGCTATATAGGTTTAACTCCCCCTTTTGAAAGGGACCTAGTACGTGTTAGCCGTACAAACTGGAGAAATTCGAGAAAGGGCCAAAGCCATCAAGGCTCCAACCATTCCATACATATATATATATATATATATTACATGAACTATGCATACGATCATCAAGACCCCTACACCGGTAAACATGGTTTCCAAAATTGGTCCCCTGGGACCTTCACCTTCCATGGCTAGCTATAGAACACCCTTTAATCCCAACTTAAAATTATTTACACATTCTCATCCATTAACTAAGGAGTCTTTTAATTAGGCGTTTACTGTTGGTATCGTCATACCAAATAAAGTTAAGCTTGCTAGCTAAATCCATTATGCCATTCCAAAGCAATTAGCTAATTTGACACCAAAGTTTTCAATTTAAAACCTATTCATGTCTACCAAGTCCTTTGAAAACCATTTTTTCCATTTAGCCATTAATGCAGTGCAATATTTTAGAAAGGTAGGCAAAACATATAATTGTCCATATTCAAAAGCAATTATGTAAGTGGGTTGAGGTTAATACCAATTCCAAACTAAGAATCATAATTTGGGGGGACTCCACAACACCCATCCCATACACCATGTCCGTGCATCCAATTAGTTCAAAAATCACAATTTAAAGCATGAATAACAATTTCAAAACCATGGGAAAACCAGCCATGTAACAACCATTCAAAACCCTGAACCCATCATTCTAAACCAATATATTATAATCACATAAACATTGATTAAACATATGTCTTTATGAAAAACCAAGTTAGGGAAAAGATACATGCCTGAAGACACCAAGAAATTTAGAGAAAAAACTACAATTTGAACCCTAAGTACTTAATTCTTAGAAACCCTAGCCTTGCTCTTGACTTGGCCGTTTAGAGAGAAGAAGTAGTGTTTATGTTATGTTAACTGGTGAAAATAGGTCCATAGGATGGGTTTTAAGTCACGTTAAATAGTGGAATAAGGGAAAAAATCCACAATTACATTAATGGAAACAAGTAGGAAATATAGCTCCTAGTTGTTATAGGTCAGGTGATGACTCATAATGATTGGATATGAGTCATTGTATAGATGTGTAGTTTAGGCAGTGACTCAGGGGACCCTTAATATTTTGATCATGAGTCCCTTACTATGACTCGTGACCACACCTTAAGTATCATAGGGTCCTAGTCGTGATTAGGATAGAAACATTAGACAACCTTACCAGTTAGAATACAATAACTACTACACGACTTATATAGAGTGACTACGACTCATCGCCTAAGTTGTAGTATAGACAGTGAGCCCAATCACAAGGAAATTTTAAAGTCCAGAACCTGGGGTATTAAAAAATGAGTCGCACTACCTTAGTGAAATAATCAGACTAAGTAAACTAGTGAGAAAAATGCTTAGCATTCTTTCAAATTCATGGAAAAGTAAAGTCGATGCCATCACTGAAGCTACGGACCTTAAAACTCTCATAATAGATAAGTTAATAGGTAACCTGAAAACTCTTAAGATAAAGAATAAATAGGATCAAGCCAAGAAGGAGCTTAAGAAGGAGTAAACTCTTGCTTTTAAAGTTTCCAAAGGAGATTTCAATGAGGAAGAAAGAGATATGGCATATATAACTAAAGGGTTTCTCAAGATAATAAAGAAAAATGGTTGTTTTCAGAGAAGAGAAAACACAAGTAGATCTGCAACTGATAATAACCTTTATCATAAATGTGGAAAACCTAATCATTTCATCAAATACTATACAATAATTAAGATAGATAACAAAGTGACACGACCCCAATTAGGGCTTTGTCGTAATGGTCAATCTTAAGTCCAACCGGGACCGGACACCACCCCCTTATACCCAACCAACCAATACATATACCTTGAGTAAGATGAACTCCGGATATATAACAAGATGATGTATTCACCATGTGGTGAATTTTGGATAATCCTATATCTGAGGCCTACCTAACAAAGTCATTCCCACTAATAGCCAACCAATCCAACCCAAACCAAAACCATACACAAAAACCAAGATGATAATCAAAAGTATATATATATATATGTATATACATATATATAACATAATCAATCCATAACCAAGTCCATAGTTTTCCATACAAAGCCTCCAAATCAAAACCAAAGAGTATCTATTCGGGACATGCCCCAGACCATAGCCAAAAAACAAAGTCTATGAAAGACGAACATATGTAAAATAATCCATGACATGAAATAGATGCCTTCCAAACTATGGAAGCTCACTACTTCAATCCAACACAAAATTTTCCTAAATCCAATAAATGAGCAGGAGTAGTAGTATCACCAGTTCCTACATCACGTGGGGATACAGCTGCTCGAAGATGGGTTAAGGGTAAACGATAGTATGTACTCAGGATAAGGATAAAATAATGACAACCATTAAAACCAAGTAAAACCAACCATATTAATTCACAACCATATATATATACATATAACCAGTCCAGTAAAGGTGATGCTGGGTGTATTTATGAACTCTAGCATTACTATTCAAGCTTTTTTAGCCTTGTTTTAAGGATGATTCTTATGCTATATGTGTTGATAATGATATAAATGATCATTAATGTGTCCAAGTATGTGTTTTCAATGTTTAATTGTGGTTTCACATGAGTTTTAATTCAATTTGAGTATTTAGAGTTCAACCGAGAAAACTAGTGTAACTAGCTTGAGCTAGGTGTTTTTCTAGTCTATTGTGTTGAGTTCTAATATGTTTTAATGAGTCACTAAGGTTTTTATTATGTATTTATATGTAAAAAATTATTTATAATGTTCAAGGGTCAATTGAATCAAGAAAAGAGTTAAAACAATGAGTTAAATCTCAATGTGAAGTTAGCCTATGCTTAGCTCATGTTTCTATTTCATTGTTGAGGATGTTGTGTTATTTTGAGCTCTAAATTATTGTTTTTAATGATATAGGATGCTTTGTAATAGGATTATGATGTTATATTAATGATACAAAAGCTTTAAGTCAA
This sequence comes from Capsicum baccatum var. pendulum, assembly GCA_030864225.1. Classification (NCBI taxonomy): domain Eukaryota; kingdom Viridiplantae; phylum Streptophyta; class Magnoliopsida; order Solanales; family Solanaceae; genus Capsicum; species Capsicum baccatum. The sequence continues at coordinate 170,427,253 of CM061558.1, forward strand.
GTGGAAACAACTTAAAAGGGCTCGTAACTGACCATAGAAACACAAGATACAAACTGGACACCAATTTGGACCCCTGGAAATATTTGAGCTCGTGTGGAGTTTGTGTTTTTCCAATTAGAGAATTCTGTATTCCATTGGATTCATAAGGGGCCCAAAATGGTGATAAACTTCATTGCGAAGCCGTCTCAATTTGCAATTATCCCAAAATAGTGTCTCAATGCGATTGCACCGCTTAGCACGAATGACCAAAATCGGGATTTAAGTGCCCAGTTGTGCCCAGGATTCCATTTGACATTGTGGGATCAAAATTGGGATAAAAGTGCCGAACTGAAGTAAAACGATGTGAAAACCTAATCCAAGTGGGGTTATGACTTATATACTATAAATATAACGTCTTAAAACATGTTTTAGGACATCTTTGAACCCCTAGATCATTTGGAACAACATTGGAGGCTATCAAAACTTCTTTTTAGGTTTTTATTTCATTAATTTAGCTTTATTTTATGGTTTCAATCATTCATACAATTAATTGGATGTTGATTATGGCTGTGAGTGGCTAAAAGACTCCCTTTTCGGGGTTGAAGCCAAGAACATGATGATTATTGCTATGGATTAAGTTTTTTTTATTTTCTTATCAATATTGGTTGTTTTTTTATTCTTGTTTTAACTATTTTAAGGATTCACAACCCTTAGAATACATCCATTGTCAATCTTATGAACTCGAGAGAGGGAATAGGGTGATAGAACATAAGAATAAGTAGAGTATGGTTCTTGATGCTTTATATAATAAAAAACTTGAATTAGTATCTAGGATAGGGATGTAATTAGATACCTTACTTGATTCATTTGTAGGATGATATTTGTTGAGAACTTAAGTGAATTATTACATCCTCGCTCAACGATGTAGGTGTAAGGTTCAACTTAGGTAATAGATTAGAGGTTGGGAAATGATAATCACGCAATTTACTCTACGAATCAACAACCAAGATAAGGAAGTCAATTAATGAACTCCAATAGCATAATATGATTATTCAGAGTGCTTCAACCTTGGGTTTTCTCCTATTGATTATTACAAGATCTTTACTTTATGCATTATTTAATTTACTTGCAATATTCAAATTTAATTCTCTCTTGTGTTTATTATCGTATCAAGTGAATCTAAATTGTAAACTAAAATCAAATCATTGCCAAATCTAGTCTCTGTGAGATCGATAACTCAGCTTTCTTGAAGGCCACTATATTCCTTGGTAGACCACATGCACTTGCGTGTGCTCTTAGGCGCTTTCAAGTTCTTGGCGCCGTTGCTGGAGACTTGTTATTTAGTAATTGTTTATTTTATTTTTACTTTTAGATTTATTTGGTGATTTTTACACTTGGTCTTTATTTTGTTTTTGCAGGAAAAAGTTTCAAAGTTTATAAGATGGAAAGGATCGGGAGTGGGTACAACCAAGCTCAGAACCCGACTAACTTTACCATCAATATAAGAGAGAAGAAATCTTTCTTTCCAGAATTATGCAAATCCAAGAAGGCCAAGATAATACTGTTCCTATGGCTGAACAACAAGCAGCTGGTAGGAAGGTTAGGGAAATTGCAGTCCCACTTCCAATAAACTTGACTTCTCCAATTCAAAGACCTGTAGCTGGGGGAAATTTTGAGTTAAAATACAATATGTTGCAGCTTCTTATTAGTAGTGGACAGTTTGCAACACTTTCACACGAGGATCCACAAGTTCACTTGCAGACCTTCATTGAGCTTACAGATACATTCACTCCAATTGGGGTGACTCTAGATTATGTGAGGCTAACACTCTTATCCTATTCACTTATTGGGGAAGCTAAAAGGTGGTTGAATGCAGAGTCGGCCAGTTCAATCATAACATGGGATGACTTAGCAAGAAGGTTCCTCATCAGATTCTTTCCATCAAGCAAGACTGCGAGACTTCACAGTAAGATAGTGAGCTTTAAATAGAAGCCTAATGAAAACCTCTATCATGCTTGGGAACTCTTTAAGGCTCTTCTTTGAGATTATCCATATTACCAATAGTCTAATAAGGTACTTGCTCATACTTTTAAGAAGCTCTTAATCACAATACAAAGATTTTGCTACATTCAGTCGCAGGTGGTCAAGCATTGGAGCTAACTTATGATGAGTTATACACATTACTAAGCCACATAGCACAAGGAAATCTAGAGTGGCATTTAGATTCTAGAAGTGCCATGAAAAGAATTGCGGGAGTATTGGAGATGGACCAATTCACAGTCTTATCAACACAGGTTTCTGCCTTACAAAATTTGATCAACACAATATTCAACACCATGAAGTTGGGAGCAGGACAACCTGCAGCCACAGTCAATGCTATCTAACAAGCCGCAGGTTGGTGTGAGGTATGCAAAAATAGTAGTTATAAAGCAGCCATGTGTGCTTCAAATTCAAAATCTGTGATGTATATGGAAAATACTCAAAGGCTAAATTATGGTAATGACTACAACATAAAGTGGCAAACTCAGCCACCAAATCAGTCATGGAATACCCTATAACCACAAGCCCAATTGAGTCAATCAACTAGCAATATGGAGGAGATGATGAAGTAACTCATAGCTGATCAAACATAATTGATTAAGGATCTGAATAGTCAAAAGATAGAATTACAAAATCAGAAAGTGGCACAGAGAAATTTAGAGTTGCAGGTTGGGCAGAAACAATAAGCGTTAAATACCCATCCTTAAGGTGGTCTTCCCTTTGATATAGAAAATCCAAAGTAAGTCATGGCAATCACCTTGCAGAATGATAAAGAGCTTCAAGGAAAACCTCCTAAGGTAACAAAGGAGGTAGATGCTGAGGTAGTGACACAACAATTAAATGACAGAGTTGCTGAAAATTCAAGAAAGTCTGAGTACTTGGAGGAAAAAATTGTTGAACCAGAGAAAAAAAAGACACCTCCATTGCCCTTCCCTCAAAAGTACATAAAAGCAAAGGAGGATGCATAGATCAAAAAGTTCATTGACACATTCAGAGAGTTGCATATTAATCTATCTTTGCTAGATGTTCTGCAGAGTGTGCCTAAGTATGCAAAGTACTTGAGGGATATGGTGGCGAAGAAGGTGAAACTACAAAATGTGGGAGCTATAACACTCATTGAAGAATGTAGTACGGTAATGACATAAAAAATCCCCAAGAAATTGAAAGATCAAGGGAAGTTTGCTATCCCTATTCAAATTAGGAGAAAAGAAGTCCATGAGTGACTTAGGGGAAAGCATAAATTTAATGCCTCTATCATTGTCTAGAAAATTAGGCTTGGGAGATCCTAAAGTGACACGAGTGGTGATGCAGTTTGTAGACGGATCTATAGCATATCCGGATGGAATCATTGAGGATGTCCTCATAAAGGTTGATAAATTTGTTATTCCTGCTAATTTTTTTGTTCTTGATCTTGTGGAAGATGAACAGGTACCAATTATTTTACGGTGTTCATTATTAGCAACCAGAGGGGCTTTAATTGATGTTAGAGAAGGAACAACAAGATGGGGGTATATGATGAAGAGGTGGTATTTGATGTTTACAAAGCCCCCATTAAAAATCCCTTATATAAAATTTATGCATGATTAATATGTTTGAAAGGGATGAGTGTGGGGTGCCTAAGCCACTAAAGACTTCTTCCAAATACCTGATTGAGCGGCCCATTAATATATTATGCTTTTTAAATGGAATATTATGTTATATGAAGTATTTACAAGCTTTAAATCAAGTTTAAACAACTTAAAAGGGCTCGTAAATGACCACTGAAGCACAAGATGCAAGCTAGACACCAATTTGGAACCCTAGAAAGTTTTGAGCGCGTGTAGAATTTGCATTTGTCCAATTTTTGCGTTATATGTTCCATTGGATTCATAAAGGTACCAAAATGGTGAAACACCACGTCTTGGAGCCATCCCAACTCACAATTGTTCAAAAATAGTGTCTCAACGCGATTGCACCGCTTAGCGCCAATGACCAAAATCAGGAGTTAAGTGCCCAGTTGTGCCCAGGATTCCATTTGACACTGTGGGATCAAAATCAGGAGAAAATTGCCTAATTGAATGAAAACTACATGAAAACCTAATCCAAGTGGGGTTATGACTTATATACTATAAATATAACGTCTCAAAACACGTTTTGGGACATCTTTGAACCCCTAGATCACTTAGAACAACATTGGAGGCTACCAAAACTTCTTTTTAGGTTTTTATTTATTTATTTTGTCTTTGTTTATGGTTTTAATCATTCATAAAATTAATTGGATGTTGATTATGGCTATGAGTGGCTAAAAGACTCTTTTTTCGGGGTTGAAGCCAAGAACATGATTATTATTGCTATGGATTAAGTTTGTTTTCTTTGCTTATCAATATTGGTTATTTGTTTATTCTTGTTTTAACTATTTTAAGGATTCGAGACCCTTATAATACATCCATTGTCAACATTGTGAACTCGGGAGAGGGAATAGGGCGATAGAACATGAGAATAAGCAAAGTATGGTTCTTGATTCTTTATATAATAAGAAACTTGAATTAGTATCTAGGATAGGGATGTACTTAGATACATTACTTGATTCATATGTAGGATGATATTTGTTGAGAAATTAAGTGAATTATTGCATCCCCGCACAACGATGTAGGTGTAAGGTTCAACTTAGGTAATAGATTAGAGGTTGGGAAACCATAATCCCGCAATATACCCTACGAATCAACAACAAAGATAAGCAAGTTAACGAATGAACTCCAATAGCATAATATGATTATTTAGAGTGCTTCAACCCTGGGTTTTCTCCTATTGATTGTTATAAGATCTTTACTTTATCCATTATTTAATTTACTTGTAATATACAAATTCAATTCTCTCTTTTGGTTACTCTCGCATCAAGTGAATCTAAATTGTCAACCGAAATCGGATCGTTGCCAAATATAGTCTCTGTGGGATCGATAACTCGGCTTTCTTGAAGGCCTCTATATTACTTGGTAGACCCACGTATACTTGCGTGTGCGCTTGGGCACTGTCAAAAGGTAATTGGTTTTAGCATGCATTTAATACGATTAACCTGGATATGTGTAGCTTAACTATCCTAGAACTACCCACGGGCTATATGTGTCCAGTGTAACCCCTTGGACGGGCCCCAATACATATAGCTACACGAACCGGAGATACCTTATGAGTAAGGGATTCCCAAGTACCCTTCTCTCTCCATGATACTATGTACAGTGTACTCCAAAAATTCTCATGTACCTTATCGTATCATATATGGTCATATGACCAACCCTCATATCGGTAAACATGAGTTCCAGTGTCCATCCATTGGATTTGCACCTTCACGGTTAGCTATCGCACCCTGCCATTATTAACCAACCAATATCATTACCATCCAACTAAACCATTATTCCATTTAGTATCAATCAAGGATATTACATGTGGTATTGTCATACCGACTATATCTTGCAAGCAATGTCCTTAGCCAACCTTAGGGGATTCCCATGTACCCCATAGGTTACATTATTTAGTTTACTTGGGGGATTCCCATGTACCCCATAGGTTACATTATTTAGTTTACTTGGGGGATTCCTATGTACCCCGAAAGTACATTATTATTATTCTTACTTGGGGGATTCCCTTGTACTCCACATGACATTCAACATTTAAACCAATTTCATCATTTCATTCACTTGGGGGATTCCCATGTACCTCGCAAGGTTTACATTCAAATCAATTTCATAGCCATCAAGGCTTTACCATTTAACCACTCCAAACCATTCATACCATTTAAAATTATTCCAAAATATTTAAACCATTTATATCATTTAAACCATGTAAAACCATCCAAGTCCATTTAGGGTTCCATTACCAAACCATACCATGCAATTTCCAATGAAAGTTCAATAATAAAGTAAAAACATTTTCTTAGGTATTTTATCAAACATGTTGATGACATACCTTTTCCAAGACCAAAACCAAAGCATAAACCATAAAAATAAGGGTTAACCATGACCCATTTGTTAAACCATAACCAACAAGTTCCCACATATGCAAACCATCACCTAAACATGTGAAAACATAGTTTAAACCAATACCCAACCATATGCACGAAAACCCTCAACATAAGTTTTCAAATCCCCCATATATGGTTCATAATAAATGTTTAAAACACATTAAAACACACCTTTAGTTATATCTAACAATGAGGGAAGGAGTACATGCCTTAAATAAGAATATTTCAGAGAGTAACTTGACTCTTAAGCCCCTTGAAGAGCACTTATAGAAACCCTAGCCTCCAATCTTTGAGTGTATTTGGAGTGTTTTTGATATTTTAACAAGTGGTATGAGAGGAAGCCAAGGGTTTTATAATGTGGTGACATAAGTATTTGAGGTGGGAAATATCCGGACTACCTTCAGCTTAAAAGCTGAAAATCAACTTCCAGGTGGGTACGACTCACCCATATAAATTGTACCCTAGGGTACGATTTATACCCTAGTTCATACCCTACCCTTCACCATAGTCCCTTATACTGACCAAAATATGAGAACTCAACCCCAACTCGTACCTTAGGGTATGAGTGGTATCCTTAAACCGTACCCTAAACCTTATCTTGGACAATTTTAACTAGTCTAACCAATAAGCACCATACGACTTGGCATCATACTTCTCATATCCAACCAGATGATTCGTATGATGTTGGTTCATATCTTGGATATTAACCAAGCCAAACTGCTGCTCAACATACGAGTGATCCATCCCCAAACCGTATCCAAGGGTACGATTGGTACCCTTGAGTCGTACCTTACCCAAAAAGTTCAAAACCCAAGAAATTTTTGGGAGGGTCAAAGTTTAGGGTGTTCCACAAAGATTACAACAGAGGTAAAAATGAAAAAGAAAAGCAAAATATTGGGTCCTTGGTAAAATGAAAAGGAGAGATGCAACTGACTATGTTGTCAAACAAGCTTTTGCAGCATATAGGGACACATCTAGTGACTCGGATAAATATCAACACCCTGAAGATGTTTCATTGATGGTGATAGAAGATACTGATGATGTGTTTGACTCACTCTTAGCATTTATGGAAAAGTAAAAAAATGATGATAATAAGGAGGTAACATTTCTTGATATCAAGAAAAATCTTAATAATTAATCTATGAAAAGGCTTAATGGTCTAGATAGTGTTTTGATAGACTCTTTTTGTGATCTTACAAATTAAAATGATCTCAAGAATGAGACTCTTGATGTGTCTGAGAGTGAAAAAATTTCTCTAAATGTCAAAATCTCTGAGTTGAGAGAAAAATTGAGTCAAATGTCTTCTAAAAATATTTCTCTCAAAGAAAAGTTGCAAAAAACTTTTGTATATAAGTCTAGAGAAAAGAATGAAGCCACTAGTCTTCAGTTAGAGTTTGAAGAAATCTTTAAAAGGTCTGAAGAATTTCTTGCAGCCTCTCTAGAAAAAAATATTCAACTATAGAGAGAAACTTGGTCTGTGTTAAGGAAGAACTTAAAAAATTGCTCAACTGGACCACTTTATCTCAATTCTTGACAAATTTAACAAATTAAAGGTACAACACTAGATAATATCTAGGAAGAAAAGTTGCCAATACTTCCTATGATCCATATACAAAGTATGTGTTTGTGACTAACAATCTATTGTTGTTGTTGTTGTAATCTATTGTGCACACACTATAGTTGAAATGGTCATATCATGAAGGGCTTCAAATCCAGAAAAAGGGACAAAGAAAAACTTTCTAATAGGAGTCTAGTAAAAAAGCTTGGGACCCAGTCTTTTTGGTAAAACAAAACTATCCACGCTACGTGGTTAAACTAAAAGAGAACTGATTACCCCTTTTCCCCATTTTGGGAACACAGTCTCAAATGAGTTCCTAAATCTAGCAAGTGATTCTTTGTTCAATACAAAGGAAGAGAAAGTAGTCTGTGTTGGTTCATGGATAGTGGATACTCCAAACACATGACTGGAAGAATTAAAGACTTTGTCTCACTAAAGGCACTTCACGGTGTAAGTATCTCACTTGGAATAGAAAGAAACACAACATAGAAGGAACAAGATTGGAAAATCACCAAATTATGCCACTGAAAATTTATACTTTGTGAATGGTCTAAAATACAGCCTCTTTTACGTATCACAGATATGTGACAAAGGGAATAAAGTAAATTTTCTATCAGAAAAGTTTCTATCAGATGACTGCACCATGAAAAATCTCAATTCTGGTGAAGTTATTTTGAGTGTCAGGAATGCAAAAACATGTATGTTGCTGACTTAAGTCCAATATCAGGTGATAAACTCACGTGTCTTATTTCTCAGAGTGATAAACCAAATTTGTGGCATAATAAACTAGGACATATGAGCTCATCAATTTCGAACAAGTTGGTTGCCAAGGACCCAGTTCATGGATTTCCAAAGATTAAGTTTGTTAAAGATAAGATATGTGATGTATGTGTCAAATAAAAATAGACTAGGTCCTCATTTAAACAGAAGAAGCAAGTCATTACTAACAAATCGCTTGAGCTACTTCATATGGATTTATATGGTCCTATGAAGGTATAAACCAAAGGAGGAAAGAAATATATTCTAGTGCTTTTGGATGACTTCTCAAGGTTTACTTGGGTTTTTTTTCTAAGTTTTAAAGAGGAAAACTTTGAAACATGCATGATGTTTGCAAAAAGGCTACAAGTCAAGCATTATGGAAAAAATATAGGGATCAGGTTAGACCATTGAACAAAATATAAAAATGACAAAATAGATCAGTTTTGTGCAGAGGATAGAATCACTCATAACTTCTGAACACGTAGAACCCCTCAACAGAGTGGGGTTGTTGAAAGAAAGAATAAAATTCTGATGGACATTGCAAGGAGTATGTTGATTGATTTTGCTCTGCCAAAAAACTTTTGGGTTGAGGCAGTAAACAAAGCATGCTATGTTACAAAAACATGCTTGATCAAGTCAATCATTAACAAAACACCCTATGAATTGCTGAACAAAAAGAAACCCTAGCTAAGATACTTAAGGGCCTTTGGATGCAAGTGGTTTGTCCTAAATAATGAAAAAGATGATCATAGAAAGTTTGATCCCAAAAGTGATGAAGAAGTGTTTCTTGGATACTCATCTACTATCAAAGCTTATAGAGTCTACAACAAAGAGACTCTCTGTATTGAAGAAAGTGTTCATGTAATCTTTGATGAATTTGGTAGCATAAAAAACTTGAGAAACAAAGATGATGTGGAATTATAAGAAATTCTCCAAATTTAAAGACACTCCTTAGATGATGAAAATAGCAACGATCAAGTAAATAAAGAAGGTGATGCAGATCAAAGTAGTCAAGAGTCAGCGTATGATGGCATCGAGGTTGTTGAGGTACTAGGTCCCCAACAAATTAATCATGATCATAGTGATTCATAGTCTTAGAAGTCGCATGATTAGTTGGATGAAGAACCTAATACCATTCAACCTCAGTCAACCAAAAAAGAGTCAATTTAAAAAGGCGAGTGCTCTCATCCACTTAAAAAGGCATAATTCTTAAACATGCCCTTTAACTTGGCTTCATATCATATCTATGACCTCCAACTTTGGGTGTGTATAATTAGGCACTTAAACTTATATAAAGCTGAATAATTAGACACATATGTCCTATGTGGCATCCGACGTGGCCAATTCTTATCCTACATGACATCCTAGATATATTATGCCATATAGGACATATGTGTCTACTTGTTCAACTTTACAAAAGTTTAAGTGCCTACTTATGACACACCCTAAGTTGGATGTCATAAATGTAATTTGAGGTCAAGTTAAAGGACATGTTTATGTATTATGACACTTGATAATATTACCTCACCACCAGACTCGATTACGCAAATCAGGGCTCAAGTAAGGAATTTAGCTGCTTTTTTAACTTTTATATCAACTATTGAGCTAAATAATGAAGGAAAAACAGAAGGATATTGATTAGGTCAATGCAATGTAGGAAGAGCTGAATAAATTTAAAAGGAGAAAGGTGTCATACTTGGTCCCTGGCATACTAACGTAATATTTATAGGAACTTGGTAGGTGTATAGAAAGAAAAATGATAACCATGGCACCATTATTAGAAATAAAGCTAGACTTGAGGTTCAAGGATATAACCAGGAAGAGGGAATTGACTAGGATGATACTTTTTCCTTTGTGGCCAATATGAAAGCCATCAGGATCCTCATTGCCTTTGTTGCACAAATAGAATTCAAATTATTCCAAAATAGATGTAAAAAGTGATTTTCTAAATGAATATCTCAAGAAGAAGTTGTATGTCAAGAATCCCCCAGGGTTTGAAGATATTGATCAACCAAAACATATGATAAAATTGGATAAGGCATTATATGGATTGAAGCAAGCTCCAAGGGCATAGTATGAGAGACTTTCTAAATTCCTTCTTGCAAATGGTTTTAAGAGAGGGAAAATTGACAAAAAAATTGACAAAAAATTTTTATTAAAATCAAGGGGGATAAATTTGTTGATTATCCAAGTATATATTGATGATATCATTGTTGGAGCAACTTCAGACACCTTAATGGGAAGTGAATTTGAGATGAGCATGACGGGGGAACTAAGTTTTTTGGGGGGGTTGCAAATTAGGCAGAACCTCTCTCGAACTATGATCTATCGAGAAAAATATATCAAGGAGATTCTGAAAAGGTTTTGTATGAGTGATGCTAAGCCCATTGATACTCTTATTGGAACCAATTCAAAATCGTATACAGGTGAATCTGGTTCCTCGGTGAATAAAACCATGTACAGAGGAATTTTTGGATATCACTTATATCTGATAACTAACAGACCTGACATTATTTACAGTATAGGAAAGTGTGGAAAATTTTAGGTCTGACCAAAGAAATCACACCTAAGGCTGCTAAATGGATTTTGGGATAATTGAATGGTACAACAGACATGGTACTATACTATCCTTCAGGTGAATCTTTTGATATAATAGGTTATGATGATGCAAATTATACAGGGTATTTGGTTGTCATAAAAAGCACTTCAGAAATGACACATTTCTTAAAATCTTGCTTGATCTCATAGGGAACTATAAAGCAAAACTTAGTATCCCTCTCTATAATTGAGGCAGAGAATGTTGTTGTTGCTTCATGTTGTGCTCAATTCCTATGAATACAACAACAACTAGAAGATTTTCAGATAGTTTAAAAAAACCATCCCCTTGCTTTATGACAACACCAATGCTCTCAACATGGCTAAGAATCTAGTACAACACAAAAGAACCAAGAACATTGATGTGAGGCATCACTTCCTTAGAGATAATATGGAGAAGCAAATTATCTGCATGAAGTTCTGCCAAATAGAAGATCACGTGGCCGACATTTTCACAAAGGCTCTCCATAGAGACTACTTTGAGAAAAATAGGCTCAAACTAAGTCTAATCAAAATAAACTGAGTTCTCTATGTTGATCTCATCCTTTGTATATTGGATATGATTAGGAAAAAAGTATCTAGGTGGTGGTGTATAATTAGGTCTAATATAGTCTCATACTTTCTATAGATATACACTCATGGTGTATTAGCTAAAAGAAGAGGGAAGTGGGATAGACATGAAAGGAGTACTTTATCAAAATTTAGAGACTTAGTCCCTTCTATGAGATTAGTATCCTACATATTACTTTTTAAAATAAATATTGAAGAAAAGTCTTTTTGATTCCATGTGTCCTTTTTGAATCTCTAAACCATTGTCACATAGCTTAAATGAGTGAAATGATGTGTCTAATAGGGATCAGGCACGTCATTTGACTTTACACTCAAATGATACCCCTTTTTCTCCTCTTAAATACACCTTCTGAAATCATTCACAAATCTCTCTTATAAAACCATTAAGGCATTCTTCAATTTTATAAGTCAAGTTTTGTTCTTTATCTTCCTTAATATTTAAAAAAAATGTCTCAACAACAAGCCTTACTCCAAACTTGAAAAACCTTTTTCTGAACAAAATCCGTATTCACAAATAGTGATAGGTGCCTCTTTTGCATCTCATATCATTGAAGATATACCCTTTTCTTTAACTATACCCTCCACGATAGTCTCTTCTTTCTCGGTGAAAGAACTATTTTTAACTACTATGACTCTCTTCCAATCACCCATTGAGTTAGTCCTTGAGACTCAAATCGATCCTCATGCTATTGAAGTGACCTACCCCTAAAGTCCCCACTGAAGCAGGTACCTTAAATACCTCAGAACCTTTTTTCATTGATGAACACATACTCGATAGAGACTGGCCTAAGGAAAAAATAAACCCTCAAGTAGTGTAGAGGCAGGAACAGACTGAGTAGCTGATAACTTAACCCGCTAATCGTGTGACCCAAGGGGATTCCAAACCATCACATCTGATTTACCTCCAAAATTACCATTTCCAACATATAACAGAAAAATAGCCTCTACTTAAGTATCTAATCCTATTCTCCTATATCCAGTTAAAGATGAAGATGAGGAAGATGAACTTAATGATTTAAGTTGGATGAGAGTAGGAAAATGTGGGTATAAAGGAAAATATTAGATTATTGTTAATCCATTGAGGTCCTATGGAACAAGAAGGTAGGGAAAAAATTTATAAGTGATGCACTAAAGGCAAGCAAGAGGGATACTACTAGCAAGAGGAATTTGAGAAAGACTTCTGAGAAAGAACAAAAAATCCTACCCACCAAAGATGTTATACTAGTGAAAGATGGGGAGAAGGATAAATAAATCAATTTTGATGTGGCTATTTCTACTAATAGAAAAAAAGGGAGTAGGTGCCTCCAAGCCTATCAAATTTGCGATGCCCAAGTCAAATGTTATAGGGGCAAAGAAACACATCTCTATAAAAAAGAAGAGAGATTATACTTTCATGGGACTAGGTCCTGCAACTAACTCCATCACAACTGAAGCAGTGGTTTTATCAGCAGAGAGACTAGGTACCTTAAAAAAGATAAGGTGAGTGCAAAAACTTGAAAAGATCCTTACTAGAGAGGAGCGAATTTAGGTTGTCAACTCCCAAAAGGTGCTGAGGATAGAGTGTTTGATCCTAAGATATTTCATCAACTAGGCATGTGTGAGTTAATGGAATTCATACAACATTAAGACTAGCTTTAGTTATTTGAATTGCATGTCTATCACGACCTGAAGCTACCCCCTGGTCACGATATACTGCTTAAGGCCGCAAGTGACCTCGAGTTAACCCATACACTGGTACCTTCTAAGAGCACTAAATAAAGTGAATACTGAAATAACATGTGCGGGGTATAAACTGATGAAATATGGTCCAAAAATAGAATACTGATCTGAATATAAATAGCATGTCTGAAAGATAACTGATAATAACTGAAAGATAAACTGACTATCTTAACATCTAGTCTGAACATCTGAAATCCTCTAACATGAGGATTTTATGGTACAGGCCCCCAAAAAACTCTGACTAACTGACATAAAAGTAACTATTGTAAATGACTAAAATAAAAAAATATCATCCTCAATGAATGAGGAGTCACCACTGCTGCTGCTGGGAGGATGCTAATCTATATAAGGATGCTCAGTGAACTGCGCATTCGAATCTATGTTATAAGATAATATAGCACAGAGAAAAGTGTGTGATCATTACTTTGAATGTACTAATATTTGAGGCAATGACTACTAAAATATATGTGAAATCTAAATATGGGTATATGAATATGTAAAACTGAGAATGCAATACCAAGTATAGTATATACTGATATGATATGAATAACTGAATAATCGTTATCTATATAACTAAAATAATCGATAAAACTGGCTAAATAAATACTGAAATCTATCTACTTGGTCAAGCAACCTGAACTGAGATAAACTGAGTACTGGCTGAAACTCTGGGAGCTATCATGTAACCGACATAAACTATGTGAGCTACCATGGAGTCCATGTATGACCCATGTTGAGGAGGGTTGTTCTATCCTTTCCATCAGGGTAGAACCTAAACCAGAGTTATTACTAAAATGAGCCCATATTGGGCAAAAAAAAACTATCTCTGGCGAGGACCCTAAACCTATGGTGGCACGTAGTTTTTGGGAAGTAGGATGCACTGAACCCACACTTCCCTCTCAATGATAAATCCTACTCCCAACTAAAAGATACCAAAATACTAACTGATGCATATAGTGATAACTGATTTGCTCACATAAGGTATTTTAAAATTGATAGTGCAAGCCTAATCTGAAGAAATCATAAATATGTAAAACTGACAATTTAACATAAAATAATATTGGGTATAACAATAAAATCATGAGTTGACTGACTCATTACTTGAAAGGACTGAACGCAAGAAAACATATAGGTATCAAGTATTCATAACAATGAATTATTATAGATTAAAAGAAAAACACTTAAAACAGTGGCATAAGGTCATAATTCAAAGACCCAAAAACATGTGATATTTCAATAACCTGATAAATTAGATGAATTTCAACATGAGATTAATCAACTTTGGGAAGATATTATATTTATACAGTTTAAAGCATGAATTTGTGAATTTGACATGATATTGACCAAACATGACATGGGTTTTGGAACTACAAGTGTATAGGAGCATGATTCACATAGGATTAAACTATTGACATGGCTTGAATATAAACTAAAGAGGAAACATGGATTAATTTCATAACTTACATTGAACTTGATCATAAATTAGAGTGTAATTCATACTTGAAGCAAAAAAAGGGTTTTCGGCTCAATGAATGAAAGAAACCTAATGATGAATACCCCACATACCTAAAGTAGAATCTTTGGGGAAATCCTTAAAACTGATCTTGTTCTTGAGAAACCTTAATTGCTTAAGAAAGAGGAAATACTGTCCCTCTTGACTCTCATTAGTAAAATCAAGATTATGTTATGCTTTGGGGTTTTTGGGGTATTTTATACCACCCTTTGTAAAGACAATACAACATGGGTTTGGCTTTTAAGGTGTGGGACAAGACATAAGGTCCCTTGGAAAAACATGCAGGAAAACTTACCCCTAGTCATTACGACTTAGCTTGCGACTTGTAATGACTAGTTACGACTCATGGTCTGAGTCGTAGCATGGGATTCTGGGATTCCGGGTACATTTTGGTTTGACCATGACTTACCACCTAAAAACTTGGCGTAACTGATTAATAGTCGTAGAATGGATTTGTAGTTAGAAATTGAGGCCTTGGGTCCCACACTGGTCAGGTTACGGGTCTATGCAAAGACTAGTAAGGTCTGGTTATGAGTTGTATACTGTATTCATAACCACTGGAGTGGGTTCTTGGCCACACATACTGATGGACTACGAGTCCCTCCATGTGACTCGTAGGCACTAATTATGATTCATTTTGAGGTATTGTAGTCACTAGGCTCAAGGCGAAGGGATTCACTAGAGTGTTATGACTCATCATGAGTGGTAACATTCGTTACCCTAAGTCATAACCATAGCAGTCTTTTTAGGCTCCTAAGTAAGAATTTCCACTACTTCTTGGCCTTAGACTAAGAAGAGACTTAATTTATTGGAAATATAGCCTCATGGACTATTTCTTAGGAGGTTGAGAACATAAAAACTCAAGGTATTACACAGTCCCTACTATTTATGAGAAGGAGGTTAAGGACTTCTACTTTACTATCAAGTTCTCTGAGGATGGATTGAGTTTGACCATCATAGTGAAAGGAGTTGACATATTTTTGGAAAAATCAATTATGGGAGATATTCTGACATGCCAATATATGGAATTAGGTTTATGAAAAATCAGTGTTCCTTCCTTGAGTTTGCGCAGGAAGCCTCGAGAGTGGTAGAAAAGTCAAGCGCTGGAGAAGGAAGAAATCCCTCAAGGGGAGTTTTAATTATTATTCAAATGGGTGAATGAGGTCTTGTTGCCACGCTTAGAAAAATAGGATGTCACATATATAGTGGACTTGTTCCTTAGGGAGTAACTTAGAAAATTTGAATTGATCAACCTTTATTCCATCATGATTGAACACACGCAAAAAGTAATGCATGAAAAAGATGGAAAGCATGGAGTGCCCTATGGGTTCCTTCTGAATAAGGTGTTTGATCACTTTAAGATTGTGTATGAGAAAGGGGTGGCTACGACTTTTAAGAAGATGTTCATAATGGCTACTCTTATTTAAAACAAGTGTGTAGCTGGGAAGGTGGAGACTAATTCCTAAGTGTCTGAGCTGATTGATAGTAAAGAATGGATGATTGGAGATCTATAAGAGATGAGGGTGATATTAGCAAAGAGAGATATAAAAAATTTCATCTAATGGACTTAGTACCACTGATAGCCGCATCCCTCGCTGGAAAAGTTAAGAATCTTAATGCTGAAGTAAAAGATCTTATCAAGAAACTTCTCAATGCACATGCATCTGAAAGTATGCGCAAGGACTTAGTCCTCCGCTCCCTTTCCTATAAGCCTTCTCCCTTCTAAGCCCTATTATTATCCTATCCGTGTCTCATTTTATTCTAAGTACTTGTTCACGTGTGGCTAATTAGAATGACTTTCTCTTTTATTTTTAATTTTCATAATATGTAAAATGTTGTTCTTCATGTTTTAATGGAATTATCTCAGTCTTTGTCTACTATTTTCCCTTTCTCTCTTTGGCTGGTTAATTCAAGTATGTGTTGCCTCAGTGTCCATGAATTAACCTGCTTTGTATATTACTTTATTTGGTTTACTATTTTTCTTTTTTACGATGCCAAAAAAGGGAAAATGATATTGACTATAGAGACCTTAGTTTCTTAGTGATAGGGTAATCAGTGGATGGGGTATGGTGTGACAAGGGAAGAGTTTTTGTTTTTACAAGGACCTTGTCCTATGATAGAGGGAATAGTTTTTGTTATATAGGTACCTGATCTTCGTGACAGGGGGTATAGTTTGTCACCATCAAAAGGGGAAAATGATATACTACTAGGTTTTGATGATCTATAAAATATACCACAAAAGACCTAATTGGATGACAATCCAGTAACTATGGGACCTATTTCCAAAGGGAATCGACTCTAGAAGAAGCCAGAGTATAGATGGAAACTACACTTTTTGCAAAAAGTTGGTGGCACTGTAGTAGAGACAACCAACCTCTATCAATAATGTGCATCCTAGGTTTTGTTCTTTCTTATAAAAGGAACATCTCACAAAGAGCAAAACCTAGTTTTTGCAAACCAAGATCTCACAAAAGTAAAAGATACTCTCTTATGCAATTTATTTTTAAAAAGGGACCTAATCCAGTATGTCGTGTCTGATTTATGTTCTAAGTCTTTATGTCTAACATTCTTATTTTGTAAAATCTATGCCTAAGTTATAAAATTTAGTAGATTGTCTTCTTGTCTAAGTTCTTAGTTGAGTTATATCAATTAGAGTTTGTTGATTGAGTTATCTCATTGTTAGTCAAGCTTTTCTTATCATTTATTTGATGTTCACCTTAGGTAGCGTTCCTAGGATTGTCGACTAGAGTTAGTTGACAAGTAGGGAGCAATAAAGTTATTATCTTAGTGTTGTAGTATAGTTATTACAAGAGGTTAGAATTAAGAGTTTAATCCTTATGATTACTAGAGTCTATAGTCACGTTGGTTGCTTGAGTTATAGTGAAGAAAATGAGAAATTCTATGAGACAAATCGTGGTTTTTCCTTCCTTGATCAAGGAGGTTTCCACATAAACATAGTGTGTAGTTTACTTTCTGTGTTGTTCCTTTCTTACTACTGTCTTACTACATTTGACTGTCAAGTGACCTAGTCTCTGGACATTTGGTGGATCCCTATATTGTTGACTGTCAAGTGACCTAGTCTCTGGACATTTGGTGGATCCCTACATTTCAACAATACACTACAACAAATTTAATTATTTGAGATGAATTATTGTGTCACTTATAAGTCATATTTTGTCGCAAAATATTTAGTGTGAAGAAAAACATTTCGTCAATCAACCGTCTCCAAAAGTGGGACGCTAAAAGTAGACAAAGACAATTTAGTGCTTCGTCGCTAAAAATTAACTACAAAAAAAAAATCATCCCCAAATGTGTAACATTTATGACGAATTAGTTTGTCATAAATATATATATTTTTTGTAGTTGATGATTTGCTTTTGTCATTAAAGAGTTATCAATACTGACAAAATTTTATCGTCCCTAATTATTTAGTTCAATCAATGACGACATTAATTGTCTCTAGCATTATATATATATATATATTTCGTGGTTGACCAAATATATTTTCGTCACTATTGACAACTTTTTGTATACGACAAAAAATTTCATCCTTAAATGTATGAATAAGTGACAAATTTATTATTATAATAAAAATTAATAATTTTATAGTTAAATTTTGTCACTAAAAATAGTAATTTTTATCTACGATGTAGAATTGTCAATTATTATGATTATCGACAATTATGATTGTCATAAAATACAAAATTAATTTGTATCAAATAAAAAGGAAGATATTGAGATAGATACATTTATCACTAAATATAGTCAAACTTATGACAAACTAGATCATTTCGTGACGAAAATAATTGTCTAAAAAAGTCCAATTTAATCGTTGTTAAAAGTTATCTTTGATAATAAAATCTTTTGTCACCAATTACAAGAAAACGCTTAATTATTTCATATTGATATTATTTTTTTAAATTAGGATTAAATAATTTAAAAATAAAATTATAAAACATGATTGATAAAATTCATCTACAATCATACAATTAAAAAAATTAAAATTGTACTAAGGTAATATCTCGCAGGGCCAAGAAAAGTAAAACAAGTCCAACACAAAGGAAATCTAACTGAAATATAATACTAAATATTACTCCTATCCTAAACTAAGGCAAATATGTAGAGGTTTCTTCCAAAGTACCAATAACGTGTTGAACTTGCAATTGGTCTTCATTCAACTCTCACTTTTACACTCGTGGAAAAGAGGAGAAAATTAAGATTGATGATGATGCTTTCTGATTTGATAGTCAAAATCACACTACATGCTACTGCTGCTCCAAGCCACAACTAGAATCCATTAAACATGTAATTAGGAAAAGTAAGGCTGCCCAATAAGTAGATAAATACTATCCAGTAAACACATCAAACTTCTATAGTAACAATAATGACATACCCAGTTTATTTCCACAAAGTGGGGTTCGGAGAGGATAAAGTGTACTCAGTCCATATCACTAGCTTAAATGAAATATATAACAACATACCCAATGTATTCCTACATAGTGGGGTCTGGAGATGGTAATGTGTACGCAGTTCATACCACTACCTCAGATGAAGTAGAGAGGTTGTTTCCGATAAGCCTGTGGTTTAAGATAGATAACAGTATAGAAAAAAACAAATATAAAAGCACGCAATAACATGGTATAACACACTGCTAGCTAATACAAGAAAAAAATCACAAGATAATACTATAAACTATCTATTCGAAATCGTAGACATCACCAAAACACCCAAATCATACTTGATTGCAAAATTGTCAGAGGATTTGTTAGCACAACTACTGGAGAAACTAGCATAATAATGTAAGAAAAATGTTGTATGTAAGTGGATAACTCTTGTAGAAACAACTTCAAGTAAACTTGCTCTATCTGCCACATATCACTTACCCATTGACTCATCTCTGGAAAGGAAAAATACAATCTGGGTAGGGACCTTATAGAGTATATGCCAAATGTTGCTACACCTTTTGATAAATATCATATGCTGCTATTTTGAGTGTGTGGAAATAAAGTCATACTTGATGGACAATTTATTGATTTAAGTATCAAGGAAAAATCTTTACATAAGAAAAAGTTGGGGTAAAATTTTAAATTCCTAAAATTCAAAAGATTCACAACCAATAGGGCCAATTAACAATAGCACAATTGTTATCAAGTAGCTTTTGCATTTGGTATAATCAATTTAGACGCTTTCCCTTTTGAAATTTTCAATTTTCTACAGAAATTTTAATGTCCCTCTTTAAATAAAACAACATAAATCACTAAATAAAATGTCAGTATTTCATCCACAAAACCTGCTCACTCAAGTGGAGTTTCATGTTTCATTCAATTTGTTGAAGCAGAGTCAAACTAACACATATGCTTAGCCATTATCTCATCAAAAGGGCATCTAAATATTTTTCTTTAAGTCCACTCAGTCTATTTTCATCCAATTAAATAAGTACAGTAGCATGTTATGTTAAGAAAGAACAATCAAGTTGAATTCAGCATTGGAGTTCATATGGGTTAAGCAGTTCTAAATACTTCTCGGCCAAAGTATTAAGCAGTCACACATCAACAACATTTAGGTTCAACGGTACTTTTTTTGGATAAGGTCAATTTTTATTTTAAAAAAAAACTAAGATGGTACAGAGAAGTACAAAAATCCAACAACATCAGAAAATATTAGCATATCAAGTAAACCGCCCAGTAAGCTAAGGAAATCCATGTTTTTAGGTTCAACTAATTTTCTTGAGTAAAATAACTCAATGGACAAGTGTGAAAGACAGGTTGAATTCATCCAGTTCTTCCAAAGTAGTCTGTAATCCTTTTATAATGTTCAGAAAGTTTATCAACTTTTATCATCTTATCTTGATTTTAAATCGAAAGCTTGAATCTCTCAATTGGAGCTGCAACTATCTTATACACAGCTACAAACCATCAAAAGGTAAAATTGATACTGGTCAGGTATAAGAGAAAGGGGTTACACCTGACACTTTTGCTAATAATGAAGTTACTGGCTATATTGAAAACAAGAAGGTTAAACCCCTTCCTTTGGTATTGGTAATGCACCATCTTTTACTGAAGCTTTAGTTGGCTGCCCGAATCAGACATGTAAGAATGGAAAGGGCACTATGGATACTCCTAAAATCCCATAGAACAAATAAGTAAGAAGAAGAGAGAAGCAATAAAAAGGAAGTAGGAAAAAGTAAAAGAGGAGAAGACACTCTCCCCTAATATAAGGTGGCATAATCATAACCATGTAATGGAAAACATACAACAAAAAAATCCTTAATGTCGAAAACTATATAAAAAATATCAAATAAAAACATCAAAAAGACTCCTTTAAATGATAACTATAAGACCAAATTGTATTGTTAACATTATTAAAGCAACTAATAACGACATTATCATCGAGAGAAAAAAAATCACAAATAAAAATAAAATCTTTATTTGTTACAAGAAAACTACATGTAAAACTTTAATTTTAACAACTCTACCAGCAGCAGACCCATCAAGAATATGTTGGAACACGCTGATGCACATAATTTATATATTTAATAAAGAGATATTAAATAGAACTTATCATATAAATTTATGTTACCTCTAACCTTGACGGTGATGGGCTAACAAGAAGTTGCATTTTCTTAAGCATTTCCTCTTGGCATGCCGCTACGGTATTCAATTGAGAATTTAATGCTTTGATCTACGACTGCTGGTCTTGTATCTATGATTACTGGCTTTCTACCACAATTTTAACTGTATTTAATCATTTTTGTAACTCATTTTGGGCACTAGCAGCTTCCAATTTCGACTTTTCGAGGGAGTTTTCTAACTCTGCCTTTGTGTTGCCCTTGTAGTATTAGGTTTAGGACCATAACCAAGACGTTTTATGTACCCTGACTTTTTACTAAGTACAACATTCAAAATTTCATCAATAGTCATGGAAGACTCTCCAGAAGTATATAGAGTTTTCAAATCGTTCATGTTGTTCTGCATAAAATAATAAAACAATTAAAGGAGAAGACATAAAGAATATCAAATAAATGCAATGGTATGTTACTAAAATATTAAATTTTTACATAGTTAGTCTTAGCTTCTTCAAATGACCACTCTTTTACACTCATGTAATGAGTATACTTGTAGAACTCAATTCTGTCAGACTCTACACCTTTA
Organism: Capsicum baccatum var. pendulum; assembly: GCA_030864225.1. Lineage (NCBI taxonomy): Eukaryota > Viridiplantae > Streptophyta > Magnoliopsida > Solanales > Solanaceae > Capsicum > Capsicum baccatum. The sequence continues at coordinate 170,449,131 of CM061558.1, forward strand.
GATTCCTTTTCACCCTATATAACAAGAAAACAATATGAAATAGTGTTAAGAGATATTTGACTGAAATGGGATACAACTTACATACCTATTCTCTTATTTACCAAACAACACAATATTAAATAGTATCGAAGTGTCACTAGTAAAAAAAATAAAAATGGTATAACTTACAATTTTAGCATGAGCTGCTACAAATGTTTTTGATCCCATGAAAATGGTTAGATTTAAGCTTAGTTCGATTGACCTTTTTTATTTCGCATTGTTTCTACAAAGAAAATATAAACATAATAACTTAAATAACAACAAAAATACATGAACATAAATTACCTTGTGCTCTGGATTGTTCCACATGTCACAAAGCTTATTCCAATTATCTGAGGTCCACTGTTCGATTTTTATTTTACGAGCCTCTTCTATGGAGTGTGCACTTTTAAATTTTTGTTTTAACTTATAGCGCCATTGTCAGCTTCTATTTTTAGTATATCTTCATAACTATCTTTCACATAATGCCCATCTAAATTAATGTCAAATCTCTCCTAAAAAATAAATAAGTATTGAAGAAACACACAAAACAACCAAAATCCCTTGTAGATTAAAATTATAATCATAATATCTACTTAGTACCTTAAAACTCTAATCCCCTTAAAAACATAGATTGTAGTTCAAGAAATCTGTACCCAATATTTGAAATCTATAGGTTCAGATTATAGTCCTTTTAAATTTATTGGGTTTCAAATTACTAATTTGTACATATTAAATAGATTTACAAAGTTTGGACCAAAGTTACTGGAATTGGTCAAACTCATACCTTTGTCTCTGGCTCTGACCCCGATCACTTAAGGTGGTTCATTAATTTTAAAAACCTTAGTATATATTTAGTTGTCATACTTGAACTATGTAAATATTATTTTATTGATATACTGTAATTAAAACGAATGCCAACTGAAGTTGGTTTAACTAAATAAATAGGTAATGTGATCTTCGATTAATTTAAGAATAGCATAAATGCAGAATACTTTTGTGGCATCTAATTAGTGTTGCATCTTTGTCCTTTCTTGTAAGTTCCTTCCATTTGTTTAGAAGTGGAAGAAAATTCCGAGCAATTATCCCTAATTCATTGGATAGTTTGGCTGATTGAATTTGGCTTAGTTGGCCTTCCTTTACCAATCGGGATCTCTATTTTCATCTTGCTTCCCATAGCCTTCTTCATATTTTCAAGTCCTTTCCCTCTAGTCTTGCCACGACCTTTCTTAAGCCTAGCTAAATCATCTGACAATGAAAAAATATCAATTCAAAATACCACCTAAGTCTAAAAATGACAGAGTATATATATAGATATATTTACACATATAGTAATAATACACAGGATAAAGACTTGAAATCTTTAAATTTTGCTTTATTTTATTGTGTCTTAACAATCAACTAAGTCAAGAAATGCATTGACAAAACAAAAAGAATATAGGAGAGCTAATAGCATTTCTTTGAACTATTAGAAGATTTATGAGCACACAAAACAATTATTTGTTGCTATGTAGCATTACATTTGCTCAAATGCTTTTATCACTCTTAAAACTTGGTGTCCAAGTTGGCCTTGTTACTGTCAAATGTCAATGATATGTTTTACTTGATTGAAAAAACTTGGTGTAAAAAATAGAGTACCTTTACAGTTATGTCTTGATCACTATGGTGTGTACATGTTATTTCATTTTAGTACTTTTGGATCAATACGTAATATATATATATTTTTTGAAAATGTTATTGATATGTAATATATTTATAGATCCTTTCAAGAAGGCAATGGTATAACTTGTTTTATTCCTCTGGATATTAGTAACTGGCTTATAATTATGCCTCGGGTAGAATATTAGTTCAAATTTTATTGATGTCGTAGTCTTCAAGAAAGTGAATCTAGAGTTCAATTAATCCCTCTCTTTCATAATAAGAAAATATTAAGATCGACTTAAAATGGTGCTTTACTTCCTGACTCTTGGTGTCAACTACTATTAGTAGAACTGCAAAGTTACGATTATTTTTCCTCTAAAAATGCAAAATCTCTCTCTTTATAAGAATGCATGGTGTTTATATATCTATAAGCCCTTCTTCCCTATGCACTAGTGGTGGGGGGACTAGGTCAAACTACCAGATTTCTGTGACACTTCTCTTTAGTTCATCTTCTGGATTCTTTGTGGGATATTTAACTTTGTACTTCCAAATGTACTGTATTTTAGATCCACTCTTGGTAAAGGATGAAAGAAGAGAACTGGTGAGTCATTCGCCTTCATAGATGATGCGTCTAGCAGGAAGGTGTATAGCTGTACTAAAATCTTGTACATAAACATCCATCCTTCCGAGAGAGATCAGAGACAACCAAAATCATTGTGGAAATTTCTTTGTAGCCTTGGGAAACTTTTAATCCAGATGGAGTAATCATCTTTTCGGATATACTTACCACCCCAGATTATATTTGGTGTCCAATTTGACATTGAAGACGTTAGAGGCCCAGTCATTTAGTCTTTCATTCATTTTGAAGAGGGATTGAAATCATTGCACTCTATTGACTTAGAGAAACTACAATTTGTGGGAGACTCTCTTATGATATTGCGGAAGGAGGTATTTTTATTGGCTCCATGTTATTTATGCTGATAGGATTTTTACTGTGATGTATCTTGATGTAAAGTTAAATAGGACAAAATGTTAAAAGCTAAGGTATTTATTCGCCTCCCACAAAATGTTAGGTTGGATAGCAACCTACAATTTTGGATTTTGTCGGAGCTCCTTAGACAAATGCTACCTACATAGTTGAAGGAGGTACAACTCGCACGTAGACAAAAATTAAGGACATGTGTCATACTGCTCCATATGTTTTGAGGGCTCTATTATCTCATTAATCAAAGGCAATTGCTGAGTAAATTATTTATCAAGTGGAGTTTGGAGCATTCATGGGATGGGCAACTCCCAACTCATATGTGGGACTACTGGTCAAAGCCTTATATTGATGAGGTAAGCCAGAATTTTTTTGTTAGTAATGAAGCTATCAATTATCCATCTTCCCAGAAACCTTCTTATCACATTCTTTTGGGCGCATAGGCTGGAGTGTAGGTCAATAGTGAAAGTTTACTGGATTTCCAATTTTTCTATGTTGAAGAATCCCTGAAGGTCCGAGTTGTTCAATAATTCAGTATTCAGTAAAATATTTATGTGATTTTAGGGTGTAACATCGCATACGATATCTGATACGTATATAAAACTGACGAGTCCTTAGAGTATTTGGTGGATTAGGCATGGAAATAAGACTTATATATTACGGTCACAAGTGTTGCATATCATGAATGATGTTTGGATTAAAAGAGGATTCTTTGGGTGCTTTAATAGTCGGTCGTGTTGAAATGTCATTCCTTTCTTAATCTTTATGTAAACTTTCTCTCATTCTATTTCCTTTTTGAACACCTCTCAGATTTTTGAATGCAGATAGTTAGTACAATAAAACAAGTGCCAACAAGGTGTCCTCTACATTAATGGAAATGGTAGACTTCTTGAACGGATGAAAACAGCTAGAGTTGATATAATTGAACTTGACAGATAGTGGATATGGCAGATGGAAGGAAGCGACTAGGAGCCAATATCGATAAACAACAACTACCCTGCTGAATTTCATTCCAAGTGTATCGGTGTTGCTAGTAATCTATTGCCTGAGGGTTATTGGTATTTACCTGAATGTCTGATTGTCAAAAAGAAGCCCAGGTTGAAGTTGGCAAAATTAATTTGAGGGGCAGAACATTTAGGGGAACACATGATTTTATCTTAGCAACTAAGCTTAAACATTTGAAAGAAAAACTCAAAAGAGTGGAGCAGAACAAGACAAGGGAAGCTGGAACTGCAAAATAAAGGTAGAAAATAGAAAGAGGACCCGGTTCTAGGAAGATGTTTGGGTTGGGCAAGAGACTCTGAAAATCATGTTCCCTAATTTATTCAATCTACATTTACAAAAAAAGGTCCACAATCAGAGAAGTGAGAGACAATCAGGGATAGGATCTTAGATTTAGGAGAAATCTTAATGATTGGGAGGTCGATAGAGTAAATAAATTATTCAACATTCTGGAGCAGCACAAAGACTAAACTCAAGTGAGGATAATCTATTGTTTTGGTTACCAGACAAGCGAGGAAGGTTTACAGTTGGCTCAGCTTACAGGTGTTTTATCCTTTTTAAATTTTTATTTTAAAGAAAATGGTTTTGACCTTTTTAAAAACTATTTCAAAAATTCAAAGAAATTCTTAAATAATTATTTTAAGAATTCACAAAGTCGCCACTTGATTTTTTACAGAAGAAATATCAATAAAACTTAAAGAAATTTCAAAGATTTAAAAACAGAAATAAATCTTTGAAATTAGAGAAACTGAGTATGAGTTCAATTAACGCCCTGAGAAGATTTGTACGGCACTTAGGAGCATCCGTTTTAAAATAATTTACCAAAAGATCATTTTTTGATTAACTTAAAAAGGGTGACTAACTTTACGAAATGATTGCTTTGATAAAATCATTTGTTTATATACTTGAAATTGTAATTTATTTGGCAAAATGGTTACCTTTTTAAAATAAATATCTTTTTATGGAGGGCTTGGAGAAGGAGGATTGCCACTGATGACAATTTAAAAAGAATGAGGATAAATATGATTTCTAGATATTGGTGTTGTGATGTGAAGGAGGAAGAAACTATGAGCCATTTATTTCTAACATCCGCCATAGAAAGTTTGGAGGGAGTTTGCTATTTTTGCAAGTATTGACATAGAGGACATGAATTTACAGGAGATTATTATAGCCTGGTGGACAGTGAAAGCATCACCAAAACTAGAAGTCATATTTAAAGAAATTCTAGCAATTATTATGTAGTACATGTGGAGGGGAAGGAATACAATTAAACATGGTGGAGATATCAAATATGGGAATTTAGTGTGGCAGAGTCAAGAAGTGATAAGGAAGCTGGTAAAGAAGATATACCTATGGATTAAAATTAGGAAGGAGAATTAACCACAGGTCGTGTAGATTTTGAGAAATTACAAACCGAAGTTACATTATTGTAATGTGGTTTGGAGGTTCCCTGACAAGAATACTCTCAAATGTAACACTGACGGAGCAAGTAAAGGCAACCCAGTAATAAGTGCCTGTGCCTTTTGTGTTAGGGAAGATAAAGGATATCTGATTTATATAAGGGCTAAAGGATTGGGAGTCACAACTAATACTCAAGCAGAAATAAAAGCAATTAAAGAAGCTCTACATTACATGCAAGAAAAGGTAGTCACGAAGGTAACAATTGAAACTGATTTCATAGTACTGATGAGAATGATAAATAAACAATGAGAAGTACCTTGGGAACTAGTGGAACAAATTGAAGACATAAGAGAGAGGGTTACTACAATTCAAGCTCAGCTACAACACACTTTCAGAGAAGAGAATACATTTATAGATGTTTTAGCTAATGAAGTGATAGATGCACAAATAGTTAAATACTATCATAGTTTTTATGAGCTACCAACAAAGATAAGAAAGCTTGCAAATATGGACAAAACACAGATCCCCAATTTGAGAATCAGAACAAGGAAGATCAATTCACTTGTATAATAGTAACAAGCAGGAGAGTATGAGGCAGTCACAAAGTAAGCTAGGAAGAGCAGGGGGTCCCAATTACAAGGCAATGAGAAAGAACCAGAGGCATAGGAAGTGTACCAATTATTCTACTATGTTAACACAAGCTAAACAACCTAGCATAACGCAAGCTAAACAACCTAGCATAGATGGAGGTTTTCTTCACAACAACTTGATCTCCTCATCAATTAGGATACAACATCACCACAAAGAAAGAATTGCATGGTTAATAAGGTTAACAAATTCAGCTCAATGGAAGGAAATGAAGCTCAGCTTAAGATAGAACAACAAAGAAAAATAAAGATGAAGGATTTACATGATCCAGATGAGAAAGAGCATGATGACGAGAGGCGCACAACAGGTACAACACAAATTCAACATTCATTTCGGAGAGAGAATATGCCGGAGAGGGATGCTAAAGAGTACTGTGTACTTCAACAAAGAAATGCCTTATGTTTTAGCTTTTAGAAACCTTTCATATCCCACGTATGGGCCGGGTCAATATTGTGGATTCGGATCAATGGTTTACATTGGGCCTATTGTTATTTTGATTGTTTAAATAAAAATAAAATGGTCCAGCAATGGACTGAAAATTTCAATTAAAAACAATTATCATTTATTTATTCAAACGAAAAATAGTCTACTTGAAAAAAGTTACAACATATTTCACTTAGTCCAGTATTAATTTAGAAAAAAATAAAATGCAATAAAAAAAGTAAAGAAAAAAAAATTAGGAAATACTCCGCTTCATTCATGATTAATTTTTGAGAAAAATTATAAAATATTCTACTAAAAAATATTTTTTATTTAATTCATAATTAACTGCAAAAAGTTAGGATTCAAAAAAAAAATCAAGTAATGCTTTAATTGAGAAATATTCTACTTAATTCATAATTATTTCTAAAAAATTATGAAATATTATTTTCACAGGAATTAAGGAAAACATATTTAAACTAGGTGGCGCACTTGGATTTAAGAAAAGAATAAGCTTGTTTATTATGGGAAAGTGAATTATATAATTACTTATTATTATTATCATAATAGAACTGGTCATTTTATTATAAATAACACCTTTAAAAAACATTAAACAAGTATCATGTTAAAAACATTTTATCAATTAAAATTTACGAGAAAAGAACTAATTTTTTTTGAGTTTGAAAAAAATTACTTTTTAACCTAAGTGGCCCATTAATCATATGAATAAGAGAAAATGTCTTTTTTTTTTTTACTAAACCAATCATTGTTTTTTCTTTTTATGAATTACGTGAAAAAATTATGAAATAAACAAGGGCTTCGAAATAAATGAAATGGCAACACGTGGAAAATCACTAGGCTAATTAAGTAAAATTAGAACTAATACAAATAGACAATTATACAAGTGACAATTCATAAGAGAATAAAAGATTAAGGTAAACGTTGGGCCACTTTTGGCCTATCACTGAGCTGCCCAGCTTTGGGCTTTAAAATGGACTTTGATCATTTTACCACATGTACACAACCCCTATTCTCCACGGTTTGTATGTCTGGTGACCGCACAATAGTCATATATACATGAATTTTGGGTCTTCCATCTGTATACTAGCTCCCTTATGTAGGGTTTAGCTACACATCTCCTTCAACTTGACCTACCCACTTTTGCTCCTTGAAGTATCACTCGATGATATTGGGCTATCGTGAGGATACACAGGTGATGAAATTGAGGGCCCAATTGGACCCAAAATTTACATGCATCAAGCAAAAAGAAAATAAAATTAGCATACGCTCAACTCAATTATCTAGAAAAAAAAAAAAAAGCAAACTAACAATCACTACGGATAAATTCTCTTGCGTAAGTAAACTGGTGGCTCAATTGATATTCCCTATCAACATTTTTTTAGACGTGAAACCCAGAATCAAATTAATCACCACGTAGCCAATTAACAAAACATCGACCCATGCGTTCTAAAGAAACAATGCTTAAAGAGAAGAGGGGTGGGATGACAAGAAATTGAAATATTTCTCCATATGCAGCAAAATGATGCTGAAACTTTAATTATTCGAGTCACATATCAGATTAAATTTCAAACTATCCTACGCGTGATTTCAAGAAAGAGAAAAAAAACATGTACAACTATGAGGAAAGAGCAAAATAGGGTCAGTAGTAAGTAAGAAGACAACTCAAGTCTACAAACAAGATCAGTAGAAAAAACAAGTTGAGGCAGATTTCAGCAGAACATTCACAATTTAAACAAAATTCCCATAATAGTATTTAACTTATACTCTACCATATTTTAGAGTAAATTAATGAAAACCTAGACAAGAAAGATTTATTTTTATCTCGAATAAAAATTCAGTTTATCGATCAAGCATTATTTTCACCTTTTCAAGAAAAATGAAGGGACAAAAATCATGTTTAAAAGAAAGAGGGATCAACAGGGATGGCACATTCCTGCCTCCATTTCATTTAGTCACATAATAATTTCAAAGAAAACAAAACCAACAACTAAAAAGAGAGGTTGATACATACATGAAACAAGTTGAATTAGTACTCCTAAAAAAATCTTTTTTTTTAAATCAAATGTCATGCTGATTATCACCAGGATGTATGAAAACACAAAGCTGGAAGCAAGAGATGTGAGAAACAATGAGCTAAATGACTAAGACAAGAACATTGACTCAATATAACTATCGCATATCATGAAAATCCTACGGCCTTCAAAGCCTTCTACTGCACATAATCACAACAGCCTCACCTAATGTGAGATTCCAACAACAATAAATACCATCAATAACGAGATTACACGTTATAACAATTAAAGAACAAAATAAAAAGTGGAAAGAGTGAATCGCTTACTTATTTTCGGGCAGCGAACAGAACAAACGAGCTTATCAAGTTGCGACTTCCACCACTAAAACCCGATTCTGCTCCACCGAAAACAAATTCGTCCGATTTTCAAATTGTGTTCCTTGAGGATTTTGGTTATGTGAGGTTAAAAGCAAACACCTTCAGAACCCCCAATTTTCCCCCAAGAATTCTCTCCTTACCTTCTTCTTCTCAATCCCTATTTATAGGGGGAAATATTGATATTTCATCTTTAAAAATAGAGAAACATATTCTGAAATTCGGATTAGAATTGACATCTTCTGATTTGGATTGGATTTTCGGTTTTGTAACACACAATCTTGAGCAAGAAAGTCAAAAGGGATGGCTCTAGGTCTGCAAAATGCACAGATAAGATGGAGAGAGATGTTTTCCATGATTTAAGGATCATCGTCATTAGGTTGAATGAAACTACTCGCGGGTTGGGTCGGGTTGGAAATTTTTTCGCAGCTGCTATTGATATTGCGGCTGTTATTGTTGCTTCATTGATGTCGGGTCACCGACGCCAGATTTAGGATCATCGGTGCCGGGTTGTTCGTCATTGGGTGTATTGGTGGTTTGCTAATGTCGATGTTTTTGGGAGAGAAAGAAGCCGGGGAGAGATAGTAGAGGTGAGGCGCGTGTGTGCGTGTGTGGTATATGCACATGCAGGTGTGTATTGAGGCTGGTTTGGGAAACTTAAGGGATTTGGGCCGGATCGGTTTTTGGGTTGCTGGTGGATAGATTTGATGTGGGCTGGGTATTTAGGATATTTTGGGGCTGCTGATTTGGTTTTTATTGTTGTTGGGCTAGTCTTGTGTTTTTTAGGAACATGGATCAAATTTTGGGTAGATTAGGAATTGGGGTTTTAGGTATTTAGGTTGTTTAGGTCATTTATTAAATAGCCTAAAATGAGAGTTTAGACAATTATATTTAAATTTTATCCTAATTAAAATTCAATTGACCAATTGCATGGCAATTATGGTCAATTTTATTTTTAATTAAGTTTTAATTTAATAAATTAACTAAATTGAAACAATATTTGAAACAAATTAACAACCAATTCAATCCCAAGCTTCTTGATTCAATAAAATCAAATAAATATTTTTTAAATAAATTATTTTAAGAATAAATTATTTTTTAAATCAAGGTTTTATCCATTTGAATCCATATTCTAGATAACCCTTGATTAAAATTTAATTTTTCACAAATTTATATGATCTCGTATATGGAACTAAAAAAAATATGTAATAGTTAATTAAAATGACTAAAATTACCTAGATAAATACTTTGGAAAATTTTTATTTGGATAAAATAAATGTTGAATGTTGTCATTTTATTGAACTCAGTCGAGCAGGGCAAACATTAGGCGTCAACAACTGCCCCCTCCTTTTGGGTAATGCAAGTAACCCTAGACAAAGGGAGTTTGACGTTCCTAATTTTTTTCTGACCACAAATTTATTTCTAAAAGAGGTTAGTTTTCGCATGAGTTTTATGGGGTCATGGCCGGACTACGGTGCCGGGCTTCCTACATATCTCAGGTTACATGAGAATTCAGGCCACTTTTAGTTCATAAAGCTTATTTTTAGCATGATTTTTCAAGAATTCACAAGTTATTTCGGTTTTGAATTTTAGTGAAATCAAAAAGCTGAAGAATAAGTGAATTGGGGGGAGGTTGGAATGTAGTCAAGTTTTCAGCGAAGATCCTAACCTACATATCCCTCAGACTCAGGAAATCAGACTGCTTGTAGTTTGACTCAATTGATAGAAAAGATAGTCTTTTATTTTAGACGATCTTTGGCTCGGGATGAGTGACAGACGATTGAGTTATGGAAAAGAGGTTTGTAACCTCTTAAGCATGAATATGGAGATCTTCACATCTATGGGGAAGAATTTACCCCGACACAATTTCCAAACTCTGAGTATGTTGTCACCCTGATTTGAAGGAAAGAGAAGGTTACCCTCAATCTGAGATTCGAAGTACTCCAAAAGTGAAACTGAAACAAAAATCCCAAAACACCCATATGCCTTCTGATAGGGATATGGTTTGATGGTGGTGGAAGTCGTCTTTTAGCTTGCATCCTAATAGTTTGATATTTCTCTTTGGACTATGTCCCAGTTCGCTACTAAGAAAAAGCTCCACATTATGCTGCGTTCTTTTTGGAGTCGTCCGTACCTATGGTTTTGGTTTGAGATTTTCATCCTCTTGGATGCTCTCGACAACATCTCAAACAAAATTGTTAGTGATAAACATAATTCACTAAGGGATTTATATCCTTTTACCATATCTCCGCATGAGTTGCTACCTAACGAAGATATCATCTCCTTATGTACCTGTTTGGAGGGTGATAATTCTTGCAATAATAAATACAACAACCCTTTTGTTGTTGGATAAAATGGTTGTTTTGAAGGTTTTAAATTTTCTTCAAAGTGGGATAGCTTTCTTAGGCACCGACGACACTTTGTATGGAGCGGTCCCTGCAATCGTATAGCTACATGCTGGTGTGGCAACCCTTTTGGTCACCTATAATGCTTGTTGTATTTGACCTCGGGAGTCTTGTGCACCTCTTATATCGGTATGACTTATAGATTTCCCCTTGAATTGTCAATCTTTAGATAATCTTGTGCATTATTTGATGTTGGATATGCGGCGACTTGTAGACATTCTTTGAGTTGCTTGGCTTTTGAGTAATCCTGCACATTATCCAACCTTGGATAAGAGATGAATTATAGATATCCCTCCAATCGCCAGCTATCATGTATTCTTGTACATTATCTGACCTTGAATACAATATGGCTTACAAATATCTCTCAAATTAGTGGTCTTTGCATAATCCTGCACATAATTGATCTTGGATATGACACGGCTTATAGAAAACCCTTGGACCTATCATATTTGATAATCTTGCATATTTTTCGATAAAGATTTAGTTGTGACTTACGGATAATCTTTAATTTGTCAATCTTCGAGTAACCTTGCACACTATCTGGTTAGGATATTTTGTGGCTTACGGATGACCCATGGGCTATCAAATCATGGATAATCTTGCACACTATCCTATTTCAAATAATTTCACTTATAAATAACCCTCAGATAGATTGTTAATTCTTGGAAAATTTAGTACGTCACACATTTTCATCTAGTGACTTATAAATATCCTATGGACCATATGTTTCTTGAGATCCAATAGTGAATGCTATTAAATCTTTAGTGATTGATGTACTTGAAGATGACGAATATCTCTCAATGCCATACTGTTTTACCTTTGCGTGATTTGATTATATATAGAGTATGCTTCAATGCTACTCTTTTATCTTCACATGATTACCGGATATGTATGAAACGCTTCAGAATGTCCTTCAATAATAGACTCTTTCTTCTTTATGTGATCAACGGTTATAGAAGACTTTGAATCAATCATGGGAATCAAATGCAATATGTAGATGCCCTTGGATTGTAGCCCCTTCGAAACTGGTCGGAGAAGGAAATATAATTCTCAGGACACGACCCTTATGGCATGATTTTTTTAGAATGGCCTTTTAGGCATGACCCTCTCAGCATAGCCCTCTTTGCATGGCCCTCTAGGCATGTCCCTCCCGTTATGGCCTTCTCAGCATGGACCTCTTGGCATGATATGATGTAGTATGAAGATGGGGATAAAAGTAAGTAATCGTGCAACGATTGTAGAAAACATCACCTTGAATATCAATTAGTATGTTGGACCTTCTGCATATACCATTCTCGAATGTCACATATTCTTTATGATCCCTAATTTACTGGGGATTTGAGTCAGTCATCATTTTTCTTTCCTAGTTTGATGATACCTACAACCACAAAAACCTGTTAGTTTTGGGAAACTCAACTGTCTTTATCTCCTGACCACCCTGGCTCTGTCTTATCGGCCTTGGGATGTTTTGGTTCCTTGTATTCCTTTAAAATAAAGAAATATGATGAATAATCAGTGTATTTGTTGGTTGTTTGTTAGCTTCAAGATAACCTGCATCCATAGAAAAATTGTTAGTTTTTGAAAAAATTGAGCTGTGTTGACTTCCTCAGTCTTCAAATCCTTTCATCGCCATCATCGAGTTCTTATCTTCTTCATGTGTTTTTCATCTTTTGACTCCTACTCTGACTCCATGGGTTGGTAGGTGTAAGGCAAAAACCAGAGCATAAATTAATTAAAAGTAAGTACTTTTACAAAATATTAAATTTTCAAAAATCTTTTTATAAGTTTGGAAGGAAACTCTGTCAAATAAGTTATGTCATATACGAGCTTTAATGAACATTCTTGGTTCGAGGCGTTGAGCCTTTGTATATAAAGGTCCCTGAGGTCGACTCAACTCTTTCGAGACAGAAATCTTTGTTGTCATCTTGGAACTCTCTAGTACAGTATGGTGGAAATTTTGAGATCTACCTTAAAATTTCTGCCCAGTTACTAATATTTCTCCGAAAATTTAATTTGTCTTACCAGAGGATGATCTTCTTCTGTTGAATTTTTTGGAGATTCCTTCTAGAAAAATCCTACCCCATTTTCCATTTCTCGGGGTGATATGACCGAGCCATTATGGCACCTACATATCCCGTTGAACAGGAATCAGGTCAAACGTAGTTCCCACAATGTAAAAGATAATTAAAAATATAGGTAGAGAGGTGACTGAAGCCGACAAAGGCCGCCTACATATCCTATCATTAGGAATTTAGGTCATCACGTGGTTCAAGATAACATAAATAAAATTTTCTAAGGGGTTGACTGAAGCCAACATAGGCCGCCTACGTACCCTCTTCTTGGGAACTCAAGTTAAACGTAGTTCATAGAGAACGTAAATAAAGTTTCCTAAGGGATTGATCGAATCGACATAGGCCGCCTAAGTATCCCATCATTGGAAATTCAGGTCAAACGTAGTTCATAGAGAATGTAAATAAAGTTTCCTAAGGGATTGACCGAAGCTGACATAGGCCGCCTACACAAACCATCATTGGGAATTCAGGTCAAACGCAGTTCGTATATCAATGGAAAGGGTATTTTAAAGCTACTACAAAGCGTAAAAATGATTGTAGATGAGAAAGCAATTACAAGGAAATAAGAACAAAAAAAACTCACACCAAACATTGTATCTCTTTACTGCATCAGAATTAATTGGCTTTGTCCACTTTTGGCCATCCATTTCGGACAAAATCAAGGGCCCTCCTGATAACACTTTGCAGATTACATACGGTCCCTCCAATTTGGAGCAAACTTTCCTTTATACTCCTCTTGATGAGGGAATATGTATTTGAGTACCAATTGTCTAACTTTAAATGTGCGAGCTCTTACTCTTTCATTGAAAACACGAATCATTCATTGTTGATATAGTTGGCCATGGCATACAGAGTTCATCCTCTTTTCATCAATCATCATAAGTTATTCGTGATGGGCGCGGAACCATTCTTCACTAATTATACCCGCTTTATGGATGATCCTTAAAGATGGTATTTTAACTTCAGCGGGTATTACGCTTCTGTTCCATAGACTAACACATAAGGAGTTTCCCAGTCGAAGTTCTAACTATCGTACGATATCCCAGTAAGTCATAAGGCAGCATGTCGTGCCACGATCGATGACTATCAACCATCTTTCTTAAGATCTTCTTGATATTCTTGTTGGCAGCTTCTATCGCTTCATTTATTTGAGGGCGATATGTAATTGAATTTTGATGAGTGATCTTTAATTATTCACATATCTCTTTCATCAGATGACTATTCAGGTTTGCTCCATTATTTGTGATGATTGACTCGGGTATCTCAAATTGGTAAATCAAGTTATTCTTGACAAAATCTTCTACTACCTTCTTGACTATCGTCTTGTATGTTGCAGCTTCTACCTACTTGGTAAAGTAATCGATAGCAACTAAAATAAATCTGTGTCCATTAGAAGTTGGTGGCTCAATCGGGCCGATGAGATCTATGCCCCAAGCTACAAACGGTCGGGGAGAGCTCATAACATTAAGTTTGTGTGGGGGCACTCAGATCAGATCCCCATGTATTTGGCACCTATGACATTTTTGCATAAACTTGCTACTGTCACTTTCCATATTCATCCAAAAATAGCCGGCTCTCAGTATCTTCTTGGATAGAGTGAATCCATTCATATGAGGTTCGCACGTTCGGCATGAATTTCTTCAATCAATCTTGTAGTTTCAATACAGTCTACATATCGCAGAAATCCTAAATCTAGGGTCCTCCTGTAAAGGTCTTCCTCGTTCAAAAATAAATTATTAGCCATCTGACAGATCATTTTCTTCTGATTGACATTGAGTCTTCGGGGTATGACCTAGTTTCCAAATACATGTTGATATCAAAGTACCATGGCTTTTCTTCTGGTTCTGCCTCAACTTATGCGCAATGTGCTGGTTTCTCTTTCAAACTTATTTCCAATAATTTAATGTAACTTTGATCCAGATGTTGAATCATGAAGGATATAATGGCTAAAGTATTGGCGAACTCATTTTGTATTCTGGGAACATGCTTGAATTTCACCTCCTAAAATCTTTTGCTTAACTCATGTACCAATTCCACGTATGGCATGATTTTTGGTTTCTTTACAGCCTATTCACCCTAAACCCAGTGAACTAATAGATCAGAATCTTCAATGACTAGTAGCTCCCGAATAGTCATATCAATAGTCAGTCTGAAACCGAGAATACAAGCCTTGTATTCAGCCATATTATTGGTGCAAGGGAAGTGCAACTTGGTGGTAATCGTATAATGTTGACCAGTTTTTGATATTAAGACTACCCCAATTTCTGAACCCTTGAAATTAACTGCCCCATCTAAGAATAATCTCTAGCCCAAGTATATTTCGGCAATGTCTTTTCCTACGAACAATACCTCTTCATCCGGGAAATGATTTTAGAGTGGCGCATACTCTTCATCAACTGGATTCTCTTCTAGATAATTCGCTAGGGTCTGCCCTTTGATCGCCTTTTGAGTCATGTATATAATGTCAAACTCACTCAATAGAATTTTCTATTTGGCTAATTTCCCCGTGGGCATGGACTTTTAGAATATGTACTTTAGAGGATCCATTCTGGAGATAAGATATGTTATATAGGATGTTAGGTGATGTCTCAGCGTCTGGTCCACCCAAGTTAATGCATAACACGTTCATTCAAATAGTGTGTAACGATCCTCATATGGATTGAACTTCTTACTCAAGTAATAAATTGCTCTTTCCCTATTTTAAGTTTCAGTATTTTTCCCTAAGACACATCCAAATGCATTATCAGAGACCGATAGATTCATCATAGAGGGCTTCCTTCTCTTGGAGAAACTAGTACTAGTGGACTAGACATATAATCCTTGATCTTGTCAAAAGCTCGTCGGCATTCCTTAGTCTATTTACTTGCTGTATTTTTTCTTATCATCTTGAGGATTAGATCACAAATAACCGTTGACTGGGCTATGAACATGCTGATGTAATTCAATCTCTGTAATAAACTCATGACTTCTTTCTTCGTCTTTGGAGAAGACAGTTCTTGGATCGCCTTAATTTTTGAGGAGTCGAGCTTAATTCCCCTTCTACTAACTATGAAACCCAATAGCTTCCCATTCGGCCCTCTAAAAGCACATTTAGCAGGGTTCATCTTCAAATTATACTTTCGTAATCCATCAAAGAATTTTCCCAAATGAGCCAAGTGGTCTGAACTATTGCGAGATTTGATGATCATATTGTCTACATACACTTTAATCTCTTTATAGATCATATCATTTAATATGGTTGTCTTGGCTCTCATATACATAGCACCAATATTCTTGAGACCAAAGGGCATCACCCTATAGTGATTAACACTCCAAGGTGTGATGAAGGTTGTTTTCTCTGCATCTTCTTCATCCATCAATATTTTATGATGCTCGGAAAAGTAATCCATGAATGATTGTGTTTCATGCCTCACACAGTTATCAATGAGAATATGGATGTTGGACAATGGAAAGTTATCTTTAGGACTGGCTTTGTTCAAGTCCCTATAATCGACATAAATCCTGACCTTTCCATGTTTCTTAGGTACTGGAACAATATTGGCTAGCCATGTTGGATACTTTGTGACTTCAACCACATTGACTTGGATCTGCTTAGTGACTTTTTCTATGATTTTT
Source organism: Capsicum baccatum var. pendulum (assembly GCA_030864225.1). NCBI lineage: Eukaryota > Viridiplantae > Streptophyta > Magnoliopsida > Solanales > Solanaceae > Capsicum > Capsicum baccatum. The sequence goes on from CM061558.1 coordinate 170,465,742, forward strand.
AGACTCAGATTTGTCTTGAATTTCTGCAACTTTTGCTTCACAGGATTAAACCCCAAATTAATCGGCAACTTGTGTGATATGATATCTATACTCAATCTGGGCATATCATCATAGGACCAAGCAAATATATCAATGTATTCTTTAAGAAACCCAACGATTTCTCTTTTTTGTGCTTCTGTAAGATGAACACTGATTCTGGTTTATTTCACTTTATTGTCATTACCTAGGTTAACAACCTCGGTCTTTTCTAGGTTGGGCTTTTCTGGATCCTCAAAATCTTTCATTTCTTCTGTTAATCATTCTGGGTGCATTATTTCTTCATCAAAGTTCTCCCATTCATCATTATTTGCTTTGATTTGTTCATTTAGCTCTTGATATGACATGATACTGGCAGGTTTTAAATTATTATTAATGAAATCATAAACAAAATAAGTTAGATTATAACAATCAAATAATGTAGTGGAATCAGTAAACATTTCTTTACAATAAGGGAGACTTTTATTGAAATTTAAAACATTACAAACACTAGATATAATCCACAACAGTGCGGATCTGAGCCTTTTGGAAAACATAAAAAGCAAAAATGAGGTAAATAAAACGTAAAGGTTGGGTCTCGAGCCTCATTTGGACTACCACCGATTTTGCAAAAGTTAAATTTCATCCTTTATTTACCACATCAACCGGGGTGTCATGATTAGAGTGGAAGTCCAATTTGACAGCTTCTCTCATGGTTCATCTTCCTTGATCTCAGTTTTCTCAAGGAAATCCTCCATAATGGCATCACACTCTTTGAACAAGTTCCTTATTCCATCCTCGAGACCATTGATTGTAGGCTTCGCAGATACAAGAAATAACTGGTAGAGTGGAGGTAGCCTCTTTGCTAATTCTGGGCCCTTTCTCTTTATCTTCCTTTCACCTTCTTTACTTGGTACATAGACTATCCCATACTTGAACGCCTTCTCTGGGATTGCGACAGTCTCAATAATCCTATCCAAAGTCTTTCCTAAGCTGTGCCCAGGCTCAAAACTGTTTCTCAGCATAACAGTGGCCAACATCTTATAAATTGAAGGCATTGGATCGTAAGAGTTAGGTCTTCCTCAACTGCATTCATGATCTCCACTGTATAAAATTCAATACCTTTTGGGACTTTTTCAATCACAGGAACATAACCATTAGGCTGATTCATATGGCTCCGTTCACCATGGATGACCTCTTCATTATTTTCCCACATAAATTTCACTGATTGGTGTAATGTTGAAGAAACGGCCCCCGTTGCAAGAATCCAAGGCTTTCCTAAGAGAAGATTATAACTTGTGGAAATGTTCATTACTTGAAACTCAACTAAGAACTCTGCAGGCCCCATATGGAGACGCAACTTAATTTCCCCAATAGTGTTTCTCTGACCCCCATCAAAAGCTCTTATATTTATTACGTTTTGACCTATTTGCCTATATCATGGTTCAACTAAGTCTAAATAGATAATGGACAGATATGCAGACCTGATCCATCATAAATTAATACCCTGTTAATTATCTTATCTTGATATTTGACAGTGATATACAATGCCTTATTATGCATCACTCCTTCAAAAGGTAACTCATCTCCACCAAAGCTAATGCGATGGGCTCCCACCACTCTACTGATTATGGCTACCAAATTTTTAGTACTAGTGCCCACAGGCACGTGACTTCTTTGATAACATTGATTAGAGATTGTCTATGATATTAAGAACTCATAAGCAGTGTCCAAATAGAAATCTGAGCAGGCATCTTCTCCAAATGTTTTATAATAGAGTACTCTTTTGGATGTATTCTTCTCCAAAATTCTTTAACTTACCTTTTAGTGACTGGCCTTTTTTAGCAATCTTCTTGTATGCATCATTGGCAAGTTTCTCTAGAGTGTAGCACTCCCTGATCTGGTTATTCCTTGCGCAGTGGCGGCTTCTACCATAAATTCTTCCCTTGTGGGAACTAAGGCGAAGGCTTGATGAGGTTCTATAAATGCAATGAACTTGGCCTTCTTTTCAATACTTAAGATAGCCACTACCTTTTCTATATCTTTCACCTTATCCATCTCATCTGAGCTAGCTTCCACTACAAACTTACTCAGCATCTAGTCATCATCTATTTCAATCATACTGATGGTTGCCCCTTCATGGTTTGGGAATGGGTTGGTAGTAATATTCGACGCCACCGTTTGAAGTAAGATCATATTTTTGTCAATCAAATCTTGAATCTTATGCTTTAAATTAATACAGTCCTCAGTTGTGTGTCCAACACCTCCTGAATGATATACACAATATTGATCAGCATGAAAAAATTGAGAATTAGAATTGGCGGGTTTCGGTGGGATAGGTTGGATAAGCTTTGCTTTCTTTAGCCTTTCAAACAACTGAGTTTTGCTTTCAGCCAAAGAATTGAAATTTCTAGTGACTTTATTTTTGTTATTTGGACGAGGAAGATTTTGGTAAGCAGGGGGAGGGACTTGATGGTAATTTTGGTTAATTGAGGCTTTTTGGTAGGCTTGGAAATTTTGGAGTGGAGCTTGGTAAGTGGGTTGATAATTTGGCAATGGAGCTGGGTAATTTGATTGATTGGTAGAGAAATTTAGTTATGGAACTCGGGGCTAGGTTGGGTATAGAACACAGGTTGGGGATTTTGTAGAGCTGAGGGGTAAATAGATGGTGATGGCCTTTGCCCAGGATTAGAACTAAAAGATTTATGTGACTTCAGGTTTGGACTAAAGGATATGAAAGACACATATTCTCTCTTTCTTTAGGAATCCTGAAGATTCAAGTTGTGTAAAGGTCTTGTTGATTTTTCCCATCTTGAGTCCTTCTTCAACTGTTTCACCAACTTTAACCAAGTCAGCAAAGGTAGCACGAACTGTCGATATCATCTTGTCATAAAACTCTCCCTCATAAGCTCGGGTAAACACAATAACTATTTCTCCTTCTGTCATAGAAATTTGTACTTTTGCTGCCTCGTTTTGCCAACTATAGGCATATTCACAAAAGAATTCATTAGACATTTTCTTGATGCGGTTCAAAGAATATCAATCAGGAACCATCTCTATGTTATAGGTAAATCTATTAACAAAATCTCTGGCTAAAGCGCTCCAATCAGGCCACTTCTTTAGTTCATGTGAAGCAAACCATTCTAATGTCTTTCCACTAAGCTTCGACTGAAGAGCCTCATCAGTAATTCCTCATTTCTATCGATGCGTACCATTTGGTCAAAATATCCTCTCAAGTGGGCCATAGAGTTCCCATTACCATTGAATGTCTCAAACTTAGGGACTTTAAATTCGTCGGGTAGGTTTAAGTCAGGGTAAATACAGAGGTCGTCATAAATGAACCCTGTTGTATTGGGCGAACCATGTGCTTTCTTCATTCTGGCGATCTTTTTATTTATCAGCAGTAGTTCCCTAGAATGTTTGCCCTCAAGCACCTTACACTCTTATCTATCTCCTTATAGTGGTTAATTTATGGATTTTAGGGGAATGTATGGTAAGAGGTAGGTATTACAGTAGCATGAATAGTGGTAGGGGAAATATTTTGGGTCATCGGAGGGTTTTGAGAGGTGTGAGAAAAGTTTTGGTATGCGGGGACTGGATTTTGGGGAACATTGGCATTGAGACTGCAAGTGGGGTGAGTATTTCGGGAAGTGAAGTCATTTGTGGAGGTATTTTTGTAGTTTGGAGTGAAGCTTTAAGGGTGGTAAGCATTTGAATTATTTTCTCGATTGGTATTATAAGTAGGAGGAATATGAGTCTGGCATGACTGATTAATAGGATTAGTGGGAGGTCTAGGCATAGAAGCAGAGGGCATGTCATTTGGTTGGTTTACATTGTTAGGAAAGCTAAAAAGAGGGAATCAGAGTGGAAGTGCACGGGTATCCAAGACTGACAAATTAGCGCCGATGGCCAGATTAGCCATATCTTTTGCTCGTTGTACTTCTTTTTGAAATTCCTCCATTCTCTTAGTTAGTTCAGCAATCATCTTTCCTTGTGCCATTATCACACCGTTCCTACAATAATTTTAGTCAAAGCATTATCATCACTAGTTCCAGTCATTCTTTCCTCTTCAGCAAAGCATAGTCAAGGAAGGAATTTTTATTTGCCTTAGATCTAGTGAAATATTGATGTTCAACCAGTTTTGTCAACACAGATCAATTTCTACTTACTTAATACCTGATAAAACAACTCCAAAGGCAAACATGTTGGATCTAGTAAGTGATAAATAACGCAAGATATCTGACATAAACTAGACACATAAAGTTGCTTTCATCGTAGGTAAATTGACCCATGGGCGAGTATTGACTCAAAAGAAATTAACAGGCAGGACTTTGTCTGTTGATTTTTAGATAAATGGGTCTTGGTAAGATTTTTCCCAAGTCTTCTGATTTTGGTCTAATATGACTTTCTTTGACAAAATGAGGCATAGCAATTTTAAAGGATGAAGGTCGGGTAGAAAGGTTGCCTATGTATCTCACAAAGGAGAAACTAGGCCATACATAGTTCAAATAAAAAGGATAAAACTTTATTTCATTGAAATTTCATTAGAGTTTATTACATCAGGAAAACATAAAAGGAAAACAACAATAGAGAAGACAAACTAATGACTAGGCCCTAGATAGATGCGGGCAATCCCACTTCATTTTGCTTCTTCCACATCTTAATCTTTTATGGATGCTATGGCAAAAATTCCAGCTCAACCTTCCTATATCCACCAGGCTCTCTAAATCTATCTTAAAAGCATGGAAAGTCTCCAAGTTGTGCCCTCCGATCCCTCCATGATAATGAAAAATCTCTATGAATTTCGTCCAAGCCTTAAACATCATATTAGGCTTCCTCTCCACCGGTTCTAAAATTTTGGCATGGATGAGATTTGAGTAGATTTCATGGTAGGTATCTTTGAACCTCATGAAGTCATATTTGTAAATCTGCACATTGTTGGTGGTGGGAATTTTGAGCTTAACTCGATCGCAACAGAGAATAGTTTACGGTCCCCACAAACTATTCATTTGTTCATAGCAGATCATATTGCAAATTTTAGCCTTCAAAGTAGGACACTCATCAGTGGTATGGTCATATTAATTCGGATGATAATAACATCTTTTATGAGCATCTTCGAGAAATTAGCTAAGTCCTTCTGTTTGATCAGGGTAAGGGACTCTCATATCTCTTAGGATCTAATAAACTGTCGAGCGTGTCATGATCTGGGGGAACTGAGAGTGTCCTTTGAGGAAAGCTTTGAGGGTGATCTTTTAACATCCCGCCCTGATCCTAGTTGGACAGACAGCATCCTCTTTAATCTTGGCCCAGCTGTCCTCTCTCAAGTTTAAAGGCGGAGCTTGCACAAACTTCTTATTTTCTTGTGCGATCAACTGCTTGACTTTAGCAATTTTCTTGTCGGCCTGGTTGACCCTCCTAATCAGTCACTTGACCTCTTTTTTTCATTTTTTTCACTTGGTATAACTCCACTATCCGTCTTTTCAGTTGTGTGGTCTTTGAATCCATGACAAATTTTCTTGAAATAATAGGAATATGTTTAAAAAGAAAGTTAAAGAAAATGGTTAAGGACTTTCTGAGAAACTTGGGGACTTGGATTGTTTTGGAAGGACTTTCGATAGTAGGCATATATTTTTTGGCTAAAGGGTTTTCTAAGGATTTGAGGAGTAGATCAATTTACCTTTGATTTAACAACAAATATAGCGCATCACATAAGATAATTATATCACATAATAAATAAATAGCGTGTCCTAATTAGGTTACCCTTTTGAGCCAAGGGTTGCCCTAGCGTCAAGTAATTGAGATTATGATAAATTGATCCAATCCATTAATTTGAGACATACTTCGAGTTCGAAAATAAAAGTGCCAAGTTTCATTGAAATATTAATTGAGTACAATAATAAGAAATAAGATGAAAAAGGACAATCCTAAAACTTAGCCTAGACCCTATTTCTGATCATGCTGGTGGGGGACGTGAAGATGATGCCCCAATATTGCTGGACTCCACTTCTGTATTTTTCAAATACTGCATTATGTTAGACATTTGATCCCACATTGAAGGCGTGACCACTGAGGTTCCAAGGCAAAAATGCCTTATCCAAATAGTCATACCAACATCCTCAAAACCTTGTTCCCCTTCTGGACTGGGTTTTATGTCACCACGGTATTCTCAAACCCATACCTAGTATTCTGGCATACACTCTATTGGTATGTGTATCACATTTATTATGAGAATCTTGCTCCATTCATGCAGAATTTGAATGGCCCTAGGAACTCTGAAGTTTGGTCCAAAAAGGACTTTCAAAACTCTGCTTGGAGGGATGATCTATGTCTGACCAAACTGTCGGAGTACACACACCAGGGCATATAGTTGTAAACCTCTTAGCCCGATAAGCTCAATATAATAAAGCCCTCTGCACCGTATGTAAGTCGAGGAACATGAAAGTAGTGGGTATCTCTACTGGACTTAGTCACTGGTAAGAGAGGCTAAGAATTCAAACCAATCATCGGTTCCAACCGGGAAAATGAACCTCCTCATTCTGTCATCATGAGTGTCGATCTTATGTAAAGCGATAAACATTATGTTAGTCATATTGTCATGCTTGTAGAAATGCTCTTTTGCCCACATCTGCAAAAGGAGATTGCAACCTTCAAAGAACCGTGTTTCACCTCTTTTACACTTTCTAAGTACGCGAAATATTTCCACCAAGATCTTAGGAACCAAGGTGATTTCTCCTCCATCAACTCTTTTAAAAATTTCTCGAGCCACAGAACATATGCAAGTACTAATCTTTCCATATTTTTGTGGAAATACCAAAGTCCCTAGCAAGGCAACGACAAATACAATCGTATGTCTAAACCGCTAATAGGTAGAAGTGAAAGAGAACTCCTTCTTGAATAGATTATAACTATCTTGACGACCGTACCTCTCATACAAATAATCCAAATAAACCTAATTATTTTTGAAGCAACGTAGTTCATCGGTGTTCTTTAATCCCAAGTAGCGAAGAAATTTCTTCCCTAACTGACTGTCTGGGATGATCTGACCTATCCCTTAATACTTCAAATTAGTGAATTAATATATCTCCTCTAATGTGGGGATGAGTTCAAAGTCTTTGAATGCAAGGACAACTCGATCTGGATCCCAAAATGGAATCAACGCTCTAACCACATGCTTGTCGAGGGAGATCTTGAAGAGTGTAGGGAGGAACCCCAATTTCCTGGTGATCGATGTTTTTTCGGTCGAGTTGAAATTTTCCCACCATATATTCAACTTGTGTGGAACACCTTCGACTATTCTAATCTTGGGCACTTTGGGAACTAAATTTATCCTACAAGTAAATACAATCAAATAAATAAATATTTTCCAAATTCGCGGTACCTCAATTAGGCTTGGATCCGTTTATCATTATCACATCACATAATATGAGCGGTTGTTGTCAAGTCATAAACCCATTTGACATAAGGGCATTTCCTAAATGCGCGGAATGACATCTTGGGTCAAACCACCTAAGGCTTATTCATGCATGGCCTATACGAGGAAGTTCTATCATAAGTTCTTCTAAGATTTGGCTTGCTAGACACAAGGTTCCTGAATGGACAACTCGAGTAAGAAGGCTATGCAGTCACACAAAAAAAGATCTGAACACACCGCGCATATGCCAACTCTCCTAAAATTTGGAATTCGAAAGAAATTTGCGGGTGCATGAAACACACCTCATATGTACATGTGATTGTGACAGTTTTCTTGAATGCAAGAAATATGAACAGAATGATAGTTTATATGAAATTTAAAATAAACACGTAATAATTAGCCACAACAAGTTAGAAAAATTACTTTTGGTTAGAACCAGAGATTCTGGGTTCGTTCCCCAGTAGAGTCATCATTTCTGTTTTATCCTGTTCGGATTTTTATTTTAATGAAAATAGTTTTGACCTTTTTTAAACTATTTCAAAAATACAAAGAAATTTTGAAATAATTATTTTAAGAATTCACAGAGTCGCCACTTGATTTTTTATAGAATAAATATCAAGAAAACTTAAAGAAATTTCAAAGATTTAAAAACAGAAATAAATCTTTGAAATTAGAGAAACTGAGTAAGGGTTCAATTAATGCCCTAAAAAGGTTTTTACAACACTTAAGAGTGTCTGTTTTAAAATACTTTACCAAAAAATTATTTTTTGACTAACTTAAAAAGGGTGACTAACGTTACGAAATGATTGCTTTGATAAAATCATTTGTTTATATACTTGAAATTGTCATTTATTTATTCAAACGAAAAATAGTCTACTTGAAAAAGTTACAACAAATTTCACTTAGTCCAGTATTAATTTATAGAAAAATAAAATGAAACAAATAAAAAAAATAAAGAACAAAATTACGAAACACTCCACTTGATTCATGATTAGTTTTTGAAAAAAATTATAAAATATTCTACTTAAAAAATATTTTTTATTTAATTTATAATTGGTTGCGAAAAGTTAGGATTTGAAAAAAAACAAGGAATGCTCTAATTGAGAAATATTCTACTTAATTTATAATTATTTTTAAAAAAGTTTAAGGAAAACATATTTAAACTAGGTGGCACACTTGAATTTAAGAAAAGAATAAGCTTGTTTTTTATGGGAAAGAGAATTATATAATTACTTATTATTATTATTATTATAGAAATGGACATTTTATTATAAATAACCCCTTTGAAAAATATCAAACAAGTATCATGTTAAAAAGCATTTTATCAATTAGAATTTACGAGAAAAAGAATTATTTTTTTTTAGTTTGAAAAAATTACTTTTCAACCCAAGTGGACCATTAATCATATGAATAAGAAAAAATGTCTTTTTTTTACTAAACAAATCATCGTATTTTCTTTTTATGAATTACGTGAAAAATTATGAAATAAACAAGGGATTCGAAATAAATGAAATGAAAACACGTGGGAAATCACTAGGCTAATTAAATAAAATTAGTGCTAATACAAATAGACAATTATACAAGTGACAATTCAAATAGAATAAAAGATTAAGGTTAGAGTTGGGTCACATTTGGCCTATCACTAAGCTGCCAAGTTTGGGCTTCCTATTTTATAGACTTTGATCATTTTACCACATGTACACCAACCCCTATTCTCCACGCTTTGTATGTCTGGTGACCGCATATTAGTCATATATAGATGTATTTTGGGTCTTCCACCTGTATACTAGCTCCCCTATGTAGCATTTAGCCACACATCTCCATAAACTTGACCTATCCACTTTTGGGCCTTGAAGTATGACTCAATAATATTGGGCCATCTTGGCCTATGAGGATACACAAGTGATGAAATCGAGGGCCCAATTGGACCCAGAATTTACATGTGTCAAGCAAAAAGAAAATAAAATTAGCACATACTCAACTCAATTATCTAGAAAAAAAATCAAATTAACTATCACTACGGATAAATTCCCTTGAATAAGAATACTGGTGGCTTAATTGATATGCCCTATCAACATTTTGTTAGACATGCAATCTAGATTCATCACCACGTATCCAATTAACAAAACATCGACCCATGCGTTATAACGAAAACAATGCTTTAACAGAAGAGGGGTGGGATGAAAAAAATTGAAATATTTCTCCTGATGCAGCAAAAATGATGCCAAAACTTTAATTATTCGAGTCACATATCAGATTACATTTTAGACTATCCTACGTGTGATTTCAAGAAAGAGAAAAAAAAACGTGTATAACTATGAGGAGAGAGCAAAATAGGGTCATTAGTAAGTAATAAGACAACTCAAGTCTACAAACAAGATCAGTAGAGAAAACAAGGTGAGGCAGATTTCAGCAGAACTTTCACAATTTAAACAAAATTCCCATAATAGTCTTTAACTTACACTCAACCATATTTTAGAGTAAATTAATGACAACCAAGACAATAAAAATTTATTTTTATCCCAAATAATAATTCTGTTTATCGATCAAGCATTATTTCCACCTTTTCAAGAAAAATGAAGGGACAAAAAACATGTTTAAAAGAAAGATGGATCAACAGGGATTGCACATCCCTGCATCCATTTCATTTAGTCACATAATAATTTCAAAGAAAACAATACCAACAACTAAAACATGAGGATGATACATACATGAAACAAGTTGAATTAGTACTCTTAAAACAATCTTTTTGTAACCAAATGTCATGTTGATTATCAACAGGATGTATGAAAACACAAAGCTAGAAGCAAGAGATGTGAGAAGCAATGTGCTAAACGACTAAGTCAAGAACATTGACTCAATATAACCATTGTAAATCGTGAAAATCCTACGGCCTTCAAAGCCTTCTACTGCATATAATCACAACAGCCTCACCTAATTTGATTTTCAATTAAGTTTTAATTCAATAAATTGACGAAACTGAAATAATATTTAAACAAATTAACAACCAATTCAATCCCGAGCTTCTTGATTCAATAAAATTAAATAAATATTTTCTAAATAAATTATTTTAAGAATGAATTATTTTTTAAATCAAGGTTTTATCCATTTGAATCCATATTTTAGATAACCCTTGATTAAAATTTATTTTTTTGTATGCAACTACAAAAATATATAATAGTTAATTAAAATGACTAAAGTTACCTAGATAAATACTTTGGAAAACTTTTATTTGGATAAAATAAATGTTGAATGTTGTCATTTTATTAAAAATCGAGAAAACTCGGAATTGAACTCAGTGGATGGTAAAAATTAGGTGTCTACAATAGGAAACTACAGAGAGCAGGTCCATATGTCGATGGTTGGCCTTGGAAGATGATTTGGAAATTCATGGTGCCTTTAAGGTAGCATGCCAAACTTAGATTCTAGGCAAACAAGCTACGTTGACTCAAGACCACCTTATGAAAAGAGGTTTCCATATAATGTTCTAGGTGTTCTCTATGTTAATGAGAATTGGAGACGATAAACAATCTCTTTCTATAATGTAAAGAGACTACTAAGTTAGGGCAAGTTTTCTTTAATATAAGAGGCGTAAGCTGGACAATGCCAAGGAGTATCAAATAAGTGCCATCTTGATGGAATAAAGTTGGAAATCAGGATACAAGGAGAGATGAAAAATTATCTCAGCCTGCCTGTATTTGGTGGACTATATGGATAGAGAGGAACCAGAGATGCTTTGAAAATAAGAGTTGCACTATGCAAAAACTGAAAATAAATTGTCTGGTCTTTTTTTTTTGTCTAAACATGAATATACTAAAGATGAAGAGGATATTTCCTACCATTTTAGATTACTTATAAGATCCTTTAGAAGGATCTTCTGTAATTTTGGTTGTAAGTTTTACTGAAATGCTTCTTGTCTATTCCTTTGTTTATAATACAAATTACCTTTTTCAAAAAAAAAATATATAGGTGAGTTGAATGTATTACCTGTATTAACAATGGGAGTACGGTTCTTTGATTCATCCGGTGATTGAGTATCTTGAATAGTTCACCCAATAAGTGTAAATACACCTCCTCCCGGTGCCATTGATTTGCAAAATTCTTCTCATACACAATATGTAATTATAGTACATTCATAATAGAGCTAGTAACAGAGCCATACAGTGCCTTAAATGAGATAAGAATTATTATGTGTAAATTAATTAATTAATCAGCTAGATATCAACCCCAAACGAGTAAGGTCAGTTTCAGGAATCATGTGTACCCTTTCTGCTTTATTATTGAGTCCATAATCAAGTAGTAAAAAATATCTAGGAGTAATAACAATAGTAGAAAACCTATATGATCAATACTTAGAACTAGTTGCCAATAAGAAATGAGCATTAATGATTTACAGCAACAATTATGCATAAGTGTTATTACTTTAACGCTCGTTTGGTTGTAGGTCAGCAAGGACTTATTATTAAAACTTGCATAAGTGCTTACTGGAATTTTAGCTAGAAGATCGAAAATAGATGAGTGGAGAAGAATGATTCAAAACCTTAATATACACATGAGTCGTGAAAGTCTTGAACCTGATGAAGGAATTCATGATGTCCTGGCTTTAAGTTATTATGATTTAGCATATCAGCTTAAGCCGAGTTTTTTGTACTTGGGCAACTTTCCAGAGGATCAAAATATTTCAGGACAAAGGTTATATCAGCTATGGGCAGCTGAAGCTATTATCTTATTGGAAGGTAACCAAGAAGAGGAGACAACAATGATGGAGATAGGGGAATGTAATCTGCATGGGTTATCTCAAAGGAACATGGTTCAGGTGCAAGTAGAGGAAATAACTGGAAGGATCAAATCTTATCGACCTTATGATCTCATGACAGATACATGCTTGTCAAAATCAAAGGAGGAAAACTTTCTCAAGATAGTTTCTCCTCAGCATTTGCATCAATCGATGTGCTACCCTTCTTCAGCTAAAGCAACATCAACACACAGAGTACGCAGACTATCTATTATCATAGACAACAATAATGTTCAAAAAATTTTATCTACTGATGATAAGTCATTTCAGCATGTTAGATCAGCTCTGTTCTTTCCAAGAATGACAGGTTGCGAAGACACAACATATCTCCTACCTATATTCCTGCAAACACTAGAGTTGAGGGTGAATTTCTTCTTGTACTTAACTTTGTGAAGTACTATACAGGAGCTGCAAAACTTGCAGAACTTATGTTTGCCTCTTCAGTATATCAAAGCACATATAAGTTGGAGTTAGTCCTTTAAGCAACTTGGAAATGTTGAAGAACTTTGATACGCTAGTTTCTCCTTTTAGAGATCTCTTTAAGTTAGCAAAACTACAAAAACCAGGAGCCGTTGTCTCACTGGAGTTTGACGAGATGGAAGAGATCACCACATACCGCAAGCACATAACGGGGAGACTTAGGGAAACATCCTTCTATATTTACTACAATTTTTATTCAAAAAAGATCTAAACCTTCTAAAGCAACTGTTAGATTATGGCAATATCCATAAGTTACATGTAATCAGACATATTAGTAAGCTACCAGAATACCACTTCTTTTTAATAAGCCTCACCAAGTTAACTTTGAGAAATTAAGGGTGGACTTGAAGAAGACCCTATGTGTATGCTACAGAAGTTGCCTAAACTATTTACCTTATAATTACATAGAAACCCGTACACTGGCAAGGTAATGCATTGTTCTTTACTAGGGTTTCCCCTCCTTAAAACTCTTAAACTCCGGGAGCTGCCAAATTTAGAAACCTAGAGGGTCGAGACAGGAGCCATGCCTAATCTAGTTCATCTAGAAATTGAAGACTGTAAGAAGTTAGATAAGGTTCCCAATAGAGTAAGATACCTAACTAAAATATAGGAGAAAAAAAATCATAGACATGTCGAACACCTTCCAAAATAGGCTTCAAGAGGTTCAAGGCAAAAACTTCAAAGTTCAGTTCAAGACATTTTTAGACACGAAGAAGTTTCCCAAGATTAAATCTCGAATAATAGTTTCAGGTACTCTATCATAATAAGTTATGAATTATCCATACTCCATTTCACTTAAGTGCTTAGTTGTGTATTCTAATAAGTGAATATACATTTATGTTGAGCTTAATCTAATCTAGTATGCATAGTTATTTCAATAAATAATCAAAACTCTCCGTTAGATGATTATTTATAACATTCTCGTCATTAAAAGAGAGGAAAATAAGTGATCAAATAAGGATAATACAAAATACACTATTTATGGATTTTGCCTTAAGAACATTTATTTTATTGTACACAAACACTACAATATTACTTAGAAGCTATTTTCGCTTTGCAACACCTAAAATAAGTCCATCCAAATAGGATCAAAAGTCAATCAAGGTTAGGGTATCTGAAAATGCTCAAGGATTCCTACCCTCTCTCACCCCATTACCATAAAACTACTAACATAATTGACAGTATGTGCCATACACAAATTAATAAACCATTCAATATATGATTATTGCATGCAATTATATATCTAATTCGTTCAAATATAAAGTATGAAGATTAATACATACCTGGTCTTCTTGTTCAGGTTCAGAAATTCTACTTCACTTTGCAATGAAACTCCTTCATTTGTTTTCTCAAATATATGGTGGTTTTCCTGAAAGTTTTTTGGATCCAAAAATCTAAAAAGAAATAAGTGCCAAAAAGCATTTTCTTTCTTTATTTCCCTTTTTCTGTAATTTCCTTTGGTAGCAGTAAAGGAAGTAGTGTCGTATGCCTCGGATCAACCAAGAAAATTGATGAAGTTTAGTAGTACTTGACCAATTTTATCGCTTCCCCACCTAATTATAGTTACACACAAATATACAAAATTCTATTCTAACCCTAAAAATACCTAAAAAGGATTCAATATCTATATATTCAATATCAAATCTTTCAACAATTCATGAAAGCTCGTATGAGTAATAGCTGCAAAATATGTTGGAAATCTTTAGAAATGCTTGGAAAGTTCTTTACATTGGGTTTAAATGTTGTAAAGCTTTAGAAGTGTATTCAGCCAATTCTAGAAATTATGTTATTCTTTTACTAAAGTGCGTAAATGATTTTTTAAAATTAGAAAAGAATATTTATATTAGACTTCAGTTTTAAAAATAACTAATTTAATTCTAAACCACCAAACTATATTATTGTAATTTATTTATTTATAATGTCATGCTCAACTTATTAGAATTCAAAATTTAAATTTAATTTATAAAACTTTATGTAAAAACATATGAAAAGTAAGTCGTTTGGTTGGAAAAGAATTATCGCGGGATAATCCTGGATTAGTTATCCCACCATGTATATGGGATAACTTATCCCATCACTATGGTGTAAATGGTGGGACAAATAATTCCGGCTATAGCCAATACTTCAAATCAAACATGGGAAAAAGTAATACTTCATTTTATCCTAAGACTATTTATCCATATACCTCACACTACGACCTTATGGATTAGTGATTTGGTGATGTGAACCAAAAAGTACATATTAGAAAAAAGTAAATACTTTCTTTTTTGGTTTTCCATCCGGCGTCCGATACCCATATTGGTGTCCGACTAATCCGAATTCGTGCTGCATAGGGCCCCATTCGGGGGAAACGCTCCCTACCAAGGATTTTTCCATATCCAGGGCTTGAACCCGATACCTCTGGTTAAAGGAGGAGCAACCCCATCTGCTACACCACATCCTTAGGTGGTAGAAAAAAGTAAATACTTATTCTTGCATCAAATGGTTACATCGGCTTAATAAACATATTGCAGTTTATTCACAAATTAATTATTATAAAATTATAATTAATTTAGATATATAAACTTTTATTTAACTATAATTAAATATGGTTAGCTATAAATAAATATTTTAAAAAGAGAAATTATGGGTACATTAAGGAGTCCTTTGGTAGGGTGCATAAGAATTATACGAATATGGTGTATTAATAATGCTTGCTCTATTTATATTTGCATATTATTTAAGCGATGTTTGATTTGTTGTAAAAATAACATTAATTGCATAATTTCTAAAAAAATTGTGTTTACTATTTTGACATTATCACTCATAATCTTTGTTAAAAAATAATAAATTAAAAAAACTCTTAATTTGAAAATATTATTTGGGCATTTTTTTAATGTTGGATATTCTCAACATTAAATACGATAAACTTTATATGTCATAAAAATGGAAATAGAGGGAGTAACATATATAATATAAAAGTTATTTTAAAAGTACTATAAATTATAATAATTAATAATTGAATTTTTAAAAAGACATAGAGAAAATTTACTTAACGCCAAATTACATTTGTGTCACATAAATTAGGACTAAGACATTACTTCTTCCGTTCATATTTACTTGTCCATTATATTGAAAATATATGTGCAGCAATACTGGTTCAATTTGAAAATCAATGGATAATTTTTCATTTCTGTTGATTTTATCCTTGATATTAAATATGATTCATTATCTAATAAAATTTTCAAAGTATTAAATTTATTATATTCAAATGATAATATGATAATAAGATAACATTATCTCTATCATTTATTATTTTTAACCTATGTTAAGTTAATACTGAAAAACTATTGATGGATCGAGGGAGTGACATATATTGGGCCCATGCTAGGACGGGCGATCCGGTATCTAGTCTTATAAATATAAATAGAAATGGGCACACATTTAATATATATTCTTTCTACTATCTTCAACATGTGGGACATTTCAATCATTTCAGATAAAATGAAGCATTCTGATTGATCTCAAGGAAATATTACTATAGCTTCTATATATTTTCTTGAGTGCCTGAACTACATGTCCTATTGCTTAGATTTGAATTTTATGTGAAATAAAAGGATCTAAAAGAGAAATAAAACTAAAATAACAAAAATCCAATGTAACTGATAAAATTATTTTTAGAGTCGAACAAAGAACACATTTCGGCAGATCTATAATTTTAAAGTAATGGATGCTCAATTCTTTTCTAAACCAAATGACCCTTTCATGAACTACTTCATTCTGTCTGGAATGATATTTGCGTTCAGATTTTAATACTCATAAAATTTTAGTTGATTTTTCACATATCTATCCTTGTTTGGTGGAAAAAGCTATTTGGTTTGGATGAAACATTATTCAACTGAGAGGTCTATCATCCTTGAAATTACTCCATCGATATGTTTTTATGCCTAGTAATTGACCTGATTACCTATATAATTTTCAAATATTTTAAATTGCAGTGTTTGCAAGACAAGATCAAGTTAGTTCCAATTGATCTTCAGAACAGGCCTGCCTAGTACACGGAAAAAGTTTACCCTCCAAATAAGGTAGTTCTTCCACATGAAGAACGTTCATTTTCATTTTTCCAATTCACTTATATTTTAGCTAAGATTGTGACATTAGCGTTTGGCCTCATTGCAAATTGTACGAGATCTCCCTAAAGAAATGTCCATGATTTTTTTAGAAGAAGATTTATCTTACTCTTTGAATTCAATGATTATTGACTGAGCCAGTGCATAAATGATTTATCTTATCTATCATCCAATTGGCACAAAAGCTTTTATATAAGTACATTGAAGCAAGTGAAAGTTTGAATGTTCAGAGAGCATCCCTTTTTATGCTTCTGATTATTTATATTTCTACTCCTCATAGGTGCCACCCATAGAGCACAACAATAAAGTAATCGGAGAGAGCTTGGATCTGATTAAGTATATTGATAGTAACTTTGAAGGACCGTCACTTCTATCGAATGTAAATTGCAAAATTTTATTTTTCCATGTCAGTCTAGTAAAATCATAAGTCATAAATTGATAAAACGTCATCGGCAAATTGATGAAGGATTCTGAAAAGCAAAAATTTGCTGAAGAATTGATAGCTTACAGTGATACATTTGTCCTAGAAGTGTATGGATCATTCAAAAAAGATGTACAAACATTAGCTGGTGAGAATTGATATTATTTTCTATAAAACTCATCATATATTCTTTGTTAAATATTTCTCATGTAAGTTGATGACGGTATTTATATTTGTACCAGGAGCACAATTCGATTACCTCAAAAAATCTCTCCATAAATTTGATGATGAACCTTTCTTCCTTGGTCAATTCAGTCAGGTCATTACTTTCGTTTATTTTTTTCCTTTCCAATAACGTGTGTGTAGGGTGAGATGGTAAATTTTCACAAATAAAACATATATATACTCGACAACTAGTACTGAGTATTGTCGATGTACATTCTTTTTGATAATTTGAAATTTCATCATACGTGATGTACTGACATGGAATCTCTGATGTGCTATAGGTTGACATAGCATATGCTCCATTTATTGAAAGGTTCTAAATTTTCTTGCAAGAGGTGTTTAACTATGACATCACATCTGGAAGGCCAAAACTAGCTAAATGGATCAGGTATGACTAATTTTATTTATTTGTATGAGAATTCGTATCGTGGAGTGTTCATTATAATAAAAGGTTCCATGAATTACACTCGAAAAACATAGAGATCAAAACCAAAAATTGTTGAAATTGCCTTTGTTTCATTTGGTGATAGCCTAAACTCAAGACTAGCTTGTTGCCATTGGAGGTGCACAATTTGATGATGGAGCCCGAGGAGACAATAAAGTTTAATGGATCATGCTTGAAATTATGAACCGACTAGATGGTTTTGATGCTCGAGGGAATATTTTAGTCCTCATGGCAACCAATAGGATAATTTACCTATATGCTACAGTTATTTTTTCCATCAGTATGCACATCTACTTTTTCTTGTTCATTTGCTTATGTTATTTCAAGTTTTGGTTTTTAAAATTTGGAGCTATTTTTCAGCCATATATTCATGTTTGGTAGCGTAAAATGCTGCTACCAGCTTTTTATCATCTTGCTCAAGTTACAGCTCTATTTTATTTTGCAGACCTGATACACTTGATCCAGCTTTATTACATCCTGGATGATTGGATTAGAAGGCACAAGTGGAGAGGAGCGCACTCGCAGGCTAGGATGTTCTGGCACCATCTTAATTATATGATGATAGCATTTGATAAGCCTGTCGAATCTCTTGTTTCACACTCTGGTATTTGGCTTTCTTTGTATAAAGATGGAAAACTAGAGAAACTTTCATTAATTTCTGTATTTATTGACAGGCCTGTTGGCTTGACTTGTGGGATGATAAATAGCTTACTAAAGCATTTGATAAATTAAAGTCTGAGATTGAGAATGAAAGAATTTGGTCAACTAAATTTTGTGGAGTGGTTGTTTTCTATCTGTCCAAGAAGACAACAAGTCTCCAGCAATTGCCAGTGTCTTTCATCAGCATTTTTCATCTATCATTAATCATTATCATTCATTTCCTAGCATAGATTTGGGATCAAGATTTTTGAAATTAACTGGTGCACCAATAATACACAGGTTTTGGGTTGTTTGCTTTTCAGGTGCCAAGAAGCCGAAGGGTTAACTGCCTTAGATGTTTGAATTAGGTAAGTCACCTATTAATGGTCGAGTTGCAAAGTTTACGCACTATGGAAGAAAATTCACAAAAATGAACGTTTAATTAGATACCCCTGACATGCTGTTCCCACAAGAAATGCCAACACTATCATGGATGCAGTAGAATTCATGCCCCAAAATCTCATAGAAATAAACAAACTTTGGGTATGAATGCAACATCAGGTTGGTTCAAATGTCTGTGAATGTTGTAACTACTCTCATACTTTAATATAAATAATGCCACAATGCCTACATGTCATGAAGGTAAAAAAAAATCACGAGGGCAAACTTTATGGTCATGCAGGTGTTTTAATGCTTCTGAATGATACATACTCTTTGTTGGTCATGAGTTGAGGGTTGCATCGGGCTTTCTGGTCTGCAGGGACTTGCACAAGAAAAGAAAAATGTGAAAGAAAGGAACGAGCTTCGTGATCTTGTAATGAGCTATTATTTTAGGCATGATTACTAGCAACTAAAATAAGCAACAAATGGGTGCACTTATGTAAGAATTTTCATTTTGCTCTAATAATTGGTAGGTGGGGAAAACTGCATGTTCTAAGTCAAATTAAGGGTATTGACCTTGATTTGTACAATGACATGGTGCTTCCAAGAGTTTTAGAGCAGGTATTTACATTTGGTGCCATCCAGTTTATGTTACTTAGTTAACCAAATTTTTTTTTACAATATTCTAACTCATGGTTACATCATGTTATGTTTATGTTGTCAATTGTAAATATGTGATTGCACAAGGATATTTGATGGATTGCATTATTCAAGTCTTCCCAGATGAGTACCATTAGCAAACTCTTGAAACATTACTAGGTGCTTGCCCACAATTTCAGGTTTGTCAGTGTAATGCCTAAAAAATAGATCCCGAGATATCACATGGTGCTCAAGACTATGAGTAGTCTTAACTTAACCCTGTAAGCCTTCTACTAAGTCTGCAACTCATATCAAAGTAACTTAAGCAAGTAAAAATACAAAAATACTGAATTATCTGAATTGAGCTGAATCAACTGAGTATAATGTCTGAACAACTAATACTGGAAGTCTGAATTATAGTTAGCAGTCTAACAAGCCTCTACTACTAATAACTAGAGAGCCATTGAGACAGACCCCCAACTGACTCGAACTGAACTAAAAAAAACTAATCAAATACTATGAAAGCTGAAAATCTGAATAAATAGGTCCTCAAATCACGAGGACTCACAACTGTCGGGAAGTAGATAGAGATACTCGAAATCACTCACGCGGCTGAGACTGAGCACCTGAACCTACAGTATTAAATAATGTATCACATAGACATATATGAGGATCATTACTCTGAGGATATACTGAGCATGTGGAGGTGAATGCATAAGTAAAATAATATATCAATGTTTACAAAAATTCATAAAGAATGTATGTTGTATGTAATGACTCACATGGGCTTGAATAACTGAAAGATGAAAATCATCATTTATAAACAACAAAACATACTGTGTAAATCTGGTGAGCCATCACATATAATTCTAAAAGTAGAACTGTTATTCTATTTTAGGACTTAGGCTATAGGGAATTCTTTTAAAAACTTTTATATTATTCTTCTCTAGTAGGGAGGTTCTTCTAACCGACATACACTATGTGAGCTATCATAGTGTCCAACATCTAGATCCCCTAAGGAGAAAACCTTACGTTGGGTAGGGGTGTCATACTCTTGCCAGGCAGTATAACCTGAGTTAAGTGATCACATCTGTAATTGTCATACATATAAAAATGGAATTAATGTGAAACTGTACCTACATTGGCTCATAGTTCTAGAAAATTAGGATGCACTAAACCCATATTTTTTGCTTGATGCTAAATACTACTCCCATTAATCTGTATGCTCATTCTATAGGAAATCCACTTTAAATGACATAATGATTCAAACTGAGAGCTAATTCTACGTTTGTTTGTTTAAAACTGAAATTTAAGCTATAAGTGGATTCCATATCTTTAGCTAAAGATCAAAAGATCAAATTTTTATTTCAAAACTGATCAGAAACATATCATAGGATGCTTAAAAGCATAATTTCTTGGATTATCAATATCAAAGCTAGGGCTCAATAACCCATATTTCAAACTCAAGGTAAATCATCATGAATCATAGTCAATAGCCAAAATCATGGGGGTTTTGCACAATTCTAGTCATAATAATGTAATTCAATTCTTTATATATGTAAATCAAGCCAAACGTATGGACATGTAAAAATAAAGATACAAATCATCATCCAAATCTCTTGTAATTACAAAATCTTCAAATAACAGTCATTGGGTATGAACCCTAAATTGAAATTCATGATATTCATGTAAATTCATTTTAAAACATAATTAAAAACAAGTTTTGGGCACAAGGATGAAAGAATTATCCTTGTTCAAAACCCCACATACCTTAATTGATGAACTAGGTGAAGAAGCTTGACCTTGAATTCCTACTTGTGCTCTTGAAGATTGTTTCTTGGTGTTCTTGAATTGGAAACCTTGAAATTTGGGTTTTCTTGGAAAAAGAATGGTGGGAATTTAGAGGTTCTTAGAGTTTAAAATTGAAGCCTAGGGTTTTCTTTGAGAGAGATTTGATGAATAATGAGCATATGATGCTTAGAATAGGTTTAATTATGTGTTTTTCACAATTTGGGGCTTGGGAAAAAGACTAAATTACCATTTAAAAATCAACTTTGAAAATTGAAAGCCCGATTTTGATACTCAGCACAACGTGGTTCTTATCATGGTGCCTCACTGGAAAAAGGACAACCTCAATTTTTCCCAACACCACAACACGGAGCTATCACGTTGGGCTTTTGGATTAGGGATGAGCCCCATTTTGTCCATCACCGCAACGCGGTAAAATCGCGTTGCCTCACTGGAAAAGGACGATTTAGAAATTATACTTCATCGCGATGTGGTACCCGCTTCACTGTAATTCTTGGCGCGATATTGGCCAATCGCGGTAAGTTACTGGAAAGGGACAATTGCCATTTTGTCCATCATCGTGACTCGGTATTATCGCGGTGAACTACTCCCTTTTACTAAAAGGGTCATAACTTTTCACCCTGGTATCGGATTAAGGCAAAATTGGTATCGTTGAAAAGCTAATTCAATTATCCACCTGTTGGTGGGTCATAAGCTCAAAAATTCTTAATAAAACTAAAGATAGGCTCACTTAAGGTTGACTATGGCAGCATACCTCTCAAGAATTTAATTGGTAAGAGGTATTTTGATTCGTCTAAAAGCTAAGAGTTACTTGAGGACTTATTATACATCAAATTCTCATAAAACTACTAAAACACTAAAATTTATTTCTTGTGAGCTTGAAGAAAGGTTCTAATAGTGATTTGGAATTTTGGGGTATTACAATATCTCACCCTTGGGAACATTCATCCTCAAATGAGACTAATTAAGCTGAGATACTGAGGAACTGAGACTATAAACAGGAATGCACAACTGAAGCATGACTAAACTGATTTTTAAATTCAAGAATTATCGAGAGAATGATAATATAAAGCTGACACTTGCTACGAAAAAAAAAGATGCTCTAAGGAAACTTGTTACCTTAAATTGTATCTGAATTTCCTGTGAAAAGATGAGGGTACTTGGTTCGCATATTTGCTTCTGCTTCCCAAGTGTCTCCCTCAACGGATTGATTCCACCAAAGAAATTTGACCAAAGGAACTTCTTTGTTCCTTATTCTACGAATCTGGGGATCAAGGATCTCAAACGGAATCTCTTCATAAGAGAGGATATCATGAATAGTTGTGCTTTCTAGGTGTACTACAACAGCTGATCACCAACACACTTCCTCAACAAGGACACATGGAACACAGGGTGAACGGATGACAAGTCTGCAGGCAACTTAAGCTCAAATACTACTTTCCCAACATGGATTGATATCATATAGAGGCCAACATAGTGGGGACTAAGCTTCCCTTTTTTGCCAAATCTCTTCACCCCCTTCATGGGTAAAACCTTCTAGTAAAATAAGTCATCAACTTCAAACTTAAAATCTTTTTTTCTCAAATCTGCATAAGATTTCTGATGACTTGAGCTATTTTCAAACTCTCTCAAATCAACTGGACTTTCTCCATAGCTTCTAACACCACATCTGGCCCAATAAACCCAGCCTCACCTACTTCAAACCAACCAATAAGCGACCTACATCTTCTCCCATAAAGAATCTCAAATGGGCCCATCTGAATGCTAGCATGGTAACTTTTATTATAGGCGAACTCGATCAATTACAAATTCTCATCCCAACTACCCTTGAAGTCAAGAACACATGCCCTTAATATATCTTCTAGAGTCTGAATGGTCCTCTCTACCTAACCATCTGTGTGAGGATGAAAAGCTGAACTGAGATAGACTTGGGTACCAAGACCCTTTTGAAAGGCTTTCCGGAAGTGAAAGGTAAACTGAGGACCCCTATTTGAAATGATAGACAAATGAACTCCATACAATCTAACCAACTCTTTAATATACAACTTAGCATAATCTTTAGCTGAGTAAGACGTATAAACTGGTAGGAAATAGGCTGATTTGGTCAACCTATCTACAATAAATCAAATTGAATTATGTTGATGATGTAGATAAGGTAACGCTGTTACAAAATCCATGTTTACCTCTTCCCACTTCCAAGTAGGAATACTGAACTCTTGCAAGGTGCCGTCGGGCCTTTGGTGCTCCACCTTAACCTATTGAAAAATAAAATATTTAGCCTTAAAATCCATAATATCTTTATTCATACCACTCCACCAATAGACTTCCCACAAGTCTCGATACATCTTAGTATCACCAGGGTGAATGGAATAACGCGCACTATGTGCTTCAGCCATAATCTGCTATCTCAAATCATCAACTCATGGCACCCATAATCTACTTTGGTATCTCAACATACCATTTCCCCCTTGGGAGAAAACCTCGACCTTATGATCTTTGACCGACTTCTTTAACTTAACTAGGACAAGATCCTTATCTTGTTTCTCTTTTACCTTAGAAATAAAGAAGATTATGCACTACTCTAGACCCAAACATTACCCTCAGCTGAATTAAATAAGCGAACACCTAATCTTGCCAATTGATGAACTTCTTGGATTAGGTCCTTCTTACCATTCTCTACATGAGTAACATTACCCATAGATAGTCTACTAAGGGTGTCTTCCATAACATTGGCCTTGCTCGGATGATACAAAATACTCATGTCATAATCTTTCAACAATCCTAACCACCTGCTCTGATGGAGATTCAACTCTCTTTGTATAAACACATACTGCAGACTTTTGTGGTTTGTAAACACATCAACACACACCCCATAAAGATAGTGCCTTTAGATTTTTAAAGCAAACACAACAATAGCTAATTCAAGATCATGAGTAGGGTAGTTCTTTTCGTGAGGCTTAAGCTACCTAGAGGCATAGGCTATGACCTTACCTCTCTACATCAAAACTCAACCCAAAAAAACTCTAGAGGTATCCTAATAGACAATAAATCCATCTATACTATCAGGTAATGCTAAGACTAAGGCTGAAGTGAGTCAAGCCTTTAACTCCTGAAAACTCTTCTCACAAGAATCTGACCACAGAAACTTAACTTTCATCTAAGTTAATTTGGTCATGGGAGATGAAATGGATGAAAACTCCTCAATAAACCATCTGTAATAGTCATCTAAATCCAAGAAACGTATGATGTCTGATGGAGAAATGGGTCTAGGCCGATTTCTTACTACTTTGGTCTTTTAGGGATCAACTCTAATTTCATCACTAGAAATAATATGATTGAGAAAACCTACTGACTTTAGCCAAAATTCACACTTATTGAATTTGGCAAACAACTGGTGATCTCTAAGAGTTTGCAATATAATTTTAAGATGGTCTGCATGGTCATCCTCATTATGATAATAAACAAGGATATCATCGATAAAGACTATGACAAACATGTATAGGTACTATTTGAACACTCGGTTCATCAAGTCCATGAAGGTTGCTGAGGCATTTGTTAGTTTAAAAGACATGACTAGGAATGCAAAATAACCATAGCAGGTTTTGAAAGTTGTCTTTGGGATATCTTATTCCCTTACTCTAAGCTGATAATAGCAGGATCTAAGATCTATCTTAGAGAAATAATTTGTACCTTGGAGTTGATCAAAGAATGAATTTTATTTGATGTTGACTGATTTATGATATTATCTAATGCTTTCACACTGAATTGCATCTAGAGTAATACTGCCATAGTTGAATCAATTGTAGTTTTAATTCTACTCTTCATTTTTGGTTTCAATCACCAGCGTTATTACATCTATATTGTTTACTCATTCGTTCGTTCATATGGGTTTCGGATTGTGTAACCCTAGCTGACTCAAGAATCTTATCATTTAGAGAACTAGTTGATGGAAAATAATTGCTTTTGTAATAGTATTTTATTCTTCCAAGAACAACAACAAGAAGAAGATAGGCATCATTATCATCTCAAAGAAGAAGAATGCAAAGCTCTTTGAAATTTGATGACATGAACACTATTCCAGCGACTCTATTCTGGTGACACTATTTTAGAGACCAATTTCTACCAAAATTTGCCGGAATCCAACGACTCAACCAAGTATACGGACCCAACCCAGCTTCAATTAGGTGCACTCGATCCATTTTTTCTAGTTGTGTATCTTTTTCTTGATTTTTAGGGGCTGTTACTGGTAGTGTTCTGCACTATTCTTGTTGTGATTCCTATTTCGTAGCACCTTGGCTGATTATCTGGTTATGGGTGTAGAATTTCTTATAGATTGGTTACTTTGTAATAGTGTTTTACGTGTGAATCTCCTTATTGTTCTTAGTAGTATTGGAGTGTGTTACCTTGTCCGATTACTGTTACTTGATTTACTAGCATATCCATTAATTATGGTAGCATTAGTTTCCGCTATTGCCTATCCTTTATCAAAATTTGCGTTATATTATTGGTTTTGTTGCTCTCTATCTATTATAGATTGTTTTCTGTGTCCCTAGCTCCTTTATTGACTTCATTTTAACTAGTGTGCTCTTTTACCTTATCTTGATCCCCCTTTGTTATCTTTCTTCCTTTTTTTCTTTCATTTTTATCTTTTTTATTGCATAGTGGTTGTGATTAGCGATGGTAGACTAGGGTCATGTTATAGGATAGGTCAGAGTCAGGAGATGTTGGGTCTGAGATGGGGTTTGAGGAAGGTTGGGTCTGGGTCGGGTCTAGGATCAAGTTTGGGGTTAAGGGCTAAGGGTAGTAAGGTTAGGCGGGATAAGGGAGATTCTAGATTGCGAGTTGGATCTTAGAACATCGGTACTTTGTAGGGTAAGTTTATAGAGCTGGTGAAGATTCTTAGAAAGAGGAGGGTTAATATAGTGTGTATTCAGGAAACTAAATGGGTAGGCACTAAAGCGAGAGATGTGGATGGATATAAGTTATAGTACTCGGGTAGTGTGATACATGGAAATAGGGTAGGTATCTTAGTAGATGAAGATCTTAGAGAGCAGGTGGTAGAGGTAAAGAGAGTTAGTGATAGACTGATGTTTATTAAGTTGGTCATGGGAGGGTCTACGGTGAATGTTATTAGTGTCTACGCCCCACAAATAGGTTTAGACGAAGAGGAGAAAAAGGAATTCTGGGAGGTTTTAGATGAGGTGGTGAGGAGCATCCCGAGCACTGAGAAGCTTTTCGTGGGAGGGGATTTCAATGGGCATATTGGGTCTTTATCTAGAGGGTATGATGACGTGCGTGGCGGTTTCGGTTTTCATAAGCGAAATGAAGAAGGAACTACTCTGTTGGATTTTTCTAGGGTTTTTGGGTTATAGATAGGAAATTTGAGCTTTCCAAAAAAGGAGGATCACCTTATTATGTTTCGTAGTTCAGTGGCCAAGACTCAGATAGACTTTTTGCTTCTTAAAAAGTGTATAGAGCGCTATGTAAAGAATGTAAAGTCATACCTAGAGAGAATATCTTGACTCAACATAGGTTGTTAGTGATGGATTTGGTTATCAATAAGAGCAAAAAAAAAAGAAGTGGGGAGGCGCGACCCAGGATTAAGTGGGGTAGCTTGACTTTGGATAGTGCTTATGAAATAGAAGAAAAGTTGAAGAGTAGGGGAGCTTGGGAGAGTAGAGGGGGTGTGGATAATATGTGAGAGATGACTGCCAGTTGCATTAGAGAGCCGCTACAGAGGTATTGGGTGTCTCGAGAGGTCAATCTGGCAAACATCAAGGAGACTGGTGGTAGAATGAAGAGGTTAAGAGAAAGGTGGAGTCTAAGAAGATGGCTTATGCTAAGTTGGTTGGGATCAAGGATAATGAGGAAAGGCAGAAGAATAAGAAGGAGTATAAGGTAGCTAGAAGAGAGGCTAAGTTAGCGGTTACAGCGGCTAAGATAGGAGCTTTTAAGAGTTTGTATGTGGCTTTAGAGGAGAAAGACGGAGATAAGAAGTTGTATAGGATGGACAAGGACAGGGAGCATAGGGATCGTGACCTTGACCAAGTGAAGTGCATCAAAGAAAAGTATGGTATAGTATTGGTTGAGAATGCCCTCATTAGGGAGAGGTGACAACCGTATTTTCATAAACTTTTAAACGAAGAGGGGGAAAAAGGTTCTGTGTTGGGAGACTTAGAAATATCTTATGAGGGTCACAACTATAGTTATTGTAGGCATATCGAGGTTGAGTAGGTAAAGGAAGCTATTCGCAGGATGCGGCGGGGTAGGGCGACAGGGCCAGATGAGATTCTAGTAGATTTTTGGAAGAGCACTAGCGAGGTAGGTCTGGAGTGGTTGACAAGGTTGTTTAACATTATTTTTGGAGCTGCTAAGATACTTGAAGCATGGAGGTGGACCACTATAATTCCAGTGCATAAGAACAAGGGAAACATTCAGAGTTGTAACAACTATAGAGGTATTAAGTTGTTGAGTCATACTATGAAGGTTTGGGAAAGGGTGGTAGAGTTGAGAATGAGGAGGATCATGATGATCTCTGAGAATCAGTTTGGTTTCATGCTTGGTCGCTCGACCACTGAGGCCATTCACCTTGTGAGGAGATTAGTGGAGCAGTTTCGAGAGAGGAAGAAGAAATTGTACATGGTATTTATTGATCTAGAGAAGGCATATGACAGAGTTCCCAGGGAGATTCTATGGAGGTGCTTGGAGGCTAGAAGGGTGCCCGTGGCATACACTAGGTTGATTCAGGATATGTATGATGGTGTAAAGACTCATGTAAGGATGGTAGGTGGAGATTCAGAGCACTTCACAGTTTTGATAGGGTTGCACCAGGAATCGACTCTGAGCCCATTTTTATTTTCCTTAGCGATGGATGTTTTGACGCAACATATTCAAGGAGAGGTGTCTTAGTGTATGTTATTTACAAATAATGTGGTTCTAATCAACGATACTTGGGGTGGATTTAATGATAAGTTGGATATTTGGAGACAGACTCTTGAGTCTAAAGGTTTTCAGTTAAGTAGAACCAAGATGGAGTACTTAGAGTGTAAGTTCAGTGATATGTTGCAGGAAGATAGAGCGGTTGTGAAGCTGGACTCTCAGGCCATCCAGAAGAAGGAGAATTTTAAGTATCTGGAGGATGTCATGCATCGTATTAGGGAAGGTGGTTGAAGTGAAGGCTTGCTTCGAGAGTACTTTGTGATAAGAAGGTGCCCCCGAAGCTTAAAGGTAAGTTCTACAGAGTGGTAGTCCGGAAGGCTATGTTGTATGGAGCGAAGTTTTGGCCAGTTAAGAACTCCCACATAAAAAATTTTAAGGTGGAGGAGATGCAAATATTGCGATGGATGTGTGGATATACCAGGAAAGATAGGGTGAGGAATGAGATTATTTGGGAAAAAGTAGGAGTTACCTCGATAAAGGATAAGTTGTGAGAAGTGAGGCTATGTTGGTTCGGGCATGTGATGAAGAGGGGAACTAATGCTCCAGTGCAAAGTTGTGAGACTCTAGCTATGGATGGTGTTAGACGGGTTAGAGGTAGACTGAAAAAATATTGGATGGAGGTGATTAGGCATGATATAGAGCAATTATAGCTTACAGAGGATGTGACCCTTGATAGAAAGCTGTGGAGGATGTAGATTAGGGTATAGGGTTAGGGGGCCAGAGCGCGGTGGTAGTAATAGGGGAGTGCTCGTTTGGGTCTGGAGTTTCTGGTTCGTAGTTTTGAGGCTGTAGTTTTTGGGGCTAGTAGTGTTGGCTTTTTTGCATCCCGTACTAGTTTATTATGCACTTATCTTTTGTGTTTGTTAAACTGTTAGTTTGTTTTATGTACCAAACTAGTTTGTATTCGCTTACTTTTTGTATTTGTTATACTGTTATTGATCCTAAGCCGGGGGTATATCAAAAATAGCCTCTCTACTTCTCTTGAGGTAGTGGTATGGTCTGCGTATACTCTACCCTCCCTAGACCCCACTAGGTGGGAATACACTGGGTATGTTGTTGTTGTAGTTGATCAAATAATTCATCAATTATGGAAAGAGGATTTTTTTAACTGTGACTTTATTCAGCCGATGACAGTCAAGCATATTCAAAGAGAACCATTTTTCTTATGCGTGAGCACCTCAAGAAGAAATACTGGGCCTTATGAAACCTTTATCTAATAGGTCCTTGAGTTGCTCTTTCAACTTTTTAAGCTAGGCAGGATTCATACGATATGGAGGAATGGAGATAGGCTAAGTATCAGGAAGAAGATCAATTCTGAATTCTATTTCCCTATCAGGAGGTACCCCTGGCAACTTTTCAGGAAAAACTTCCAGAAACTCATTTACTACCCGGACTGACGAAATGGTTGGAGCCTCAGACTTAGCGTCTTTGACTCAAACTAAATGATAGATACACCCTTTTGATATTGACTTTCTGGCTTTAAGATAGGATATGATATGACACTTGGGAGATACTGAATTACCTTTCCACTCAAAGACTAGCTCATTAGGAAATTGAAACTTCACCACTCAGGTGCGACAATCTATAGATGCATAATAAGAATAGAGCCAATCCATACCAAGAATAAGGTCAAAGTCAACCATGTCTAATTCTATCAAATCTGCTAACATGATCTTATGAAGGGCAGTGATAGGACACTTTCTATAGATATATTTGGCAACAAGTGACTCACTTACTAGGTAGAAATGGAGAAGGGCTTAGAAAGCTTTTCAGGATCTATTCTAAAATTGACCGCAACTAATGGAGTCACATAATAGAAATTTGACCCATGGTCTAACAGCACATAAACAACAAAATAAAAGACACGAAGCATACCAGTAACAATATTCGGTGAAGTCTCCTGCTCCTGGCCAGACAGTAAAGCATAGAATCAATTCTGGCGCTGACCGCCACCAGTACTGCATGATGTGCTCTGGGAAGGGGCTGGGTGTCCTAGAGGAGCTAGTGCAGTAGTATCCTGAGTCTGGGGATGAATATACCTGCTTACTTGATTAGCATATGGGTACTCTTTGATATCGTGGCCCAACTTACCACATCAAAAGCAACCTTTTTGACCCAACAAGCACTCACCAAGGTGATTCGTACCACATCTAGCACACGCAGGATAACTGGGCGTTCCACCCATACTATTCTAAGACCTGGACATAGAATTCCTACCCTACTACTACTGTTTGGTTCTGGGTGCGGGAGCACTGGCTGAAGATGGCATCAGCAAAGACGAGCAATTCTGAAACTGCGAATGATTTCCTCCCTGTAATCCTTGATTGACCATAATCAAACTGCCCAGTTCTAGACTTCTTATTTCCTTTATCTCTTTTCTTCAACTTTTCTGCCTCAATCTGTTGGGCATGAGTTATCAATCTAGCAAGATCCATGTCACTAATAAGCATGGTAGTCCTACACTCCTTGACTACCAATCTAGATACTCCGGTAACAAACTTATTCATACTATATCTAGTGTTAGCTATCAACTCAGGAGCATACTTAGATAACTGATTGAACTTAAGGAAGTACTCCTTCACTACCATTAAGCCCTGCCTCAGGTTCATGAACTCCTCAATCTTTGCATTTCATAACTTATGTGGAAAGAACCTATTAAGAAATACATCTTGAAATACCTTCGAATTCATGGTAGCTGCATTCTCACCCCTATCTTTCTTCCATATAACAACCCAATCACAAGCAATATCCTTCAACCTATAAGAAACCAATTCTACACTTTCCTCTTCAGTAATATGCATAACTTAGGTGATATTTTTCACCTCATCATGATACAACCGTGGGTTCTCACCTACCTTTGACCCAAAGAACTTAGGTGAATTCATCCTCATAAAGTTACAGAGCCTGGCTACAGCTAAATCATCCTCTTGTTGATGCAAGACTATAGCTTAATGGTTGGCCTGAATATTAGCAGTTACAGCTTTGGCTAATGCCTGAAAGGCAACCCTAAAGTTAGCTTAAGATACATTCTCATTCAGAGGATCAACAGGCTGGGGTGGCTGTTATCATTTCTATGGGCATTAGCTCTGTAGGGAGGCATATTCTGTCATGAAAGAGCACGATTTAAAAGTAGATAGAGACAGTTGTAAGCACGATGTATTATGAAAGAAAAGAGATAATTTCCTTACACATCCTATAGCCTCTTGCTCATAAATGTAGCGTGCTTCACAACCATGATCAATACTCTACATAACACGGTTTGTCTGACTCCCTAGGACTCTCTAAACCTTAGTCTCTTATACCAAGTTTATAACACCCTATAAACGGGTCTCGAGATATCACATGGGGTTCAAAAGTAAGAGTAGTCTTAAACTAACCTCGTAAGACTTCTACTAACTCTGCAACTCATATCAAAGTAACTTAAGCAAGTAAAAATACAAAAATACTGAATTATCTGAATTGAGCTGAATTAATTGAGTATAATGTCTGAACAACTAATACTGGAAGTCTAAATTATAGCTAGCAGTCTAACAAGCCTGTACTACTAATAACTAGAGAGCCATTGGGACAGACCCCCAACTGACTCGAACTGAACTAAAAACAACTAATCAAATACTATAATAGCTAAAAATCTAAATAAATGGGTCCTCGAACCATGAGGACTCACTAACTGTCGGGATGTAGATAGAGATGTCTGAAATCACTCACGCTGCTGAGACTGAACACTTGAACCTACATTATTAAACAATGTAGTACATAGACATATATGTGGTTCAGTACTTTCAAGATATACTGACCATGTAGGGGTGAATGCATAACTAAAATAATATATCAATGTTTATGAAAATTCATATAGAATGTATGTTGTATGTAATGACTCACATGGGCTTGAATAACTGAAAGATGAAAATCATCATTTATAAACAACAAAACATACTGTGTAAATCTGGTGAGTCATCACATTTAATTCTAAAAGCTGAACTGTTATTCTATTTTAGGACTTAGGCTATAGGGAATTATTTTAACAACTTTTCTATTATTAGTCTCTAGTAGGGAGGTTCTTCTAACCGACATACACTATGTGAGCTATCATAGTGTCCAACGTCTAGTTCCCCTAAGAGGAAAACCTCATGTTGGGGAGAGTTTTCATACTCTTACCAGAGAGTATAACGTAAGCTAAGTGATCACATCTGTAACTGTCATCTATATAGAAATAGAATTAATCTAAAATTGTACCTATATTGGCTCATAGTTCTAGAAAAGTAGAATGCGCTAAACCCATACTTCCCATTTGATGATAAATGCTACTCCCTTTAATTTGTATGCTCATTTGTAGGAAATCCACTTTAAATGACATAATGATTCATAATGAAAGCTAATTGTGCGTCTGTTTGTTTAAAACTGAAATTTAAGCTATAAGTGGATTTCATATCTTTTGTTAAAGATCAAATCTTTATTTCAAAACTGATCAAAAACATATTATGGGATGCTTAAAAGCATAATTTCTTGGATTATCAATATCAAACCTAGGGCTCAATAACCCATATTTCAAACTCAAGTCAAATCATCATGAATCATAGTCAATAGCCAAAATCATGGGGGTTTAGCACAATTCTAGTCATAATAATATAATTCAATTCTTCATATATATAAAACAAGCAGAACTTATGGACATATGAAAATAAAGATACAAATCATCATTCAAATCTTTTGTAATAGCATAATCTTTAAATAATAGTCATTGGGTATGAACCATAAATTGAAATTCATATATATTCATGTAAATTCATGTAAAAACATAATTAAAAATAAGTTTTCGACACAAGGATGAAAGAATTATCCTTGTTTAAATCTCCACATACCTTAATTGATGAACTAGGTGAAGAAGCTTGACCTTGAATTCATATTTGTGCTCTTGAAGATTATTTCTTGGTGTTCTTGAATTGAAAACCTTGAAATTTGGGTTTTCTTGGAAAAAGAATGGTGGGAATTTTGAGGTTTTTGGAGTTTAAAATTGAAGCCTAGGGTTTTCTTTGAGAGAGATTTGATGAATAATGTGCATATGATGCTTAGAATAGGTTTAATTCTGTGTTTTTCATGATTTGGTGCTTGGGAAAAAGACTAAATTACCTTTTAAAAATCAACTTCGAAAGCTGAAAGCCCGATTTTGACACTCAGCGTGACGCGGTGCTTATCACAGTGTATCACTGGAAAAAGGGCAATCCCATGTTTTCCCAACACTATGATGCGGTGCTATCGCATTGGGTTTCTGGATAAGGGACGAGCCTCATTTTGTCCATCACTGGGACGAGGTGAAATTGCGTTGCCTCATTGGAAAAGGACGAGTGTGAAATTGCACTCCATCGCAATGCGGTACCCGCTCCACTGTGATTCTTGGTGCGATACCAATCAATTACGGTGATTTACTGGAAAGGGAAAATTGCCATTTTGTACATCACCGTGACACGACATTATCGCAGTGAACTATTGCCTTTTACTAAAAGGGCCATAACTTCTCACCCGAGTATTGAATTAAGGCGAAATTGGTATCGTTAGAAATCTAATTCAATTATCTACCCATTGGTGGATCATGAGCTCGAAAATTCTTAGTAAAACTAAATATAGGCTCACTTGAGGTTGACTATGGCAGCATACCTCTTAAGAATTCAATCGGTAATAGGTATTTTGATTCGTCTAATAGCTAAGTGTTACTTGAGGACTTAATATACATCAAATTCTTATGAAACTACTAAAACACTGAAATTTATTTCTCATGAGCTTGAAGCAATGTTCTAATAGCGATTTGGATTTTTGGGGTATTACGACCAGATTGTTCAATCATAGAATTGGATTTTCTTTAACTGCAATATCAAAAAATAGAAGCAAAAATATCAAGCTTGGTGGGATCCCAAAGGTGTGAGCTTGGATTACCATCTACAACAACTACAACAACATACCTAGTATATTCCATATCAAAAGTTCATACGTTGTCTTTCTTGGTATGGTTTTGTGATTCTTTATTACAGCTCTCATGAATTCGAAGACCTCAAAAACTCCACGTTTGTCACAGATCTCCTCAGCCACTACATTTATTGTTGAATTCTATGGGTTGAATCCCTTCAAACAAATACCTTCTACAAAAATGTTAAAATAAGAAAATGATAACCTTCGTGTTATCAAACAAAAATATTGGTTCTAAAGGCCAATGAATAATGCACTTTGTTTCTAATACAAAAAGATTGGCTGGCAACTTCAGAGATTAGGTATGCAAAAGTTTAGTAGTTTTGTACCAATCAAAAGAAAATCTAAAACTAGATCTGCATCACTTATGGATTCATAGTGAAGTGAATTCTTGTTACTTGTAAACTATCTCCATGATAGTTCCAAATATTGGACAATCGATGGTTCTTATCTATCAAAACTTACTATTTGCATTGTCGTTTATGTTATCAGATCATTTCCTATGTCATATATGTCATTATGAAAAACTTATGTCTTTGTGTTTTCATCTATCTATTGATATCAAGACGGTGCTTGCTCATCTGATGGAATGGCTTTCAAACTATGCTACTTTAAGTGCAGAAGTTAATTACCAAAATTACACTACTGTGCAATAAGTTCATACCTTCTGATTTTTGAATAATTTTTTCCTACAGGTATTACCTGAGTTTATCAAGGTTGAAGCTTTCGCAAAACTAAATAGTGTCATAGTCAAGGTATTGAGATTAGTATTTTTAAATATATTGAAACTACTATATAGGTTCTGAAATGCTTTGAGTAGACACCTTTTTTACATCATTGGCTTTTTACCTCCACGTATGGAGATTTAGTAGATATTGCTGAAGTTTTAGAATTTCAACAAAAGATATCTATTGACCAGTAAGCCTTGCATTCTCCGTTATTGGAGATTTAGATAAATCTAGGAAATAAGTATTTTCATAGTTTCATAGAAAAAAGTTCCATTGAGAGAGAATATTGTTTGTCATAATATAGATTGACAACATTGTGCTTTACTCATAACGAGATGATTTTGATTTGCTCTCCATTTGAGATATTTTACCAAAAAGTTTTCCAAGACGACATTCCTGGTTGTTTTGTCTTGCTAGAACATGGAACAACTACTGTTGTTTCTGAAGGAATTATCTGAATTTTAGAAAACAAAAACTTAACAAAAATGATGTTGCTAGTGCATAATAAATAGACACTTACATAATCATATTGAATGTCAAACATTGTTTTTTAGAATCCAGAGAAAACAAAGCAAATATTCCAAAAATTAACTGAATAACACGACTTTTAAGTTCTTCCACTAAAGTTTTTCTCATGATCTTTAATGATTTTAGTTATGTATATTTGCTTTAGTTATGATGATAGGCCTCTTTTTGCATATTATGCGTGTCCCTTTGTTGGTGCAGGTGATGGAGACTTCTAAAATTAATACTTGTCATCAGCCAGAGTGTGGTCATTTTAGGCCTTCAAGTATCATGGACCATGTCTCGAGGAAGAACCTGCAGATGCATGTAGAGCAACTCAAACCACTAGAAGAATACTATAGGAAACAGAGAAAACTCCTTGATTTTCAATTGGTTGGAGGACCTGGAGAAACATGGCAAGGCCTTTTGGGGGCTTTACATCTTCAACACAAGGATGTAGTTGGTTCTGCACAGTAGACTTCAAGATGCTGATTTGATTTTCTAACGATCTTCATTCTTTTTGCAAGCATAATAGGTATAGGAAACACGAGTGAAACAAACTATTGAGTTTGGGCGGGAATACGCATAATTTTTCTAAGAGTTGAATCTAGTTCTATATACAGAAAAGAGAAAAACATTGAGATCATTAGACACGCTTACATTATGCATTTATGTGAATGCTTATGTTGTTTGTAAAACTTCAAATCCATGGAATTGCTTCGTTTTTTAGCTCGTGTTGTGGTAGTTGGCACCCATATGATTTTTTATCTTGTCGTGTTCTGCAAAGACTGGGTGACAAAGCTGTACATTACTAAAATAATACGTATTACATTGTCCTAGAAAACAAAAGTTTAAATAGTAATGATAATACAATCATCGCTAATTATTTGAATTATTAGTTACAAAAACTATGATCACAAATAAATTTATAATTTTGTGGCTTAAACTTACAATGATAGCTACAAACTCTAGTTGATCATATTTAATCTCGGTCTACTTAGAATGTTTTCACGTAGGACACAATTAACACATTGACTTTGCACCATTTCAAAAAATTCATTCAATAAGTCCACTTCAACTTCACCTTCACACAATTAGATCGAATCTTGTTTTCTATAGCTATATTGATATACAATGGATTTTCTATAATCATAAAACAAGAATAGAAAAAGATTAATTTATATTTAGCTATAAATTTTTTTTTTCACAAATAGCTAAATTATTCAGCTACAAATTTAAAATCATCACTATTTAACGATGGCATATTTTGTGATAAAATTATGACGTCACTGAATCACAGATTGATTAGAGACAATAAAATTCTCATCACTAATTGCTTATAGTATTAGTTACAAAAACTGAGGCCACAATTAAATATCAAATTTTATAGCTAAAACTTACAATATTTAACTACAAACTTTAATATGTCGCTACTGCGATAACTTATTTTTTATGACAATTTTTTTTGTCTAAAATTATAACTAATTCAAGACGAAAAATATTTTGTCACGAATTGGATACATTATTAGCAATAAAAAAAAAGGATGTCATTGAAAACTTAAAATTCGTCACTAATGATACTTAATAAATGGCGCCAAAATATTTTTTGATGGGAAACTTTAGCAGACAAAACTTTGCTATAAAATTTTATGTTTCGTCACTAAAAGTATGTGCTTCATGTATTTAGACATGAAATATAATTTTCTTCATAAAATGTAAATAATTAATGACTAATTTCATCTCGCAGCTGATAATTTTGTAGCTATATATCAATTTTGTTGTAGTGTAATGAAATAATACAATAGAGGTTTGGAAAGGGTAAAGTGTAGGCAGACCTTATTACTATCTCGGGGCCAGAGAGGATGTTTTCGAAGGATCCTTTTGGCTCAAGTATAACAAATCTAGGTATAAAGAAAAGGAATATAGTGAAGAAATATAACAACTAACAAGAAAATAGTGCAAAGGCTATAAAAAGGAACTATAACCAATCCCAAATAATGTAATAACTCGAACACAATAAGCAACTTTACAACAATATAAATATATAAAAATTGTAAACATCTTTCCTTTTCACTATTTTTTTTTTTGGGGGGGGGGGGTGCTTGTTAGGGTTTCTTTGGGATTTTGTGGGGAGAAGTTTCGTCGAAATTATGTTAGAATAGATTTGCAGTCCCTACAAATTACTTGACATAGACGATCACATGTCATGCATTCTGCATCAAATTGTTTGGATTTGCAGCTTAAAACGGCAAGTGTCATCAAGGCAGAACAGATTGTTAGCCCTTTGAATTTGTCTCTAAATTTTATTTAGACATCGAAATTATGATTTGTTTCCGTTAACCTTAATTGAAAATAAGTTTGAGGTTTTACCGCTTAAGGCTAACCTTTTTATATAATGTATGCTTGAAACACTCGTAGAAAATTTTTTCAAAATTTGAGCCAAAAAGATCTAAGAAGGAAACTCTATATAATGTGTTCAACAGTTTAGATACATGTTATAATTCAATATCTAAGTAAAATTTAGTTGCAAATTCATATATTATCGATGTACTCATTCAAGAAACAAATACTCACATATGAGCGATCTTTATAATTAGTATATTTGTCTTAAGGCTTGGAGAAATAAATCATCTTTTGTCATATTATCAATCAGTAAAAAGTTACTCTCTAAGTGTCGTATTCAAATATAATATTAAGGAATAATATAGCTATTGTGTCTTCATGAAAATATGCATATCTAGCCTGTCTTCTTTCATTACAAAATATACACACACTATGGGTGTGTTTGGTATGATGGAAAATATTTTTCATGGAAAATGTTTTCTTGAAAAATGTTTTCCTGCAAAATAAGTTGGTTTTTCACTTATTTCTTATGTTTGGTTGGAAAGTGAAAAATATTTTTCAAAAAATATTTTATGGTGTTTGGTTGGTGAGTAGAGACCATTTTTTTAAAAAAATATTTTCTAATGTTTGATTGTTGAGTGAAAAAATATTTTTTAAAAAAATACTACTAACTGTTAACTAGTATATTAGTGCCTCTAGCAACTCAACAATTTGTAAGAACTAATTTAAGCATAACAAATATTATCAATATCGAATACTAAAATATTACAATCACTAAATTTAAACAGCTATTAATGAGAAAATATAGGAGACATTTTTTAATATTTTGTCAGAACAATCTCAAGATACTACAATCAATAGAAATATTACGGAACAACAAGCTTATTCAACCTCGTGAAACAAGTTACATCGATGATAAAATGAAATATGCAATTAGCAAAAGTAACATAGGTAAGTCTTCCTCTATGCATATGAAAATAACAATACATTCAACGAACATTGGAAATGGGAAAAACTTGGGCTTCACTATTTTTTATTTCAAGCAGTGAAAAATTGAAGCAAAACACAGTGAAAAATATTTTCTAGTAATGTAAATTTTTGAAAAATGTGAATTTTTCTAGTCATGTGAATATGAGTGTTGTTGGGATAGGGGTGGGATCATAAGTCACATTTGTCATTTTCTGGAAATGACAAACCTTGGCCCATGAGGGAAGTCATTTTCCTTCAAATTGAGGAAAATAAGTTGTTGTGGAAAATGTTTTTCAAACATTTTATTGCAACCAAACAAGAGAAAATAGGAAACATTTTTCATCATACCAAACACACCCTATGTTATCTCATCTTTTACAATCGGCAAAATAACCTTCTGGACCATGTACTATGTCAGTTTTGTAAGTTGAACATTTCTACTTACATGTTTGTCATCTGGACCCCTGAACCCACTAAAAAGCAACATTTTAAACCCTTTTTTAGTGAGTGTAACACACTCTCTCCCATGTCAGTTGTCATGTCAGCTGCCACGCTTGCCACGTCTGCCACATCATTTTAAAAAATAAAAAAATATTACATTAAATTTCAAGTCATTTTTAAAATGCTACATAACAAATTAAATATTAAAATTAATTTAATTAAATAAGAAAAAATTATAAGTTGTAGAAAAATTTGAATAATCATGTTTTTATTTTTTCTCACAAATTAAACATCAAGTCCATTCCAAATAATTAAAATTCTTCTTCAACTAATTTAAATTTTTAACTACAAATTCATATATACAAACATAATAAATATTTTATTTTTAAATTTGATATTTTTAACAAATTCACAAAAAGTTAATTTTTTTTAAAGCAAAATTCACTAATTTTTTTCAATATTCACTATCACTCACTTTCAATTTAAATTTAAATTTTAATCCCCAAAAAACAAAAAGATTTCAAATTTAAATTTTAATTAAAAAAATGAAAAGAATTGAATTGAGAGGGAAATTAAAATAAAAAATAAAAAGTGAACATGTGGGAGGGGGGGCTGGAAGGGGATGGGGTGGAGTGGAGACGGAAATGGGAGGGGTATGGGGCTGACGGTGGGATGGGGAGGGGCTGAACGGGGCTGGTGAGATGTGAGGGGGTGGGGACAGGGTTGGGTAGGGTAAAGAGGCTGGGGGTGGGGTGGGATGGGGCTGGGTAGGCTATGGGAGTGGGGACGGGATGGAGTGGGGGTGGGGAAGGACTGAACGAGTATTGGGGTGGGTGGGACGAGGCTGGATGGGGTGTGGGGGTGGGGACGGGCTAGGGTGGGGAGGGAAAAATATATTTTTATTTTTTAAAATTTTTAAAAATATTTTTAAATTATTTTTAAATTTTTAAAAATATTTTTAAATTTAAAAAAAATGGAGGAAAAAAAGATCCTTTTTATTATTTTAAATTTTAAAAATATTTTTAAATTATTTTTAAATTTTTAAAAATATTTTTAAATTTAAAAAGATGGAGAAAAAAAAAGGACCCGTTTTAAATTTTTCTTAAATTTTAATATTTTTTAAAATTATTTTAATGTAAAATTGGCCAAAAATTGACTCCCACTCGCACCCCCAGGTGAGTGGCTACACTCTCTTTATCTTAGTCACCATGACTTTGCCAAATAGGCAAGGTCAACGGTCAAAGGGTGTAAAATGTTACTTTTTGATGGGTTCAAGGGTCCAG
Organism: Capsicum baccatum var. pendulum; assembly: GCA_030864225.1. Lineage (NCBI taxonomy): Eukaryota > Viridiplantae > Streptophyta > Magnoliopsida > Solanales > Solanaceae > Capsicum > Capsicum baccatum. Next base: position 170,506,279 of record CM061558.1, read on the forward strand.
ATAACAAACATGTAAGTAGAAGTGTGCAACTTACAAAACTGACATAGTACAGGGGTCCAGAAGGTCATTTTGTCTTTACAATCCCCCACCCCACACGCACATACACAATAACAACAATTTGGTATAATCCCACAAAATGAGATTTGAGAGGATAAAATATACGTAGTTTTTACCTTTACGTTAGAAGTGAGGTGAGGTGGTGTAGCAGTTTTCAATAAATCTGTGGTTCAAAATAAAAATAATCTCAAAAAACGTAATAAAAATAATAAATAATATATAAAAAATAACAAATAGTAGTAGAATAGTACTATAACAAAATAATACTACGGACTATACAAAACAATAAATAGTACAAACATAAAATAAAGAATAAAAAACTATAAAAATAGTCATCGACTACTAATAAAAGCTACTCCCTCCGTTTTAAAAAGAATGATCTACTTTCCTTTTTAGTTCATTTTAAAAAGAATGACTCTTTTTCTTTTTTGGCAATACTTTAATTTCAACTTTTCACATGGCATGTTTAGGACCACTATATTAAAGGGCATTTTGGTATATTTGACACAACTTTAAATTAAGGCCACAAGATTTAAAAGTTTTCTTTATTTTCTTAAATTTTGTGTGAAATTAAAATAGATCATTCTTTTTTAATCAGAAGAAATACACTCTTATCTACTGTTTATCGAAATGATTGAGGAGCAACTGTCTTTACCGGTCGTAGCCAATAAAGGAAACTTCCTAGAACCAAGCTTAGGTAGGACCATAAGAAGTCATGCAGACAAGGAATGTTATTTTAAATTAGTATTTGCTGATAATAAAATAAATTCATAATATCAAACCGTTTGTATTAACTTAAAATTATTTAACTCTGATAACGTGTTAGCTACTAAGTACTTTTATCATTTTTTTAATTAGAATTTAGCTTTTATACATTAATGTATATGCAAAAGAATTTGGAAATTTTCAAAATATACAACTTTTGAAAATATTTATTTCATGTAATCCAATACACAAGTTTACACAATATTAGATGTGAGAAAAACCATTTATAAAATGTGTTTATACACAAATATAAGTTAAATTTGATTTTATACAATATGGGCTATGTGATGTAAATATGTTCAAAAATAGACATAAAACCTAATTTTGCGAAAGAATTTTACCACTGTAATGCTAAAGTTAAAGATTTACAAGTTAATTATCTATAAAATGTAGTGGAATAATTACAAAATCATAAAACGAGGCAAAATAAATTACTACAAGTCTATATCATGTTAAAAATGTACTCATATATACTTCCTCCGTTTCATTTTACTTGGCCTCGACTTGATGCATCCATTAAGAAAATATTAACTAAAAATATATTTTACAAAATTAACCCTATTAGTGATGTCTTACAATTCTAAATCTAACTATTACTATTTTCTTTAGTTATTTAATGTTGAGGGTGATATGAGAAAAAAATAACAAAATGCTTTTGATTTGCCAAAGTTTAACTTATTTGGACAAACATATTTAGAAAGAAAGTCAATTAAAATGAAATGCCGGAAGTATATATTGAAAAAAAATTTTTGCTAGTACGTATATAAATTAAACTTTCTCCATTAATGCATACTTTAAAATTTACCTAAAAAAATTACGCTATAAATTATTTGAGAGTGTAAATATATTTTTACAATATATACTAGTGTATGTTGTTATTAGCTATACATACGATCTCTAGTTACGCAAACAAATGTATCAACTACTTAGTTTTTCGATAAGATTATGTAAATATACAACATTAAAATGTATTTTGCTGATTTTTGGCCAAAGTTTGATCATTTCAATTATAGCCAAGTTTTTATTACCATATTAGCATAATTCTATCAAATTTCCAAAATATTCTAGGTGTAAAAGATTAAAAAAAAAAAAAAACTTATTTTTTCCCTTAAATCAGGCATAATAAATGAGTCTTTCCATTATCTTACACGGAAAAGGCCTAAAATGTCATTCAACTATGTGAAATGTTGCAAAAATGTCTTCCGTCTACCTATTGGGTCTAAAATGTCCTTCTTGTCTATTTATTGGCCCTAAAATGCCCTTTCTGTCTATTTATTGGGACTATTTTGCCCTTTTATTTAAGAAAAAATTATATAAAACCATAACTTATCTTTATTAAACGGGTCAAAATCATTTTTCCTCCTCAACTTTGTCTTAAAAATCAAACCCCCGCCCCCTCAACTTTAAACAATAATCATACTCCCCTCTTTATCCTAATTGACTTTTTAAAATTCCTATTTTACTCTTTATCATCAATTTTTTTATTCTTTTTTTTAACTTCTTTAAAATCATCATATTTTCATTTTAAAAATAAATCATATAACAAATTTTTCATAAAAACATAAACATTATTCCTATAACAAAATTTTCATAAAAACTTAAACACTATCTTCTAGAAAAAAAAAAAGTAAGAAATATATAAGCTAATGATGATCTTTATGAAGTAAATTAGCATAATAAGAAAATTAGTTTTATTAATAATAATCAAAACTATAATATTTATTTAAACAAGTGAAAATAATAAGTACTACTAATTTTATAAACATATTTCAATGCAGAAAATACAAACAATAAATGAAAAAGATAAGCCTCTAGTACCACCCTGAACTATGATCAAAGTTGTTACGCACACTCTAACTTCATAGGGGTCCTATTATCCCCTGAACTCAAGTCTCAAATTTAGCGTATTTTTATTATTTTTTGGTGCTAATGTGGCACCTTTATTACATAAAATGGAGCTCATATCAAAGGTGTCACGCCATTTAAAACGATTGACAAAAGGTATCACGTTAGCTAAAAAAATTGATAAAAATACGCTAAAATCTAGTTTAAAGGGTAATAGGACCCCCGTGAATTCGACGTGTGTCGTAGAAAATTTGGTCATAGTTCGGGGATACTAGATGTTTTTCTCGAATAAAAATAAGGTCAAATTTTAAAGATTATATTTATTTATATAAATTATAAAATATGTAATACTTTATTAATGGCAATCACAGCTTATTTACTGATATAGACAATAGATAATATCGTTTCTTATCACTTAATCCTCATGCTAAAAATAAATGTTTTAGTTTATCTGCTCAATTTGTGAAATCAAAAGAATTGTATTATCTTTTTTCTACCTTTTAGTGTTAAATCACTATATAAAGTAACAGTATAGACAAATTTAAAGTTTCAAATTATCATTAATAAGGTTAATTTAACAAAATATACCTCTAAGTAAAATTTTCTTAAGGATTGTGTTATATCAAAAAAAAGTTAAGTAATACGAAACAAATTTAGTAAGAGAGTGATAAAACACGAAAATGTATGCACATGCATGTACATACATATGTATATATACACACTTAGGGGTGGGTTATTTGGAAATAAGTTATTCCGGGATTAGTTATTATAAAATAAGTTGTACTAACATGTATCTGTGATAACTTATCTCATTACTGTGGAATAAATGGTGCGACAAATAATTTTGAGACTAACTAATATATCTAATTAAACGTAGGATAAATAATCATGAACTTTATCTCTGAATTATTATAACTATACCTCACACCAAACGACTCTTTAATACATATAATACTAAAATAACAATCTTAAAAATAATATTGAATTTTGTGATAAATTTATAAAACGTATTAATTTGCGTATAAAGTTAATAAACTTAAATAAAATGCTATAAATATCCATGTTAAAAAAATATTCATTACATATAATATAAAAAGATATTACATAAATATAGAATTAAAATTGTAAGGACAAAATGGACATTGCATGGGATAAAGGGGGTAGTATGATTATTGTTCAATATTGAGGGGGGAGTTTGATTTTTTAATCAAAGTTGGGGGGTGAAAATGATTTTCACCCTTATTAAACTGCATAAAATCCCTATCAGTTTTATTAATATTAACCAAATAAATAGTGCACAATATCAATTTTTCGTCATTCTAAATTGATCTGATAAATAAAAAGAAAATAATATAATTATCCATTTTTTAAAAATTATTACATATACATAGCCATATTAGTTGGTTGTCTGATATAGTATATAAAATATTTATTTTTATAACAGATTCTAATATATAGAAAAATAATTCTATATTAAATTTCCATATTTCTTATTTATTACCTATTTTTATGAAAGCCTTTGTTCATTCATTTTTTGATATACTATATCAAAATTTTATATTTTTTATTTTTGTTGCTTGCATTCATGACACCTCATAAAATATATGGTATAATTATACAAAAAAAATTGATGGTATATCACAAAAACTACATGGTATATTTATACCATACAAATTATAAATACCGTAAACACACGTGGTATATTTTAGATATAAGAAGTTTATACCATGTACCACAGGAAATATATATTTATATTTAATAAATAATTTTTTAACAAGAAAAGCACTTCTGACATAATGAGATATACCATGAATATTTATCTCATAAATTATATCAAAAATATAATAATAATAATTCAACTTTGACATAAATTATATTTATACAACAAAAATGCATGATATATCTATACTTCCAACATAATAATTTTGATTCCACAAATATTTATTCATACAAAAAATTATGGTTAACCCATTACGTTAGAATTAAAAATACACGATAATAAAATAATACTAGATGATTAACATACATGAAAACAAAACGAAACATACACAAGCAAATAATAAATACTTAGTTTATTTAAAAATATTTGAAATTTGAGTACAAGAGAGAGAAATTTGAAAGAAGGGATTATCTTTTTCACTTTTAATTTGAAGATTGAAAATATAACTCTTAAATTAAGGTGAATTGATAATTAGTTATAACATTAAATTAGAATATAATTATCTTTTTTGAATTTTTTAAATGGCTATATATGTAAAAAAAAAAAAACTTTTATTTTTGTAATATTGAAAAAGTACTATTATTTATGTAATTAAGTTTTAAGGATGGTCTTTTCATGTAATTTGCTTAAATAAAAGAAAACAATAGGCCCAATAGGTACACGAAAAGGATATTTTAGGCTCAATAGGTAGGTGCGAAGGACATTTTAGGCCCAATGGGTAGACGAAAAAAAGTATTTTAGTCCCAATAGGTAGACAAATGATCTTTTTGCACCATTTTACATTGTTGAAAGATATTTTAGGCCATTTTTCGTATATTATTTGCAAATAAAATTTTTATTAATTAAGAATTTGTTTCATATTCTTTAAAAAGATTAATTTTCTTTTCTAATGCCTTTTTTTTATTTTTATATTAAATTTTTTATCTTTTCCAATTCCTGTTGTTCTTTTAAATGTTTGTTAATAACTTTTTTATTTGTTTCCTTTTGGATTTCAGACATAAATATTACAAATATTATATTAACATATTACCAGTTAAATTGTTCTTCTTGATGCTTTATGTAAATGTGTGTGTGTATATATATATATATATATAGGTAAATTGCTGTTCTTGACACATATACATTAAGAAGCATGTATAATTACATACTATATAAAATATGTATAATTATTTTATTTAATACCTCTATTACATATACATTTCATATATTTGATGTACGTAATTGAGGTATAACAGTATAGAGAATTTCATTTATGGAAGACATTCCCGATGAAGAAGGTGAATGGGGAGGCGCCAGAAACCATAACAGATGCGTCGGATGGGCGTCAAGTGGTGTGCAAAAGGAAGAGTAAGACTGACTATAATAAATTATAATAAATAAAAAAATTATATATATATATATATATATATATATAACAAAATAATATAAATTAATATAATATAATATATTTAAAATAATTTTAAATGTTGTCAGGATAAAAATAATATTGAAAAAAAAAGTAGAGAAAATTATGAGAAAGAGAGAGCAAATGTAACTTTATTTAATTAATTATTTAATACTCTGCATTGAATATAAAAGAGACAATTTGGCTCCATAATAAAGACTATATATTTATGGTGTCCTAATTTGGTGCAATTTCTTTAGTGAGTCATTTAATTAATTAATTAATTAATTACATAATTAATTATAATACAAATATCTCTCTCTACATATATATATATATATTATAAAGCAGAGGACAAAACATCATAAGAAACCAAGTGACAAGATGTTAAGAAGCCACGTGTCGGTTTTTAGGATAAGTTTAATAGTATTGTAATAAGATTTTTATAATTATTTGAATTTGAAAATATATTATCCTTTAAAAATATGATTAGTTAGTTTAAAAATAGAACCCACACTAAAAGAGTGCTAAATGAATTTTTATATTTCATAAACTTATTTATATCAAATATAATGATAAATATATTATTATTATTATTATTATTATTATTATTATTATTATTATTATTATTATTATTGATAAATATAAAGAATACATTTTTGGTGTGTATCAAATCTTATCATTACTTGAGACTATTTTAAAATTTTAAATATAAATTAAAATTTAATAATTAAACTCAATGCATATGTCTACTTTAAATACATTTATATATCTAAGTCGTCAATTTACTTTTATAAAAAAAATTAACAAACAAACAAAAGAAAGAAAGAAAGAAAGAAAGAAAAGAAAAGAAAAGAAAAGAAAAAACAATGTGCAAAAAAAAGATAAATTATCAAAAGACACTCAAGACTAATAAATTATTATTTTTCAATTAAAAATAATTATAAAATAAAATTATATTTTAGAAATAGTTAGTTATCACATTAGATAGTTCAAATTGGACTCTTATCAAATTTTGAATTGAAAGATTAAGAACTTGAATTTGAAATACATTATCCTTTAAATAAAAAAGTTTTTATTATCTTAAAAATAAATATTTTTTTATTTCAGACTTATCTCTTTACAATTTAAATGTTATATAATATATTTAAATATAATCCTATATTTCATAAACTTATCTATATTAAATATGATTATAAATTTATTATTATTATTTTTAAATATAAATAATATATTTGTGGTTTGTATCTAAAACATATCATTACCTACGACTATTTTAAAATTTTAAATAGAAATTAAAATTTAATAATTAAATTCAACATATATATCTACTTTAAATATCTTTATATATCTAAGTTGTCAATTTATTTTTATAAAAAAAAATTAACAAAAAAAAGAAAGAAAGAAAAGAAAGAAAGAAAGAAAGAAATACAGAAAGAAAGAAAGAAAGACAGAACGGAAAGGAAAGAAAAAAAAACGTGCCAAAAAAGGACTATCAAAAATACTCAAGACTAATAAATTACTAATTTCAAATTAAAAAATTATAAAATAAAATTACTTAATAGAAATAGTTAGTTATCACATTAGATTTTTCTGATTGGACTCTTATCAATTTTTGAATTGAATGATTAAATATTTAAATTTGAAATACATTATCCTTTAAAATAAAAATATTTTCATTAACTTATAAATAGAAACAAATAATTGAAGAGTTCTAATAGATATTTTTCTATTTCAAACTTATCTTTTTAAAATTTAAATGTTATAAAATATATTTAAATATAGTCTTATATTTCATAAACTTATCGATATTAAATATAATGATAAATATATTATAATTATTGATAAATATAGATAATATATATTTGTGGTGTGTATCTAAAACTTATCATTAATTGTGATTATTTTAAAATTTTAATAAATTAAAATTTAATAATTAAATTCAACGTATATATCTACTGTACCTTTATATATCTAAGTTATCAATTTATTTTTATAAAAAAACAATTAACAAACAAAAGAATGAAAGAAAAGAAAGAAAATAAAATTTAAAAAAAAACATGCAAAAAAAACCTTTCAAAAGATAATTATGAATAATAAATTATTTATTTTAAATTAAAAATAATTATAAAAAGATTACTTATTAGAAATAGCTAATTATCACATTAGATAATTCTAATTAGACTCTTATGACGTTTTGAATTGAAAGATTAAGTATTTGAATTTGAAATACATTATCCTTTAAATAAAAAGATTTTCATTATCTTAAAAATAGAAATCCATAATGAAGATCTAATAGATATTTTTTATTTCAAACTTATCTCTTTAAAATTTAAACACTATAAAATATATTTAAATATAATCTTATATTTTATAAACTTATCTATATCAAATATAATGATAAATATATTATTATTATTATAATTATTATTAATAGTAGTAGTAGTATAATTATTAGTATTATTGATAAATTCAAATAAAATATATTTGTGGTGTATATCTAAGACATATCCTTACCTATGATTATTTTAAAATATTAAATATAAATTAAAATTTAATAACTAAATTCAGCATATATATCTACTTGAAATACCTTTATATATCTAAGTTTTTAGTTTATTTTTATATAAAAAAATTAACTAACAAACAGAAGAACGAAAGAAAGAAAGAAAGGAAAGGAAAGAAAAGAAAAGAAAAGAAAAGAAAAGAAAAGAAAAAACATGTAGAAAAAAAACTATCAAAAGATAATTAAACCTAATAAATTGTTAATTTTAAATTAAAAATAATTATAAAATAAAATTACTTTTTGAAAATAGTTATTTATCACATTAGAGATCTCAACCTCCAGGAATGCGAGGCTCATAATCTTTCCAGAGGACGAAGACAAGAAGTATATCCATCTTTGTTCGGTCTCCCTACTCAAGAGCTCTTTCGACCTGAGATCTGCAATCAACAGTGCTGTAGTACCCCGTACTTCTACCAAGCTTGAAATCATCCCAAGTATATTAGAAACTTACTTTGAAAGATGAATTCACTTTTATATACGTAGAATTTTTAAGATTTTCACTTTTTGTCATATGAGAAATTAAATAAGCTTTCCATCAATACCCATTCCGTCAAAATCCGATATCAGAAGACAAAGTTATGGCCAAAATACAGAAAGCAGTCAAAACTGCCTAGGTGCGACGGTGAAGGCCGACGGACCGTCAAGCTAGCGACGAACCATTGCCAAGCCATCGTAGCGGAGGCAGTGATACCACATTCTGTCTAAGGGCGACGACTCAGGCCGATGGACCATCGAGCTAGTGACGGACCATCACCCAAGCCGTCGCAACAGAGGCAGTGAACCCCTATTCTACCCAGGTGCAATGGTCAGGATCGACGGACCATCGACCCAGCGATGGACCATCGCACCCACCATCGGATAGTTCGTTCAATTATTTTAAAGTCATTTTTAAAAGGGTATTTAGGTCTTTTTCCACCCGTTTTAACCTCTAATAATATCAGATCAAGGCTCATAAGTTCATTATCTATCTACAACATCAAATTAGGGTTTTCTCTTAAAGATAATCCCCAAGAACAAGATCCAAATCATTCTTCAAGAAACTAAGAGATTTCAAGTTCTTCAAGTCCAAGAACTTCAATAAACTCACAACCCAGGTATGTCATGTGTTGATTCATTAGTCTCTTTCACCCATGAAGCTCAAGAATATCTTTTCAAAATCCAAGATTTGTGTATTTACGAATGTTCATGATTTAAATTTAATTAAAATTTATGTTCATGCTGTTGTGGGGTTTTGATTCGTGTTTGAAATTACATATTCCAATGATTGACCCTAGGATATGGTGATTTGCATAATAATCATGATAAATTCTTAAATTTATATGTTGATTGATGTATCTATGATTATTAGGTGTGTTGTTGATTGTATAACCAAAACATGTTCTCCATGTGTTCGATTAAATGCCTATGCGAAGAAAAAGTGCCATACTAGTATGATAATATGAAATCCCCATTTATGTACAAGTTTATACATGTCCAGTGTTTGATGAAATGTCTTAGTCAATGAATTGTGGATATATGCGTAGCTATTGTGGTGCTTTATAACTTGTACTTCATGAAATCTCCAACTATTGTATTATGGATTGTGATGTTGGTCATGTATTCAAGAAAGTCATGCTTTGTCAGTTTCTTCCCATTGAGTTCTGGGGGTACTTGTACCCAAAAATTTAGCTGTGTACCTAGAATCAGTGTCATATTTTTAAGATACTCTCAGTCAAGCCATGATCCATAGAATTCAGTCAGTCTCATGACTCAGGAAAACTCAATAATCTCAATAGTATTCCGTCAGTCAACGGAACTCAATTAACTCAGTCCAGTTCAGTTCAGTTAATCATGTTCAATGTCTATTCAGATGGGAGTATAAATTAGCACCGAGTGAACCTAAGGATGGTAACCCACCTATTATATAAGGGTGTGATTCTTAGAAGCAATCCTTGCGTTCCAGAATTACGTAGCCAGCGTAGATTGAGATATCATAGCCTGTTATATGAGGGTAGATAAGGTGGCTTAACCTGTTATATGAGGGTTCCCACTATTCTCACTAGAGTTACCTGTTATATGAAGGTTACTCATAGATTGTCCTTACCAGTGGCGTGGTATTGACACCCTTCCAATTGGGGTTACAGATTGGACCCCAACTCAGCTATATTCCGTTATTTGGGGCATGTCGGTCAGATGACTACTTTCTACAGTTTCAGTTATAGATCAGGACTATCAGATACAGTTATTCAGTCTCAGTAAAAGAACTCAGATAGTTCTTTAGATTTTAGGACTGTCAGATACAATCAACTCAGAACAGTACAGAACGCAGCTAGTTCCATCAGAACCTAGGTTGTCAGATACAGTCGCTCAGTATCAGTTATTTTAGTTATATAGCTTCAGTATCCATGTTATTGATGTGTGAAAAGATGTTAATATATTTGAGGCTTTTAACTAAGAATAATTACAAAGTCTTAAGCAACTTTTGTCATTTTTGATTTTTTTCTCTTTGATATTGCAGTAACAGTCAAGATGCAAGAGAACCAGCAACAACGGAGGTAAAAAAGTTGATTTCTGAGTAAGTAGAGATGGAAGTATAGCTGACGACTTATCTGATAAGTCGTTAGCCTTGTGATAAGTTATCAGAATTACTGTCATCCTTAGATAGTGTAACGCCCCGAAAAATGGGTCCCGGAGCATCATATGGTGCTTGAGGCTACGAGTAGCCCCAAGCTAACCCTTTGAGCCATTTTTATTCAGTTCAACACAAATCAACGGGGTTTCCATAAATAACCCTCAAATATCAATAGAGTAATCATCGTCCAAGAATAAAAGAATTTCAGAAAGATAACAAAATACGACTTATTAGTCAACTCCCAACATCTATACTAGTCTGACAAGCCTCTAAGAAAATCAATAAAACCAGCGAGCCATTGAGACATGCCCCAACTAACTCATACTTAGTTATCAAATGTAAACGATTTCATGAAACCAACATCTGACATCACGTCCTCGAAACATGAGGACTCACCACAACAGAGGATGTAGAACAGCGTGCCCAAAGAATCACTGTCGAACCTGGAACTGAGCACCTAAACCTACATTCTGAGAAAATGCAGCCCACATCCGAAGATGTGGGTCAGTACCATAGAAAGGAACCGAGTATATAGGGGTGTATGCAGTTGTATAAACATCATCATCATAAATATTTGTAAGAAATATGCAGGATGTATGAAAGACTCACATAACCCAAAGAAAATCATCATAATCCTGAGAGGATGAAATAAGTACAATAACACATGTGAGTCATCATATAATTTGTCAACCACTTTCAGTTTATCAAGAAAATCAATTCTCATAATGTAAATATCAATTAAATCTTTCGAAAGAATAACTTTCATAATTCCACTTTCAAATCACTTCACCATTCACCATGGAAACAAGGAAACACACACACACTGGGAGATCCTATGACCGATATAAATTATGTGAGCTACATGGAGTCCAACGTACAACCCATGTTGGGGAGAGCCGTCCTATCCTTTCCATCAGAGTAGGACTATCGATATCAAATCCCCACAAACTAGTGATCACTATATAAATCAGCCTCAGGCTCACTTCTACGGGGGCATGTAGTTCTAGGGAAGTAAGGTCGCTTTATACCTCCCACTCAGTGCTAAAGATTTCTCCCGGACTTAGCTCAGATCATTTCAAAGACAATCCACAACAAAACAATTTCAGTAATATATAAATATACATTGAGGGCCATCATGCTACCCATTTATCATAATCAAACATGTTGCGGATTTATTTCACATTCGAGTTCAAAGCGACTCCATTAAGACCAAAAGGTCAAATCATTCAACACATCTCAAATATTCAACATCAACGTGCTTATAGCACACATTTTCTCAAAGACACAATTTCAAATGGGGTTCAAGACCCAAATATCAAAATCATGATAAATATCGTTCAAGATTCATGCTTTATATCACCACACATGTAAATCCATCTTTCAAAATCATAGACATTATAATTTTATAATAATCATCATAGAATATGAGTTCATGCTTCAAAATCATAATAATCAAGTAAAAATCATGTCTTCGTAAAGAAAATTACTTGTGAGCACAAGAATGAAAGAGTGCTCTTGTTGAAAAAAAACCCCACATACCTTGAATGATGAACTTTAGATCGATACTCATTTTTGAGATGTTAATCATGCCTTTGAATGATGGTTCTTGGAGTTCTTGAACTAGGAACTTGAAATCTTGAATAAATTTGTAGAATTAATGGTGAACTTTGAAGGTTCTTGAAGTTGGATGTAGGAGCTTAAGGTTTTCTTTTTGAGGGAATTTGATGAAATATAACATATAATGCTTCTAATAGGCTTTAATATAGGGTTTGGATGGATTTTGGGTGAGGGGGAATGACCAAAACGCTCCTAAAAATTAAAAAATTCTTGAATCTGTCCTTTGGTGGATTGTTTTGATAGTTTGAAGTAGATCAACCATAATGTTTTACTCCGATATCTAAATTGGATGAAACTAATTTCATTAAAAAAAGGACTCTTATATCTTTCCGTTGATATATAGTATCTCACCCAGATCATTGTGTAGGAGGAGTTATGATTATTTGAAGTTGACCCAAAAATTCACTTTTGATAGGCTGAAGTAGATCGACCATAACTTTTTGCTCCGATAGACAAATTGGATGAAACCAATTTCATTGGAAAGAGGACTCGCAGAGATTTTCGTTGATATATAGTAGATCACCCAGATCATTATGTAAAAAGAGTTATGATTATTTAAAGTTGGAGAAACAATACGTCAGGCCTCAGTACTTTTTCCTGCACGTTTTACTGTTCACTACTATTCATAGTTCGATCGGAATGTTCATAACTCGTCGCTCGGGTGTCCGTTTTGGATGATCCACATATCTTTGGAAATATTATTCGATACTCTACGCAATGGTGGGTCATAATCTAAGACATTCCACATAAAAAATTTATAATTCATTCTAAAAGATAGAACCCAACACGTTTACGCACAAAATTTTATTGAAAAATTTCCCAGGGTATTACAGCCTGAAAATTTATTAAAATTATTTTTGATAAAACTAAATTTATACGTCAATTTAGTGCAAGGCGGTCGTCGTCAATATATTTACCCAACATTGGAGTCGGGGTCAAATCCACAAGGAATGATATGAGTGGCGATTAAACTAATTTGAAACTATTGCTACAAGTTGAATTTAAACAAATGTTGTGAAAAGATAAAATGAGGGGTTTATCAATCAAATAATAATTAAAGTTTCGACTTGCTTCAGAGCTCAAAACTAAAATTTCAATGGTTCAATTCAGTGATAGAGAAGAACTAGGGTTATGATCACTATGATTATTAATCCTTATTAAATAATAACTGTAGTATTGGGTTCTCATGACTTGTGGGAAACACCAAATTATCAGTTTCGACAGTCCATCTAAGTGTTTCTCAACCTGCCTAGATGTTGAACTCCCTAATTCTCTCGAACTTAGGAAATCATTCTATTCATACTGATTTTATCTTAAGTTGATCAACCATGTTACAACATTAATTATTAGATAGGAGCTTAACCTTCCCAAATCCTTGTTGATAATTCGCTACCTTTAGTTTATTTCTCAGTCCGAGCAAATCAACATAAGGCGGGATTTATTATTTGCAACCAATAAATAACAATCATAACAAAGAAATTATCAAGATGTCCCCACAATCACTCAAACCCTAACCAACTATTAAATCCATGGGGGAATATTCATAGATCCCACAACCCTAGTTGTGGGTTTTAGTTCCACATGAGAAAGAAAGAGATAGCAACAATTATAATCATCATTCAAAGTGATTAAACTTACAAAAGATGAAGTCTGAAGTTGATTCTCTTCTAAGTTCAAGAGAAAATTCCCACAACCAAATCAAAGAGTTAAAAATTGAATTCTAAGTTAAGAGCCCTGAAGAGAGGCAAACTGGCCTTTGGAATGAGTTCCAGCCATTTCAATATGATCAAGATGATGAATGAGAATCCTAGAACTTGTCCTTAAATACTTCAACCTAATTATGGAAACAAAATCACAGATCACAGTTTTTTTCTCAGACAGATGACATCGTGGGTGCCGGCTTATCAGGAGTCTAACGAATTATCAGAAATGTCATTAGCTCCTCTTCACTTTTAACAACCTATACCTTAGGTTGACGATGAGGCGTGATGGCTTATCAGACCTTTGACAACTTATCATGGATGTTGTCACATATTTACTTCAATTTCTCAAGCACTGCCCAAGCCTGACAACGATCCTGAAGGCTTATCATAACTCTGACGGCCTATCACAGATGTTATCATGTATTCTAGCTAAAGTCCATTCTCTGTCTAAGGCTGACGGTACTTTTGATAACTTATCACAAGGTTGGCGACTTATCAGACAAGTCATCAGCCATATTTTTATCTCTACTTTCTTAAAAATCAACTCTTTTTCCTTTGTTGTTGTTGGTTCTCTTGCATCTTGATTGTTACTGCAATATCTAAGAGAAAACAATCAAAGAAGACAAAAATTTCTTAATACTTTGCAATTTTTCTCAGTTAAAAGCCTCAAATGTGTTAGCAACTTCTCATACATCAGTTATCAGTACTCAGACTCAGTAATCATGTTATTACGAACTTAGTTACACGTATTATGTATTCATATATGTATTCTCACATTCATGTTATCCAGTTAGTTAGTATAGTTCATGCATGTGAACCCTTTGCATCCAGCCTACCTCACATGTATACATGTACATTCAAATATACTGATGCATTTGCGCTATGGTATTTTATACCATAGGTTCAGAAGTACGAGCTCCAGAGCATCATTAGCATTCCAATCTCAACAGTCAGAGTTAGCTGTGAGTTCTCATCCTTGAAGGACATGAACATTACTTTATTATCTCATTAATTAATTTATTTCAATAGTTAGAGTTAGTTGGGGACATATCCCATCAACTCCTTATTCAAATAGTTTAAAGTCTTTCAGAATAGCATGTTCAAATAGTTATTTCAGTTATTTTGGGTATTTCATACCCCCTCCAGATGTTATGTTTTATCAGTTATGTTATAGTTTTGAACCTTATGGCCTTTCAGCCTTTATTTATGCATTTATACATAATATGATGCAGTGTCCAGGTATAGATATAAGTCATGGGTTAGCTTGTGGTCCTTCGAGGTCATGAGCATCGTGTAGCATTTAGGGTACTACATTCGAGGTGTTACAAGTGCCCTTACCAAATACGCAGTAGTAATGACACCAACTCTGTAGACTAGTCAATTTCCTGTAGGGGCAAGTAGTTCCACTCAGACTTCTCAATTTTCTCCCATTAGTTAAGCTACCTGTTTCACTATTTGGAATACAAGGGGGGTTAGTAATGATAATTTTAGGAAAAACTTCAGAGAGCTTATTAATACTCACAATCCTTGTCTTATGGCTTTTCTCGAAACAAAGCTTACTGAGCACTTGGGTCTTATGTTTGAATTTGGTTTTGATGACTTCTGGGAAGTTCCTGCCCAGGGCCACTCAGGGGGAATTGTGCTTCTCTGGCACAAAAGCTTTGTTACCTCACTCGTCGAAACTAGTCTCCTCAAGAACTTCATGAAATGATACAAATATGCCCTAACAACTCTTACTATCTTTTTTCCGCAATATATGCCAACACTGATTTTGCTACTCATTTAGCCCTCTGGGGAAAACTAGAAAATCTTGCTCGCTAGATAAACTGTCCTTGGTTAGTTGCAGTGGATTTTAATAAAGTTCTTACGCAAAATGATAAATAGGAGGGGGCGTCATATTAATAGACATAGAAGCATTGCATTTTGTTCCTTTGTTTATCACTACAACTTGATGGATTTGGGCTATAAGGGTGGGAAATATACTTGGACTAATTATAGAAAAAATGGCAAGGGGCTAATTTTAAAAAGAATTGATCGTTCTTTCATGAATAATAAGTGGTTGGATACTTGGCCTAACACTCATGTGACCCACCTCCCCAAAACGCACTTAGACAATAATCCCCTCCTTATTTCCCTCTCCATCGGTTTGTTTATGGTGGTAGCACACCCTTTAGGCTTGAAAAGTTTTGGATAGATCATCCGGAATTCACTAATATTGCCAGGACTAGTTGGGATACTAGGAACATTCTGGACGCTGTCCTCATCTTTATTCAAGTTGTTTTAGGTTGGAGTAAACAAACTTTTGGTAATATATTTTGGAATAAACATCTCCTTTTAGCTACGTTGGATGGCATACAATCTTCCCCCTCTTACCCCACCAGTAATTTTCTCCAATCACTTGAGCATGACCTTAAGATTGAATATAATAATATCCTTAAAATGGTAGATGATTATTGGCGTATGCGCTCAAGAATTAACAGGCTCCAACATAGAGATGCTAATACTAAGTTTTTCCACATATTTTCTCTCAATAGATGACGAAAAAACAAAATTTCCTATTTCAAGAATGATAGGACACTTGGATAACGGATCCCACAAAACTAACTACTCATGTGTACGATTACTTTCTTAGTTGCTTTACTACATCCCATTCCCTAACTCATTGGAATCATATTAAACATTCCCCAAACAGTTTCCACAACATGATCTCTCCTGCCTTGACCTTCCCCTTCAGGATATCGAAATTACCCAAGCCTTTTTTTCCTTCAAACCGTTCAAAGCCCCGGGTCCGAATGGGCCCTCAATTTTTCCAATCCCAATGGCACATTGTTGGAAATTCCGTAAAAGACCTGTGCCATCAATTTTTTTGCATGCAGACCCTTCCCACTTTGATAAATGAAACTTATTTATGCCTTGTCCCAAAATTCCCAAATTCTAACCATTTGAAAATTTTTCTTCCCATTAGCTAATGTAACACCTCTTACAAAATAATAACAAAAATCATTGCTAATCGTATCAAACCTCACTTACCCACCCTTGTCGGCTCTTACCAAACTAGTTTTTTGAAAGGTCGTAGGGTTTGTGATAATGCCATCCTTGTCCAAGAACTCGTCAGCCGATGATGACATTCTAATAGTAAGAAGGACAACCTAATATTTAAAATAGATCTAGAAAAGGCCCTTGACGGCCTTAAATGGTATTTTGTTTACCGCACCCTCCATCACTGTAAATTCCCTCCTCAATTTACTTCTCTTATTATGACCTGTATATTCACTAGTAATATTTCGTCCTGGTCAATGGAACTTGAATAAATTTTTTCTCCCCCTTAAGAGGTATCCATCAAGGTGATCCGATGTTGACCTATATCTTTATTTTGTGTATGGAACCTCTCTGCATATATATCAACCATCAAGTCAATATACTCCGCTGGGATCCTATCAGTCTTGGCGTCCATGGGCCTCTCATCTCTCATCTCTTCTTTGCCGATAATTTAACCCTTGTTTCAAAGGCTACTCCTAAGTCTATCCACAATATCTCTAACTGTCTGCAATATTTCTGTATGCTTTTCAATCAAAAAATCAATACTGGAAAGTCGAAGGCTTTTACTCCAAGACTTTTCTCAATTCCATTAAGAAACTTGTTAACAATCTCCTAAATATATCTTCAATCGACAATTTTGGAAAATACTTAGGTTTTCCCATTCTTAACCATAAGCCTAAATGCGCTGACTTACAGTTTCTTATAGACAATATGTGCAAAAAACTCTCTGCTTGAAAAACCAATTTTTTATCGTAGGCGGGCAGGCTTGTTCTTGCAAAATCTGCTCTTAATGCCATCCCTGCGTATACCATGAAGTATTTTCAACTCCCTAAACAAGTCTGTCACTCCATTGATCATATTTAAAGAGATTTTATTTGGTGATCTATATCTCAAAAACATAAACTTTATTATGTCTCTTGGGTCAAAATTACCACCTCTAAGGATCATGGGGGTCTTGGTATTCAAGATTGTGTTACAAAAAATAAAGATATCCTTACTGGCCTATCTTGGAGACTCTTACCTAACCCCAAAGCCTACTGGGTTCATGTTTTATCTTCCAAATATAACCATTGTTGTCTTGGTCCCGCCTGCTCCTTTATTTGAAAAAATATTCTTCAAGGTGGTGCTATTTATAATAAGGACACCGCGTGGGCCCCTGCCTCGGGTAAATCCATCAACATTTAGTCTCACCACTGTATTCCTGACTCCTCACTGCTGCGGCACATCCTATATGGCCCTCTTCTTTGTAATGAGGATAAGATTACCCTTTCGGATATCTGGAACGGCCATGCCTGGGAATGGTATAAAATATCCTTCAACATCCCTCCCGATATCAGTCAAAGGGCCTCCCGTGTCTGTCTAAATAATGCTCTTAGAGCCTATGATTCCCCTTATTGGGCCCTCAATAAGAATGGACTATTTTCAACCAAATCAGTCTATCATCTACTTACAAATCACCTACATACCCCTTATGAATTTCATTGAATCTGGAAACTTCATACGTTGAAAAAAATCAAGTTGTTCCTTTGGTTATGCTCACATGACAGACTCCCGACATTAGATTACCTCCATTACATTGGTCTTTCTCCTACTTCCCATTGTCGTATCTGCAATCTTGAACCTGAACCTATTTCCCATATTTTTCTCCATTGCTATGTTGCGTAGAAGTTTTGGATAGATATGGGCATAAACCTATTCAACATAGCCTCTACCACCCACCACTGTCTCCACACTCTTCTTAACTTAAACCCCCCTTCCACACCGACCAACCTGATTGGTTAGTTTCTTTTCCCTTCTGCCGTTTGGAATATTTGGTTAAATCACAACCATAATATCTTTAAATCTAGAACTAACCTCCTTAAAGTTTATGTGGTTCTTCAGAGAATTAATGAGTTTATCCTCTATGCTCACAGTCCTAGTAACCAGGTGAGTGCTATAACAGTTGACGTCAAATGGTTCCCTCCACCCCCGGGCTCCTATAAACTCAAAGTTAATGGTTCCTTCTTTGCCAGCCATGGTGTTAGTGGTATAAGAGGTGTTATCTGTGATGAGCATGGTCATTGGGTTGTGGGTTTTCACGACAGTAGTGCTAGTCATTGTCATACTTTGGTAGAGATGTATGCCCTTCACAAAGGATTACGCATGGCCATTCATCATAACCTTGAGCCCTTGGAAATAGAATTTGAATCTACGAAACTTCTTCGTTTACTTCAGCACCCTTTCTCTCCTTATACTGATATTGTATATGCTTGCAGGTCAATATTGAGGAGCTTGGGGAATCCAGTGGCACGGCATAACTTTCACCAAGAAAATGAAATAGCAAATAGCCTTTCTAGATTAAGCTCTTGTCAGTTCAGAACTAGTGCTGATGACTTTTTGTTAGCTCCACCTGATGTTGTTGAAGCCCAGCATCGTCAAGATCGAAATGGAGTGTTGTGTATTACAGTAGTATCATGGTCTACTTATAATTAACTTGTATGTCTAGGGAATCAATTAGTATTGTGTAATTATGGTAGAAATATTTCCTTGTTGAAATCCTCTAAGAGCCATCCTGTGGACTCTATTTTGTTAAGGTCTGGTCACTACAATACTTCTACTGCTATCCTATGTAAACCTTCTTAACTTCAGTCTCTATTTTATATACAAATATATTATCTATTCCCACCAAAAAAAATAATCTATGCGTAAATAATGGTAGAAGTAATAATAATAATATTACACACGTATTACTGTTGTTAGTTGTAGTAGTACAGTAGTAGCAGTAGGATAGTATAATAATAATAATAATTAAAAAAATCTATAATTATGCAAATGCACATTTTAAATTTGATTTTTCTTATTTAATTGAAACAAAGGGATGATTTTAAACCCAATAAAATGAAAGAGAAATGCAAAGAAACCTATCGGTTATAGGTCATCCATGTTCCATATAATATGATAACTGTAGTTTCATTTTGATTTTAAATTCAAGTTTATCAATAAGTTGACTATTTCAATTTTGAAATTTCAAATTTAAAACATTATCTATATAAAGCCATCAACATTCATCATTACACATAAATATGTTCTTGCTACCATTTATATTTTCTCTTTTTTTTCTTCTCTTAGGTGAGTAGACATATTGAAACTTAAATATTAGTCATTATGAAGTTGATTTATTTTTTAGTCAATCAACAGTTATTTGGTGTATTCTATGTGCAATGATTATTGGCTATTTTTCTTTATTTTGTTCTTTGCTAGAAATCGTGTACTTTTGATATTTGGGTTACCTTTTATCCTCTGACACTTTGTGCAAATTGATGTTAAACTTAAGTTGGTATAGATTTCGATTGATTTTGTTCATGTAATTCTTAATTTATAAGTTTATGTGGACGGAGGTTTTCTTCAATTATCCTATATTTACGTGTAATACTATTAAAAAATATTTACAAAAAATATAACAAAGAAAGTTAAAAACTCATTATGATGTCAATATTATAATTTTTTTAATGAACATTGATGTTTGATACATTTGTAATGTGTTTATATCTTTAATGAAGATACACTCAAAAGAACTGTATAGAATAAACTTCTAATGTAGTTGATATAGTTGTTTATTTTTTTAGTAAGTTTATGAAATGTCTTTTATTTGATTGAATAGACTATCAAATTTTAGCAATAATCACTTATGGAGAATATATATTTACATTTTATTATAGAGTATTTTTATCAGAGGTAGAGTCATCCCTCTTTAGGGGGTTCATCCAAACCCCCTTCAACGAAAAAATATACTATTTATACATGATTAAAATTATTTTTTATGTGGTTATAGTAGGTGTTGAACCTCCTTCGACTTAGTTTTCTTTGAATATTGAACCCCCTTACTTGAAATCTTGGCTCCACCTCTAATTTTGATCATGGATAAAGAGATTATAGGTAATGTTCATCAAATTTATCTGAGTTGCAATCAAGGTAAGTTGTTTATATTTAATTTAGGTTTTTTAATTATTTATTAGTATTAGTATTAATATTAATATTGTATTTATTTTGTCTTTTATCATAGATGTATCTATCATGGATAAAAAGATTACAGGTTATGTTCATCATTAGATTTCTCAGAATAACCATCAAGATATATTTATATGCTTAATTTATTTTTTAATTTTTTTATTATATATTATTATTAACATTATATTTATTTTTTATCACAAATGTATCTAAGGAACTTGAAGTTTTCATGGATATGATGTATGTAAATATTTAAAAAATGCAAATGAATTTGAGAAAATAAAAGGTACAATGGAGACTCGAAATATATAAAGGAGATTCACTAGATCAGTTTCATAAAGAATGAATGTAAATATATTTGTATGCGCATGAATATTATTATGTTATAACTTTTTATCTTAATAAATTTCTCTTAAGCAATTTACATACCTACTTTATTCTAGGGGTTATCAAATAAATTTGTAGGTATTTAAATACTTTAATTTATTTATTTTCTTCATAATTTTAATTGCAATTTATATTTGTAATAAAATTTTGTTACTAATTTGGCGTGTGTTTATATTATATAACAAGTGGTATGTTTTGATTCAATTTTGAGTTGTTCCGTATAATATTGAATTTCTTTTAATCCTAGAGACAAAGGTATAATTTTGTAAAGAATATGAATTAAAATAAATTAAAAGTGAACATGAGATAAAGTTATCTCCAATAGATGTGAAGTATTTAGCTTAAAATTATCTCCAATAGATGTGAAGTGTCACGATAAAAAAATGAGGGTCATGATGACACTTGTCGCGGCGTACCTTGACAAGTAAGCCTATCACTCAAACTGATACGAAAAAAGGAAAAGATAGAAATATCCCAAGGTAAGGCTTCTAGAACGAAGTCGAACTACATAAGTAATCATAACAATTCGGAAAGAACTTATCAAAAAGATCAATCATGCCCAAAACCAGGTGTCAATAGTGTAAGAACTACTAATACAATCCAAGAGTCAAATACATCGAAAAAATAACCACAAAAAAATAATAATTATCTCCGAATACTAATAAAGACATAACTACTATAGAAAGATAGAGGTGAACTTCAAACGTATTAATGTCCAAACACTACCTTGGAAGCTCTAACAATCGCCCGAATCAAGCAAGTTAAGGCGCACTCAAGCTAGGACCTGCACCGAAAGGGCGCAGTAGGCATGAGTACGATCAACTTGTACTTAGTAGGTATCATAGGCCGACCAAGCAAAGTAGTAAGTAAAGCATACAAAATATAGACTAACGGCACATCACCTGCAATCAGAAAATGTCCCACAACGGTAGCCCACACCGCTTGCACTAACAATTCTAATATATCTCACATATATTACAACAACACACCAAGATATAGAACACAAATATACATTATGTCACATATAAATAGAACAAGGGAGAACAAATAGATACAAGATCATCAAATACAAGTAAAGAAAGGTAAGAAAAAATACATAGATGACAAGTCAATATGGCAATACAACATAGCATAAACACAATAAAGTAAGTGAAATGTAAATGATGATGTCGATGATAATGATGCGCGAGGTCATCGTACAACCTCTGAAATTATTGTACAATCCCGGTATACACCTACGGAGTTAAAACTTCCCGATGTAGGACCCATGGGAGGTTCTTCAACCCATATGCAATCCATATATCTCATATATCCTTTCCGTCACATCCCTCGAAAAGGGTTTTTTAAGGTGTTACAATATCTCTTCCCCGGCATATTCCCCGAGGAGGGTTTTAAAAAGGTGTTGCCAGTGTTTCTCAGATGTTGCCACTGTGGTACCGATGTTTCATGAATGATTATCATATGAGGATGTAATGCTCACAACCAATCACAATGAGTATTTTCACAACCAATCACAATGATATATTTCCACAACCATGTGAGTCAATATCCACTCATTATTTCAGTTTCATCCACGAATTTCCACATGTCTCATATGTCAAACAAAGTATGAATATAATTATAATACACCAATGGTACCATATTAAGCATCTTAACAATACAATACAATTATTAACATGTATTCAAGGCTATTAATATCACATAGGACCCTGCACGGTCACATATATCACATAATAACTCAATTTCGATAGTCTCATCACATATAGGACCTACATGAGCACAACACATAAATAGCCATTTTTCATGATTAGTTTTCACCCTTAACATGCATTTTGTATCATCATTTACTACTCATCCCAGTTTGAAAGAGTTAAGCCATAACCTACCTCAAAAGTTGAAACCGGTTCGCTATACTTGAATTTGTGATCTTACTTTTCACGAATAATCCCGAACTTCACTAAAAACATCAAATATGAAATCTACGCATCAAAACAAAACCAACGGTACTTATATTGACTACTTTTGAGTCAGAGTCAAAACGGACTACAAAATGGGTTTCCAAAAAAGAAGGGCAAAATCAAAACTTTACTTCAAAAATATGTTCCCCATATTTTTAGAAATCTACAGCTGAAAAACGATAGGTTCAAATTGAAGAAAGACCATTTTTGATCTTTACTGGGTAAAATCTTTGAAATCCAAGTTAAAATCAAGAATCAGAGTTGTTTTGAAGATTAAATTGATGAAAAACTAATAATTATAAGATAAAAACATTATTCAAGTGAAAAGGAGTGAAATCTGGTTTAAAATCATACCCTAAGATTTTTGGGGTTTTGAGAAATTAATCAAGAAATTACAAAGAAAATGGTGGATTGTTACCATTAATTCGTAATAAAACCAAGAAAAAGACGTTAATCTAGTTTTCCAAGTTTTCACAAACTATACTTTTAAGCTCTCACACTATTTTGGGGTTTAACTCCCAAGAACCAAGATGAAAAGTAAAGAAAAATGGGCCCAAAATTGGTTTAATGGTGCAGTAAAAATCTGTACCAGCAATTAAAAGAGAAAAAAACTGCAGTTTTTTAATTTTAAAGTCCACTTTGGACTTCGACGGGGTGCCCGGGATTCGTTTAGAGTCTGATATATGCAAACAAACTGTGCAACCTTACTAAATTCAACGTTACGGACGCGATGGCGATGTTAGATTTTTTTAAAAAAATATTTTTTTTACAAAATTGACCCCCAAAACCTGAACTCACCATTTTCCAAACCGAGGGTCGAAATTAGATTTAAAAGCCGTAAAATCATACCAAACATACTAACACCCTAAAATTGATATTTCAGATCTTCTAACAAAGTTGAATTTTCATCTGAGGTCGTTTCGATCAAATATGTGTCCCACATCCATATTTTCAATTTTTCAACTTTCTGACCAATAGGTCGAAATGAGGTCGGGTGCACCGGGGCCCGAACCAAAGGTCTACCCAACCTAAAATCAATATTTTGGAGTTGCTGGCGCAGTCCGTTCATCTATCCGTCACACGAATCAAAAGATATCCACATAAGTCCAAAATAAGGCTCTCAAAGCCATTAAAAACCACAATATTGCATAAATGATACCAAAATGCATCGAAAATCATGTCAATCACTCCCAGACCCCAGAAATATTATAATGCAACTACGGAGAGGTAGTCAAATCATACAAAATCATAAATTTCACATATTTTATCAAATTTTTAGGTCGTTACATCATGCACCACTAAAACTCTAGTTCGTCCTCAAACTAAGGCAAAAGAAATACTGGAATCAACAAAGAGCTGGGGATAAAAACTATGCATATCAGACTCCACCTCCCAAGTAGCTTCATCTACAGGTCGATGTAGCTACTAAACCTTAACCACAAGAATAACTCTAGCGTACAAACGCCTAACATCCCTAGCCAAAATGGAAACTAGCTCCTCAACAAAGGACAACCGCTCATCTTACTAAACCGACTCCTAAAGAATGACATGAGACTCATCTGGAATATAACAACGAAGCATAGAAACATGAAAAATTGGATAAATAGTTGATACATCAAGGGGCAAACCAACTCATAAGCCATATCACCAGCAGTCCGAAAAATCTCAAATGGACCAATATACCTAGGGCTAAGCTTTCCCTTCTTCCCACATCTCATCACACCCTTCATGGGTGAAATTCAAAGAAAAACACGGTTACCAACACCAAATCTCAAGGCATGAAGTTTATGATCAGCATAGCACTTCTGCCTATTATGAGCTGCTCGAAGTTTATCCTTAATGACCCAGACTCTATCCAAAGACTCATGAAGCAAGTCCGTACCTCGAGGTCTCACCTCTGAAACATCACATCAACCTATCGGGGAGCGACAACTCCTACCATACAATGCCTCAAAAGGAGCCATATCAATACTGGGATGGTAGCTATTATTATATACAAACTCTGCTAAAGCCAAATGCTGCTCCCAATGGACACCAAATCTATCAAGCATGCGCGAAGCATATCCTTCAAAACCTGGATAGTCCTCTCTATCTGGCCATCAATCTGGGCGTGAAACACTGTGCTAAGATCAACCTAATTACCCAACTCATCCTCAAAAGCCTTCCAAAAGTGAGATGTGAATATAGGACCTCGATCTAAAATATGGACACCGACACACTATAAAGATGCATAATCTCACGAATGTAGATACGGGCCAACTCTCGGTGCTGAATGAGACCTGAATCGGAATAAAATGAGCTGACTTGGTCAATCGATCCACAATGACCCAAACACTGTCAGAACCATTCAACATGAGATGTACGAGGCAAACCAGTCACAAAATCCATGGTAATCCGTTCCTACTTTCACTCAGGAATGGGTAACCTCTGAAGCAACCCACCAAGCCTTATATGCTCGACCGTCACCTGCTGATACCATACGTAATGAGCCATACAATCTGCCATATCTCGCCTCATACCACCCTACCAGAAGTGATGTCTCAAATCACGATACATTTTAGTCACACTTGGATGGATAGAATATCAGGAACACTGGGCCTCCTCCAAGATTGACCTAATCCAATCACCACTCTCAGCACACAAACTCAGCCTCTAATCTGGAAAATTCAATCTAAATCAAGTGAGGCTTCCTTAGCCTCCCCACTCAATACCTTACCTTGAATCGACATCAAACCAACATCATCAAAAATACAAATCATGCCCAAAACCAGGTGTCAACTGTGTACGAACTACTAATACAATCCAAGAGTCAAATACATTAAAAAAATAACCACAAAGGAATAATAACTGTCCCCAAATACTAATAAAAACATAACTACTAAAGAAAGATAGAGGTGAACTTTGAATGTATGAATGTCCAACCGCTACCTTGGAAGCTCCAACAATTACTCGAATCAAGCAAGTTAAGGCGCACTTGAGCTAAGACCTGTACCAAAAGGGTACAGTAGGTATGAGTGTGGTCCACTTGTACTCAGTAAGTATCATAGGCCGACCTAGCAAAGTAGTAAGTAAAGCATACAAAATTAAGGGCACGTCACCTGCAATCAGAAAATGTCCTACACCGCTTGCACTAACAGTTCTAATATATCTCACATATATTACAACAACACACCAAGATATAAAACATAAGTATACATTACATCACATATAAATAGAACAAGGAAGAACATGTAGCTATAAGATCATCAAATACAAGTAAAGGAAGATAAGACAAATACATAGATGACAAGTCAATGTGGCAATACAACATAACATAAACACAATAAAGTAAGTGCAATATATATGATGATGATGATGATGATCCACGAGGTCGTCGCACAACCTCCGGGATCGCCGCCCAATCCCCGTATACACCTACGGAGCTAAAGCTTCCCAACGTAGGACCCATGGGGGGTTCGTCAACCCACATACAATCCATATTTCTCATATATATTTTCCATCATATCCCTCGAAAAGGGTTTTTATAAGGTGTTACAATATTCCATCCCTAACACATTCCTCGAGAAGGGTTTTAAAAAGGTATTGCCAGTGTTTCTCAAATATTGCCACAATCATACCAATGTTTCATGAATGAGTATAATATATGGATATAATGATCACAACCATTCACAATGAGTATTTTCACAACCAGCCACAATGATATATTTCCACAACCATGTGAGCCAATATCCACTCATTATTTCAGTTTCATCCAATAATTTCTATATTTCTCATAGGCCAAATAAAGTATGAATATAATCATAATACACCAATGGTACCATATTAAGCATCTTAACAACACAATACAATTATTCACATGTATTCAAGGCTATTAATATCACATAGGACCCCGCACGGTCACACATATCACATAATAACTCAATTTTGATAGTCACATCACATATAGGCCCCCACACGGACACAACACATAAATATTAATTTTTCATGATTAGTTTCCACCCTTAGCATGCATTTTGTGTCATCATTTATTACCTATCGCAGTCTGAAAGAGTTAAGTCATAACCTACCTCGAAAGTCGAAAGCGGTCCTCTATGCTTGAACCCGCGACCTTACTTTTTACGAACAATCCCAAACTTCACTAAAAACATCAAATATAAATCTACGTATAAATACAAAACCAACGACACTCATATTGACTACTTTTGGTTCGGGGTCAAAACGGACCCCCAAAATGGGTTTCCAAAAAAGAAGGGCAAAATTAAAACTTTACTTTAAAAATATGTTCCCTATATTTTTAGAAATCTACAACTGAAAACCCAAGTTAAATTCAGTAAAAAACGAGGTTCAAATCAAAGAAAAATCATTTTTGAGCTTTACCAGGTAAAATTTTTGAAATTTGGGTTAAAATGAAGAATCGGAGTTGTTTTAAAGGTTAAATTGATGAAAACCTAGTAACTATAAGATAAAAACATTATTCAAGTAAAAAGGACTAAAATTTGATTTAAAATCATGCTTAAGAGTTTTGGAGTTTTGAGAAATTAATCAAGAAATTACTAAAAAAATGGTGGATTGTTACCTTTAATCCGTAATAAAACCAAGAAAAATGTGTTAATCTACCTTTCCAAGCTCTCACAAACTTTACTTTTAAGCTCTCACACTATTTTAGGGTTTAATTCCCAAGAGGCAAGATGAAAGTGAAGAAAAATGGGCCCAAAATTGGTTTAATGGTGCAGCAAAAGTCTGCACCAGCAATTAAAACAAAAAAAAAAGCTACAGTTTTTTTACTTTAAAGTTCTCTCCGGACTTCGATGGGATGTCTGAGATTCTTTTAGAGTCTGATACATGCAAATGAACTGTACAATCATACTAAATTTGATGTTACGGATGCGATGGCAATGTCAGATTTTCAAAATAATAGTGTTTTCACAAAATTGACCCCAGAAACCCGAAATTACAATTTTCCTAATCAAAAGTTGAAATTAGATTTAAAGGCCTTAAAATCATACTAAATATGCTAACACCCTAAAATTGACATTTTAGATCTTCTGGTGAAGTCAGATTTTCCATCTAAGGTCGTTTCGATCAAATGTGGGTCTCATACCCATATTTCTAATTTTCCAACTTTTCGATCAATAGGTCGAAATGAGCTCGGGTGCACCGAAATCCAAACCAAAGGTATACCTAGCCTAAAATCGATATTCCGAAGCTGTTGGCGCAGTCCGTTTGATCATGAGTCGCAAGAATCAAAAGATATCCATATAAGTCTAAAATAAGGCTCTCGAAACCATTAAAAAACACAATATTGCATAAATGATACCAAAATGCATTGAAAATCATGTCAATCTCTCCATACCCCAGAAATATCATAATGAAACTACGGGAAGGGATAAAATAGTCAAATCACACAAAATCACAAATTTCACATATTTCATCAAATTTTTAGGTCGTTACATGAAGTATTTAGCTTAAATAAGAATTTAATGTAGATTTTAAACAATAAGTACTCATAACAAATTAAATTAGATTATATTAGAGTCTTCTTCTATTAAATATTTCTTTTTAATAAAATCTACTCTACATTCATTTTATTATTTATGTTATGCATAAAAGAAAATCTTACAATTCTAATTTCATGTAATACAAAACTCATTAATTATATAAATTTAAATGGATAAAGAATCAACCAATATTTATATTTATATTTATATATAATAATAATAATACAAATTATAATTTTAAAAAATACTCAACTTATATCTCTATTTATACTTTGTAGTAACATAAAACTACAATTTAAAATAAAATATGATAGATAAATTCAAACAACAAAAAATTTTTGAATCATACAAGTTAAGAAATAGATTAAATTTCAAGAATTAGAAAAATACGTATTTATTTACACATTAAAAACAAATAATAAGTAAGAGTATTAAGCAAATTGGTAAGTTATTTACAAGTATAAATAAACATAAATAAAAGTCAAGACAAAACTAGAAAACAAGTTACAATTATAGTGTAAAAAGTCAAAGGGTGTGACTTTCTGGTTAGATAAAAAAAAATATTCTTAACTATAATAAGCCGAATCTTAAATAATACATACAATGTGGCTAAAATTTTGATAAATAGTAACTAAAACTTTGATAAATAATGAATTAAAGGAATGTTAAAATATAAAAATTCAAATAACTTAAATTTTAAATTAGCATTGTATGTTTTGAAATAAGCAAGAATATAAATATCAAAATACAAGAGAAAATAATTAAATAGGAAAAAAATGTAAAGATGGGGGAGTGAGGGAATGGGGGTGCGGGATTGGGGTGGGGGTAATATTTTGAACTAATTTTGAGAATATAATATAGTAATTAGTTCAAACATATTTTACTATCTATACATTTTAAATTGAAAAGATGTAAATAATAGAATAAATATTTTAAAATCAAAAAAATCAAAAGTAAACAAAATTAATATAGCTATTTCATATTAATCAAAAGAGCACTTAATAACTACATTACACCAAGTGTGAAGTTATTGAAAATTAATATTAACAAGTTAATAATAAATTTAAATAGTGAACAACATAATAAATAAAATATGAAATATAAAAGTTTTCAATATTTTAGTATTCATTATCACTACGTGTATAGCTTTGGCTATGAAATGGTTGGGGGGGGGGGGGGGGATGATTTGGAGGTGGGGGTTTATTGCATTAAGGAACAATATGATAATTGAATTCTATTTAAGGTAATATGATTTAACATGCTCGAACAGCACAATTCAAAAAGATTAGAAAACAAAATTTTTATCCGCGCGTCGTGTGGGTATGTATATATATATATATAAAGTAAAGAAGTTAGCCTAAAATTAAGCCAAGTGGCATATTGAGAATTAGTCACTTGGTATTTTAGCAACAAGAATCTATTTTGTTGGCAACAAAATTTATTTTGGAGATTATTTTGATTAATAGCCAATTAGTAATCAAACAACTTATACGGAAAAAATTACTATGACCAAAAAGTCATCCCAAAATAAAAAATATTTCAATAGAGATGTCATTCCTTAAAATATGTGAACAATTAATTTAAATAATATTATAGAAATTAAATATTTATGATTTTACTACAATTGAGTAAATCAAGAAAATATTATAAAAAATAAATTAGTAAATAATAATCATGTAACTTATATGAATAAGATTATAATAATCAAAAAGTCATTTCAAAATTTAAAAAAATATATTATGAAAATGATGTTATCCCTCAAAAAATATACACAATTAATTTAAATAATAATATTATTTAAAAAATATTTATGAGTTCACTACAATTTAGTAAATCAAGAAAGTATTACAAAAAATCAATTAGAGAATAACTAATTAATAATCAAGTGACTTATATGAAAAAAGATTATTATGACAAATGAGTCCTTCCAAAATTAAAAATATTATGAAAAAGATGTCATCACTCAAAATGTGTATATAATAATTTGAATAATAATATTATTTAAAAAAAAAAGAACATTTATGATTTGATTACAATTGACTAATCAAGAAAGTATCAAGAAATATAAATCAAGAGAATAACCAATTAGTAATCAAAGAACTTATATGGAAAAAAATATAATAATCAAAGAGTGATTCCAAAATTAAAAATATTATGGAAAAGATGTGATCACTCAAATGCTAACTTTGGAATACAAAATGGAAGAAATTAATTTCAAGTAATTTTATTTAAAAAATATGCATTTATATTTATTTGAAAAATTTTCATTCGATATATTGTAAGTAATTTGTATTTAAAACAATATGCATTCGTATTTAATAAAAGGATTTTCATAATTAAGAATAACTATCAATAAGTAATTACGCTATCATTCTATATTAGGAAATGAGTAAATGATAGTCTTGAATTTAAAAGGAGGTAGATTGAAAAATAAATAAATATTGAATTTTTTTTAAAATGAATATTAATACACAGAAAAGATTGCATAATGTTTATTGAAAATAACTACTAAAATTACATAGTCCTAATTAATATTCGAAGTCAAATAAAATTTTGCCTTACAAAGTTATTCTTTAATTGAACAATTATATAACCTTATATATATCTGTAAGAATAAGTTCGGATTTTACAATAATCCAATTTGAAAAAGATACTTCGTTTTAATGAACAAAAATTAATTAAAAAATATTAAATTATCTTATATCAAAATTTAAACATGCAGATTAATAAAATGAATTAGAAATAAATATTTCTTAATAATAAAAATATCAATAAAAAATTATAATAATTTTTATATGATGAAATATAGGTGTGAGTTACTAATAAACTAGAATATATGAATTTGAAGTGTTTCATAAAATGAATATTCATATAAAAGTATTTATGATTTCATTCAATGTAAGTCAATTAAGGAAGCATGACAAAATTGATTGAGAAATATAAATAGAAAATGAATAATCAATTAACAATTATTTACATATAATGGAAAAGAATATTGTACCAACTGCAATTAATCTAGAAGTTCTAATACCATAACAATAAAATGAATTAGTAAATAGTAATCATGTAACTTATATGAATAAGATTATAACAATCAAAAGTCATTTAAAAATAAAAAAAATATTATGAAAAATATGTTATCCCTTAAAAAAAATATACACAATTAATTTAAATAATAATATTATTTAAGAAACATTTATGATTTCACTACAATTCAGTAAATTAAGAAAATATTACAAAAAAACAATTAGAGAATAACTAATTAATAATCAAGTAACTTATATGACAAAGATTATTATGACAAATGAGTCCTTCCAAAATTAAAAATATTATGAAAAAATTTCATGTGTATATAATTAATTTAAGTAACAATACTATATAAAAAGGAACATTTATGATTTGATTACAATTGACTAAATCAAGAAAGTATCAAGAAATATCAATTAAGAGAATAACCAAGTATGAATCAAACAACTTATATGGAAAAAAAATATAATAATCAAAGAGTTATTCCAAAATTAAAAATATTATGAAAAAAATGTAATCACTCAAATGGTAACTTTGGACTACAAAATGGAAGAAATTTATTTTAAGAAATTTTATTTTAAAAATATGCCATATTTATTGGAAGAATTTTCACTCGATATATTTTAGGTAATCTATATTTAAAACAATATGCATTCATATTCAATGAAAAGATTTTCATAATTAAGAATAACTATCAATGAGTAATTACACTATCATTCGATATTAGAAAATAAATAAATGATAGTCTTGAATTTAAAAGGAGGGTAGATTTAAAAAAAATGTTGAATTTTTTTAAAAATAAATATTACTACACAAAAAAAATTGCATAATGTTTATAAAAAATAACTACTAAATTACATAGTCCTAATTAATATTCGAAATCAAATAAGATTTTGCTTTACAAAGTTATTCTTTAATTGACCAATTATATAACCTTATATATGTTTGTAAGAATAATTTTGAATTTTAAAATAATCAAATTTAAAAAAAATACTTCGTTTTGATGAACAAAAATTAATTTAAAAGGATTAAATCATCTTATATAAAAATTTAAATGTGCAGATCAATAAAATGAATTTGAAATAAATATTTCTTAATAATAAAAATATCAATAAGAATTTATAATAATTTTTATATGATGAAATGTAGGTGTGAGTTACTAATAAATTGGAATATATGCATTTGAAGTGTTTCATAAGATAAATATTTATATGACAAAAAGTATTTATGATTTCATTCAATGTAAGTCAATTAAGGAGTCAATAATCAAATAAAAATTATATATATATATATATATATATATATATATATATATATATATATATATATATATATATATATATATATATATATATATATATATATATATTGTACCAACTGCAATTAATCTAGAATATCTAATGTCATAACAATTTACCACTATATAAGAAGACTATACTCAATAAAAGCTATTTAATTTCCGCCATAACATGTTGGAGAAGATGAATTGTGCGAGTGATTTCTTCCACAACTTATCTTGTCGTGATAATTGCTAGAATCTCAATTTACTGTGAGTATTATTTTAGAATAGATTTTTCTTGATTTATCAAGTCAACTAAATATACAGGTTGTGTTGCATATTCATTTTATTTTTTACATGTTTGGTGAAAATTTTATGAGCCGGTATTCATGTACTTTATATTTTATAAAAAAAAATATAACCTGTACTCTTTGTAAAATTAAGTTTGATCTTTTAATATGTCATACATTTTTAAAGAATTATAAAAAATTATCTTGATCAAAATGTGTAATGAGAATTTTAGCAATAACATAAAAATTTACAAGTTATACATTAAATATGAAGAAACTAATATTACTATTAGATAGTTGATTTTCATGCATTGCAAATATTGTTGCTTTAGATTTTAGTGAGATAATAATATGATTTCAAAAATTAATAAACTATGATAATAAATTACTAATCCATTATATTTCTATATATTAGGATTATTACTTGATTTGTCTATACTATATTTCTATATGTTATGATTAACAATTAATTTGTAAATTAAATTGTGTGATTTTAATAGTGTATTAAAAGTTTTGTGATATTGTATTAGGAATGATAGTTAAGTGAACTTAGTAGAAAAATGATAGTTGTATAACTATCTATGAAATTTACCCGACACTAGGATTACTATCTCAAAAGCTATATACGAAAATCAAAATTTGGGTGAGTATCTCGTGGCTGTTGCTCAATGGGTAATGCTCAAATTCATTATATTTAAATTCTTACTGCAAATATAATTGTACTTTTACGTAGCATATTGTACTAATATGAAAGTAAATGTCATTTATCATTTCTTATTTATAAACATTATGCTACAAATTTTCTTATTTCTTGTTTTAGGTGAGTAAACAGGAAATGAGTTCAATCATGTTTATATTTATATTTGTATCTCCAATTTTAGAATACTGTAGATCTTTTGGTGCAATAATCATTTTTATCTACTTTGTACAATATAGATGATAAAGATGAATAAGATTAATATCTTATTGTACCAATGAACATGAGGGGTTAAGCATTAATTGAATGTTCTAAGATGGGAGGGAATTCAATTTCGATAGTGATTAATATTTATAATTTCATTCAAATTGAGTAAATTGAGAAATTATGATAGGGTTGATCAAAAATAAAGTTGAAGAGTGAATATTCTAACCTATGAAGGACTAAACCATTTATTTAAAAAAATAATATACAATAAGATTCATTAATATTTGCTGGTCCATTATCATAAGAGAACAAGTGAACATTGTGAAATCGTGCAAACAGGTTAGGACTTTAGATAATGTTATAAGTTATTTGTTGAAAAAATGGTAATAAGAAATATGAGAGAGGAAAAATTGACTATTATTGAGACTTTGCTCAAAATATTTGCCTTGACACAAAAATATTTTAAATTTATAAAAAATATACTATGACTAAGATCGTGCAAAGGAATACAAAATTTACTTTGAAAGAAAAATCTATTAAGACAAGAAAAAAGAAGCAGAAACTCCTTTCTTCCTTTTGATAAAATGGTGCAAATTAAAATAATTAATATAAAAGAATTTAAATTTCAAGTTAAAATACTACAGAGAAGCCTCATGTGCATAACTCTAAAACATATCTTTCATTAGTTCCTAACAAATTTAGAAGTAAGTCATTTAACTAATAATAATTATGTTAAATATGCATTTTCTTTTGTAATTATATGATTTTTTTTTACAAAAGAAATCAATATAGATCACAATATTATCTAATATTCTCAAATAATTATAATATAATATTATTTGCACGCGGATGCTAATTTTTGAAAAGAAATGTTTTAAATTCAATATTTTAATAGTTATTTTTCATATAGCATAAATTTATTAATTTCAAATATGTGAACGATATTGAATAAATTTTTTTATAATGTAAAATTAATAAAATAATATTTTCTATAATTAATTTCATTTAATATCGACCACGCATCACACGGGTAGTAATACTAGTATATATAAAGGAGACTCTCTTAGACATTCCTATGTGGCATGTCTTAGAGGCCTTGAAAACTATTTATTTATTTATTTTTGTTATTTTTTTGCCATTTTTTAATTTTAAAAGATT
Source organism: Capsicum baccatum var. pendulum (assembly GCA_030864225.1). Taxonomy (NCBI): domain Eukaryota; kingdom Viridiplantae; phylum Streptophyta; class Magnoliopsida; order Solanales; family Solanaceae; genus Capsicum; species Capsicum baccatum. The sequence continues at coordinate 170,542,074 of CM061558.1, forward strand.
AGAAATTCACTTTAACATAATACACAACATTAAAATAGTCATATTAAATAATGGTTTCATTATCAATACATGCATATATATAACAACAAAATTTTAAAGTTAAAAAGCTTGAAAAATTTTATAAAGTTAATTACGTTTTATAATTTAACATACCACATTCATCTTACAACTGTACAAATACGTTGAAGAATCATCACACTAAATAATAAAAGTAACTCCTACAATAAAGAAAGCTTACTGATAAATTCTAAATAATGGCTACAAATGACAATTATTATTAATGTATTCTATCATTTTATGGTATAAACGAATATATTCTATAAAAAAAAAATTGTCTAAAAATTTGTCTTGAAATGTTAAACTTCATAGTGTTAGTCTTTAATTGTAAGCAATTTATTGTAGAAATGTTTTGCAGTTATAATTTCTTTGCTAATGTCCCGTGCATTCTCTTCATCTTCTAATTAAAGCAATCATTTATACTTCATTATTCATCAACATTTATCCTTTTGTTTCTTATTAACTCCCCCACCTGTTCTTTGTGCTTTTAAAATGATCATACAATATAATTTTTCACTTATAAATAGAATTAATCTAATATCATTCATTCTTGTAATCAAATCCCTGCTTGTGCTTCATGAATCAAATTGCTACTGGATGAAGTTGGTCGAGACTCGAGAGAAAAGGTATGAGAATCTATAGTGTTCTTTATATTATTATTTATAGTATCAAATTCAAGCTTATGAAGAAGTCTTTTGGAGATTGATTGTTTGTCAGAGAGGCTATCGAACAAGAGCTTAAAAAATTGTACACTAATTCTGTATTTCTTTTTTAGTCTATTTTCTTATTATTAATGTAAAAAATAGGTATGTACGTGAGAGTGTGCATGGATATGTTCTCTCTATATAACTTGTATAATTTTAATGTTCATGATTTTTTGATTGTTCTAAATTTTATTTTTATTCAAGCAATAACTATTGTAATTTGATTGGTGCTACTTACTAACCAAACTTCAAACAAATACTATTGATGGCTTAAAAGAAATATTTATTAATTAATGAAATACAATATTATTTATGTATTTTTTACGATGCAAAAAACAATTTATATTTTCTTTATCGATTTGCTTATTTCTTTTACTTTAATAGCAAAAAAGTATTTGATAGCAATAATATAAATACTTGGTTAATCATATTCATTTTAATAAATTAAAATAGTATATGTTTATAAGAATATCTATAATATCTTCACGTAATTCTTGATTGTAGTTGAGATCATGAATCAATTATAATCTACCATTGTCATGTTATGAGATCTACAATTATAAACTACCATTGTCATGTCATGAGTTCTAAAGACACAACTAAAAATAATATTAAATATTTTTGCTTAAAATATCAATAAAAATTATGTAAAAATGTAAGATATTTTCTTTTGATTTTTCTAATTACTAGTTAGGTGTATGCGCCGCGCGCGTGTGCCTCACTTTATTGAGTTTAAATGTTACACTAAATAGGGTATTAGTTTAAATAATAAAGATGGATACAATAATTAAATTCAACATTTTTTGAAGAATTTATTTAATTAAACCTAATCTTTACCAAAAAAAATTCTCAAAATCGATCGACATTCATCTACCACTTGTAAACTGCAACAAAACAATACGATAGTAGAGACATCAAAATAATATAATTAAATCTAGCCTTTACACAAAAATTTCTTCAAAGTTGTCTGACACTCATCTACCACCTGTAAACTATAACAAAATAATACGACAATAGAGATATCAAAATAATACAACTAAACTTTACCTTCAGACACAAAAAAAAAATTCAAAATAGAGATATAAAAATAATACAATTAAACCTAACCTTTACCTAAAAATTTTTTTTGAAGTAGACCGACATTCATCTACCACCTATAAATTCATCTACAACCTGTAAACTACAACAAAATAATACAATAGTGATCACTAAGCTTCAATTGATGAAAATAATTTTTGTCTGAGGGAAAATTTTTACATAAAAGAATAACTTAAATAAAAATAAAGAAGATATATATATATATATATATATATATATATATATATATATATATATATATATATACACACACACACACGTTGAAATATTATGTTGACAAAAATAGTGAAGAGGTTGAGGATTAGAAAATTAAGCATCCACCAAACTAGACATGCAACCGAATCAAGTTAGATGAGTATCAATCATATTTTCCCAATAAGTAAGACAGTTTTTTCTCTAGTTTAACATGCATCTCAATATTTATAGAAATATTTCTTTAATAGAGTCCTATATTTAGAGTATTTTTCTATCCTATTTTAGAAGCATTTAAAGTTCAAATCACGTTTTTAAGGATATTCACACTTTTAATATATTATAAATTATAGATTTAATACCCAAAGTTTTGCTTTCAAGTAATTTTGCCTAGTTAAAGTCTAAAACATTAACACATAAGCAACACACTAAGAACAAAGATTTTTTTTCCTACTTGAAATCTTAAAAATAAATACATGAACCCATGCGCGACATACACAGAGAATTAGGACTATTTTCCTCACATAAAACCTATGTAACACTAATTTTTGGAAAAAAGATATCTATTACTAAGTAATGTTTTCACTTTTTTGTCCTACCATATATTATAGGGGACTTCTTTTTCAAGTATACAAGAGAAAAGAAAACCTACCAATATTAATTCCCCATAATTTTTCCTCTTACCATAATTTAGGACTCCTTAATTTTCAAGATTATAATCAATTATAAAATTAATAAAATAATAATTTAGGACTCCTTAATTTTCAAGATTATAATCAATTATAAAATTAATAAAATAATAATTGGAGGAAAAAGGTGAAAAAACAATTTTTTCTATTGCAAAGTCTTTTAATGAAGAAAAAAGTTCAAACAATATTTATAAGGAGCTTCATAATTTTAATATAGTGTTTTTACCTTCTCCAAAAAAAGAAAGAAACGGGTGTTTTATATTTGAAAATAATTTAATTGTAGGGAAATATTAGTATATTTATTCTGAAAAACAAACCAAATAGGAGACCACAAAACATCCAAATTTGGAAAAGTTACAAAAATGAAAAAAAAAAGGGGTATTTTTTTTGGTGAAAGAAACGGGTGTTTTATATTTGGAAAGACCAAAAATGAAATTTTAGTATTAAAAAATGGAAAAAAAATAGTGGTTTCTTTGGTGAAAGAAATGGGTGATTTACATTCTCAAAAAAAAGAAGAAGAAGAAGAAAGAAACGGGTGTTTTATATTTAGAAAGAATTTAATTGTAGCAAAATTTTAGTATATTTATTTTGAAAAATTTTATTGTAGGGAAAAAGGGTAAAAGACGATTTTGTCTAAAGCGGATAATTTTAATGAAGGGTAAAAAGTTCAAACATTTTTAAGGGTCTTTACACTTTTAATATATTATTATTATTATTATTATTATTATTATTATTATTATTATTATTATATAAATATAAATTGTAAAATGATGCAAATATTGAAACAACAATAATTTTGGAGATGTCAAAAAGTTAGAATTAAAAAATAAAGATTCGTAAGCTTACGTTTATTAGAATAAAGGTAGGATGTACAGAGGAAGGAAAAGAAAAAAGTAATAAACAAATATAAACAAATACTATAATAGAGGATAGAGACAAAATTAACAATAGAAAATAATTTAGATGAAGATGAAAAGTTAAAAGAGAAAAAGATAAATATGAAAGGATAAAATGTCAAAAAAGATATAGAACTGAAGAAGAATTATATGAATAAAAGCTTAACGTTTAATGAAAGCAAGAAAAAAATTAAATCCTTGAATACATATATTTGAATTGTATTAAGTTAAAAAAAAATTGTGGATTAACCTCTTGATATATGAAACTTTTCTTACTAATTTTTATTTTCTTAAAAATATAAAGATCATAAAATTTAAGGACTAATAATAAATTAGATCAAGATCTTTTTAGAATATTGAAAGTTCAATATTTTCAAAAATAATTTTATTAATTTAACGATATATTTTATGATTGAGCGAAGAACGGTCAAGTTATCTAGTTTTTATATAAATAATATAAGTGAAATAAAAAAATGCTATTTATGAAATGATGCAATAATTAGTCTCTTTCTATATAAATTATATAAAATATGTACTGCTGTAACGACCTAAAAATTTGATGAAATACGTGAAATTTATGATTTGTGTGATTTGACTATTTATCCCTATCCGTAGTTGCATTATGATATTTTTGAGGTGTGGGAGTGATTGGCATGATTTTTGATGCATTTTGATACCATTTATGCGATATTGTGATTTTTGATGGCTTCGAGAGTCTTATTTTAGACTTATAGGGGATGTCTTTTGATCCGCGAGACGGATGACCGAATGGACTACGTCAGTAGCTCTGGAATATCAATTTTAGGCTAGGTAGACCTTTGATTCGGGTCCCGATGCATCCGAGCTCATTTCGACCAATTGATCGGAAAGTTGGAAAATTAAATATATGAGTGTGGGATCCATATTTGATCAAAACGACCTCGGATCAAAAATTCAACTTCGCCAGCAGATTCGAAATGTTGTTTTAGGGTGTAAGCATATTTGGTATAATTTTACGACTTTTAAATCTCATTTCGACCCTCGATTTGGAAAGTTGTGATTTCGAATTTCGAGGGTCAACTTTGTGAAAATAATATTTTTTTTAAAAATCTGATATCATCATCGCATCCGAAACATCGAATTTAGTATGGTTGCATAGTTCGTTTGCATATATCGGACTCCGAACGAATCCCGGGCACCCCCATCGAAGTTCGAATTAGACTAAAAAAACAGCTCTTTTGCAAAAGCTGTGCAGAAAAATCTGCACTATTTATACCAGTTTTGGGGCCTATTTTGCTCATTTTTCATCTTGTCTCTTGAGAGTTAAACCCTAGTGTGGGAGCTTAAAAGTGAAGTTTGTGGGAGCTTGGATAGCTAGATTAACATCTATTTCTTAATTTTATTACGGATTTAAGATAAGAATTCACCTTTTTCTTAGTAATTTCTTGATTAATTTTTCAAAATTCCAAAAATCTTAGGGCTTGATTTTAAACCCCAATTTTACTTCTTTTCTCTTGAATAATATTTTTATCTTATAATTACTAATTTTTCATCAATTTAACCCTTAAAACAACTCCGATTCTTAATTTTAACCCAAATTTTAAAGATTTTACCCGATAAAGCTCAAAAAAGATTTTTCTTCGATTTGAACCTCATTTTAGACTCTATCTGACTTGGTTTTTCAGATGTAAGTTCCTAAAAATACGGAGAACACATTTTTGAAGTAAAGTTTCAATTTTTCCCTTCATTTTCGAAAACCCGTTCTGGGGTCAGTTTTGACCGCGAATCAAAAGCAGTCAATATGGGTGTAGTTAGCTTTGTTTTGACACATAAATTTCATATTTGATGTTTATAGTGGAGTTCGGGATCGTTCATGAAAAGTAAGGTTGTAAGTTCGAAGTGTAGCGGATCGATTTCGTCTTTTGAGGTAGGATATGACTTAACTCTTTCAAAATGGGATGTGTAGTAAATGATAATACAAAATGCATGTCAAGGGTAAGAATTAATCATGAAAAATGACTATCTATGTGTTGTGTCGTGTCGGGGCCTATATATGATATAATTATTGAAATTGAGATATTATGTGATATGTGTGACCGTGTGTGGCCTTATGTGATATTGATAGCCTTGAATATATGTGAATAATTATATTGTGTTGTTAAAATGCTTATTGCGGTACCATTGGTGTATTGTGATTATATTCATACTTTATTGGCAGATAAGACATATGAAAATTCATGGAGAAAACGAAAATAATGAGTGAATATTGGCTCATGTGGTTGTGGAAATGTGTCATTGTGGTTGGTTGTGGAAATATATCATGTGGTTGGTTGTGGAAATACTCATTGTGATTATTTGTGAGCATTACATCTTAATATCATATCCATTTATGAAATATTGGTACCACCGTGGCAACATTTGAGAAACATTGGCAACACCTTTTAAGACCCTTCCCGAGGGATGTATCAAGAGGAGATACTGTAATACCTTATAAAACTCTTTTCGAGGGATATGCCGAAAAGGAGATATAATATATGTATATTGTATACGGGTTGACGAACCCCTCATGATCCTACGTTGGGAAGCTTTAGCTTCATAGGTGTATACGAGGATTGTGCGACGATCCCGGAGGTTGTGTGATGACCTCATGCATCATCATCATCATCATATATATTGCACTTTCTTTATTGTGTTTATGTTGTGTTATATTACCATATTGACTTGTTATCTATGTATTTGTCTTACCTTTCTTTACTTGATTTGATAATCTTGTATCTATATGTTCTCCCCTATTCTATTTATATATGACACAATGTATACTTCTGTTCTAGATCTTGATGTGTTGTTGTAATATATGTGATATACATTAGAACTGTTAGTGCAAGCTATGTGGACTACCGTTGTGGGATATTTTCTGATTGCAGGTGACGTGCCCTTATTGTGTATTTTGTATGATTTATTTACTACTTTGCTTGGTCGGCCTATAATACCTACTGAGTACATGTGGACTGTACTCATGCCTACTGTGCTCTTTCGGTGCAGGTCCTAGCTCGAGTGCGCCCCAGCTTGCTTGACTCGGGCGGTTGTTGGAGCTTCCAATGTAGCGGTTGGACTTTCATATGTTTGAAGTTCACCTCTATCTTTCTATAGTAGTTATGTCTTTATTAGTATTCGGAGACATATTATTCCTTTGTGGTTATTTTTCTGATGTATTTGACTCCTAGATTGTATTAGTAGTTGTTACACTATTGACACCTGGTTTTAGGCATGATTGATATTTATGATAAGTTCTTTTCGCATTGTTATGATTGCTTATATGGTTCGGCTTCATTTTAGAAGCCTTACCTTGTGATATTTCTGTCTTTTATTCTTTTGTATAAGTTTGTGTGATAAACTTACTTGTCAAGGTACACCGCGAGAAGTGCCATCATGACCTTCATTTTTGGATCATGACAAATTGGTATAAAAGAAGGCTTTTCATTGGTCTTAATAGTATAAGAATGAGATGTCTAATAGAGTCTCGTAGATCGGTACGTAGATGTCCGTATCGTATTTTGAGAGGCTATAGAACGTCTTTAGGAAACTTTACTTATTTTATTCTTTATCGTGTGAAGTTCTTTCATACCTTGTATTCTGAGTTGTGTTTCATTATTTCTATATGAATAGTGTGGCTTATACTACATATTATCAGTTGACAGATGCAGAGAGAGATTTATGGAGGTCGCTTGTTAGTTGTAGACCCCGTGGTTCTCCTGAGATAACTTGGAATCAGTTCATCAAAGGCTTTTCTAGAGAGATTTGTGCCTTTCAGTATGAGAGATCATATGCGGGACGAGTTTGATCATTTGGAGTAGGGCTCCATGATAGTTTTTGAGGATAAGAAGCACTTCCATTCCCTGTCCAGACATTTCTATGATAGGTTTTCCATCAATTCTGAGAAGGTTTGAAAGTTCATGAAGGGTTTGGATGTTTCTCTTTAGTTGGCTATATCTCAGATAGTTGTGTTTGGGTTTCTTACCAGAGTATAATGGATCATGCTAAGATGATAAAGGATATTCTCAGTGCATCTCAAGGAGGCAGTAAGAAGGCGCAATGTTTTGGTGAGTTCAGGAGTCAGACCTATCGAGGTAGAGATTTTAGAGGTTCTCGTGAATAACCATGGTAGGCCAGTACAAGTGACTTTATAGAGTTCAACTGGTGGATCTTCTATTTCAGCAGTTCAGGGTGCCCGTTCAAGCCCAGTTGTACCTTCTCCTATTGAGGCTATTTATAAAGGTTATAATATGTGTGATGAGATTGGCCATGTGGCCAAGAACTGTTTCCGTTGGTTAATTTGGGCTACTCCTATTTTAATTGTGAGAGGTAGGGGTTCTACTAGAGGTGCGAGAGGTATATATGGTGGAGCCTATGGTGGTGGCCATGGGGTCACCCAGGCAGTTGGTGGTCGTGGTTAGTGTTATGCTATACCAGCCAGGCCTGAGGTAGAGGCTTCTGATATTGTGATTACAGGTATTGTTCCCATTTATTTAGATCTGCATCTGTATTATTTGATCCTGGATCAACTTTTTGCTATATGTATGTGTATTTTACTTCAGGTTTGATTATGTTAGTTAGCCTCTTACCATGCCTATTCATGTATCTACCCCGATAGGTAGTTCTTTAGTGGTGGATCAGGTGCATTGATCTTGTGTTGTGACTTTTGTCGGGCGTGAGAATTTGGTAGACTTTCTTGTGTTAGACATAGTTGATTTTGATGTTATTTTGGGTATTGATTAGTTGGTTCCTTCTCATACTGTCCTAAATTGTTATGTCAAGACCGTGACTTTAGCTTCTCCGGGTGTGTCAAGGTAGCTTGGAAGGGTACACTTTATTCAGGTCCTAAGAGGATTATATCTTATGTCCAGTCTTGTAAATTAGTTGAGATGGGGTATTCATCTTACTTGGCTCATTTTTGTGACACCAGTGTTGTATCGCCTTCTTCCTTAGATTTTGTCTGTGTTGTCCGTGAGTTTATAGATATGTTCCCTATGGACTTGTCTGGTAAGCCTCCGGATCAAGATATTGATCTTGCTATTGATGTTGAGTCGGGCACCAATCCCATTTCTATTCCTCCTTATAGGATGAACCCAATAGAGTTGAAAGAACTGAAGGATCAGTTGTGAGTTGTTGGACAAAGAATTTATGTGACCTGGTATTTCACCTTGGGGTGCGCCTATCTTGTTCGTGAAAAAAAATGGGTCTATGCAGATGTGTATTAATTATCGACAGTTGAATAAGGTGATGGTTAAGAATAAGTATCCTCTTCTCGTATTGATGATTTGTTTGATTAATTTTAGGGTACTGCAGTGTTTTCACGGATTGATTTGAGGTCCGATTATCACTACTTGAGGATTAGAGCTTTGGATATTCTGAAGACAACTTTTTAGACTTGATATGGTCATTATGAGTTATTGGTCATGTCTTTTGGGTTGAATAATGCCCCTGCCGCATTCATAGAGTTGATGAACCGAGTGTTTCGATCGTATCTCGACTCCCTTGTTATTGTATTTATAGATGATATCTTGGTTTGTTCCAAGAGTGAGGTTGAGCATGAGGAGCATCTATGGATTGTGCTTCAGAGATTGAGGGATGAGAAGTTGTATGCAAAGTTCTCTAAGTGCGAGTTTTAGTTGGAGGGTGTTTCTTTCTTGGGTCATGTGGTGACTAAGGAAGGTATAATAGTTGATCCATCCAAGATTGTCATGGTTCGTGATTGGGCTAAACCTATTTTGCCCACCGAGATTCAGAGTTTTGTTAGCTTGGCAGGTTATTATCGATGTTTTGTTGAGGGTTTTTCATCCATTACAGCTCCATTGACCAAGCTGGCCCATAAGAAGTTTTCTTTTCAGTGGTCCAATCCTTATGAGTCGAGCTTTCAAAAGCTCAAGGATTTGTTGACTTCAGCTCCTATCTTGTCTTTGCCCAAGGAGGGCATGGGTTTTACCGTCTTTTGTGATGCTTCAGGTGTTGGGTTAGGTGTTGTGTTGATGCATGGGGGCAGGGTGATTATGTATCCATCTCATTAGTTGAAGCCTCATGAGAGATATTATCATATGCATGATTTGGAGTTGTGCGTGGTTGTGTTTTCCTTGAAGTTGTGGAGGCACTACTTGTATGGAGTCCATTGTGAGATCTACTCAAATCATCGTAGCCTTTAGTACTTCTTTACCCAGCGAGAATTTAATAGGAGGCAACATTTTTGGCTTGAGTTGCTTAAGGATTATGACTTGACTATTCTCTACCATTCGGGCAAGGCTAATGTGGCTGCGGATACCTTAAGACGAAAGTTGGCTAGCATGGGTAGCTTGGCGCATCTTTTGACCCAGGAGAAGCCTTTGGCCTAAGAGATACAGTCTTTAGCTAACTAGATGGTTAGACTTGATATTTTGACACCTGGGCGTGTTTTTCCATTTGTGGAGGCTAGATTTTCTTTGATGGAGCAGATTCGAGCTCATAAGTTTCTCGATGTTGGATTGAGGTTGATTCAAGATAAGATCTTGAGTGGGGAGACTAAGAAAGCCTCACTTGATTTAGATGGAGTTTTGAGGATTGGGGGTTGCATTTGTGTGACGAGAGTGTGTGATTGGATTAGGTTGATCTTGGAGGAGGCCCATTGTTCCAGATATTCTATTCATCCAGGTATGACTAAGATGATCGTGATTTGAGGCAGCACTACTGGTGGGGTGGCGTGAGGCGAGATAGCGCATTTTGTGGCTCGTTTCCTATGTTGTCAATAGGTGAAGGCCGAGCATATAAGACTTGGTGGATTGCTTCAGAGGTTACCCATTCCCGAGTGGAAATAGGAACAAATCACTATGGACTTTGTGAATGGTTTGCCTTGTACATCTCATGATTCTGACAATGTTCGGGTCACCTTAGTTTCCTGGTGATAGGGTAATCAGTGGATGGGGTATGGTCTGACAAGGGAAGAGTTTTTCTTTTTATAGGGACCTTGTCCTATGATAGAGGGAATAGTTTTTGTTCTATAGGGACCTGGTCTTCGTGACAGGGGGAATAGTTTGTCACCATCAAAAGGGGAAAATGTTATACTACTAGGTTTTGATGATCTATAAACTATACCATAAAGGACCTAATTGGATGGCAATCCAGCAACTATGGGACCTATTTCCAAAGGGAATTGACTTCAGAAGAAGCCAGCGTACAGATAGAAACTACACTTTTTGCAAAACATTGGTGGCACTGTAGTAGAGACAACCAACCTCGACCAATAACGTGCATCCTAGGTTTTGTTCTTTCTTATAAAAGAAATATCTCACAAAGAGCAAAACCTAGTTTTTGCAAACCAAGATCCCACAAAAGTAAAAGACACTCTCTTATACAACTTATTCTCAAAAAGGGACCTGATCCAGTATGTCGTGTCTGATTTATGTTTTAAGTCTTTATCTCTAACATTGTCATTTTGTAAAATCTATGCCTAAGTTAGAAAAGTTAGTAGATTGTCCTCTTGTCTAGGTTCTTAGTTGAGTTATATCAATTATAGTTTGTTGATTGAGTTACTTATTGTTGTCAAGTCTTTCTCATCATTTATTTGATGTTTACCTTAGGTAGCGTTGCCTAGGATTGCTGACTAGAGTTAGTTGACAAGTAGCGTAATACTCCGAAGAATCCAACTCAATATTAGCTCCACGTTTCAAGCTAATGCATAGTACATCATGGTTCCTTGGTAGTTTCATGATCAAGGTTGATGTGAATTAAGGTCTCAAATATGTCCTAGCTATTGTGCGAATCAAAACATTCCTTACCGATTGAATTCTCGAGAAGGATATTGGTATCGTCAACTTCAAATGGGCATATATCTCATTATACTATTAATTTTTGATCCCATGACCTACCAACGGATATATAATTTAATAAGCTTTTCGTCGATACCAAATTCGCCTAAAACGGACACCCGATGAAGAAGTTATGGCTATTTTAAGTTTCTGCTGTAAGACGAATGCCATTTCAGTGCATGGCGCGCCGCGCCGGAGGCCAAAATGGCACCCGTCAATTTCTAGAAAGAATCCGCAAAAGCCCCACTTCGCGCCAAGCTACCAGGTCGCAATAATTGGCATTTTACTAAGCTCCGCATCGTGCCGGGGCCTTAAATCGGGATAAATTTTTGCATAATTTTCAGTTTTCATTGTAAACTCCTCAAGGGCAATATGGTAACTTCCCAAAACCCTATATATACTCTTTAAACACGGGATTGAAGACCCAAAGCAGCCCTTTACATTAATTTTACAAAAATTCACTTAAGAACAGTCAAGAACAAGCCTAGGGTTTCCATTGGGGTTTCAAGCTTCAAGCAAATTCAACCGTAGATTCCACGAATTCTTAATCTAAGGTATGCGTAGTGTTCATCTATGGATCCAATCCATTCATAAAGCTCAAGAACCATGTTTTTAAATGTTATTTTGTAAACTTTTTTTGGTGATATAAGCATGTACATGTTGATGATTGTTGTTTAAGTTTCAAAATGATATCTAAAGATGTTTTCATGAAATATATGTGGTTTTTAGTTGAAAAACATGAACTTTAGATAGTTTGATGTGATGCAAGTATGATATCCACCTATGCTTTAAAGAATGCATGCAAGGTGTTTGATAAAATGCCTAGGATACTAGAAACCCATAATTACATGATTCCATGATATCTAAATGACATGTCCATATTAGATATACACTTCCATATGAATTTCCATGCTATTTATGTGTTGTTGTTGTTGTTACATGAAACATGTGTGATAATAGAAATATGAATTATATACACGAAATGTATCATTGTTTTTCCTACCATGTTGAGATGTGAATAAATACATGAAGTATACTATCCACTACTTATAATATTGTGAATTGTGGACTCTAATCTTGTGGTCAAGTCATGTCATGTGTGCCAGTTTCCTTCTATCGAGTCCTGGGGGTATTCGTACCCGAAAAATATAGTTGTGTGCCTAGAGCCATGTCATGTTCCATGATAAATCTCAGTCAAGCTATACTCTATAGAGCTCAGTTAGTCATGTGACTCAGGAAACATCAGAAATCTCATAATCTCAGTTAACTCTCAGATAATAGTACTACTCCATCAGCCAACGGATGTCAGTTATTCAGTCCATGTACAACCAGTTGAATCATGTTCAGTCTCTTCAGATGGGAGTAGGAGTTAGCACCGAGTGAACCCAAGGATAGGAACTCACCTGCCAGTTCAGGGTGTGATTCTTAGCAGTCATCCTTGTGTTCCAGAATTACGTAGCCAGTGTAGGTTAATACATCTTAACCTGTCAGATTAGGGTTGATGAGGTGGCTTAACCTGTTAGTTTAGGGTCCCACTATTCTCACTTTGAGTACCTTCCAGATAAGGGTCACTCACAACTGTCCTTACCAGTGGCGCGGTATTGACACCCCTCTAGTCAGGGCAGAGATCGAACCTCAGCTTAGCCGTAATGGTATACATGGGGCATATCGGTTAAACAACTACCTCCCACAGTTTTAGTATCAGTCTCAGTAAAAGAACTCAGACAGTTTTTTAGATATCAATATACCAGGACTATTAGATACAGTCAAATTCAGTTATAGCACGAGACTCAGAGAGTTCTATCAGATTCAGGACTGTCAGACACAGTCGCTCATTTATTAGAACTATAGTTCCAGTCATGTATTAGCATATAAATTTAGCTACCACGTACTCACGATCTCAGTTACTATGTATGTATATTTGTACTCTTACATTCATATCAGTCAGTCAGTTAGCATTTTTCATGCATGTAAACCCTTTACATTATCCTACCTCACTCGTATACTCAGTACTCCATTTGTACTAACGCATTTGCGTTATGGTTCTTTCTTTTCATGTTACACCATAGGTCCAGAGCCACGAGTTCCATACCAACAGTAGATTTCCAGTCATAGTGTTACAGTGACTTATTATCTATTCGAGGATAATATGATTTGATTTATTCATTTATTACTTTAGTTCAGTTTTACGGAGTTAGTTGGAGACATGTTCCTTCAACTCCTTATTCAGACAGTACTTAGAGGCTTTTAGATTTAGTCAGATTTAACTATCAGATTCAGTATTTAGTTTTATATTCAGTTGTTTTGGGTATTCATTACCCCATGGATGTTACTATATCTCTTTAGTTGAACCTTATGGCCTACATGTTCAGGTTTTCCGCGTATTATATGTATATTATGCAGTGTACAGGTACAGATATCAGTCATAGGTTATCTTGTGGTCCCTCAGGGTCATGAACACCATGTAGCATTCTGATTCAGAAAATTGGGGCGTTACAAACTTGGTATCAGAGCCTAAGATTCAATAGAGTCCTAGGAATTCTGAAAGCCGCATCTAGTAGAGTCTTGTACATGGGTGTGTTGCGCACCACATTTATGTACAGGAGGTTGTAAGATGTTTTAGGAACAGTTTCCTTTCTTTTAGAATTCATGTCGTGCTAGTGAGCATAATCTTAAGTTAAACTCCCAGTCTAATCCGTTCTTCTCTTATCTCAGAATATGGCCCCAAAGAGAAGAAATCAGCCAGCTCCTCAGCCCGAAGATCCTTTGGGCAAACATGTTTCTCATGCGGAGTTTAGATCCACATTCACCACACTTGCTCAGTCTGTGGCTGCCCAAAATGAAAGGCCACTAGCTATTCCGGCCAATCCAGTGGCAAATTTCGTAGCAGCTAGGATTCGGGACTTCACCCGAATGAACCCTTCATCTTTCCATGGGTCTAAGTCTGATGAAGACCCTTAGGAGTTCATTGACCAAGTTCAGAAGGTCATTGACATCATGGGTGTTACTTCTATTCAGAGTGCTGATTTAGCCGCATATCAGTTGCAAGATATGGCTCACACTTGGTACAAACAGTGGAAGTCTGAGAGGGTAGATGGCGCAGGTCCCATTGGGTGGGAGGAATTTGTCACGGATTTCTTAGACAGATTCTTTCCCCAAGAGCTGAGGGAATCCAAAGTTCTTAAGTTTATCAACCTCAGGTAGGGAAATATAATGATTAGGGAGTATTCTCTCAGATTTACTCAGCTAGCCAGGTATGCCCCTCATGTGGTTGCAGACAATAGGGCTAAGATGAGCAAGTTCCTATTAGGGGTGAATGATCGAGTGGTGAATGAGTATAGATCTACGATGCTGAATAGTGATATGACCTTAGCTAGACTCATGACCCATGCTCAGCAGATAGAGGAGCAGAAGGTTAGGACTAGAGAGAGGCAGAACAAGATAGCAAAATCAGGCAGTTTTAGTTTTGCTCAGCCCAAATTAGAGGGAGGGAACCTTTTGCAATTTCATCCCAAGTCAGCAGCTTCAGCTCTTTCCTCCGCTAGTGCCCCAGTACCAAAATTCAGAGACGCCGACAGAGACAAAGCGCCAAGCTCTAAATATCAGGGTAGTGTTAGTAGTGTCCAAACAAATCTCCTTTGTCAGGCTTGTGGTAAGAACCACAAGGGTATTTCCAGAGTCGGCAGTGATGTATGTTTTGGTTGTGGCAAGCTAGGCCACAGGATTAGAGAGTGTCCGCAGTTAGGTCTTCAGGGTCAGGAAATTCATTTTGCAGCTCAGTCCAGTCGTCCAAACCAGCAGGGTGCCACTTCCAGTACTACTAGTGGGCAACGCCCAAATAGACTCTATGTTCTTCAGACCCGACAGGATTAGGAAAATTCTTCTGATGTCTCCTTGTCTTTTGTTACTCCATACATAGCAGGCAATTTCAGAATCAGTCCCGAGATTTTAGTAGAGCCCTTTTCAGTCTCTACCCCAGTGGGCAAAACTATCATAGCCCAGCGAGTATACAGGAACTGCACGATTATGATATTTCATAAATCCATATCAGCAGATTTAGTTGAGTTAGAGATGACGGACTTTGCTGTCATTCTCGGTATGGATTGGCTTCATTCCTGCTATGCCACAGTCGACTGCAAAAATAGGATAGTTCAGTTTCAGTTCTCGAATGAACCCACCTTAGAGTGGAAGGGTAGTGTTTTAGTGTTTAGGGGTCAGCTTGTTTCCTACCTCCGGGCAAGGAAAATAATTTCTAAGGGGTGTGTGTATCATCTCGTGCATGTTAAGGATTCCAATTCCAAATCTCCCAGTCTCGAATTAGTCCCAGTGGTTAGTGAATATTCAGATGTCTTTTGCGAAGATCTTCCAGGAATTCCTCCTAAAAGGGAAATAGACTTTGGTATAGATCTTCTCCTGATACTCAGCCTATCTCTATACCTCCATATAGAATGGCACCAGAAGAACTTAAGAAACTAAATGATCAGTTGAAGGATCTCTTAGATAAGGGATTTATCAAGCCTAGTGTATCCCCATGGGGTGTGCCAGTCTTATTCGTGTGCAAGAAAAATGGTTCTCTCAGGATATGTATTGATTATCGTCAGCTCAACAAAGTTACAGTCAAGAATAGGTATCCACTTCCTATAATAGATGATCAGTTCGACCAACTTTAGGGTGCTAGTTATTTCTCCAAGATAGACCTCAGATCAGGCTATCATCAGCTCAGAGTTAGAGAATGTGACATCCTGAAGACAACTTTCCGTAATCGGTATGGTCACTTCAAATTTCTAGTCATGTCCTTTGGTCTAACCAATGCCCCTGCAGCTTTCATAGACTTGATGAACCGTGTGTTCAAGCAGTACTTGGACATGTTCGTCATAGTCTTTATAGATGATATTCTGGTCTATTCTTGCACTGAGCATGATCATTCAGACCATCTCAGAATTGTTCTTCAGACTCTCAAAAATCATCAGTTATTTGCCAAGTTTAGTAAGTGAGAGTTTTGTCTAAGATCAGTAGCATTTCTTGGCCATATTGTTTCTGGTGAGGGCATTAGAGTAGATCCTCAAAAAACCAAAGCGGTAAGAAACTGGCCCAGACCATATCTCCAACAGATATCAGGAGTTTATTGGGTTTGGCAGGCTATTACAGATGGTTTGTTGAGTGATTTTGTTCTATTGCATGACTCAGAAAAAGGTCAAGTTTCAGTGGTCAGATTCATGCGAGAAGAGCTTTCAGGAATTGAAGACTCTACTCACTACAGCTCCAGTTCTAGCTCTTCCAGATGGTTCAGATGGGTTCATAGTATATTATGATGCATCCAGAGTGGGTTTAGGTTGTGTCCTCATGCAGCATGGTAAGGTCATAGCCTACACCTTCAGACAATTAAAGCTTCGTGAGAAGAATTTTCCTACTCATGATCTTAAGTTAGCAGCTATAGTTTTTTCCTT
This sequence comes from Capsicum baccatum var. pendulum, assembly GCA_030864225.1. NCBI lineage: Eukaryota > Viridiplantae > Streptophyta > Magnoliopsida > Solanales > Solanaceae > Capsicum > Capsicum baccatum. Next base: position 170,558,968 of record CM061558.1, read on the forward strand.
GAAGATTTAGAGGCATTATCTTTATGGAGTTCATGTAGACATTTTCACAGATCATAAGAGTCTCCAGTATGTCTTTTCTCAAAAAGATCTCAATCTTCATCAGAGAAGGTGGTTAGAGCTCTTGAAGGACTATGATATGAGTGTCCTTTATCATCTGGGAAAGGCCAACGTTGTGGCCGATACTCTCATTAGACTCTTCATAGGCAGTATTTCTCACATTAAGGATAGCAAGAAAAAGATAGCTCAGGAAATCCATCAGCTTACCAGACTAGGCATTCGCTCAGTCGACTCTTCAGAGGGTGGTGTATGTGTTCAGAGTAGTTCAGAGTCATCTCTAGTTTCCAAGGTGAAAGAAAATCAAGACAAGGATCCTAGCCTTGTCAAGCTGAAAGAGTCTGTTCAGAATCAGAAAGTTCAGGTTTTCTCCCAAGGGGGAGATAGTGTTCTTCATTGTTAGGGTTGTTTGTGCGTTCCAAGTGTAGATGACTTGAGGCAACGAATTCTTGTAGAAGCACATGGTGCACAATACTCTATTCATCCAAGGGCCACTAAGATGTACCGTGATTTGCGGGAGATCTATTGGTGGAGTAGGATGAAGAATGATGTTTACAGAGTTTATGGCTAAGTGCTCTACATGTTAGCAAGTTAAGATAGAGCATAAAAAACCTAGTAGTTCCATGTAGGAGTTCACCATTCCTACTTGGAAGTGGGAGGAAGTGAACATGGACTTCGTGATGAGTTTGCCTAGAACTCGTCATCAGCATAATTCAGTTTGGGTCATTGTAGATACAATGACTAAGTCAGCCCATTTCCTTCCAGTTTGTACCTCCTATTCAGCTGAGGATTATGCCAAACTCTACATCAGGGAGTTGGTCATATTATATGGTGTTCCCTCATCTATCATCTCAGAAAGAGGTACCCAGTTTACCTCTTACTTCTGGAAAGCATTCTAAAAAGGTCTCGGTACCCAAGTTTATCTCAGTATAGTGTTTCATCCTCAGACAGATAGTCAAGAAGAAAGGACCATTCAGACTCTTGAAGATATGCTAAGGACGTGTGCTATTGATTCAAGGGAAGTTGGGATGACCACTTGGCCTTGATTGAGTTTGCATACAACAATAGCTATCATTCTAGTATTCAGATGGCTCTATTCGAAGCTCTCTATGGTAGGAGATATAGATCTCTGATCGTTTGGTTTGTAGTTAGTGAGGTCTCAATCATAGGTTCTGACTTAGTATTCGACACCTTAGAGAAAGTTCAGTTGATGAGAGAGAGACTACAGGATGCTCAGAGCCAACAAAAGTCTTATACAGATATTCGTAGGAAGGATCTCGAGTTTGAGGTTAACGACTATGTCTATCTTAAGATCTCTCCCATGAAGGGAGTGAAGAGGTTCGGCAAGAAAGAGAAACTCTATCCCCGATATGTCGGTCCCTTTAGGATTCTCAATCGCTTTGGCAAGGTTGCTTATGAGCTATAATTACCTTCAGATCTAGCCTCAGTTCATCCAGTCTTCCATGTCTCTTTGCTCAAGAAGTACATAGGTGACCCAGTAGTTGTAGTCCCTGTTCAGAGCATTGATATTCAGAATACCGTATCCTATGAAGAGATTCCAGTTGAAATCTTAGACTATCAGACTCGTCGATTGAGGAACAAATAAGTCCCTCTAGTTAAGGTTCTTTGGAGAAATCAGTCTCATGAGGAAGCTACTTGGGAAATAGAAACAGATATGCATACCAAGTATCCTCACCTCTTCCCCACAAATTCAGATCAAGCTCAAGGTAACAGTTCTCCTTAAGCATATTTAGTTTCATGTTCATGTCCCCAGTTTAAACTTGGTATCTATTACCGTTGTATACTCAGTCATGCATTCATGTATCAGTTCAATAATAAGGTCATCCATCAGATATGCATTCTTATATTGGGAAGCTCAGTTTATCAGATTGCTCAGTTATCCATCCATGTACCAGTTATCCATGCATCAGATATGCATGAGTTCAGTATGTTTAGCATGTCATTCATGAGATCATTTTTCAGTCCTTCATGTTCGTCTTGTCTTATTCTTCCTTCTCAGTTAAATCTCATTCGAGGACGAATGTTCCCAAGGGGAAGATATTGTAATACCCCAAAAAATCCAACTCAATATTATCTCCATGTTTCAATCTCATGCATAGTACATCATCGTTTCTTGGTAGTTTCATGATCAAGGTTGATGTTGATTAATGTCTCAAATATGTCCTAGCTACGAATCAAAACATTCCTTAACGATTGAATTCTCGAGAAGGATATTGGTATCGTCAACTTAAAATGAGAATATCTCTCATTAGACTACAAATTTTTTATCCCATTACCTACCAATGGATATATAATTTAATAATCTTTCCGTCGATACCAAATTTGCCTAAAACGGACACCCGGTGAAGAAGTTATGGCTATTTTAAGTTTCCATTGTAAGACGAATGTCATTTTAGTGCATGGCGCGTCGCGCTGGAGGACAAAATGGCACTCGTCAATTTCCATAAAGCCTCCGCGATAGCCCCTCTTCAAACCAAGATTCCAGGTCGCAATAATTGGCATTTTACCAAGCTCTGCATTGCGTCGGGGCCCTAAATCGGGATAAATATTTGCGTAGTTTTCAGTTTTCATTTTAAACTCCTCAAGGGCAATATGGTAACTTCCCAAAACCCTATATATACTCTTTAAACACGGGATTGAAGCCCCAAATCATCCCTTTACATTAATTTTATCAAAATTCACTTAAGAACAGTCTAGAACAAGTCTAGGGTTTCCATTGGGGTTTCAAGCTTCAAGCAAATTCAACCATAGATTCCACGAATTTTTAATCTAAGGTATGGGTAGTGTTCATCTATGGATCCAATCAGTTCATAGATCTCAAGAACCATGTTTTTAAATGTTATTTTGTAAACTTTTTTTGGTGATATAAGCATGTACATGTTGATGATTGTTCTTTAAGTTTCAAAATGATATCTAAAGATGTTTTCATGAAATATATGTGGTTGTTAGTTGAAAAACATGAACTTTAGGTGGTTTGATGTGATGCAAGTATGAAATCCACCTATGCTTTAAAGAATGAATGCAAGGTGTTTGATAAAATGCCTAGGATGCGAGAAACCCATAATTACATGATTCTATGATATCTAAATGACAAGTCCACATTAGCTATACACTTCCATATGAATTTCCATGCTATTAATGTGTTGTTGTTATTGTGGCATGAAGCATGTGTGATAATGTAAATATGAATTATATACACGAAATGTATCCATGCTCTCCCTACCATGTTGAGATGTGAATAAATACATGAAGTATATTATCCCCTACTTATAATATTGTGAATTGTGGACTCTAATCTTGTGATCAAGTCATGTCATGTGTGCCAGTTTCCTTCTATCGAGTCCTGGGGGTATTCGTACCCAAAAAATATAGCTGTGTGCCTAGATCCATGTCATGTGCCACGATAAATCTCAGTTAAGCTATAATCTATAGAACTCAGTCAGTCATGTGACTCAGGAAACATCAAAATCTCATGATCTCAGTTAACTCTCAGATAATAGTACTACTTTGTCAGTCAACGGATGTCAGTTATTCACTCCATGTACAACCAGTTGAATCATGTTCAGTCTCTTCAGATGGGAGTAGGAGTTAGCACCGAGTGAACCCAAGGATGGGAACTCACCTGCCAGTTTAGGGTGTGATTCTTAGCAGTCATCCTTGTGTTCCAGAACTACGTAGCCAGCGTAGGTTGAGACATCTTAACGGGTCAGATTAGGGTTGATGAGGTGGCTTAAACTGTCAGTTTAGGGTCCCACTATTCTCAATTTTAGTACCTGGCAGATAAGGGTCACTCACAATTGTCCTTACCAGTGGCGCGGTATTGATACCCCTCCAGTTGGGGCAGAGATTGGACCCCAGCTTAGGCGTAATGGTATACATGGGGCATGCCGGTTAAATAACTACCTCCCACAATTCTAGTATCAGTCTCAGTAAAAGAACTCAGACAGTTCTTCAAATATCAGTATACCAGGACTGTTAGATACAGTCAAATTCAGTTATAGCACGGGACTCAGAGAGTTCTACCAGATTCAGGACTTTAGATACAGTCGCTCATTTATCAGAACTACAGTTCTAGCCATGTATTAGCATACAGATTTAGCTACCACGTACTCACGATCTCAATTACTATGCATGTATGTTTGTACTCTTACATTCATATGTCAGTCAGTTAGGATTATTCATGCATGTAAACCCTTTGCATTAGCCTACCTCACTCGTATACTCAGTACTTCAGTTGTACTGACGCATTTGGGCTATGGTTCTTTATTTTCATGTTACACCATAGGTCCAGAGCCATGACTTCCAGACCAGCAATAGCTTTCCAGTCGCAGTGTTGCAGTGAGTCCTCATCCATCCGAGGATAATATGATTTGATTTATTCATTTATTACTTTAGTTCAATTTTACGGAGTTAGTTGGAGAAATATTCCTTCAACTCCTTATTCAGACAGTACTTAGAGGCTTCCAGATTTAGTCAGATTTAGCTATTAGATTCAGTATTCAGTTGTTTTGGGTATTCATTACCCCATGGATGTTACTATATCTCTTCAGTTGAACCTTATGGCCTACATGTTTAGGTTTTCCACGTATTATATGTATATTTTGCAGTGTAAAGGTACAGATATCAGTAATGGGTTAGCTTGTGGTCCCTCAGGGTCATGAGCATCGTGTAGCATTCTGATTTAGAAAATCGGGGCGTTACAAGTACGGTGCAATAGAGTTATTAGCTTAGTGTTGTAGTATAGTTATTACAAGAGGTTAGGATTAAGAGTTTAATCCTTGTGATAACTAGAGTCTGTAGTCACGTTGATTACTTGAGTTTTAGTGAAGAAAATTGGAAATTCTGTGAGACAGATCGTGGGTTTTCCTCCCTTGATCAAGGAGGTTTCCACATGAACATAGTGTGTAATTTACTTTCTGCATTGTTCCTTTCTTACTAATGTCTTACTATATTTGACTTTCAAGTTACCTAGTCTCTGGACATTTGGTGGATCCCTACATTTCAACAATTCACTAAAATAAATTTTATTATTTAAGATGAATTATTTTATCACTTATAAGTCATATTTTGTCGCAAAAGATTAAGTGTGACGAAAAACATTTCGTCAATCAATCGTCTCCAAAAGTGGGACGCAAAAAGTAAACAAAGATAATTTAGTGCTTCATCGCTAAAAAAATTAAATTAACTACAAAAAAATCATCCCCAAATGTGTAACATTTATGACGAATTAGTTTGTCATAAAAATATATATTTTTTTTGTAGTTGATGATATGCTTTTGTCATTAAAAAATTATCAATACTGACAAAATTTGATCGTCCCTAATTATTTAGTTCTATCAACGACGACATTAATTGTCTCTAGAGTTATATATATTTCGTGGTTGACCAAATATATTTTCGTTACTATTGACAACTTTTTGTATACGATAAAAATTTTCGTCCTTAAATGTATGAATTAGTGACAAATTTATTATTATAATAAAAATTAATAATTTTGTAGTTAAATTTATTATTTTGTCACTGAAAATAGTAATTTTTATCGAAGATGTAGAATCGTCACTAAATTATTATGATTATCGACAATTATGATTGTCATAAAATACAAAATTAATTTGTATCAAATAAAAAGGAAGATATTGAGACAAATACATTTGTCACTAAATATAGTCAAACTTATGACAAACTAGTTTATTTCGTGACGAAAATAATTGTCTTGAAAAGTCCAATTTAATCGTTGCTAAAAGTTATCTTGGATAATAAAATCTTTTGTCACCAATTACAAGAAAACGCTTAATTATTTCACATTGATATTATTTTTTAAATTAGGATTGAATAAATTTAAAATAAAATTATAAAACATGATTGATAAAATTCATCCACAATCATACAATTAAAAAAACTAAAATTGTACTAAGGTAATATCTCGCAGGGCAAAGAAAAGTAAAACAAGTCCAACACAAAGGAAATCCAACTGAAATATAATACTAAATATTACTCCTAACCTAAACTAAGGCAGATATGTAGAGGTTTCTTCCAAAGTACCAATAATGTGTTAAGCTTGCAATTGGTCTTCATTCAACTCTCACTTTTACACTTGTGGAAAAGAGGAGAAAATTAAGATTGATGATGATGCTTTCAAATTTGATAGTCAAAATCACACTACATGCTACTGTTGCTCCAAGCCACAACTAGAATCCATTAAACATGTAATTATGAAAAGTTAGGCTGCCCAAAAACTAGATAAATACTATCCAGTAAACTCATCAAACTTCTATAACAACAATAATGCATACCCAGTTTATGTCCACAAATTGGGGTTTGAAGAGGGTAAAGTGTACTCAGTCCATACCACTAGCTTAAATGAAATATACAACAACATACCCAATGTATTCCTACATAGTGGGGTCTGGAGAGGGTAATGTGTACGCAGTTCATACCACTACCTCAGATAAAGTAGAGAGGTTGTTTCTGATAAACCCACAGTTTAGGATAGATAACAGTATAGCCAAAAACAAATATAAAAGCACACAACAACATAGTATAACACACTGTTAGCTAATACAAGAAAAAAAATCACAAGATAATACTATAAACTATCTATTCGAAATTATAAACATCACCAAAACACCTAGATCATATTTGATAGAAAAATTACCTGAGGATTGGTTAGCACAACTACTGGAGAACTAGCATAATAATGTAGGAAAAATGTTATATATAAGTGGATAAATGTTGTAGAAACAACTTCAAGTAAAATTGCTCTATATGCCACATATCACTTACCTATTGACTCATCTCTAGAAAGGAAAAATACAATTTGGGTAGGGACCTTATAGGGTACATGCCAAATGTTGCTATACCTTTTGATAAATACCAGATGTTGCTATTTTGAGTGTGTGGAAATAGAGTCATGCTTGATGGATAATTTATTGATTTAAGTATCAAGGAAAAATCTTTACATACGAAAAACTTAGGGTAAAATTTTAAATTCCTAAAATTCAAAAGATTCACAACCAATAGGGCCAATTAAAAATAGCACAATTGTTATCAAGTAGCTTTTACATTTCGCATAATCAATTAAGACGCTTGCCCTTTTGAAATTTTCAATTTTCTACAGAAATTTTAATGTCCCTCTTTAAACAAAACAACATAAATCACTAAATAAAATGTCAGTATTTCATCCATAAAACCTTCTCACTCAAGTGGAGTTTCATGTTTCATTCAATTTGTTGAAGCAGAGTCAAAATAACACATATGCTTAGCCATTATCTCATGAAAAGGGCATCTAAATATTTTCCTTTAAGGCCACCCAGTCTATTTCATCCAGTTAAATAAGTACAGCAGCATGTTGTGTTAAGAAAGAACAATCAAGTTGAATTCAACATTGGAGTTCATTATGGGTTAAGCAGTTCTAAATACTTCTCGGCCAAAGCATCAAGCGGTCACACATCAACAACATTCAAGTTCAACAATGCTTTTTTTGGATAAAGTCAATTTTTATTTTAAAAAAAATTAAGTTGGTACAAAGAAGTACAAAAATCCAATAACATAAGAAAGTATTAGCATATCAAGTAAACCGCCCAGTAAGCCAAGGAAATCCATGTTGTCAAGTTCAACTAATTTTCTTGAGTAAAAGAACTCAATAGATAAGTGTGAAAGACAGGTTGAATTCATCTAGTTCTGCCAAAGTAGTCTGTAATCCCTTTATAAGGTTCAGAAAGTCTATCAATTTTTATCATCTTAGCTTGATTTTAAATCAAAATCTTGACTCTCTCAATTGGTGATGCAACTATCTTATACACTGCGAAAAACAATCAGAAGGTAAAACTGATACTAATCAGGTATAAAAGAAAGGGGTTACACCTAACACTTTTGCTAATAATAAAGCTACTGGCTATGTGGAAAACTAGAAGGTTAAACCTCTTCCTTTGGTATTGGTGATACACCAGTTTTTGCTGAAGCTTTAGTTGGCTGCCCGAATCAGACATGTAAGGATGGAAAGGGAACTGTGGATACTCCTAAAATCCCATAGAACAAATAAGCCAGAAGAAGAGAGAAGCAATAAAAAGCAAGTAGGAAAAAGTAAAAGAGGAGGAGACACTCTCCCCTAATATAAGGTGACATAATCATAACTATGTAATGGGAAACATACAACAAAAAACACCCTTAATGTCAAAAACTATATAAAAATATCCAATAAAAACATCAAAAATACTCCTTTAAATGATAACTATAAGACCAAATCGTATTGTTAATATTATTGAAGCAACTGATAACGACATTATCATCGAGAGAAAGACAACCACAAATAAAAATAAAACCTTTATTTGTTACAAGAAAACTATATGTAAAACTTTAATCTTAACAACTCTACCAGCAAAATACCCATCTAGAACATGTTGGAACACGTTGATGCACATAATTTATATATTTAATAAAGATAAATTAAATAGAACTTATCATATAAATTTACGTTACCTCTAACCTTAACGGTGATGGGTTAACAAGAAGTTGCATTTTCTTAAGCATTTTCTCTTGGCGTGCCGCTATATAAGACCCCGCAAAGTTTCCTCGTAGTCTGAGATTTAGAGCGTGTCAAGTGAAGTCTAATTTCGGACCTAAAAGATTGAGAAGTTACTTCCCAAGTGATTGGTGTTTCAACCATATAGAATTTTCTTAAATTTGACTTATTATCATGTAGAGAATTGAATTAGATTTCCAACAATACTAATTTCATCCAAATCCGGTATCAGGGTGAGAAGTTATGTCCGTTTTACTGAGAGTGGTCGGAACCGCCTAAGTGCGACGGACGATCCGACAGACTGTCAAGTCTGTGATAGACCATCGCAACCAAGGAAGTAACTCTCTTTTCTGCCAAAGTGCGATGGCCAGGACGACGGACCATTAAGGCTGCGATGGACCATCGCTGAGACTGTCGCCACTGAAGTAGTGTGGTCTCACCTGACCAATATGCGACGGATAATCCAACGGACAATCAAGACTATGATGGGCCATTGCTTCGACCGTCACACCAAGTCAGTGTGTTCTTTTCTAACCAAAGTATGATGGACAATCAGATGGACCATCAGACTAGCGATGGACCGTCGCTCCGACCGTCGTAGTCCCCGTTCAGTATTTTTAACTTATTTTAAAAAGGGCTTTTCAGTCTTCTTTACTCGTTTATCAACCAGATATATTCTAAACAAAGCAAATGGCTTCATTCATCATCCAAAATACAAGATATCTAGGGTTTCTCCGTCAAGATCAAATCTAAAACCCTTCACCAAGAAATCCAAGAACTCACTATGGATTCTACAAATTGAGTTGAGATTTAGGTTATCCAAGTTCAATGGTTACAAGAACCCTCTCTCAAGAGTAAGAAGAAGAGTTTAAAGCAAGCTTGTTCATCCAATTTCATAATCTAAGGTATGTGGGGTTTTGAACATGGGTAATCCTTTTATCCTTGTGCCCAAAGGCTTATTTAAACTACAATTTTCTACAACTTATGAGATTTTACATGATATTGAATTAGGGGTTATCACCCATTGTTATTGATTGCAATATCTTGATGTTTCCCATGAATTGAAAGTCAAATAACATGATTTTGCATGTTTTCTTAAGAAATTGAAGCTGGGTTTATACCCTATGTTGTTACTCCTTGAGAATTTAAGAGTTTCAATGTTTTAGAAATTGAAGTATATGAGTATGTTGATATTTTGAGACAATTCCAGATTTTTACATGAATTATGAATTTATATACAATCTATTATGCATTATGATGAGTTTTAACTTGAGATTAAATTATGGGTCATTAAGCCCTACTTGAGAGTTGCAATTTTATAAACTATTATTCTATAAGCACCCATGATTTAAGTATTTTGAGATTATTGAGAAATGTTTTGACCTAATGGTCATAGAGTTTTGAAATCCACTCTACCACATGTGATTACAGATTTGATTATTGGGTTCTTATGAACCATGAGATTATTTTGAAAGTGGATTTTCATGAGATGAGCGAGATAAACTAAATGGAGTAGTATTTTGCACTGAGTTGGGTAAGTTACCACGGTTCCTTACCCCAGAACTACATACCACCGTAGGTTTAAGATTTTGGGCCTGAGGCCAAGAAGATTGTGCCCAAGGCCGAGATAAGTGATCACTGCATCGAGATTATACTCCTTGACAAGAGTATGATGCCTCTCCCCAATGTGATGTTTCTTCCTTAAGAGAATAAGATGTTGGACTTCATGTATCTTGCATGGTTTATCTCAGTTAAGAAAACCTCCCTAAGATAAAGTATTTTCTATTGAGATAGAATATTTTCCCTAAATCTTTGAGATGAGATATTTTTCAAAGTGAACGAATTACTTTTGAGTATTTTCTCAAGAAGGAAGTAATTTTCTTTACTAATAAGAGTTGATCATCAATTTTTAAACCAAAGTCATATGATTCCGAGTTCCAAGTGTTTGAGTTCAAAAGAGTTATAAGTTCTTGAGCAATAAAGATGTTTTACTCTCCACGAAACATATGCATGAGTTGAAAGTATTGTTTAAAGCTTCTTTAATCCTATGAGTAATGACAATAAGAGGAGAGCGCAAATTTTAAAGCCAAAGTTTAATGACTCATGAGATTTGTGTTACATGCTTCATGCTATATGATTTATGAGCTTTACATTTTAGACTTATCCAAGCCATGTGAGTCATTCCTATTTGTATGCATGATTTGATTAAAGAGTATTGATATTATTTTATGTAAATGCATACACCCCCATATACTCAGTGCATTCCCAAGTGCTAATCCACATATACGTCTTTGTGCTACATTATCTTATAATGTAGGTTTAGGTTCTCAATCCTAGTCTCGTCAGTGATTTCCAAGTACCTTCGTCTATATTTCTACAGTGGTGAGTCCTTATGGTTCGAGGACTTATCTTCAGACATTTTTGTATTCCAGTGTTTATGTTATTACTTTCAGTTCAGTTTGAGTCAGTTGGAGACCTGTCCCAACGGCTCTCGAGTTCATGGAGTAGTAGAGGCTTTGTCAGGTTAGTTATCAGATTATGGTTGTGTTGAGATTTCTAGTATTGTGGTAGTTTGGACCGAGAATTACCTTTGTATTTCCTTTTGTTTGATATGACAGTGCCAGTATTTTGTATATTTCTTCTTGAATGAGTTATTACAAGAAGTGATAGGCTCAAAGGGTTAGCTTGGGGCTACTTGTATCCCTAAGCACTGTGTGATATCCCAAACAGTGATTTTGGGTCGTTACAAACTTAGTATCAGAGCCTAAGGTTTTAAACGAGTCCCAGGGAGTTTGACAAGCTGCATTGAGTAGAGTCTTGATCATCGGTGTGTAGCGCGCCACATCTATGAGTAAGAGGCTATAAGAAAGTTTAGGAAAAAGTTATTTATTTCTTTTAGATTCCATCATTCCTGTAGTTGTCCCTCTCATCTAATCATTTGTGCTCTCCTATTTTAGAAAATGCGTCTCCAAAGAGCAAATGCCCACAGAAAGAATGATGAGCAACCCCCACCTTTTGATTCTTTGAATGAGACTGTGCCTTATGCTGAGTATCGGGTGGCCTTTCAGGCGTTAGACCAAGCAGTCACCACTAATGTTTGGGCCAATAACCAGGCCACAATTGTAAATCAGTAGGGAGGTAATGTAGCTTCTTCTAGGATTTATGATTTCATGCGGATGAATCCACTAGAGTTTTATGTGTCCAAGGCAGGTGGGACCCACAGTTGTACCTTGAGGAGGTGAGAAAAATTATGCAGGTGATGAACGTTTATGAGGAAAAAAGTATTAAGTTGAAGTCTTATAGGTTGAAGGACATAGCTTATAACTGGGTTGTATCGTAGAGGAAGGGTAGAGGTGAGGATGCTGCTACTATGACTTGGCAGGTATTCCAAGATGTATTCTTGGACAAGTTCTTTCTGCTTAAGATGAGGAAAGTAAAGATTGAGGAATTTATGAACTTGAGGTAGGGCTCCATGACTGTTAAGAAGTACTGCTTGAAGTTTAACCAGTTGGCCAAGTATGCTCCTGAGTTGATTTCTGACACCCGAGCTAGTATGAGCAAGTACGTGACATGTTTTTCTGGTTTGGTGCTGAAAAAGTGTTGGACTGCAATTCTGTATAAGGATATAGACTTGTCTAGGTTGATGATGTATGCACAACAGATAGAGGCGGATAAGATTAGAGAAAAAAATAGAGTGAGGGGTCCATGGAGGAAACTACCCTTACTTTTAGAGATGTCCATCTATTCCAACATCTTTATTAGCTAGTGCTCCCACGCCTAGAGACAAGAATGAGTAAGGGAGCAGGTCTTTTATGTCTAGGTCACAGAATAGTATTGGTAACACACACCGTTATTCTTCTTATGCTAAGTGTGGTAGGGATCATCCTGATGAGTGTTTTGCAGATTTGAGGGGGTTTTTTGGCTGTGACAAGTAGGGCCACAGACTTAAAGGTTGTCCGCATACTAGGAAAGGGACCAGAAATGCCTGACCTCAAGCACAAACTACTAGTACACCAGCTCTTGTCCCTCGTCCCACCCCTATTTAGGGAACTTTATCTAGCACTGCTGGTGGTCAGCGCCAGAACAAATTCTATGCCTTACCATCCCATCAAGAGCAGGAAGACTCTCCCGATATTGTTACTGGTATGCTCTATGTCTTTTGTTTTGATATTTATGTGTTGTTTGACCTCGGGTCAAGTCTCTCCTATGTGACCCCACTTGTGGCTGTGAATTTCAAAATGAGTCCCGAAAAGACTCCTGAGCCTTTCCTAGTCTCCACAGTAGTAGGGGAGTCAGTTGTTGCTAAACAAGTGTATAGAGATTTTCCTATTACTATTTTTCATAGAGTCATACTTGCAAATTTGATAGAGTTAGACATGGTAGATTTTGACCTTATTCTGGGTATAGATTGACTTCATTCTTGTTATGCATCTATAGACTTTCATACTCGTGTGGTCAAGTTTTAGTTACCTGATGAGCCAATTTTAAGTGGTTTGGGAGTTTGGTATCTCCCAAGAGTCATTTTATCTCCTATGTCAAAGCCAAAAATCTAATATCCAAGGGTTGCATCTATCACCTAGTTTGAGTTGAAGACACTAAGTCCGAGGCTTCAACTATTCAGTCAGTCGATATTGTTAATGAGTTTCCAGATATTTTTCTGAAAGATCTCCCAGGGGTACCTCCTGATAGAGAGATAGAATTCAGGATTGACCTTCTTCCCGACACTCGTCCTATTTTTATTCCTCCATACTGTATGGCACCTGCTGAGCTTATGGAGTTAAAAGAGAAACTCAAAGATCTTTTAGACAAAGGTTTCATAAGGCCCAGTATTTCTGCTATTTGTGCGGAAGAAAAATGGTTGTTTGCGTATGTGCATTGACTATCGTCAGCTTAACAAGGTTACAGTAAAAAATAAGTACCCTCTTATAAGAATCGATGACCTATTTTATCAGTTGTAAGGTGCAAGTTATTTCTATAAGATAGACCTTAGATCTGACTATCATCAACTTAAAGTGAGGGAATGTGATATTCCAAATACAGCCTTCCGAACCCGCTGTGGTCACTTTGAGTTTCTAGTCATGTCTTTCGAGCTAACCAATGCCCTAGCAACTTTTATTTACCTCATGAATCGAGTGTTCAAGCAATATCTTGATATGTTTGTCATAGTGTTCATAGATGACATCCTTGTCTACTCCCACAGTGAGAATGATCATGCAAATCACCTTAGAATTGTCTTGCAAACTCTAAGATCTTACCAATTGTTTGCTAAATTTAGTAAGTGTGAATTTTGGCTAAGGTTTGTAGCCTTTCTGGGTCATAGTATTTCAGCAGAAGGTATTAGAGTTGATCCCCAAAAGATAGAAGCTATAAGAAATTGGCCTAGACCTATCTCTTTGTTTGACATTAGAAGTTTCTTGGGTCTAGTAGGCTACTAACACCGTTTTGTTGATGGTTTCTCCTCTATTGCGTCTCCCATGATCCGGTTGACCCAAAAGAAAGTTAACTTCTAGTGGTTAGATTCCTATGAGAAGAGTTTTCAGGAGTTGAAGACTCAACTTACTTTAGCCCCTATGTTGACTTTGCCTGATGGTACAGATGGTTTTGTGGTGTATTATGATGCCTCTAGAATTGGTTTGGGTTATGTGTTGATGTAAATAAGTAAGGTTATAGTCTATGCTTTTAGATAATTAAAGTCGTATGAGAAGAATTACCCAACCCATGATCTTGAGTTAGCTGCTATGGTCTTGCTTTGAAAATCTAGAGACACTATCTTTATGGTGTTCATGTTGATGTGTTTACAGATTATAAAAGCATGCAGTATGTGTTTACTTATAGGGAGTTGAATCTTATGTAGAGGAGGTGGTTAGAGTTTTTAAAAGACTATGATATGAGTGTGTTATATCAGCCGAGCAACGCCAATATAGTGGTGGATGCCCTTAGCAGATTGTCTATGGGTAGTGTTGCTTATGTAGAGGAAGGTAAGAAAGAGTTAGCTTGTGATGTGCATTGTCTGGCTAGATTGGGTGTTAGGCTGCTTGATTCAACTGAGGAAAGTACTTTAGTGCAAACTAGTTCTGAATCCTCTTTAGTTTCAGAAGTGAAGGAGAAGCAAGATAGAGATCCTAGTTTGGTCAGACTAAAGGAGGAAGTTACGGACCAAAAAGAAGTGGTTTTCTCCTAAGTGGGAGATGGCGTTTTGAGATTGCAAGGTAGATTATGTGTTTTATGTGTTGATGATCTGAGGTAGAGGATTATGGCTGAAGTGCATAGCACATGGTATTCTATTCATCCTGGCACTACCAAGATGTACCCCGACTTACGGGAAATCTATTGGTGGAATGGTATGAAGAAGGATATAGTTGAGTTTGTAGCAAAGTGTGCAACGTGCCAACAGGTTAAGGTTGATCACCAAAGACCTGGTGGTGTGATGCAAGAGTTCGGTATACCCACTTAGAAGTGGGAGGTGGTGAATATGGACTTCGTGACTGGGTTACCTCTTTCGCGTCATCATCATGATTCTATTTAGGTTATTGTAGACAGGCTGACTAAGTAAGTGCACTTCTTGCCCCTGCATACATTTTATACAGCTGAGGATTATGCTAGATTATATATCCAGGAGTTAGTCAGGTTGCACGGAGTTCCCTCATCTATTATTTTGGATAGGGGTACTCAATTTACTTCCTAGTTTTGGAGGGCATTTCAGTAGGGTTTTTGTACCCAAGTTCTTTTGAGTTTCATTTTTCATCCGCAGATAGATGGTTAGACTGAGAGGATCATTCAAATCCTAGAAGATATGTTGAGGTCATGTGTTCTTGATTTCAAAAGTAGTTGGGATGAGCATTTTTCATTGATAGAGTTCGCCTATAACAATAGTTACCATGCTAGCATCGGGATGGCACCATTTGAGGCCTTGTATGGTAGAAGATGTAGATCACCCATAGGTTGGTTTAAAGTGGGTGAAGCTACCATGATTGGTCCTGATGCAGTATTTGAAGCTATGGAGAAAGTTAAGTTGATTAGAGAAAGGTTAAAGATAGCTCAGAGTCATCAAAAGTCATATTCCAATGTAAGGAGAAGAGATCTTGAGTTTGAAGTAGATGATTTGGTGTACTTAAAGCTTTCACCCATAAAAGGGGTGAAGAGGATTGGTAAAAAGGGAAAGCTTAGTCCCCGTTATGTTGGCCCGTATAGAGTTTTGTGCCGTGTTGGGAAAGTAGCCTATGAGGTTGAGTTTCCTGTGGAGTTGTCAGTCGTTCATCCTATTCTTCATGTCTCCATACTTAAGAAGCATATTGGTGATTCTGTTGTGGTAGATCCTTCGGAGAGTGTTGATATTCAGAATAGTCTTTCATTCGATGAGATTCCCGTTGAGATGCTAGATTTTTAGATCCGTAGACTGAGGAACAAAGAGGTTCCCTTGGTCAAAGTGTTGTGGTGGAACCAGTCAGTTGAGGGCTCTACTTGGGAGGTAGAAGCAGACATGCAAGCCAAGTACCCACACCTCTTTTCTGTGAGTTCAGATCGATCCGAAGGTATTATTCTTCCTTAATTCAGCCCTTCTAAATCTAAAATTCAGCAATAAATCTATTTTTGCATGAGTTCTTGCAATTTCTGAGGTGTTCAAGAGTCAAGAGAGATTTTGAGTCGTTTAGCAAATTGCTTCAGCTATGTGTACTCTGTTTTCCTGGGTTCCTAGTATAACTATCGACATTCGAGGATGAATGTTTCCAAGGGGGAGAGATTGTAAGACCCCATAGAGTTCCCTCGTATTTCGAGCCTTAGAGCGTGTCAAGTGAAATATAATTCCAGCCCTAAGTATTAAGAAGTGACTTCCCAAGCGATTGGTGTTTCAACCATATAGAATTTTCATAAATTTGACTTTTTTTCATGTAGAGAATTGAATTATCTTTTCAACATACCTATTTCATCCAAATCCGGCATCGGGGTGAGAAGTTATGGCCATTTTACTGAGAGTGGTCGGAACTGCCCAGAGGCGATGAATGTCCGACGGACCGTCAAGTCTGCAACGGACCATTGCAACCAAGGCTGTAACTTCCTTTTCTAGCCTAAGTGCGACGGCCAAGATGACGGACCATCAAGGCTGTGACGGTCTATCGCTGAGACCGTCGCCACTGAGGCAGTGTGGTATCATCCTGACCAATGTGCAACGAACGATCTGACGGACCTTCAAGACTACAGTGGGCCATCGCTTCGACCTTCATACCAAGGCAGTGTGTTCTTTTCTGACCGACGTACGACAGACGATACGATGGACCATCAGACTAGCGATGAACCATCGCTCCGACCATCGTAGCCCCCGTTCAGTATTTTTAACTCATTTTTATAAAGGGCTTTTCAATCTTCTTCACTCTTTATCAACCAGATATATTCCAAATGAAACAAATGGCGTCATTCATCATCCAAAACACAAGAGATCTAGGGTTTCTCCCTCAAGATCAAATCTAAAACCCTTCTCCAAGAAATCCAAGAACTTACCATAGATTCTACAAATTGAGTTGACATTTAGGTTTCCCAAGTTCAAGGGTTACAAGAACCCTCTCTCAAGAGTAAGAAGAAGAGTTTAAAGCAAGCTTGTTCATCCAATTTCATAATCTAAGGTATGTGGGGTTTTGAACATGGGTAATCATTTCATTCTTGTGCCCAAAGGCTTATTTAAACTACAATTTTCTGCAACTTATGAGATTTTACATGATATTGAATTAGGGTTTTTCACCCATTGTTATTGATTGCAATATCTTGATGTTTCCCATGAATTGAAAGTCAAATAGCATGATTTTGCATGTTTTCTTAAGAAATTAAAGCCAGGTTTATACCCTATGTTGTTACTCCTTGAGAATTTAAGAGTTTCAATGTTCTAGAAATTGAAGTATATGAGTATGTTGATATTTTGAGACAAATTACTATAACTTCTAGATTTCTACATGAATTATGAATCTATATGTTATCTATTATGCATTATGATGAGTTTTAACTTGAGATTGAATTATGGGTCATTAAGCCCTACTTGAGAGTTGCAATTTTATGAACTATTGTGCTATTAACACCCATGATTTGAGTATTTTAAGATTATTAAGAAATGCTTTGACCTATTGGTCATAGAGTTTTGAAATCTACTCTACCACATGTGATTACACATTTGATTGTTGGGTTCTTATGAACCATGATATTATTTTGAAAGTGGATTTCCATGAGATGAGCGAGATAAACTAAAGGGAGTAGTATTTAGCACCGAGTTAGGTAAGTTACCATAGTTCCTTAGCCCATAACTACGTGCCACCATAGGTTTGAGATTTTGGGCCTAAGACCGAGATGATTGGGCTTGAGGCCGAGATAAGTGATCACTGAGTCAAGATTATACTCCTTGGCAAGAGTATGATGCCTCTCCCCAATGTGAGGTTTCTTCCTTAGGAGGACAAGATGTTGGAGTCCATGTAGCTCGCATGGTTTATGTCGGTTAAGAGAACCTCCCTAAACTAAAGTATTTTTCATTGAGATAGAACATTTTACCTAAACCATTGAGATGAGATATTTTCTAAAGTGAACGAATTACATTTGAGTATTTTCCAAAGAAGGAAGTAGTTTGCTCTACTAATAAGAGTTGATCATCAGTTTTTAAACCAAAGTTATATGATTCCGAGTTCCAAGTGTTTGAGTTCAAAAGAGTTATAAGTTCTTGAGCAATAAAGAAATTTTACTCTCCATGAGACATATGCATGAGTTTAAAGTATTATTTACAGCTTTCTTCATCCTATGAGTAATGAGAATAAGAGGAGAGCGCAGATTTTAAAGCCAAAGTATAATGACTCATGAGATTTGTGTTACATGCTTCATTCTACATGATTTATGAGCTTTACATTTTAGACTTATTCAAGCCATGTGAGTCATTCCTATTTGCATGCATGATTTGATTAAAGAGTATTGATATTGTTTTCTATAAATGCATACACCCCCATATACTCAGTACATTCCCAAGTGTTGATCCACATATACGTCTATGTGCTATATTGTCTTATAATGTAGGTTCAGGTGTTCAGTCCCAGTCTCTTCAGTGATTCCCAAGTACCTTTGTCTACATTTCTACAGTGGTGACTCCTCATGGTTCAAGGACCTATCTTCAGATATTTCAGTATTTGAGTGTTTATGTTATTACTTTCAGTTCAGTTTGAGTCAGTTGGGGACCTCTCCCAACGACTCTCAAGTTCATGGAGTAGTAGAGGCTTTGTCAGATTAGATATCAGACTATGGCTATGTTGAGATTTCCAGTATTGTGGTCATTTGGACCGAGTATTACCTTCGTATTTCCTTTCGTTTGATATGACAGTGCCAATGTCTTGTATATTTCTTCTTGAATGAGTTATTATGAGAAGTGATAGGCTCAAAGGGTTAGCTTGGGGCTACTTGTAGCCCTAAGCACCATGTGACGTCCCGGGAGGTGATTTTGGGTCGTTACACGCTATGGCATTCAATTGAGAATTTAATGCTTTGATTTGCAACTACTGGTCTTGTATCTCTGATTATTGGATTTCTACCACAATTTTAGCTGCATTTAATCATTTCTGTAACTCATTTTGGGCACTAGCAGCTTCCAGTTTCGCCTTTTAGAGGGAATTTTCTAACTCTGCCTTTGTGGTTCCCTTGTAGCATTAGGTTTAGGACCATAACCAAGACCTTTTATGTACCCCAACTTTGTACCAAGTACAGCATCCACCATTTCATCAATAGTCATGGAAGTCTCTCCAGAAGTATATAGAGCTTTCAAATCGTTCATGTTGTTCTGCATAAAATAATAAAACATTTAAAGGATAAGACATAAAGAACATTAATCAAATAAATGCAACAGTATGTTACTAAAATATTAATTTTTTACATAGTTAGTCTTATCTTCTTCAGATGACCATCCCTTTACACTCGTGTAATGAGTATGCTTGTAGAACTCAATTATGTCAGGCTCTACACCTTTAGATTCCTTTCCACCCTATATAACAA
This sequence comes from Capsicum baccatum var. pendulum, assembly GCA_030864225.1. Taxonomy (NCBI): domain Eukaryota; kingdom Viridiplantae; phylum Streptophyta; class Magnoliopsida; order Solanales; family Solanaceae; genus Capsicum; species Capsicum baccatum. Next base: position 170,578,571 of record CM061558.1, read on the forward strand.
GAAAACAATATGAAACAGTGTTTAGAGATATTTGACTAAAACGGGATTCAACTTACATGCCTATTCTCTTATTTACCAAACAACACAATATTAAATAGTACCAAAGTATCACTAGTAAAAAGAATAAAAATTGTATAACTTGCAATTTCAGCATGAGCTTCTACAAACGTTTTTTATCCCATGAAATGGTTAGATTTAAGCTTAGTTCGATTGGCATTTTTTATTTCGCATTGTTTCTACCAAGAAAATATAAACATCATAACTTAAATAACAATGAGAATACATGAACATAAATTACCTTGTGCTCTGGATTGTTCCACGTGTCACAAAGCTTATTCCAATTATCTGAGGCCAACTGTTCGGCTTTTATTTTATGAGCCTCTTCCATGGAGTGTGCACTTTTAAATTTTTGTTTTAACTTATAGCGCCATTGTCGGCTTCTATTTTTAGTATATTTTCACAACTATCTTTCACATAATGTCCGTCCAAATTAATGTCAAACCTCTCCTAAAAACAAATAAGTATTGAAGAAACACACAAAACAACCAAAATCCCTTGTAGATTAAAATTATAATCATAATAGCTGCTAACATCCTTAGTACCTTAAAACTTTAATCCCCTTAAAAGCATAGATTATAGTTCAAGAAATCTGTACCCATGATTTGAAATCTATAGGTTCAGATTATAGTCCTTTTAAAGTTATTGGGTTTCAAATTACTAATTTGTACATATTAAATAGATTTACAAAGTTTGGACCAAAGTTACTGGAATTGGCCAAACTCTTACCTTTGTCTCTGGCTCTGACCCTGATCACTTAAGGTGGTTCACTAATTTAAAAAACCTTAGTATATATTTAGTTGTCATACTTGAACTATGTAAATGTTATTTTATTGATATATTGTAATTAAAATGAATGCCAACTGAAGTTGGTTTAACTAAATAAATAGGTAATGTGATATTTGATTAATTTAAGAATAACATAAATGCAGAATACTTACGTGGCATCTAATTAGTGCTGCATCTTTGTCCTCTCTTGTAAGTTCCTTCCACTTGTTTGGAAGTGGAAGAAAATTTTGAGCAATTATCCCAAATTCATTGGATAGTTTGGCTGATTGAATTGACTTAGTTGGCGTTTCTTTACCAATCGGGATCTCTATTTTCATCTTGCTTCCCATATCCTTCTTCATATTTTCAAGTCCTTTCCTTTTATTCTTGCCACGACCTTTCTTGAGCCTAGCGGAATCATCTGACAATGAAAAAACATTAATTCAAAATACCATCTAAGTCTAAAAATGACAGAGTATATATATAGATTTACACATATAGTAATAATAATACACAGGATAAAGACTAGAAATCTTTAAATTTTGCTTTATTTTTTTGTGTCTTAAGTACCAACTAAGTTAAGAAATGCATTGACAAAACAAAGAGAAAATAGGAGAGCTAATAGCATTTCTTTGAACTATTAGAAGATTGATGAGCACACAAAACAATTATTTGTTGCTATGTAGCATTACATTTGCTCAAATGCTTTGATCACTCTTAAAACTTGGTGTCCAAGTTGGCCTTGTTACTGTCAAATGTCAATGATATATTTTACTTGATTGAAAAAACTTGGTATAAAAAATAAAGTACCTTTATAGTTATGTCTTGATCATTATGGCGTGTACAGGTTATTTCATTTTAGTACATTCGGATCAATACGTAATATATTTTTTTTCAAAAATGTTATTGATATGTAATATATTTACAAATCCTTTCAAGAAGGCAATGGTATAACTTGTTCTATCCCTCTGGATATTAGTAACTAGCTTATGATTGTGCCTCTGGTAGAATATTAGTTCAAATTTTGTTGATGTCGTAGTCTTCAAGAAAGTGAGTCCAGAGTTCAATTAATCTCTCTCTTTCATAATAAGCAAATATTGAGATTGACTTAAAATAGTGTTTTACTTCCTGACTCTTGGTGTCAACTACTATTAGTAAAACTGCAAAGTTACGATTATTTTTTCTCTAAAAATGCAAAAACTCTCTCTTTATAAGAATACATGGTGTTAATATGTCTATAAGCTCCTTCTTCCCTATGCGCTAGAGGTGGGGGGACTAGCTCAAACTACTAGGTTTCTGTGGCACTTCACTTCAGTTCATTTTCTGGATTCTTTATGGGACATTTAACTTTGTACTTCTAAATGTATTGTATTTCAGATCCACTCTTGGTGAAGGATGCAAGAAGAGAACAGGTGAGTTATCCGCCTTCATGGATGATGCATCAAGTGGGAAGGTGTATAACTATTTATTGAAATCTTGTAGAGAAACATCCATCCTTCAGAGAGAGATCAGAGACAACCAAAATCATTGTGGAAATTACTTTGCAGCCTTGGGAAGCTTTTAATCCAGATGGAGTAATCATCTTTCTGGACATACTTAACACCCCAGCCTACATTTGGTGTCCAATTTGACATTGAAGACGTTAGAGGCCCATTCATTCAGTCTCCCATTCATTTTGAAGAGGGATTGAAATCATTGCACTCCATTGACTTGGAGAAACTACAATTTGTGAGAGACTCTCTTATGATATTTCGGAAGGAGATATTTTTATTGGTTCCATGTTATTTGTGCTGATAGGATTTTTACTGTTATGTCTCTTGATGTAAAGTAAAATGGGGAAAATGTTAAAAGCTAAGGTATTTATTCACCTCCCATAAAATGTCAGGTTGGATAGCAAGCTACAATTTTGGGTTTTGTCGGAGCTCCTTGGACAATTTGTACCTACATAGTTGAAGGAGGTACAACTCACACGTAGATGAAAATTAAGGACATGTGTCATACTGCTCCACATGTTTTGAGGGATCTATTATCTTATTAATCAAAAGCAATTGCTGAGTATATTCTTTATCAAGTGGAGTTTGGAGCTCATTGCATCCAGATATTTGATTCATGGGGTGGGCAACTCCCACCTCATATGTGGGACTACTGGTCAAAGCTTTATATTGATGAGGTAAGCCAGATTTTTTTTGTTAGTCGTGAAGTTATCAATTATCCATCTTCTCGAAAACCTTATTATCACATTCTTTTGGGCGCATAGGCCGGAGTAGAGGTCAATAGTGAAAGTTTACTGGATTTTCAATTTTTCTATGTTGAAGCATCCCTGAAGGTTTGAGTTGTTCAATAATTTAGTATTCAGTAAAAAAATTATGTGATTTTAGGAATAATGTCGCATCCGATATCTGATACATATATAAAACTGATGAGTCCTTATAGTATTTGGTAGATTAGGCATAGAAATAAGACTTATAGATTACAATCATAAGTTTTGCATATCGTGAATGATGTTTGGATTAAAAGAGGATTCTTTAGGTGCTTTAATAGTCGGTCGTGTCAAAATATCATTCCTTTCTTAATCTTTATGTAAACTTTCTCTCATTCTATTTTCTTTTTGAACACCTCTCAAATTTTTGAATGCAGATAGTTAGTATAATAAGAAAAAGTGCCCACAAACATCTCTTGTCCTCTACATTAATGGAAATGGTGGACTTCTTGAACGGATGAAAACAATTATAGTTGATATAATTGGACTTGACTAGATAGTGGATATGGCAGATGGAAGGAAGCGACTAGGAGCCAATTTCGATAAACAACAACTGCCCTGCTGAATTTCATTCCAAGTGTATTAGTGTTGCTAGTAGTCTCTTGCTTGAGGGTGATTGGTATTTCCCTGAATGTCTAATTGTTAAAAAAAAAAAAAACCCTGGTTGAATTTGGAAAAATTAATTTGAGGGACAGAACATTTAGGGGAACACACGATTTTATCTTTGCAAGTAAGCTTAAACACTTGAAAGAAAAACTCAAAAGAGTATAGCAGAACAAGACAAGGAAAGCTGGAACTACAAAATAAAGGTGGAAAATAGAAGGAGGACCCGGTTCTGGGAAGATGTTTGGGTGGGGCACGAGACTCTGAAAATCATGTTCCCTAATTTATTCAATCTGCATTTACAAAAAAGGTCCATAATTAGAGAAGTGAGAGACAACCAGGGATAGGATCTTAGATCTAGGAGAAATCTTAATGATTGGGAGGTCGATAGAGTAACTAAAATATTCAACATTTTGGAGTAGCACAAAGACTAAACTTAAGTGAGGATAATCTATTGTTTTGGTTACCAGACAAGCAAGAAAGGTCTACAGATGGCTCAGCTTACATGTGTTTTATCCTTTTCAAATTTTTATTTTAAAGAAAATGATTTTGACCTTTTTAAAAACTATTTCAAAAATTCAAAGAAATTCTGAAGTAATTATTTTAAGAATTCACAAAGTCGTCACTTGATTTTTACAAAAGAAATATCAATAAAATTTAAAGAAATTTTAAAGATTTAAAAACAGAAATAAATCTTTGAAATTAGAGAAACTGAGTAAAGGTTCAATTAACGCCCTAAGAAGGTTTTTACGGTACTACGGAGTATCTGTTTTAAAATGATTTACCAAAAGATCATTTTTTGACTAACTTAAAAAGGGTGACTAACCTTACGAAATGATTGCTTTGATAAAATCATTTGTTTATATACTTGAAATTGTAATTTATTTGGCAAAAAGGTTACCTTTTTAAAATAAATATCTTTTTATGGAGGGCTTGGAGAAGGAGGATTGCCCCTGATGACAATTTAAAAAGAATGAGGATAAATATGGTTTCTAGATGTTGGTGTTGTGATGTGAAGGAGGAAGAAACTATGAGCCATTTATTTCTAACATCCCCCATAGCTGCAAAGTTTGGAGGGAGTTTGCTATTTTTGCAAGTATTGACATAGAGGACATGAATTTACAGGAGATTATTATGGCCTGGTGGATAATGAAATCATTACCAAAACTAGAAGCCATATTTAAAGCAATTCCAACAATTATTATGTGGTACGTGTGGAGTAGAAGGAATACAATTAAACATGGTGAAGGTATCAAATATGGGGATTTGGTGTGGCAGAGTCAGGAGGTGATAAGGAAGCTAGTAAAGAAGATGTACCCATGGATTAAAATTAGAAAAAAGAATTAGCCACAGGTGGTGTACATTTTGAGAAATTACAAACCGAAGTTACATTATTGTAATGTGGTTTGGAGGTTCCCTGAGAAGAATACTCTCAAATATAACACTGACAGAGCAAGTAAAGGCAACCCAGGAATAAGTGTTTGTGCCTTTTGTGTTAGAGAAGATAAAGGATATCTGATTTATACAAGAGCTAAAGGATTCGGAGTCACAACTGATACTCAAGCAGAAATGGAAACAATTAAAGAAGCTCTACATTACATGCAAGAGAAGGCAGTCACGAAGGTAACAATTGAAATTGATTCCCTATTACTGATGAGAATGATAAATAAACAGTGAAAAGTACCTTGGGAACTAGTGGAACAAATTGAAGACATAAGAGAGAGGGTTACTACAATTCAAGCTCAACTACAACACACTTTCAGAGAAGGGAATACATATATAGATGCTTTAGCTAATGAAGTGATAGATGCACAAATAGTTAAAGACTATCATAGTTTTTATGAGCTACCAACAAAGATAAGAAAACTTGTAAATATGGACAAAACACAGATCCCCAATTTGAGAATTAGAACAAGATCAATTCACATGTATAATAGTAATAAGCAGGAGAGTATGAGGCAGTCACAAAGTAAGCTAGGAAGAGCAGAGGGTCCCAATTACAAAGCAATGAGAAAGAACCAGAGGCATAGGAAGTGTACCAATTATTCTACTATGTTAACACAAGCTAAACAACCTAGCACAATGGAGCTTTCCTTCACAACAACTTGATCTCTTCATCAATTAGGATACAATATCACTACAAAGAAAGAATTGTCTGGTTAATAAGGTCAACAAATTCAGCTCAATGGAAGAAAATGAAGCTCAGCTTAAGATAGAACAACAAAGAAAAGTGAAAATGAATGATTTACTTGATCCATGTGAGAAAAAGCCTGATGATGAGAGGCACACAGCAGGTACAACACAAATTCAACATTCATTTTGAAGAGACAAGACGACGAAGAGGGTACTAAAAAGTACTGTGTACTTCAACAAAGAAATGCCTTATGTTTCAGCCTTTAGAAACCTTTCACATCCCACGTATGGGCCAGGTCAATATTGTGGACTCGGATCAATGTTTTACTTTGGACCTATTGTTATTTTGATTGTTTAAATGTAAATAAAATGGTCTAGCAATGGACTAAAAATTTCAATTAAAAACAATTATCATTTATTTATTCAAACGAAAAATAGTCTACTTGAAAAAGTTACAACATATTTCACTTAGTCCAGTATTAATTTAGAGAAAAATAAAATGAAATAAATTTAAAAAATAAAGAAAAAAATTAGAAAATACTCCGCTGCATTCATGATTAATTTTTGAGAAATATTTTAAAATATTCTATTGAAAAAATATTTTTTATTTAATTCATAATTAACTGCAAAAAGTTAGGATTCGAAAAAAAAATCAAGGAATGCTCTAAGTGAAAAATATTTTACTTAATTCATAATTATTTCTAAAAAAGTTATGAAATATTATTTTCACAAGAATTAAGGAAAACATATTTAAACTAGTTGGCGCACTTGAATTTAAGAAAAGAATAAGCTCGTTTTTTATGGGAAAGAGAATTATATAATTACTTATTATTATTATTATTATCATAATAGAAGTGGTCATTTTATTATAAATAAAACCTTTAAAAAATATTAAACAAGTATCATGTTAAAAAACATTTTATCAATTTGAATTTACGAGAAAAGAATTAATTTTTTTTTGAATTTGAAAAAAATTACTTTTTAACCCAAGTGGACAATTAATCATATGAATAAGAAAAAATGTCTTTTTTTTACTAAACTAATCATTATTTTTTCTTTTTATGAATTACGTGAAAAAATTATAAAATAAACAAGGATTCGAAATAAATGAAATGGCAACACGTGGGAAATCACTAGGCTAATTAAGTAAAATTAGTACTAATACAATAGACCATTGGGCCACTTTTGGCCTATCACCGAGCCGCCCAGCTTTGGGCTTCCCATTTTATAGACTTTGATCATTTTACCACATGTAACCGCACATTTGTCATATATAAATGAATTTTGGGTCTTTCAACCTATATACTAGCTCCCTTATGAAGCGTTTAGCTACACATCTTCTTCAACTTGACCTACCCACTTTTGGGCCTTGAAGTATGACTCGATGATATTGGGCTATCTTGGCCCATGAGGATACACAGGTGATGAAATGGAAGGCCCAATTACACCCAAAATTACATGAATCAAGCAAAAAGAAAATAAAATTAGCACACACTCAACTCTATTATCTAGAAAAAAAAAAAAGCAAATTAACAATCACTACGGATAAATTCTCTTGCTTAAGTAAACTGGTGGATCAATTGATATGCCCTATCAATATTTTGTTAGACATAGAACCCAGAATCAAATTAATCACCACGTAGCCAATTAACAAAACATCGACCCATGCGTTCTAAAGAAAACAATGCTTAAAGAGAATAGGGGTGGGATGACAAAAAATTGAAATATTTCTCCCGATACAGCAAAAATGATGCTGAAAATCTAATTATTCGAGGTACATATCAGATTAAATGTCAAACTATCCTACAATTGATTTCAAGAAAGAGAAAAAAAAAAACGTGTACAACTATGAGGAAAGAGCAAAATAGGGTCATTAGTAAGTAAGAAGAGAACTCAAGTCTACAAACGAGATCAGTAGGAAAAACAAGTTGAGTCAGATTTCAGCAGAACATTCACAATTTAAAAAAAAATCCCACAATAGCCTTTAACTTATACTCAACCATATTTTAGAGTAAATTAATGACAACCTAGACAAGAAAGATTTATTTTTATCTCGAATAATAATTCAGTTTATCGATCAAGCATTATTTTCACTTTTTCAAGAAAAATGAAGGGACAAAAATCATGTTTAAAAGAAAGAGGGATCAATAGGGATGGCACATCCCTGCCTCCATTTCATCTAGTCACATAATAATTTCAAAGAAAACAAAACCAACAACTAAAAAGCGAGGATGATACATACCTGAAACAAGTTGAATTAGTACTCCTAAAAAAATCTTTTTTTTTAATCAAATGTCTGGAAGCAAGAGATGTGAGAAACAATGAGCTAAATGACTAAGACAAGAACATTGACTCAATCTAACCATCGTATATCATGAAAATCCTACAGCCTTCAAAGCCTTCTACTGCACATAATCACAATAGCCTCACCTAATATGAGATTCCAACAACAAAAAATACCTCAATAACTACAGCTTTCCACCATCAATAACGAGATTACACGTTATAACAATTAAAGAACAAAATAGAAAGTGGAAAGAGTGAATCGCTTACTTATTTTCGGGCAGCGAACCGAACAAACGATCTTATCAAGTTGCAACTTCCACCACTGAAACCCGATTCTGCTCCACCAAAAAAAAATTCGTCAGATTTTTAAATTGTGTTCCTTGAGGATTTTGGTTATGTGAGGTTAAAAGCAAACACCTTCAGAACCCCCCAATTTTCCCCCAAGAATTCTCTCCTTGCCTTCTTCTTCTCAATCCCTATTTATAGGGGGAATATTGATTTTTCATCTTTAAAAATAGAGAAACATATCCTGAAATTCAGATTTGAATTGACATCTTCTGATTTGGATTGGATTTTGGGTTTTGTAACACAATCTTGAGCAAGAAAGTCAAAAAGGATGGCTCTAGGTCTGCAAAATGCAGAGACAAGATGGAGAGAGATGTTTTTCGTGATTTAAGGGTCATTACCATTGGGTTGAATGAAACTATTCGCGTGTTGGGTCGGGTTGGAAATTTTGTCGCAGCTGCTATTGATATTGATATTGATATTGATATTGCAGCTGTTGCTGTGTCTTCGTTGATGTCGGATCGCCGACGCTATATTTGGGATCGTCGGTGCTGGGTTGTTCTTCATTGGGTGTGTTGGTGGTTTGCTAAAGTCGATGTTTTTTGGGAGAGAAAGAAGTCGGAGAGAGATAATAGAGGTGAGGCGCTTGTGTGCGTGTGTGGTGTATGTACGTATAGGTGTGTATTGAGGCTATTTGGGAAACTTAAGGGATTTGGGCCGGATCGGTTTTTGGGCTGCTGGTGGATAGATTTGATGTGGGCTAGGTATTTAGGATATTTTTGGGCTGCTGATTTGGTTTTTATTGTTGTTGGTCTAGTCTTGTGTTATTTAGGAACATGGGTCAAATTTTGGGTAGATTAGGAATTGGGGGTTTAGGTCATTTATTAAATAGTAAAAAATGAGAGTTTAGACAATTATATTTAAATTTTATCCTAATTAAAATTCAATTGACCAATTGCATGCCAATTATGATCAATTTGATTTTCAATTAAGCTTTAATTTAATAAATTAACTAAATTGAAATAATATTTGAAACAAATTAACAACCAATTCAATCTCAAGCTTCTTGATTCAATAAAATCAAATAAATATTTTTTAAATAAATTATTTTAAGGATAAATTATTTTTTAAATTAAGGTTTTATCCATTTGAATCCATATTCTAGATAACCCTTGATTAAAATTTAATTTTTCGTAAAATTATATGATCTCATATATGGAACTACAAAAACATGTAATAGTTAATTAAAATGACTAAAATTACCTAGATAAATATTTTTAAAAACTTTTATTTGGATAAAATAAATGTTGAATGTTGTCACTTTATTAAAAATCAAAGAAACTCAGTATTGAACTTAGTCGTGCAGGGAAAAAATAAGGTGTTAAAAACTGCCCCTTCCCTTTGGGTAGGGTGGATGCACGTAACCCTAGAAAAAGGGAGTTTGACGTTCCTAATTTTTGTCTGACCACAAATTTATTTCTGAAAGAGGTTAGTTTTCGCACGAGTTTTATGGAGTCACGGCCGGACCATGGTGTCAGGATTCCTACATATCTCAGGCTACATGAGAATTTTGGTCACTTGTAGTTCATAAAGATTATTTTTAGCATGATTTTTAAAGAATTCACAAGTTATTCCGATTTTGAATTTTAATGAAATCGAAAAGCTGGAGAATAAGTGGATTGGGGGAGGTTGGAATGCAGTCGAGTTTTCAACGAAGATCCTAACCTACATATCCCTGAGACTCGGAAAATCAGACTGCTTGTAGTTCGACTCAATTGGTAGAAAAAATAGTCTTTTATTTTAGACAATCTTTGGATCGGGATGAGTAACAGACGATTAAGTTATGGAAAAGAGGTTTGTAACCTCTTAACCATGAATATGGAGCTCTTCACATCCATAGGGAAGAATTTACCCCGACACAATTTCCAAACTCTGAGTGTGTTGTCACTGTGATTTGAAGGAAAGAGAAGGTTACCCTCGGTCTGAGATTTGAAGTACTCCAAAAGTGAAACAGAAACAAAAATCCCAAAACACCCACAAGCCTTCTGATAGTGATATGGTTTAATGGTGGTGGAAGTCGTCTTTTAGCTTGCGTCCTAAGAATTTGATATTCCTCTTTGGACTATATCCCAGTTCGCTGCTAAGAAAAAGTTCCACGTTGTGTTGCGTTCTTTTTTGAGTCATCCGCACCTATGGTTTTGGTTTGAGATTTTCATCCTCTTGGATGATCTTGACAACATCTCAAACAAAATTGTTAGTAATAAGCATAATTCACTAAGGGATTTGTAGCCTTTTACCATATCTCCGCGTGAGTTACTACTTAACGAAGACATCATCCCCTTATGTACTTGTTTGGAGGGTGATAATTCTTCCAATAATCAACACAGCAACCCTTTTATTGTTGGATAAAATGGTTGTTTTGACGGTTATAAATTTTTTTCAAAGTGGGGTGGCCCTCTTAGGCACCAACGACACTTTGTATGGAGCGGTCCCTGCAACCGCATAGCTATATGCTTGTGTGGCAACCCTTTTGGTCACCAATAATGCTTGTCGTATTTGTCAATTTTTGGATAATCTTGTGCATTATTTAATGTTAGATATGCGGCGACTTGTAGACATCCTTTGAGTTTCTTGGCGTTTGAGTAATCCTGCACATTATTCGACCTGGGATAAGAGATGACTTACAAATATCCCTCCAATCGCCATCTATCATGTATTCCTGTACATTATCTGACCTTGAATACAATATGGCTTACAAATATCTCTCAAATTAGTGGTCTTTGCGTAATCCTGCGCATAATCGATCTTGGATATGACATGGCTTATAGCAAACCCTTGGACCTATCATATTTGATAATCTTGCATATTTTCTGATAAGGATTTAGTTGTGACTTACGGATAACCTTCAAATTGTCAATCTTTGGGTAACCTTGCACACTATCCGATTAGGATATTTTGCGGCTTATGGATGACCCGTGGGCTATCAACTCGTGGATAATCTTGCACACTATCCTATATCAAATAATGTCACTTATAGATGACCCTCAGATTGTCAATTCTTGGAAAATCTAGTACGTGCACGTTTTCGGCTAGTGACTTATAAACATCCTATGGACCATATGTTTCTTGAGATCTAATAGTGAATGACATTAAATCTTTAGTGATTGATGCACTTGAAGACGATGAATATCTCTCAATGCCATACTACTTTGCCTTTGCGTGATTTGATTATATGTGGATGCTTCGAAGTATCCTTCAATGCTAGACTCTTTTATCTTCATATGATTATTGGCTATGTATGAAATGCTTTAGAATATCCTTCAATAATAGACTCTTTCGTCTTTATATGATCAACGGATATAGAAGACTTTGAATCAATCATGGGCATCAAATGCAATATGTAGATGCCCTTGGATTGTAGCCCCTTCGAAACTAGTCGGAGAAGGAAATATGATTCTCAGGACACGACCTTTATAGCATGATCTTTTTGGAATGGCCATTTAGGCATGGCCCTCTTGGCATGACCCTCTTTGCATGGCTCTCTAGGCAAGGCCCTCCTGGCATGGACCTCTCAGCATAGACCTCTAGGCATGATATGATGCAGTATGAAGATAGGGATAAATGTAAGTAATCATGCAACGATTGTAGAAAACATCACCTTGATTATCAATTAGTATATTGGACCTTCTGCATATTCCATCCTCAAATGTCACATATTCTTTATGATCCCTAATTTGTTAGGGATTTGAGTCAGTCATCATTTTGTTTTCCTCGTTTAATGATACCTACAAGCACAAAAACATGTTAGTTTTGGGAAACTCAGCTATCTTCATCTCCTGACCACCCTGGCTCTGTCTTATCGGCCTTGGGACATTTTGCTTCCTTGTATTCCTTTAAACCAAAGGAATATGGTGAATAATCAGTGTCTTTGTTGGTTTTTTTTTGTCTTCAAGATAACCTTCATCCATCGAAAAATTGTTAGTTTTTGGAAAAATTGATCTGTGTTGACTTCCTCGGTTTTCAAATCCTGTCATCACCATCATCGAGTTCTTATCTTCTTCATGTGTTTTTCATCTTTTGACTCCTCCTCCGACTCCCTGGGTTGGTGGGTGTAAGGGAAAAACAAGAGCATAAATTAATTAAAAGTAAGTACTTTAACAAAATATTGAATTTTCAAAAATCTTTTTATAAGTTTGGGAGGAAACTCTATCAATAAGTCATGTCATATACGATCTTAAATGAACATTCTTGGTACGAGGCATTGAGCCTTTGTAGCTAAAGGTTCCTGAGGTCGACTCTACTCTTTCGAGACAAAAATCTTTGTTGTCATCTTGGAACTCTCTAGTATAGTATGGTGGAAATTTTGAGGTCTACCTCAAAATTTCTGCCCTAGTTACTGATATTTCTCCCAAAATTTAATTTGTCTTGCCAGAGTATGATCTTCTTCTATTGAATTTTTTGGAGATTCTTCTCAAAAAATTCCACCTCAGTTTTCATTTTCTGGGGTGATATGATCGAGCTATTATGGCGCCTACGTATCCCGTTGAACAGGAATCAGGTCAAACATAGTTCCCACAATGTAGAAGATAATAAAAAATATAGGTAGAGGGGTGACTGAAGCCGACAAAGGCTGCCTACATATCCCATTATTTGAAATTTAGGTCATCACGTAGTTCAAGACAACATAAATAAAATTTTCTAAGGAGTTGACTGAAGCCGACATAGGCCACCTACGTATCCTCTTCTTGGGAACTCAGGTCAAATGTAGTTCATAAAGAATATAAATAAAGTTTCCTAAGGGATTGACCGAAGTCGCCATAGACCGCCTACGTATCCCAGCATTGGGAATTCAGGTCAAATGTAGTTCGTAGAGAATAAAAATAAAGTTTCCTAAGGGATTAACCGAAGCTAACATAGGCCGCCTACACATCCCATCATTGGGAATTTAGGTCAAACGTAGTTCGTACATTAATCGAAAGGGGAATTTAAAGCTACTACAAAGCGTAAAAATGATTGCAGATGAGAAAGCAATTACAAGGAAATAAGCACAAAGAAACCTCATGTCAAACATCATATCTCTTAACTACATCAGAATTAATTGACTCTGTCTACTTTTAGCCATCCATTTCAGATAAAATCAAGGCCCCTCCTGATAACACTTTACAGATTACATACGGTCCCTGCCAATTTGGAGCAAACTTTCCCTTATACTCCTCTTGATGAGGGAATATACATTTGAGTACCAATTGTCCAACTTTAAATGTGCGAGCTCTTACTCTTTTATTGAAAACACGAATCATTTGTTGTTGATATAGTTGGCCATGGCATATAGTGTTCATTCTTTTTTCATCAATCATCATAAGTTGTTCGTGATGGGTGTGGAACCATTCTTCACTACTCATACCCGTTTTATGGATGATCCTTAAAGGTGGTATTTCAACTTCAGCGGGTATTACGCTTCTATTCCATAGACTAACGCATAAGGAGTTGCCCAGTCAAAGTTTTGACTGTCGTGCGATATCCCATCAAGGCATAAGGCAGCATGTCGTGCCACTATCGATGACTATCAACCATCTTTCTTAAGATCTTCTTGATGTTCTTGTTGGTAGTTTCTATCGCTCCATTCATTTAAGGGCGATATGCGGTTGAATTTCGATGAGTGGTCTTTAATTGATCACATATCTCTTTCATCAGATGACTATTCAGGTTTGCTCTATTGTCTGTGATGATTGACTTGGGTATCTCGAATTGACAAATCAAGTCGTTCTCGACAGAATCTGCTACTACCTTCTTGGTTACCTCCTTGTATATTAATCTTTTACCCACTTGGTAAAGTAATTGTAGCAACTAAAATGAATCTGTGTCCATTAGAAGCTGGTCGCTCAATCGGGCCAATGACATCCATGCCCCAAACTACAAATGGCTAGGGAGAGCTCATAACATTAAGTTTGTGTGGGGGCACTCGGATCAGATCCCCATGTATTTGGCACTTACGACATTTTTGCACAGACTTGCTACAGTCACTTTCCATATTCATCCAAAAATATCCGACTCTCAAGAACTTCTTGGATAGAGTGAATCCATTCATATGAGGTCCGCACACTCCGGCATGAATTTCTTCAAGTAATCTTGTAGCTTTAATATAGCCTACAAATCATAGAAATCCTAAATCTAGGGTCCTCCTGTAAAGGTCTTCCCCGTTCAAAAAGAAATTATTAGCCATATGACAAATCATTTTCTTTTGATTGACATTGAGTCTTCGGGGTATGCCCTGGTTTCCAAATACATGTTGATATCGAAGTACCATGGATTTTCGTCTAGTTCTGCCTCAACTTATGCGCAATATGCTGGTTGCTCTTTCAAACTTATTTCCAATGAATTAATGTAACTTTGATCCAGATGTTGAATCATGAAGGATATCAGTGGCCAAAGCATTGGCGAACTCATTTTGTATTCTAGGAACATGCTTGAATTCCGACTCCTTAAATCTTCTACTTAACTCATGTACCAATTCCACGTATGGTGTGATTTTAGGTTTCTTTACAGCCCATTCACCCTAAACCTGGTGAACTAATAGATCAGAATCTCCAATGACTAGTAGCTCCAGAATAGTCATATTAATAGCCAGTCTGAAACCGAGAATACAAGCCTCGTATTCAGACAAATTATTGGTGCAAGGGAAGCACAACTTAGTGGTAATCGGATAATGTTGACCAATTTTTGATATTAAGACTACCCCAATTCCTGAACCCTTGAAATTAACTGCCCCATCAAAGAACAATCTCTAGCCCAAGTATATTTTGGCAATGTCTTCCCTTACGAACAATACCTCTTCATTCGGGAAAAAAGTTTGGAGTGGCTCATACTCTTATTAACTGGATTCTCTGCTAGATGATCCGCTAGGGCCTACCCTTTGAGTCACGTATACAATGTCGAACTCACTCAATAGTATTTTCTATTTGGCTAATTTCCCCGTGGGCATGGACTTTTGAAATATGTACTTCAGAGGATCCATTCTGGAGATGAGATACATTGTATAGGATGTTATGTAATGTCTCATCTTTTGGTCCAACCAAGTCAATGCACAACACGTTCATTCCAATAGTGTGTAATGAGCCTCATATGGATTGAACTTCTTACTCAAGTAATAGATTTCTTTCCTTCTTTCTAGTTTCATCATGTTGCCCTAAGACACACCCAAATGCATTATCAGAGACCGATAGATTTAACATAGAGGGCTTCCTTCTCTTGGAGAAACTAGTACTGGTGGACTAGACATATAATCATTGATCTTGTCAAAAACTCACTGGCATTCCTTAGTCCATTTACTTGTATATTTCCTTGTCATCTTGAGGATTGGCTTACAAATAACTATTGAATGGCCTATGAACCTGCTGATGTAATTCAATCTCCCTAATAAACTCTTGACTTCCTTCTTCGCCTTTGGTGGAGGCAGTTCTTGGATTGCCTTAATTTTTGAGGGGTCGAACTCAATTCCCCTTCTACTAACTATGAAACCCAACAAATTCCCAATCATCACTCCAAAAGTACATTTAGCGGGGTTTAGCTTCAAATTATACTTCCACAATTGATTAAAGAATTTCCCCAAATGAGCTAAGTGGTCTGAACTACTGCGAGATTTGATGATCATATCGTTTACATACACTTCAATCTCTTTATAGATCATATCATGAAATATGGTTGTCATGGCTCTCATATACATAGCACCAAGATTCTTGAGACTGAAGGGAATCACCCTATAGTGATAAACACCCCAGGATGTGATGAAGGTTGTTTTCTCTGCATCTTCTTCGTCCATTAATATTTGTCAATGAGAATATGGATATTTGACAGTGGAAAGTTATCTTTAGGACTAGCTTTGTTCAAGTCCCTATAATTGACACAAATCCTGACCTTTCCATCTTTCGTTGGTACTGGAAAAATATTGGCTAGCCATGTTGGATACTTTGTGACTTCAACCACATTGACTTGGATCTGCTTAGTGACTTCTTCCATGATTTTTAGACTCAGATCTGGCTTGAATTTTTGCAACTTTTACTTCACAGGATTGAACCCTAGATCAATCGGCAACTTGTGTGATATGATATATGTACTTAATCCGGGCATGTATCATAGGACCAAGCAAATCTATCAATGTATTCTTTAAGAAACCCGACTAGTTCTCTTTTTTGTGTTTCTGTAAGATGAACACTGATTCTGATTTCTTTGACTTTGTTGTCATCACCTAGGTTAACAACCTCGGTCTTCTCTAGGTTGGGCTTTTCTGGATCCTTAAAATCTTCCAGTTCTTCTATTAATCGTTCTGGGTCCATTCTTTCTTCATCAAAGTTCTCCTATTCATCATCATTTGCTTCAATTTTTTTATTTAGCTCTTGACATGAGATGATACTGGCAGGTTTTAAATTATTATTAACAAAATCATAAACAACATAAGTTAGATAACAATCAAATAATGTAGTGGAATCAGTAAACATGTCTTTGTAATAAGGGAGACTTTTATTGAAATTTAAAACATTACAAACACTAGCTATAATCTACACCAGTGCGGGTCTGAGCCTTTTGGAAATATAGAAAGCAAAATGAGGTATATAAAATGTAAAGGGTGGGTCTTGAGCCTCATTCGGACTACCACTGATTTTACAAAAGTTAAATTTCATCCTTTCATTTACCACATCAACTGGGGTGTCATGATTAGAGTAAAAGTCCAATTTGTTAGCTTCTCCCATGGTTCATCTTCCTTGATCTCAGTCTTCTCAGGTAAATCCTCCATAATGGCATCATACTCTTCAAACAAGTTCCTTATTCCATCCCTGAGACCATTGCTTACAGGCTTCACAGATACAGGAAATGACTGGTAGAGTGGAGGCAGACTCTTTGCTGACTCTAGGCCCTCTCTCTTCATCTTTCTTTCACCTTCATTACTTGGTACATAGCCTATCCCATACTTGAACACCTTCTCTGGGATAGAGACAGGCTTAATAATCCCATCCAAATTCTTTCCTAAGCTGCTCCCAGGCTCCAAACTACTTTACAGCATAACAGTGGCCAACATCTTGTAAATCAAAGGCATTGGCTCGTAAGGAGTTGGGTCTTCCTCAGCTGCATTCATGATCTCCACTATATAAAAGTAAATCCTTTTAAAGAATTCTTCAATCACAGAAACATAACCATTAGGGTGATTCATATGGCTCCCTTCACCATGGATGACCACTTCATTATTTTCCCACACAAATTTTACCAATTGGTGTAATATTGAAGAAACGACCCCTGCTGCATGAATCCAAGGCCTTCCTAAGAGCATATTATAACTTTTGAAAATGTCCATTACTTGAAACTCAACTAAGAACTCTGCAGGCCCCATATGGAGACGCAACTTAACTTCTCTAATAGTGTTTCTCTGACCCCCATCAAAAGATCTTATGTTTATCGCATTTTGACGCATTTTACCTATATCATAGTTCAACTAAGTCTAAATGGATAATGGACAGATATTCAAACCTGGTCCATCATCGATTAATACCCTGTTAATGATCTTATGTTGACATTTGGCAGTGATATGCAATACCTTATTATGTATCACTCCTTCAAAAGGTAACTCATATCTACCAAAGAAAATGTGATAGGCTCCCACCACTCTACTGATCATGGCCACCAAATTTTTAGTACTGGTGCCCACGGGCACGTGGACTTCCTTGAGAACTTTGAGTAGAGCTTGTCTATGATATTGAGAACTCATAAGTAGTGCCCAAATAGAAATCTGAGCAGGCGTCTTCTCCAAATGTTTCACAATAGAGTACTCTTTTAGATGTATTTTTCTCCAAAATTCTTTGACTTACCCTTCAGTGACTGGCCTTTTTTGAGCACTCTTCTTGTATGCATCATTGGAAGGCTCCTATAAAGTGTAGCATCTCCCTGATTTAGTTATTCCTTGCGCAGTGGCTGCTTCTACCACAAATTCGCAGAAACTAAGGCGAAGGCTTAATGAGGTGTGATGAATGCAACAAACTTTGGATTCTTGGCAACACTTAAGGTAGCCACTGCCTTTTTTATATCTTTCACCTTATCTATCTCATTTGGGCTAGCCTGCAATACAGACTTACATAGCATCCACTCATCATCTGTTTCTATCATACTAATGGTTGCCCTTTCATGGTTTGGGAATAGGTTGGTGGTAATATTCGGCATTGCCATTTGAAGTGAGATCACCTTTTGGTCAATCAAATTTGAATCTTATGCTTTAAATTAATGCAGTCCTCAATTGTGTTTCCAACACCTTCTGAATGATATACACAATGCTGATCGCCATGGAAAACTTGAGAATTGGTATTGGTGGGTTTTGGTGGGACAGGTTGGATGAGCTTTGCTTTCTTTAGCCTTTCAAACAACTGAGTTCTGGTTTCAGCCAAAGAAGTGAAATTTCTAGTGACTTTCTTTTCATTATTTGGACGAGGAAGATTTTGGTAAGCAGGGGGAGGGACTTGTTGATAATTTTGGTTAATTGGGGCTTTTTGGTAGGCTTGGAAATTTTGGAGTAGAGCTTGGTAAGTGGGTTGATAATTTGGCAATGGAGCTGGGTAATTTGATTGATTGGTAGAGAAATTTAGATATGGAACTCGGGGCTAGGTTGGGTATAGAACACAGGTTGGGGATTTTGTAGAGCTGAGGGGTAAATAGACGGTGATGGCCTTTGCCCAAGATTAGAACTGAAAGATTTATTTGACTTCAGGTTTGGACTAAAGGATACGAAAGACACATCTTCTCTCTCTTTCTTTAGGAATCCTGAAGATCCAAGTTGTGTAGAGGTCTTGTTGATTTTTCCCGTCCTGATTCCTTCTTCAACTGTTTCACCAACTTTAACCAAGACAGCAAAGGTAGCACGAACTATCGATATTATCTTGTCATAAAACTCTCCCTCCTAAGCTCGGGTAAGCATAATGACTATTTATTCTTCTGTCATAGAAGGTCATACTTTTACTGCCTTTTTTCGCCAATAATAGGCATATTCACGAAAGAATTCATTAGACTTTTGCTTGATGCGGTTCAAAGAATATTGATCAGGAACCATCTCTATGTTGTAGGCAAATTTATCAACAAAATCTCTGGCTAAAGCACTCCAATTAGGACACTTCTTTAGTTCATGTGAAGAAAACCATTCTAACGCTTTTCCACTCAAGCTTCGACTGAAGAGCCTCATCTGTAATGCCTAATTTATACTGGCGCATGCCATTTGGTCACAATATCCTCTCAAGTAGGCCATAGAGTTCCCAGTACCATTGAATGTCTCAAACTTATGGAATTTAAATCCTTCGGGCAGGTTCAAGTCAGGGTGAATGCAAAGGTCATCATAAATGAACCCTGTTGTATCGGACGAACCATGTGTTTTTTTTTATTCTGGCAATCTCTTCCTTTATCAGCAGTAGTTCCCTAGCATGTCTGTCCTCAGGCACCTTACGTTCCTTCTCCATCTTCTCATAGTGGTCAATTTATAGTTTTTGAGGGAATGTATGGTAAGAGGTAGGTATTACAGCAGTATGGATAGTGGCGGGGGACATATTTTGGGTCATCAGAGGGTTTTGAGAGGTGTGAGCAAAGTTTTAGTATATGGGGACTGGATTTTGGAGAACATTGGCATTGAGACTGAAAGTAGCGTAAGTATTTTGGGAAGTGAAGTCATTTGTAGAGTTATTTTGGTAGTTTGGAGTAAATCTTTGAGGGTGGTAAGCATTTGGATTGTTTTTTTGGTTAGTATTATAAGTAAGAGGGATATGGGTCTGGCACGACTGATTAATAGGATTAGTGGGAGGTCTAGGCATAGAAGCAGAGGGTATGTCATTTGGTTGGTTTCCATTGTTAGGAGAGCTAAAAGGAGGGAATCGGAGTAGAAGTGCACAGGTAACCAAGACTGGCAAATTAGCGCCGATGGCCAGATTAGCCATATCTTTTGCTCGTTGTACTTCTTATTAAAGCTCCTTCATTCTCCTAGTTAGTTCAACAATCATCTCTCCTTGTGCCATTATCACACCGTCCTAACAATAATATCATCACTAGTTCCAGTTATTCTTTCCTCTTCAGCCAAGCGATGGTCAAGGAAGGAATTTTTATTTGCCTTAGATCTAGTGAAATATTGATGTTCAGCCAGTTTTGTCAACACAGATCAATTTCTACTTACTTGATATCTGATAAAACAACTCCAAAGGCAAAAATGTTAGATTTGGTTAGTGATAAATAACACAAGATATCTGACATAAATTAGACACATAAAGTTGCTTTCATAGTAGATAAATTGATCCAAAGGCGGGTATTGACTCGAAAGAAATTAACGGGTTCATTGATTTTTGGATAAATGGGTCTTGATAAGATTTTTCCCAAGTCTTCTGATTTTGGACTAATATAACTTTCTTTGACAAAATGAGACATAACAATTTTAAAGGATAGAGGTCGGGTCAAAAGGCTACCTACGTATCTCACAAAGGAGAAATTAGGTCATACATAGTTCAAATAGGAAGGATACAACTTTATTTCATTGAAATTTCATTAGAATTTATTACATCAGGAAAACACAAAAGGAAAATAACAACAGAGAAGACAAGACTAATGACTAGGCCCTAGATAGATGCGGGCATTCCCACTTCATTCTGCTTCTTCCATATCTTAATCTTTTATGAATGGTATGGCAAAAATTCTAGCTCAACCCTTCCTGCATCCATCAGGCTCTCTAAATCTATCTTAAAAGCATGGAAAGTCTCCAAGTTGTGCCCTCCGATCCCTCCATGATAATGAAAAATCTCTATGAATTTCTTCCATGACTTAAATATCATATTAGGCTTCCCATTTGTAAATCTGCACATCGTTGGTGATGGGAATTCTAAGATCAACTCAATCGCAACAGAGAATAGTTTGCGGTCCCCACAAATTATTCATTTGCTCATTGAAGATCATATTGCAAATTTTAGCCGTCAAAGTAGGACACTCATTAGTGGTATGGCCACATTGATTCGGATGATAATGACATCTTTTATAAGCATCTTTGGGAAATCAGCTAAGTCCTTCTATTTGATCAGGGTGGAGGACTCTCGTATCTCTTAGGATCTAATAGAATGTCGAGCATGTCATGATCTGGAGGCACCGAGAGTGTCCTTTAAGGTGAGCTTTGAGGGTGATCTTTTCACTTTCTGTTCTGATCCTAGTTGTCCAGACGACATCCTCTTTAATCTTGGCCCAGCGGTCCTCTCTCAAGTTTAAAGACAGAGCTTCCACAAACTTCTTCTTTTCTTGTGCGATCAACTGCTTGACTTTAGCAATTTCTTTGTCAGCCTGGTCGACCCTCCTAATCAGTCAGTTGACCTCTTCTGTTTTTATTTTTTCTACTTGGGTTAACTCCACTATCCGTCTTTTCAGTTGTGTGGTCTTTGAATCTATGACAAATTTTCCTGAAATAATAGGAATATGTTTAAAAATAAAGTTAAAGAAAATAGTTGAGGATTTCCTGAGAAACTTGGGGACTTGGATTATTTTGGACGAACTTTCGATAGTAGGCGTATATTTTTTGGCTAAAGGCTTTTCTAAGGATTTGAGGAGTAGATCAATTTACCTTTGATTTAACAAACATATAGCATATCACATGAGATAATTATATCACACAACAAATAAATAGTGTGTCCTAATTAGGTTACCTTTTTGAGCCAAGGGTTGGCCTAGTGTCAAGTAATTGAGATTATGATAAATTAATCCAAGCCATTAATTTAAGACATACTTCGAGTTTGGAAATAAAAGTGCCAAGTTTCATTGAAATATTAATTGAGTACAATAATAAGAAATAAGATGAAAAAGGACAATCCTAAAACTTAACCTAGACCCTATTTCTGATGATGCTGGTGGGGGACGTGAAAATGATGCCCCAATATTACTGGGCTCTGCTCCCGTATTTTTCAAATACTGCATTATGTTGGACATTTGATCCCACATTTCAGGCATGACCACCGAGGTTCCAAGACAAAAATGCCTTTTTCCAAATAGTCATACCAACATCCTCAAAACCTTGTTCCCCTTCTGGACTGGGTTTTATGTCACCGCGATATTCTCAAACCCATACCTGGTATTATGGCATATACTCTATTGGTCTGTGTCTCATATTTATTATGATAATGTTGCTCCATTCATGCAAAATTTGACTGGCCCTAGGAACTCTGAAGTATGGTCCATAAAGGACTACTGAAACTCGCATATTTACTTGGAGGGATGGTCTGTATCTGACCAAACTGTCGTAGTACACGCACCAGGGCATATGGTTATAGACCTCTTAACCCGATAAGCTCAATATAACAAAGCCCTCTGTACCATATGTAAGTCGTGGAACATGAAAGTAGTGGGTATCTCCACTGGACTTGGTCACTGGTATGAGAGGCTAAGAATTCACACCAATCATCAGTGCCAACCGGGGAAACGAACCTCCTTATTTTGTCATCATGAGTGTCAATCTTATGTGAAGCGATAAACATTATGTTAGTCATAGTGTCACGCTTGTAGAAATGCTCTTTTGCCCACATCTACAGAAGGAGAGTGCAACCTTCAAAGAACCGTGTTTCACCTCTTTTACACTTTCCGAGTGCGTAAAATATTTCCGCCAAGATCTTAGGAACCAAGGTGATTTCTCCTCCATCAACTCTTTTAAAAACTGCTCGAGCCACAGAACATATGCAAGTACTAATCTTTCCATATTTTTGTGAAAATACGAAAGTCCCTAGCAAGGCAACGACAAATGCAATCGAACGTCTAACCCGCTAATGGGTAGAAGTGAAAGCAAACTCCTTCTTGAATAGCTTATAACTATCTTGACGACTGTGAGGGATGATCTGACCTATCCCTTGATACTTCAAAATAGTGAATTAATATATCTCCTCTAATATGGGGGTGAGTTCAAAGTCATTGAATGCAAAGACAACTCGATTTGGGTTCCAAAATGAAATCAACGCTCTAACCACATGTTTGTCGAGGGAGATCTTGAAGAGTGTAGGATGGAACCCCAATTTTCTGGTGATCGCTGATTTTTCGGTCGAGTTGAAATTTTCCCATCATATCCTCAACTTGTGTGGAACACCTTCGACCATTCTAATCTTGGGAACTTTGGGAACTAAATTCATCCTACAAGTAAATACAATAAAATAAACAAACATTTTCCAAACTTGTGGTACCTCAATTAGGCTTGGATCCGTTTATCATTATCACATGCACATAATATGAGCGGTTGTTTTTAGGTCATAAACCCATTTGACATAAGGACGTTTCCTAAATATGCGGAATGCCATCTTGGGACAAGCCACCTAAGGCTTATGCATGCATGACCTATATTCGAGGAAGTTCTATCGTAAGTTCTTCTAAGATTTGGCTTGCTAGACACAAGGTTCCCGAGTAGACAACTCGAGTGAGAAGGCTATACAGTCACACAAAAAAGCATCCGGACACACTGCGCCTCTCCTAAAATTTAAAATTCGAAAGAAATTTGTGGGTACGGAAAACACACCTCACGTGTACGTGTGATTCTGAAAGTTTTCCTGAATGCAAGAAATATAAACAGAATGATAGTTTATATGAAATTTAAAATAAATACGTAATAATTAGCCACAATAAGTTAGAAAAATTACTTTTGGTTAGAACCGGAGATTCTGGGTTCATTCCCCAGCAGAGTCGTCATTTCTGTTTTATCCTTTTCGAATTTTTATTTTAAAGAAAATAGTTTTGACCTTTTTTAAACTATTTCAAAAATTCAAAGAAATTCTGAAATAATTATTTTAAGAATTCACAGAATCTCCACTTGATTTTTTATAGAATAAATATCACGAAAACTTAAAGAAATTTCAAAAAATTAAAAACAGAAATAAACCTTTGAAATTAGAGAAACCGAGTAAGGATTAAATTAATGCCCTAAGAAGCTTTTTACGGCACTTAGGAACGTTCATTTTAAACTAGTTTACCAAAAGATCATTTTTTGACTAACTTAAAAAAGGTGACTAGCTTTACGTAATGATTGCTTTGATAAAATCATTTATTTACTTGAAATTGTCATTTATTTATTCAAACGAAAAATAGTCTACTTGAAAAAGTTACAACATATTTCACTTAGTCCAGTATTAATTTATAGAAAAATAAAATGAAACAAATAAAAAAATAAAGAACAAAATTAGGAAATACTCTGTTTCATTCATGATTAATTTTTGAAAAAAACTATGAAATATTCTAATTAAAAAATATTTTTTATTTAATTCATAATTGGCTGCGAAAAGTTAGGATTTGAAAAAAAATCAAGGAATGCTTTAATTGAGAAATATTCTACTTAATTCATAATTATTTCTAAAAAAGTTATGAAATATTATTTTCACAGGAATTAAGGAAAACATATTTAAACAAGGTGGCACACTTGGATTTAAGAAAAGAAAAGGCTTGTTTTTTATGGGAAAGAGAATTATATAATTACATATTATTATTATCATAATAGAAATGGTCATTTTATTATAAATAAGCCCTTTGAAAAATATTAAACAAGTATCGTGTTAAAGAAACATTTTATAAATTAGAATTTACGAGAAAAGAATTAATTTTTTTTTAGTTTGAAAAAATTACTTTTTAACCCAAGTGGACCATTAATCATATGAATAAGAAAAAATATCTTTTTTTTTTTACTAAACTAATCATTGTAATTTCTTTTATGAATTACGTGAAAAATTATGAAATAAATAAGGGATTCGAAATAAATGAAATGACAACACGTGGGAAATCACTAGGCTAATTAAGTAAAATTAGTGCTAATACAAGTGACAATTCAAATAGAATAAAAGATAAAGGTTCGAGTTGGGCCACTTCTGGGCCTCTCACTGAGTTGCCAAGTTTGGGCTTCCCATTTTATAGACTTTGATCATTTTACCACATGTACACCAACCCCTATTCTCCACGCTTTGTATGTCTGGTGACCGCACATTAGTTATATATACATGTATTTTGGGTCTTCCACCTGTATACTAGCTCCCCTATGTAGCGTTTAGCCACACATCTCCATCAACTTAACCTATCCACTTTTGGGCCTTGAAGTATAACTCAATAACATTGGGCCATCTTAGCCCATGGGGATACACAAGTGATGAAATGAAGGGTCCAATTGCACCCGAAATTTACATGTGTCAAGCAAAAAGAAAATAAAATTAGCACACACTCAACTCAATTATCTAAATAAAAAAAACCAAATTAACAATCACTACCGATAAATTCTCTTGAATAAGTAAACCGGTGGATCAATTGATATGCCCTATCAACATTTTGTTAGACATGCAACCCAGATTCAAATTGATCACCACGTAGACAATTAACAAAACATCGACCCATGCGTTCTAACGAAAACAATACTTTAAGAGGAGGGGTGGGATGACAAGAAATTGAAATATTTCTCCCGATGCAGCAAAAATGATGCTGAAACTTTAATCATTCGAGTCACATATCAAATTAAATTATAGACTATCCTACACGTGATTTCAAGAAAAAGAAAAAAATGTGTACAACTATGAGGAAAGATCAAAATAGGGTCATTAGTAAGTAAGAAGAGAACTCTAAGTCTACAAATAAGATCAGTAGAGAAAACAAGGTGAGGCAGATTTCAGCAGTACTTTCACAATTTAAGCAAAATTCCCATAATAGTCTTTAACTTACACTCAACCATATTTTAGAGTAAATTAATGACAACCAAGACAAGAAAGATTTATTTTTATCACAAATAATAATTCAGTTTATCGATCAAGCATTATTTCCACCAGGGACAAAAAACGTGTTTAAAAGAAAAAGGGATCAACAGGGATTGCACATCCCTGCATCCATTTCATTTAGTCACATAATAATTTCAAAGAAAACAATTCCAACAACTAAAACACGAAGATGATACATACATGAAACAAGTTGAATTAGTACTCCTCAAAGAATCTTTTTTTTTAATCAAATGTCATGCAGATTATCAACAGGATATATGAAAACACAAAGCTAAAAGCAAGAGATGTAAGAAACATTGTACTAAACGACTAAGTCAAGAACATTGAAGCAATATAACCATCGCAAATCGTGAAAATCCTCCGGCCTTCAAAGCCTTCTACTGCATATAATCACAGCAGCCTCACCTAATGTGAGATTTCAACAACAACAACTACCTCAATAACAACAGCTTTCCACCATCAATAACGATATTACGCGTTATAACAATAAAAGAATAAAATAAAAAGTGCGAGAGAGTGAATCGCTCACCTATTTTCGGGCAGCGAATGAAATAAACGAGCTTCTCAAGTTGCGACTTCCACCACTGAAACCCAATCCTGCTCCACCGGAAACAAATTCATCGGATTTTCGAATTGTGTTCCTTGAGGATTTTAGTTACGTGAGGTTAAAAGCAAGTGCCTTCCGCCCCCAATATTTTCACCAAAAATACTCTCATTGCCTTCTTCTTCTCAATCCTTATTTATAGGGGGGAAGATTGATTTTTCATCATTAAAAATAGAGAAACATATCCTGAAATTTGGATTTGGATTGACATCTTTTGATTTGGATTGGATTTTGGGTTTTGTAACAAACAATATTGAGCAAAAAAGTCAAAAAGGATGGCTCTAGGTTTGCAAAATACAGAGATAAAATGGAGAGAGATGTTTTCATAAGTTAAGGGTCATTGTCATTGGGTTGAATGAAACTATTCGCGGGTGGGGTCGGTTTGAAAATTTGGTCGCAGCTGTCATATTGATATTGCGACTGTTGTTGTTGCTTCATTGATGTCGGGTCGCAGATACCGGATTTGGGATCGCTGGTGCCGGGTTGTTCGTTATTGGATGTGTTGGTGGTTTGCTAAAGTCAGTGGTTTTTGGTAGAGAAAGAAGCTAGGGAGAGAGAATAGAGGTGAGGCATGTGTGTGCGTGTGGTGTGTACGTACAGGTGTGTATTGAGGTTGGTTTGGGAAACTTAATGGATTCTGGCCAAATCGGTTTTTAGGCTGCTGGTGGATAGATTTGATGTGGGCTGGGTATTTAGGATATTTTTGGGCTGCTGATTTGGTTTTTATTGTTGTTGGGCTGGTCTTGTGTTATTTTAGGAACATGGGTCAAATTTTGGGTAGATTAGGAATTGGGGATTTAGGTATTTAGGTTGTTTAGGTCATTTATTAGATAGCCAAAAATGAGAGTTTAGATAATTATATTTAAATTTTATCTTAATTAAAATTAAATGGACCAATTGCCTGGCAATTATGGTCAATTTGATTTTAAATTTAGTTTTAATTCAATAAATTGACGAAATTGAAATAATATTTAAACAAATTAACAACCAATTCAATCCCGAGCTTCTTGATTCAATAAAATCGAATAAATATTTTTTAAAATAAATTATTTTAAGAATAAATTATTTTTTAAATCAAGGCTTTATCCATTTAAATCCATATTTTAGATAACCCTCGATTAAAAAAAAAAATTTCATAAAATTATATGATCTCGTATATGCAACTACAAAAACATATAATAGTTAATTAAAATGACAAAAATTACCTAGATCAATACTTTGAAAAACTTTTATTTGGATAAAATAAATGTTGAATGTTGTCATTTTATTAAAAATCGAGGAAACTCGGAATTGAACTCAGTGGAGGGCAAAAATTAGGTGCTTACAATAGGAAATTACAGAGAGCAGGTCCATATTTCGATGGTTGGCCTTGGAAGATGATTTGGAAATTCATGGTGCCTTTAAAGGTAACATGCTAAACTTAGCTTCTAGGCAAATAAGTTGCGTTAACTCAAGACAACCTTATGAAAAGAGGTTTCCATATAATGTTCTAGGTGTTCTATATGTTAATGAGAGTTGGAGATAATAAATCATCTCTTTCTATAATGTAAAGAGACTGCTAAGTTATGACAGGTTTTCATTAATATAAGAAGCATAAGCTGGACAATGCCAAAGAGTATCAAATAAGCACTAGCTTGCTGGAATAGAGATGGAAATCAGGATACAGGGAGAGATGAAAAATTGTCCCAGCCTACCTGCATTTGGTGGACTATATTGATAAAGAGAACCAGGGATGCTTTGAAAATAAGAGTTGCACTATGCAGAAACTGAAAATGAATTGTCTAGTCCTTTTTTTGGTCTAAACATGAATAGCCTAAAGATGAAGAGGATATTTCCTACCATTTTAGATTATTTATGAGATCCTTTAGAAGGATATTCTGTAATTTTGGTTGTAAGTTTTACTTAAATGCTTTTAATGTACTCCTTTGTTTATAATACAAATTGCCTTATTCAAAAAAAAAAATCGGTGAGTTGAATGTATTACCTCTATTAGCAATGAGAGTATGGCTCTTTGATACATCCGGTGATTGAGTTTCTCGAATGGTTCCCCCAGTAAATGTAAAGACACCTCCTCCCAGTGCCATTGATTTGCAAATTCTTATCAAACACAATATGTAATTATAGTACATTCATAACAGAGCCAGTAACAAAGCCATACAGTGCCTTAAATGAGATAAGAATTATTATGTGTAAATTAATCAATTAATCAGCTAGATCTCAACCCCAAACGAGTAAGGTCAGTTTCAGGAATCATGTGTACCCATTCTGCTTTATTATTGAGTCAAGAATCAAGTAGTAAAAACATATCTAGGAGCAATACAATAGTAGAAAAGCTATATGATCAATACTTAGAATTAGTTGCCAATAAGAAATAAGCATTAATGATTTATAACAACAATTATGCATAAGTGTTATTACTTTAACGGTCGTTTGGTTGTAGGTCAGCAAGGATTTATTATTAAAACTTGCATAAGTGTTTACTGGACTTTTGGATAGAAGATCAAAAATAGATGAGTGGAGAAGAATGATTCAAAACCTTAATGTACACATGAGTTGTGAAAGTCTTGAACATGATGAAGGAATTCATGATGTCCTGGCTTTATGTTATTATGATTTAGTATATCAACTTAAGCCGAGTTTTCTGTACTTAGGCAACTTTCCAGAGGATCAAAAGATTTCATCACAAAGGTTATATCAGTTATGGGCAGCTGAAGGTATTATCTTATTAGAAGGTAACCAAGAAAAGGAGAAAACAATGATGGAGATAGGGGAATGTTATCTGCACGGGTTAGCTCAAAGGTACATGGTTCAGGTGCAACTAGTGGAAAGAACTGGAAGGATCAAATCTTGTTGATTTTATAATCTTATGATAGATACATGTTTGTCAAAAGCAAAGAAGGAAAACTTTCTCAAGACAGTTTCTCCTCAGCATTTGCATCAATTGATGTGCTGCCCTTCTTCAGCTAAAGCAACATCAACACACACAATAAGCAGACTATCTATTATCATAGACAACAATAATGTTTAGAACTATTTATCTACTGGTGATAAGTCATTTCAGTATGTTAGATCAACTCTGTTCTTTCCAAGAATGACAGGATGCGAAGGCAAAATATATCCTATACCTATATTCCTGCAAACACTAGATTTAAATGTAAATTTCTTCTTGTACTTGACTTTGCCAAGTACTATATAGAAGCTGCAAAACTTGCGAAACTTATATTTGCCCCTTCAGTATATCATAGCATATATAAGTTGGAGTTTAGTCCTTTAAGCAACTTGGAAATGCTGAAGAACTTCGATACGCTAGTTTATCCTTTTAGAGATCTCTTTAAGTTAGCAAAACTATAAAAACCAGGAGTTGTTCTCTCACTGGAGTTTGACGAGATGGAAGAGATCATCACACACCTCAAGCACATAATGGGGAGACTTAGGGAAACATCCTTCTGAAATTCTTTGAGTAGACACCTTTTTTACATCATGGGCTTTCTACCTCCACATATGGAGATTTAGTAGATATTGCTGAAGTTTTAGAATTTCAAAAAAAGATATTTATTGACCAGTAAGCCTTGCGTTCTACGTTATTGGAGATTCAGATAAATCTAGGAAATAAGTATTTTCATAGCTTCATAGAAAAAAATTCCATTCAGAGAGAATAATGTTTGTCACAATATAGATTGATAACATTGTACTTTAGTCATAACGAAATGATTTTGATTTGTTCTCCAGTTGAGATATTTTACCAAAAAGTTTTCCAAGATGACATTCCTGGTTGTTTTGTCTTGCTAAAATATGGAACAACTACTGTTGTTTCTGAAGGAATTATCTGAATTTCAGAAAATAAAAACTTAATAAAAAGGATGTTGCTAGTGCACAATAAACAGAAACTTACATAATCATATTGAATGTCAAACATTGTTTTTTAGAATCCAGAGAAAACAAAGGAAATATTCCAAAAATGAACTGAATAACACGACTTTTAAGTCCTTCCACTAAAGTTTTTCTCCTGATCTTTAATGATTTTAGTTATGTATATTTGCTTTAGTTATGATGATGGGCCTCATTATGCATATTATGTGTGTCCCTCTGTTAGTGCAGGTGATGGGGACTTCTGGAATTAATACTAGTCATCAGCCAGAGGGTGGTCATTTTAGGCCTTCAAGTATCATGGACCATGTCTCAAGGATGAACCTGCAGATGCATGTAGAGCAGGTCAAACCACTAGAAGAATACTATAGTAAACAGAGAAAGTTCGTTGATTTTCAAGTGGTTGGAGAACCTGGAGAAACATAGCAGGCCTTTTGGGGGCTTTACATCTTCAACACAAGGATGAGTTGGTTCTGCACAGCTAACTGCAAGGTGCTGATTTGATTTTCTAACGATCTTCATTCTTTTTGCAAGCATAATAGGTATAGGAAGCATTAGTGTAACAAACTATTGAGTTTTGGGCGGGAATACACATAATTTTTCTAAGAGTTGAATCTAGTTCTATATGCAGAAGAGAGAAAAACATTGAGATCATTAGACAATCTTACATTATACATTTACGTGAATGCTTATGTTGTTTGTAAAACTTTAAATCCATGGAATTGCTTCGTTTTTTAGCTCGTGTTGTGGTAGTTGGCACCCATATGATTTTTTATCTTCTCGTGTTCTGCAAAGACTGGCTGACAAAGCTGTACATTACTAAAATAATACGTATTACATTGTCCTGGAAAACAAAATTTTAAATAGTGATGATAATACAATCATCGCTAATTATTTGAATTATTAGTTACAAAAACTATGATCACAAATAAATTTATAATTTTGTGGCTTAAACTTACAATGATAGCTACAAACTCTAGTTGATCATATTTACTCTCGAACTACTTAGAATATTTTTACACAGAACACGATTAATACATTGACTTTGCACCATTTCAAAAAATTCATTCAATAAGTCCACTTCAACTTCACCTTCACACAATTAGATTGAATCTTGTTTTCTATAGCTATATTGATATACAATAGATTTTCTATAATCATAAAACAAGAATAGAAAAGGATAAATTTATATTTAGCTATAAATTTTTTTTGTCACAAATAGCTAAACTATTCAGCTACAAATTTAAAATCGCCACTATTTAACGATGGCATATTTTGTGATAAAATAATGACTTCATTGAATCACGGGTTGATTAGAGACAATAAAATTATTGTCACTAATTGCTTATGGTATTAGTGACAAAAACTGAGGTCACAATTAAATATCAAATTTTATAGCTAAAACTTACAATATTTAACTACAAACTTATTTTTTTATGTCAAACTTCTTTTGTGTCTAAAATTATAACTAATTCAAGACAAAAAATAGTCTGTCACGAATTGGATACATTTTTGCAATAAAAAAGGATGTCACTGAAAACTTAAAATTCGTCACTAGTGATACTTAATAAATGGCGCCAAAATATTTTTTGGTTTTGCTACAAAATTTTATGTTTCGTCACTAAAAGTATGTGCTTCATGTATTTAGATATGAGATATAATTTTCGCCATAAAAGGTAAACAATTAATGACGAATTTCATCTCGTAGCTGATAATTTGTAGCTATATATCAATTTTGTTGTAGTGTAATGAAATAATACAATTGAGGTTTGGGAAGGGTAAAGTGTAGGCAGACCTTATCACTACGTCGGGGCTAGAGAGGATGTTTTCGAAAGATCCTTTTGGCGCAAGTATAACAAATCTAGGTACAAAGAAAAGGAACAAATATAGCAACTAACAAGAAAATAGTGCAAAGTATACAAAAAAAGAACTATAACCAACCCCAAATAATGTAACAACTCGAACACAAGAAACTTTACAACAATATTGTTATGAAATAGAAAGAAAAGAAGAAGAAAATAAATAAAGAGAAGAGGGACACTTTTTAATTTCTCTAGAGATGGGAGATCATCAGATTGATTATACAATGAACAAAACCCCTCTATTTATAGGAAAAAAATACTCTTGATAGACATTCACTATAATGTAAATACATTTATAACACTACCCCTTGAATGTCTATATCGATAATATGCCTCGTTAAAACCTTACTAGAAAAAATCCAATGGAAAAAAAATTTAGTAAAGAAAAAAGAGTACACATCTCTAACAATACGCATATAAGCTGCCTCATTAAAAATCTTACAAGGAAAATCCGGTGGGACAAAACCTTGAAAGGGAAAAAGAGTACAGCGTGTATTTGCTCCCCCTAATTAGAACATCCTTGAATTTTTGCATCCCGATCTTGTGCACCATCTTCTTAAAAGTTGTAATTGGAGAAGACTTGGTGAATAAATCGCCATATTTTCACTTGAATGAATCTGTTGCACATTGATATCACCATTCTTTTGTAGCTTATATATGTAGAAAAGCTTTGATGAAGTGCGCTTCGTTCTATATCCTTTTACGAATCCACCATTAAGATGTGTTATGCATGATGCATTATCTCCATATAAAATTGTGGCTAGATTGTCATATTTCACACCATATTTTCCTCGAATGAGATATATCACGGACCTCAACTATACACATTCTCGATTGGCTTCATGAATAGCTATTATCTCAGCATGATTCGATGAAGTGGCTACGATAGACTGCTTTGTATATCTCCAAGATATTGCAGTACCACCACATATGAACACATAGCCTATTTGAGACCAAGCTTTATATGGTACTTCATAACCAAGGAGTTCCTGTCTTTCTTTTCTTGAGGTCGGAATGGATCCTTATTCAATTTTTGCATGTTTCTCATTTAAGCAAATACTCTATTGCTTTTAAAAACTCTCCAAGAGTTTCAATGATACTCAAATCATCAAATTATATCTTATGAGGATAATAAAAAGTTTTTCAAAAACTTTATATGTTTCAGGCATTTTGAATCCTTTAGAGATTTTCATATGGATGTTTGTCAAGTAACAATATCCAACATGTCAAGTATGACATCTTCAAGTGTATGGACTGCAAATCAAATAAGTTTTACGCTTACCAAAATGCATCTATTCAGGTCACTTGATAAATATTTCTACGTCGGCATGCTTAAATTAATGTAGAATTCAGATCCTCATAATCTTTTACAATAGTGTGTCAATATTATATTAAAAATATCGTCGATGATTTTTTATTTTGTATCGGTTCACAATGCGACATAACATCGTGAGATCTCATCACTTCATTATTTTCAGGTACCTAAACCTCTCATAAGGTTTCATGAAGTATTATGTTGTAGGCTCTTCAAGAGCACATTACCTTCTTATCATGATTATTTACTCTTTATCCTGTTTAAATTATGTCATTTGGAACTGATTGGTCTATCATGCTTCACGCATGCATAGACTTTATCCTTTAAGGACACAAAATAGGAGCACTTACAACTAAATATGAGATGTTTTCAGCATTTGACTTGAATGATCTTTTGAATAAGGATCTGGTGATAATTCCTAATATATTTCATGGAGCTTATAATCTGTCCCTTATGTTAGGAAAACTAACATACATCCTATACTTCTTTGAGGAATCCATTTGTGCATTATGGTATATTCATTAATCGTATACTGCACATTAAAATTATTAGATGAAATAATTGGTTCCCGACCTTGAACCAATTGAGAGGGAAGAAATAATCATAATTTATTGTTCTAATGCATACAAGTGATATTACAATATATCATATTTCATACCAATACATGAAGTTTTGTTCTCATTAACAATGGTTTAGATATTTATCGAAGGCATTCAATGCTAAACCATCATCATCAAGATGAATTATCTTGATTACACAATCTGAAAGTCATGCTTAACTTAATTTTATTGAGCAAGCAACTTTATGAATGTCAAACTACAGGTTGACAATAAATGTATATGTGATCATCCTATTTATGCATCATTTTAACATATCACATGATAGATGGACGGGTCCTTATTCACCTTTTATAATTTTCAAATTTGAAGGGATCCAATCCCAATATTAGTTTGTCCAACCAACTTATCATGAGAACAAACGACGTAAATAATTCTTGAATAATATTCTAGTTCTTCAATACATGCACATCTTCGAGATATCACAATCATTCATATCAATTTATGAACTTTTATTCTAGTAAATTCAAAGTTTACCATGACATGTACTTTTTCTTTAGTAAATTTCAGATTTACTACTTCAGAAGTAGATTTCAAAATTATTCAACCTCTTTCGGAGGTGAGTTGTGATACAATCATAATCAAGTGCACGTTTGCATTATTAAGTTTCTCATTCCCCAGGAATGAAATATAATCATGTCTTAAGCCTATAAAATTATAATAGCTTATAACCTCTTTCAAGATTTTGCTACTTCAGAAGCAAATCGAGGCATACATATGATGTAGAGAATTTTTTTCTCTAGTATATCTTATAATCCTATAAGCGTGTGAAAATATCATCACTTTTGATGATCATTATCATATTGTCCCTCCACGCATATATTCGTGCATTCAATCATTTGTCTTCTTTCAGACATATTATGTACTACTACCACATACACCTCAAGAATGAAGTAATTTGTCATATTTCAGACTTATCATATATTGCTACAACATTTACTTCATGGAATGGAGCATATTCAATGGGTCAAATTTCATGACTTTTCATCAAACACCCATTATTTTGCCTTAGCCATCACAATATCATCAATATGGTGTATTGAGATTCAAACTCAATATTTGATCCATATAAATGCGTCTTAGGCATGAATCGATGGGACTTGAACCCAACATATTATCATCCTTTTTGATAATATTGTTCTTGAGGAATAAATTTAAAATATAAATGATTCCAAACCAATTATTTTTTCTCAAATCCAATAATAATTATATTAGTAGTAGCAAAAGAAAGATAACATAAAGAATTATTAACCTTGAAATCCTTCAGATTTATAATCTCACCTTGTTTGGCAGAGTCTCGTACTGATAACGTGTTATGAAATAGAAAGAAAAAAAGAAAATAAATAGAGAGAAGAGGGACACTTCTTTATTTCTCTTGAGAGATAGAAGATCATCAGATTGATTATACAATGAACAAAACCCCTCTATTTATAGGGAAAAAATACTCTTGATAGACATTCATTATAATGTAAATACATTTATAACAAATATAAATATATAAAAATTGTAAACATCTTTCCTTTTTTCTTTTTTTTTTTTTTGGGGGGGGGGGGGGGAGGTACTTGTTAGGGTTTCTTTGGGATTTTGTGGGGAGAAGTTTCGTGGAAATTACGTTAGAACAGATTTGCATTCCCTACAAATTACTTGACATAGACGATCACATGTCATGCATTCTGGATCAAATTGTTTGGATTTGCAGCTAGTATGTATTTGGATTTATTTGATTAATTTATTAGATCTATGATAAAATTAGATTTCGATATCCACCAAAATATTATAAATATTGCTTAGATAAATAACGAACAAAAATTACAAAAATATAAAGAATTAAAATAAATAATTTTATTAATATTCATATCTTGGGGGTGACTGAATGGTATTTGATTAAATGCTTTACTGTAATATTCTTTAGTTTTTTCTCTTAGTCTTTGCAATTCTTGTATATTATTTTGAAGGTATTCTATATATTCTATATCTTTTGTTCTGAAATATTTAATTAAATTTTCTTTCATAAGTATTTTTGTTAATCTTATTTCATCCACATCTTGTCTCCAATATTTTAAATACTCATAGTCTATTATTTTATCCTAAAGTAGTTGTAATACTGCAAATTTCTTTGTAATAATTTATTCTGATTGTGCTATATCTGATATTAAATTCTAGGTTATTTATTTCATTAATTATCCTGACTTTTTCTTCTATGAAAAATTCTATGTTTAAATCATATTCTAAATTGTCTTTTAATTCTAGTTGTTTTGTGGTTTTATTTATCCAAATTAATCTTTCTTTCAATTGTTTTCTTCCTCTTCTAAGCTGGTTTCTATAATTAATTTCTTCGTATAGCCAACTTTGTTTTTCTCTAACTCTTTGAATATATTCTAGCATTTTTAATCTGTATAATATCCATCTAAATAATAACTATCAGAATTATTTCTACCATAGAAATCTATATTTTCTAATTCATCTTCTATCCAATTAGTACTTAGTAACTCATTTTCAAAATCAAATATTTTTTCCCATATTATTTTCTTTATGTCTTCTAATTCTAAGTCTTTTATGATATATAAAACAAGTATCTTAGTTTTATCAGATATATAACTTGTCATATTATTCATATTGTGCTTAGGTTTCTAGAATAACTTAGATAACTTGGAATTGGATTCTAGTAATTAAATGATTTATCATAGTATTTATTAGTTGTTTGTTTTAATCTTAAAAACTCTTGTATATTTTCATTAAGGAATTCTATATATTTTATATCCTTAGTTCTCATATATTTTTCTAGCTTTGTTTTCATTAGTTTTTCTATTAATTGTATATCTTTCATATCCATTTTCTAATATTCTAAATATACGTAATTTATCATGATTGATGTGTAGGTTTAGTATGTAAGTATTTGTAAGAATAAGTAGGTAGGTGAGGTATGTAATTTATTCTGGTCATAAAATAGTTATCAAATATTTTTTCCAATATGATTTTTCTTATATCTACAATTTTTATATCCTTAAGTATATACAAAACAAGTATTTTAAATTTATCTACCATTTCGTCAGATAAATAAGTATTCATTTTTCATATGATGTTTTTTTCAAAATATTTCCTTCAATCATACACATAACAAAATATGATCATTTTAGATTATTATATACTAGATTATCCTTAAATAACACATTCTTCGGTCACTATTAGCATGGTAATCTGGATACTTTTCCCTTAAACAGTGCCTCTACTCTTGCTACTCCCTTATCACGGCTTTCTTACCTCACCGGTTTCACCTTTAGGATGGCATAGTTCTTAGGAATTTTTCTCCTTTTATACTTTGCTAATAAACTTCTTAACATGCTATTTTTTGAATAATTCTACTATAAAGTAACTATCATGAACTTATTTTATCATATCATGATTGTCAAGAATTTATGAATTTAGCTATTTATAATCACAAATATAAATACCTATTCTAGTAAATTTGATAATTCTAGATTCTCCATTGTTGTTTGATGATTCATAGCTTTTCCTTGAAAATATACCTATTTTTATTAAATAATTCAAAAGTTTTGTGTAAAAGAGAGGGTTTTGCTTCAACTCATGAAGACTTTCCCTTTATCTGAGCAGATGCTCGTCTATTTATGACAAGAATGTTATTACAGATCATATATCAAGACAAAGCTACTCAAACTAATTTACCAATGGAAGAAGTTGATGTCAAAGATACCCAAACAGACTTAATATTATAAATGTTTGAACAAATGAAGTTATTACAAGTACGAGTTATCACATTAACTACTGAAGTTACAGATGTAAAAGAGCAGGTTGAGCACTATAAAAAAACAAGAAAAAGCGATTAGAAAAGATACTGTGCAGGAAGAGCACATTAAAAAACTAGACCTAGAAGGTGACGATGAAAAACACCTAAAAACTCAAATTACTAACGAAATTACAGTTACAGCTGCAAGCGCAGGTGATGTATCCAAGGGAAAGAATATAGTCACTCAAAATAAACCTGAACCACCAAAGAAAAAGAATTATAACCTCAACCAGATATTCTAAAAACCATATACACCAAATATACAAAAATCAGTCATTCATACCTCCCCAGATACACACATATTCCGAATCACTCAATCAACAAAAGCAGACTTATAACCATATCACTCGTACATATATTGATAATATTTATACTTTACAAAAATTTTCAAATACAAAACCTATCCAGAGTAAAGATTTAGCAAAACAAACCTAAAAATGAAAACACGTATACTATTTTACTTTACACCTGTCCTAATATAATTCTACAAAAACTACTTTACAAAAAGTAGAAATCAAAAAGTCTCATAGGCTATTAAGACTAGCAATGATAGGTGCCAAAAAGTCAAGAGTAATAATGACACTCTAATAATGTTATACATTTTATGTAAAAATAAGTTAAGAAAAACTAACTATTCTTCCATATGTTGCTTTCTAACTTGTCTCCTTTGTCTTTTATTTCTCTATTATTGATCCATTGTTATTTTCTCCTTGTTGTATCTGCTGCTTTTTTTATCTTCTTGCTATTGTAGCATCACATCTGAAATAAAGTTTTGTCTTCTACTATATTTGCTGCATATGTGGTCATTGTATCTTTGGCCAACCTGTTTACGGAATTGATCCATAGCTTCATCTGAAATAATTCCTTTCGTAATAGATCTGGTGACTGGTAATTCTTCTGGTTTTAGAATCGTTATGACCCGTTTTCTTATCTCTTCTCTGTCATTTTCTTTAATATTTTTACGAGTAAACTAATAATTGATTTCTGTTATAATAAATCCAAACTGGTTTTAATTTATATTATTATTTGATAACTCAGTCTATATACTGCTAAGTCCAATAACTCTCTTGTTTCGGTAGAAGTTCGGTATCTGATTTTTGGTTATAGAAATTCGGTATCTGATTTTTGGTTATCTCTTCTTGTTCGCATATTTCTCCAGGAATAATATAATCTCGTGTCATTCCTATCTTGACAACAGTAATTGTCTATTTTATTTCATCAAACAATATTTCTGCTAGTGCTGAGTAGAAACGGACATAGAATAACTGTCCCTTCGTAATCCTTTTATAATCCATAAATCTTTTGTGAATATCTGAAATTCCTGTTAACTCTTCTTCAGTAATTGTGTAAACTGTAGACAATAGTCCATAATAGTAACATGAAGCAATTAAGTTTGCACTGGTGTCGGGCAAAGCAATAAGTTTGTTATAGTTCTGACATTTTTGTCTTGATTACTTCAATCGTAAATGCAAAATTTAATATATTCAATACTAATTTCTGAATTTCCTTCGTCGTAACTGAGTTTTTCTAATAATTCATCTATATGCATTTTAAATTCTTTTAAATCGTCAAAATTATATGTTAATGATTTTTGAGTTATTATGCTATTTTTATCTGTTAATTCAATTTTTATAGTAGTTTTATGTTTTTTCCATCTTTTTAATGGATCTTCACTGCATAGTTGTCTTAAGTTTTTCTTTATTATTTCTACCATATCTATCGATAATATAGTTATTTCTTTTTTATTTATCAAAAATACAACTAGTTCTACTGTGTCTTCTGTATTTTTTATATTTTCTAACTTTTGTGTAATTTTTTCACTTCCTTTTATCCAATCAGTTTTATTTCTTATTTTATTAATAACTCATTTTTGCTCTTACTTTTTGTTTGCATGGTGTTGTAAACCACCAATCTATTTTAGTTATTATATGTGGCTATAATTTATCTAAAAATGGCATTCCTAAAAGCATATCTTTTGATTTAGTTTATAATTATAGATTTCTTTTATCGTTATTATTTTATCTCATATCTATATTTTACATTCTTAGCTTTATATGTAATTAAACTTCCTTCATTATTAAATCTTTTGACTACTATTGATGTTTTTAATTTATTTCATTTATTTTCTGGTAAACAGTTGTATCTACATAAGTTTGCTTCAGCTCTGGTATCTATCATAGTGTATAATACCTATTATAATATCCTTCTATTATTATTTTTACAAGTACATATATTTTCACGTCATGTTAAAGTTCTTTTTATGAATAATTTTTCTTTATTATATGTTATAGATAATTGTCTATGTTCAATATTGTATGGTTTTATTTGTTCTAACCATTTTATTCCTAATATTATGTCTGTTTTTTGCATTTCTTCCTTTATTTCAAATTCTATTTTTATTTTTCTAAATCCAATTATTATTATTTTTCTGTCATATCCTTAATGTTTATTAGACACCTTGGTAGATCTGGGCATATATTACTATTAGATTTTATTTCTTCATTTTTTACTAGATATCTTTCTGTATAATTTTGTTCTTGTCCTGTGTTTAAGAGTATTAAATATTCTTTTTCATTTATTGTTCCTGTTATGTAATATTGGTTTAAATTAACTGTTGAAATTGTTTCATAGCTTGTTCTTTGCTATGAGCTTGATGATTCTGATTTTCATGAGCTATTCTTTTTGTTGAACTTATTCTATCATTTATTATTTCTAAATCTTCTTCTATGTCTATATTTTTGTAGCTATAATCATTATTATCAATGGTTTTCACAAATTGTTCAAAAGAACTTTCTATTTGTATTTTATTAATTTTATTTTTCCTGTTATTTTATGTTTTGTTGTTAATACATATAGATTTTTACATCTTGCTGTAAATATTTTACTTCCTGGGGTTAGTTCTATTCCTGATATTTTTCAATATAATACTAATGATTTATCTATATCTTTATCTGTTATTGCTACTGAATAATTCGCACTTATTATAAATTTAAATTTTTGGTATATTAAATTTCCTTTTATGGTAATTGTTATACTTTTTTTATAGGTTTTATAATTCTATCATCTGCTAAATATAATTCTATTGATGTATTTATTCCTTCTCTAAAATATGCTTTTATTAATATCTTTGTTCCTCCAAGGTGTACATGTTTTATTGGGTCTTTACTTTTTATATCGTTTATTTCTTTATTAATCATTCTCTTTGTTACTAGTGGTATACTAGCTCTTTCTTTTGCATATCTACAGTCTATTAGGTTCTTTTTGGCTTACTAAGTAGTATTCTTCCTTTTTTCTACTAAATATATTTTTTATTATTGGTATTTTAAATATTTTTTCTACACTTAAGTCTAACTCTTTCCCTTTTATTTCATCAAATATATTATTATCAAATATTATTTTTTGGTTTGTTCCTTCTTCATTTAAATATTCTTCCTTTGTTATAATTTTTATATCTTCTTCAGTTATTTGATTCATTTTTATATCTTCTTCAGTTATTTGATTCATTTTTATATCTTCTTCAGTCATTTGATTCATCTAATTCACTATCTATTTCATTATCTGTTTCATTTTCCAAAATTTCATATATACTATCTTCACTTTCTAATTCATAATCTATATAATATATCTGCATATATTTTGTATTTTTTATTTTTATTTTTGATATTTGTTTCTCTTTTGGATTTTTGGGCATTTTATAATCTCTAGCTAAATGTCCTAGTTTTCCACAATTATAACAAGTACATTCTTTTATAGATTTCTTTTTTCTATATGGTCTTTTATGTTTATAATTTTTTACATAATATCTTTTTCTTGATTTCTTATACTTATATTCTGATTTCTTGTATTTCTTATATTTCTTATGTCTTTTTCTTTTCTTATAATATCTTTCTTCACATTCAAATTGAGGTGATATTTTATCTTTACAACATGCTAAATTTCTTATTAATGTTTTTTCCATTTTTATTTCTTCTCTATACTTTTCACATAGATTTCTATACCATTGTTGTAAAAATTTTATTCTTGCTCCTAGGGTATCTACTATTTTTGGTTCATCCCAACTCTTTATTATTTTTGAACTAAATGGTTCGGGTAATTTACTAAGATATAATTTTCTTATTTCTTTACTTTCTTCTATATTATATGGTCCTATATAATAATATTCTTTAAATGCGCACGTATATTCATCTATATAGCACATATTACATATTGCTAGTTTTAATATTAAATTTCTATTCGTATTTTTTTCTTTCTTTTGCTTTTCTTCTATTGTTACACTGCTAAATTCATCTCTTATATCTATTTCATATTTTTTCAATATTTCTGTTGGTAGTATTTTAGTAGTTGTTGATGTTTCTTCTGTTTTATTATCAGATCTTAATATTTTTTTACTTGCTTCGGCTAGGTTTAAAAACCACAATTTTACTGTTTCTATTAATGTCTTTTCTATATATTCTGGTGTGTTTGTTGCATCTATTTTATTATCTAATAATTGTTTTGACATATATCCTACCCATTGTTGTATTAATTTATTTGTGTCTATTACACAGTCTAAATCGAAAAAGTTATAATTAATTATTAGTTTTAGTGTCCATTTATTATATTCATCCTTTGGATTATATCTTTTAAACTTACTTTTGTAATTATATGTTGGTTTTCTTATTTCTGATGTACTAGGTATTATATTTTTATCTAGAGTATTTACTTCTGTATTTATTAGTTCTAGATTTTCTTTATTAATTATTTCTTGTTCTTCATTAATTTCTAGTTTTCCTATGTTTTCTAAAATTTCTGTATATGTTTCAGTATCATCCGAATCATAATTATCTGTTTCTTCAGCATCTATTGTATTTATTTCTAATTCACTGGTTTCTGATTCTTTATTTCAAATTTTTCTTTAAATTGATTTATCTCGTTTAATAATTTTTGTTCTTTATTTTTTTTTCTTCTTTTTCTTTCTGTCTTTTTTCATACAAATCTTTTAGAATTTGTAGTTCTTTTTCTAATTCAGCAATCCTACTATTTTTAGTTTATTCTAGTTTTCGTATTTCTTTTTGTTGTTTGTTGTTTTATTTATCTATTTTATTTTTTATGTCTATTTCTTCATTTTTCTCTTTCTATTTTTACCATGGTTGGCAACTTATCTTCTAATTTTAATTCTTCTTTTTCTAACATTAAATATAAATCTTCACCTATTTTTTTATATCTTCTTCCTAAATTAGAGAATACTATTTTTATTTTTGTTCTTCGTGATTTTCATATGTTTTTTCATCTATTATAAATTCTTCTTTGTTCATTTTATTTAAACGTATAAAGGTTATGTTAATATATATATTTTAGACTATCTATTGTTGATTCTAAGTTTGATATTTCTTCTTTTTGTGCATTTATTGAGTTTTTCCTAACTTCGACAACTATGTTATACTGTACTCTTTCTATCATTATAATTCTTTACGTTTTTCAGATATTATTTATTTTAATTCTTTATATTTTTGTAATTATTGTTCGTTATTCATTTAAGCAATATTTATAATATTTTGGTGGATATCTAAATCTAATTTTATCAGAGATCTAATAAATTAATCAAATAAATCCAAATACATACTACTTTCATAACTTTAAACAACATAGCTCTGATACCAATTGTTGAGGGTGCGGATAACTTGGGTAACAAAAATAGATCCATTAGAGGGGTGCGGATAAGTTGGGTAATTTAAATAGATCTATTATAGCTCTAGTGAATCTATTTTTATTTGTGCGTGGATGTTTCTCAACTTCTCTAAACATTTTTATTTTTAGTTTATTTATTTTAATTTTATTAATGTTCATTTCTTGGGGGTGATTGGATGGTATTTGATTAAATGTTTTACTGTAATATTCTTTAGTTTTTTCTCTTAGTCTTTGTAATTCTTGTATATTATTTTGGAGGTATTCTAAATATTCTATATCTTTTGTTCTAAAATATTCAATCAAATTCTCTTTCATAAGTATCTTTGTTGCTCTTATTTCTTCCATA
The DNA here is from genome assembly GCA_030864225.1 of Capsicum baccatum var. pendulum. Classification (NCBI taxonomy): domain Eukaryota; kingdom Viridiplantae; phylum Streptophyta; class Magnoliopsida; order Solanales; family Solanaceae; genus Capsicum; species Capsicum baccatum. The sequence goes on from CM061558.1 coordinate 170,622,814, forward strand.
TCTTGTTTCTAATATTTTAAATACTCATAGTCTATCATTTTATCCTAAAGTAGTTGTAATATTGCAAATTTCTTTGTAATAAATTATTCTAATTGTACTATATCTGATATTAAATTTTAGGTTATCTATTTCGTTAATTATCCTGTCTTTTTCGTCTATGAATAATTCTATGTCTAAATCATATTCTAAACTGTCTTTTATTTTTAGTTGTTTTATGGTTTTATCTATCTAAATTAATCTTTCTTTTAATTGTTCTCTTCCTCTTCTAAGATGGTTTCTATAATTAATTTCTTCGTATAGCCAACTTTGTTTCTCTTTAACTCTTCGAATATATTCTAGTATTCTTAATCTGTATAATATTCATCTGAGTAATAACTATCTGAATTATTTCTACCATAGAAATCTATATTTTCTAATTCATCTTCTATCCAATTAGCACTTAGTAACTTATCTTCAAAATCAAATATTTTTCCCATATTATTTTCTTTATGTCTTCTAATTCTAAGTCTTTTATGATATATAAAACAAGATTCTTAGTTTCATCAGATATATAACTTGTCATATTATTCATATTATGCTTAGGCTTCTACGAATAACTTGGATAATTCGGAATTGGATTCTAGTAATTAAATGCTTTATCATAGTATTTATTAGTTATTTGTTTTAATCCTAATAATTCTTGTACATTTTCATTAAGAAATTCTATATATTTTATATCCTTAATTCTCATATATTTTTCTAGATTAGTTTCCATTAGTTTTTCTACAAATTGTATATTTTTCATATCCATTTTCCACTATTCGTAATTTATCATGATTGATGTGTAGGTTTGGTATGTAAGTATTTGTAAGAGTAGGTAGGTAGGTGTGGTATGTAATTTATTCTAGTCATAAAATATTTATCAAATATTTTTTCCAATATGATTTTTCTTATATCTACAATTTCTATATCCTTAAGTCTATATAAAACAAGTATTTTAAATTTATCTACCATTTCATCAGATAAATAAGTATTCATTTTTCTTATGATGCTTTTTTCAAAATATTTTCCTTCAATCATACACATAACAAAATATGATCATTTTAGATTACTATATACTAGATTATCCTTAAATAGCATATTCTTCGGTCACTATTAGCATGGTAATCTGTATACTTTTTCCTTAAGCAACGCCTCTACTTTGGCTACTCCTATATCACGGCTTTCTTGTTTCACCGATTTCACCTTTAGGATGGCATAGTTCTTTAGGAATTTTTCTACTTTTCCACTTTGCTAATAAACTTCTTAACATGCTATTTTTTGAATAATTCTACTATAAAGTAACTATCATGAACTTATTTTATCATATCATGATTGTCAGGAATTTATGAATTTAGCTATTCATAATCACAAATATAAATATCTGTTCTGGTAAATCTGATAATTCTAGATTTTCCATAGCTGTTTGATGATTCATAGTTTTTCCTTGGAAATATACCTGTTTTCATTAAATAATTCAAAAGTTTTTTGTGTACAAGAAAAGGTTTTGCTTCATGTCATGAAAACTTGCCCTTTATCTGAGCGGATGGTCGTTTATTTATAACCTAAAAATGAAAATGCGTATACTATTTTACTTTACACCTGTCCGAATATAATTCTACAAAAACTACTTTACAAAAAGTAGAAATCAAAAAGTCTTAAAGGCTATTAAGACTAGTAATGATAGGTGCCAAGAAGTCAAGAGTAATAATGGCACTCTAATAATACTATACATTTTATGTTAAAATAAGTTAAGAAAAAATAACTATTCTTCCATATGTTGCTTTCTAACTTGTCTCCTTTGTCTTTTATTTCTCTATTATCAATCCGTTGTTATTTTCTTCTTGTCGTATCTGCTTCTTTGTTTTATCTTCTTGCTATTGTAGAATCACATTTGGAATAAAGTTGTGTCTTCCACTACATCTGCTGCAAATGTGGTCATCGTATGTTTGGCCAACCTGTTTAGAGAATTGATCCATAGCTTCTTCTGAAATAATTCCTTTCATAATAGATCTTGTGACTGGTAATTCTTCTGGTTTTAGGATCGTTATAACCCATTTTCTTATCTCTTCTCTGTCATTTTCTCTAATATTCTTACAAGTAGAGTAAACTAATAATCTAACTCAGTCAATATACTGCTAAGTTTAATAACTCTCTTATCTCAGTAGAAGTCTGGTATCTGATGTTTGGTTATCTCTTCTTGTTCGCATATTTCTTCAGGGATAATATAATCTCGTGTAATTCCTATCTTGACTACAGTAATTGTCTGTTTTATTTCATCAAACAATATTTCTATTGGTGCTGAGTAGAAACAGATATAGAATAACTGTCCCTTTGTAATACTTTTATAATCCATAAATCTTTTGTGAATATCTGAAATTCCTGTTAACTCCTCTCCAGTAATAATGTAAACTGTAGATAATAGTCCATAATAGTAACATAAAATAATTAAGTTTGCACTGGTGCCAGGAAAAGCAATAAGTTTATTATAGTTCTGACATTTTTGTGTAATATATCCTTGGTGTTGTTTTGCTAAATCTTTACTCTGGATAAGTTTTGTATTTAACAATTTTAGTAAAGTATAAATATTATCAATATATGTACGAGTCATATGGTTATAAGTCTGCTTTTGTTGATTGAGTGATTCGGAATATGTATGTATCTTGGGAGGTATGGATGACTCTGATTTTTGTATATTGGGTGTATATGGTTTTGAGAATATCTGGTTGAGGTTATAATTCTTTTTCTTTAGTGGTTCACGTTTATTTTAAGTAACTATATTATTTCCCTTGGATACATCAACTGCGCCTGTTGCTGTAACTGTAATTTCATTAGTAATTTGAGTTTTTAGGTGTTTCTCATCATCACCTTATAAGTCTAGTTTTTTAATGTGCTCTTTCTGCACAGTATCTTTGCTAATAGCTTTTTCTTATTTTTTATAGTGCTCAACCTGCACTTTTACATCTGTAACTTCTGTAGTCAATGTGATAACTCATTCTTGTAATAACTTTATTTGTTCAAACATTTGTAATATTAAGTCTGTTTGGGTATCTTTGACATCAGCTTCTTCCATTGGTAAATTAGTTTGAGTAGCTTTGTCTTTATGTGTAATCTGCAATAACATTCTTGTCAGTCTTGATTACTTCAATTGTAAATGTAAAATTTAATATATTCAATACTAATCTCTGAATTTCCTTTATCGTAACTGAGTTTTGTATTTTTCTTGTTAACCACGATCGAACCTGGGTATTATCTGTCCTCACAATAAATTTGTTATATACAATATATGGTTCAAATGCTAATAAACATTTATATAATGAACATAATTTTTTTCTATTTATTTCCCATTTTATTTCTGTTTCATTAAATGTACCTGAGTAGTATCTACAATGGTGTTCTAATTTTTCTTCTTCATATCTATATTTAAATGCTCCTCCATAACTATATTCACTTGCGTCTGCTTCTACTATATATGTAAACGTTTTATTTTCATCTGGGAATTGTAATTTTGGTAATTCTTTACAAAGTATTTTTATTTTCTAAACTTGTTTTTTATCTTCTTCGTTGTAATTATATTTTACATCCTTTTTTAAAATTTTCTGTAAAGGCTTTAGGCTTTCTACTAATTTTGGTACATATTCTCTTACTTGGTTTACTAATCCTAAAAATGATTGTAATTTCTTTTTTGTATCTAATTCTTCTTTTGAATTTATTATTTTTTGTACTATATGTTGTTGCATTTTTACTCCACTTTTATCTATTTGTATTCCTAAAAAGTCTATCTGTTTTTTCATAATTTCAGCTTTCTTTTCGCATAAACTTATTCCCAATTTTTCTATTATATCTGTAAATTATTCTAATAATTTTAAATGTCCCTCTTTAGTTTCCGTATATAGTAGTATATCATCTATGTATACTATACAATTAGGTAATTGTTTAAAATAACTATCCATAAAGTGTTGGTATCTACCTGGTGCATTTTTATATCCAAATGGTAATACGTTTGATTCATAAAATTCTTGTGGTACCGTAAATGTGGTTAATTCCTTAGATTCTTCATCTAACTTTAAGTGGTAAAATCCTGATTTACAGTCAAATTTACTAAAGTAGTTATATCCTTGTATTTGTATTATTTTTAATATCTTATTTGGTATTGGATAATTGTATGTCATAGTTTTTGCATTTAAATTTCTATAGTCAATAACCTTTCTACTTTTTCCTCTTTTTTGTTCACTATGTTTATTTACTATAAATGCTGGAATATTGTGTTGACTTTTACTTTTTTGTATATGTTGTTTTCTAATAATTCATCTATATGCATTTTAAATTCTTTTAAATCGTCAAATTATATGTTAATGGTTTTTGAGTTATTATGCTATTTTTATATATTAATTTAATTTTTATAGTAGTTTTAGGTTTTTTCCCATACTTTTAATGGATCTTCACTATATAATTGTCTTAATCTTTTCTTTATTATTTCTACCTTATCTATTGAAAATATAGTTATTTTTTATATTTTCTAACTTTTGTGTAATTTTTTCGCTTCCTTTATCCAATTAGTTTTCTTTCTTATTTTATTAATAACTCTTTTTGCTCTTACTTTTTGTTTACATGGTGTTGTAAACCACCAATCTGTTTTAGTTATTATATGTGGGTATAATTTATCTAAAAATAGCATTCCTAAAAGCATATCTTTTGATGTTAGTTCATAATTATAGATTTCTTCTATCGTTATTATTCTATCCCATATCGGTATTTTTATATTCTTAGCTTTATATGTAATTAAGCTACTTCATTATTAAATCCTTTCACTACCATTGGTCATTTTAGTTTATCTCATTTACTTTCTAGTAAACAGTTGTATCTACATAAGTTTGCTTCTGCTCCTGTATCTATCATAGGTGTATAATACCTATTATAATATCTTTCTACTATTATTTTTACAAGTTCATATATTTTCATGTCATGTTAAAGTTCTTTTTATGAATATTTTTTTTTAATTATATATTATAGATAATTGTGTATGTTCTATATTATATGGTTTTATTTGTTCTAACCATTTTATTCCTAATATTATGTTTGCTTTTTGCATTTCTTCCTTTATTTCAAATTCTATTTTTATTTTTCTAACTCCTATTATTATTTCTTTTTCTGTCGTATCTTTAATGTTTATTAGACTCCTTGGTATATCTAGGCATATATTACTATTAGATTTTATTTCTTCACTTTTTACTAGATATTTTGCGATATAATTCTCTTCTTGTCCTGTGTTTCAGAGTATTAAATATTCTTTTTCATTTATTATTCCTGTTATGTAATATTGGTTTAAATTAACTGTTGAAGTTGTTTCATAACTTGTTCTTTTTTATGAGCTTGATGATTCTAGTTTTTAATGAGTTATTCTTTTTGTTGTACTTATTCTATCATTTATTATTTTATAAATCTTCTTCTATGTCTATATTTTTGTAACTATAATCATTATTATCAATTGTTTTTACAAATTGTTCAAAAGGACTTTCTATTTGTATTTTATTAAATTTATTTTTTTCTGCTATTTTATGTTTTATTGTTAATACATATAGATTTTTACATCTTGCTGTAAATATTTTACTTCCTGGGGTTAGTTCTATTCCTGATATTTTCCAATATAATACTAAGGATTTATCTATATTTTTATCTGTTAATGCTACTGAATAATTTGCACTTATTATAAATTTAAATTTTTGGTATATTAAATTTTCTTTTATGACAGTTATTATACTTTTTTCTATAGGTTTTATAATTCTATCATCTGCCAAATATAACTCTATTGGTGTATCTATTCCTTCTCTAAAACATGCTTTTAGTAATATCTCTGTACCTCCAAGGTGTACATATTTTATTAGGTCTTTACTTTTTATATCGTTTATTTCTTTATTAATCATTCTCTTTGTTACTAGTGGTATACTAGCTCTTCCTTTTGCATATCTACAGTCAATTACATGTTCTTTTTGGCTTACTATGTAGTATTCTTCCTTTTTTCTACTAAATATATTTTTTATTGTTGGTATTTTAAATATTTTCTCTACACTTACGTCTAACTCTTTTCCTTTTATTTCATCAAATATATTATTATCAAATATTATTTTTTGGTCTTCCTTCTTCATTTAAATATTCTTCCTTTGTTATTATTTTTGTATCTTCTTCAGTTATTTGGTTCATTTTTATATCTTCTTCAGTCATTTGATTCATCTAATTCACTATCTATTTCATTCTCCGAAATTTCATATATACTATCTTCACTTTTTAATTCATAATCTATATATTCTATCTGCATATATTCTGTATTTTTTATTTTTATTTCTAATATTTGTTTCTTTTTTGGATTCTTTGGTAATTTACAATCTCTAGTTAAATGTCCTAGTTTTCCTCAATTATAACAAGTACATTCTTTTATAGATTTCTTTTTCTTATATGGTCTTTCATGTTTATAATTTTTTTACATAATATCTTTTTCTTGGTTTCTTATACTTATATTTTGATTTCTTGTATTTCTTATATTTCTTATGTCTTTTTCTTTTCATATAATATCTTTCTTCACATCCAAATTGAGGTGATATTTTATCTTTACAACATGCTAAATTTCTTATTAATGTTTTTTCCATTTTTATTTCTTCTCTATACTTTTCACATAGATTTCTATACCATTGTTGTAAAAATTTTATTCTTGCTCCTAGGGTATCTACTATTTTTGCTTCATCCCAGCTCTTTATTATTTTTGAACTAAATGATTCAGGTAATTTACTAAAATATAATTTTCTTATTTCTTTACTTTCTTCTATATTATATGTTCCTTCATAATAATATTCTTTAAATGCACACGTATATTCATCTATATAGCACATATTACATATTGCTAGTTTTAACATTAAATTCCTATTCGTATCTTTTTCTTTCTTTTGCTCTTCTTCTATTGTTACACTGCTCAATTCATCTCTTATAGCTATTTCATATTTTTTCAATATTTTTGTTGGTAGTATTTTAGTAGTTGTTGGTGTTCCTTCTGTTTTGTTATTAGATCTTAATACTTTTTTATTTGCATTAGCTAGGTTTAGAAAACATAATTTTATTTGTTCCTATTAATGTATTTTCTATATATTCTGGTGTGTTTATTGTATCTATTTTATAATCTAATAATTGTTTTGACAAGTATCCTACCCATAGTTGTATTATGTTATTTGTGTCTATTATACAGTTTAAATCTAAAAAGTTGTAATTAAGTATTTGTTTTGGTGTCTATTTATTATATTCATCTTTTGGATTATATCTTTTAAACTTACTTTTGTACTTATATGTTGGTTTTATTATTTCTGATGTACTAGGTATTATATTTTTATCTAAAGTATTTACTTCTGTATTTATTAGTTCTAGATTTTCTTTATTAATTACTTCTTGTTCTTCATTAATTTCTAGTTTTCCTATGTTTTCTAGAATTTCTGTATATGTTTCAGTATCTTTCGAATCATAATTATCTGTTTCTTCAGCATCTATTGTATTTATTTCTAATTCACTGGTTTCTGATTCTTTATTTTTTATTTCTAATTTTTCTTTAAATTGATTTATCTTCTTTAATAATTTATGTTCTTTATCTTTTTCTTTCTATTTTTTTCATACAAATCTTTTAGCATCTGTAGTTCTTTTTCTAATTATGCAATCCTACTATTTTTAGTTTCTTTTACTTTTTGTATTTCTTCTGTGGTTTGTTGTTTTATTTTATCTATTTCTTTTTTTTGTCTATTTCTTCGTTCTCTCTTTTTATTCTTACCATGACTGGCAACTTATCTTCTAATTTTAATTCTTCTTTTTCTAACATTAAATATAAATGTTCACCTATTTTCTTATATCTTCTTCCTAAATTAGAGAATAATATTTTTATTTTTGATCCTTCATAATTTTCATATGTTTTTTCATCTATTATAAATTCTTCTTTGTTCATTTTATTTAAACATATATAGGTTATGTTGGTATATATATTCTAGACTATCTATTGTTGATTCTAAATTTGATATTTCTTCTTTTTGTGCATTTATTGAATTTTTACTGACTCCGACAATTATGTTATACTGTAGTCTTTCTATCCTTATTTTTTATTCTTTACGTTTTACAGATATTATTTATTTTAATTCTTTATATTTTTGTGGATTCATCTAAATAATATTTATAATATTTTGGTGAATATCTATATCTAATTTTATCATAGATCTAATAAATTAATCAAATAAATCCAAATACATACTACTTCCTGTAACGACCCGAGAACCTATCCCGAGACGTCACACGGTGCTTAAGGGCACACGTGGCCCCAAGCTAACCCTTCCAACCTGTCATCACTTTTAGAACTCACAATGACAATAATCAAGCTAAAATAAGAAAGAACAATACTATCATGAACATACTGGAATATGACGAAGTACTGGCCCGTACAATCAAAATACTTAAATTTCTGTACATATTGGTACTCTAGTCTGACAAAAGCCTCTACTACATAAGACTGAGGAGCCATTGGGACAGATCCCCAACTGACTCGTACTGAACTAAAAAGAAACGACCATCTACTAACAAGGCAAAATCAGGGACATAGATCCTCGAACCATGAGGATTCACCAACTGCAGAAATATAGATGAAGGTACCTAAAGATCACTGTCGCAGCTGAGACTGAGCACCCAAACCTACATCACGAGGAAATATAGAACACAGAAGAGTATGGGAATCAGTACTTGGGAATGTACTGAGTATGTGAGGGTGTATGCAACATTTTTAAATAATATCATAAATATAAAATAAAATCATGCATGTAAACAATAATGACTCTCTTCGCTTGAATTTCCTGAAACATAATTTCCATAAATCATCAATAATAACACATGTTTCATAAATCTCATAAATCATTGGACTTAACTCAAACTCTTTGACTCATGACTTAGAGTGGCTCAGTAACTCAAGAAACTTAGGCTATTATGGATTTGGGAGTTTCTTATAACCGACATAAACCATGGGAGCTGCATGGAGTCCAACGTTTTGCCCTCCTAAGGAGAGAACCCCACATTGGCGGGAGCGTTGTACTTTTTCCAGGGAGTACAACCTCAACTTCGTGATGCCAAGCTCATACTTGACCTCTAGCCCACAATTATCAATATCAATCCTACGGTGGCATGTAGTTCGGGAAAATACCATATTTCCTGCTCGGTGCTAAATACTCCTCCCAAACTCGGCTCAAAACGCGTTAGGAAATCCGCCTTAATTAATATCAACTCATGGGTCTATCATAAATACCAAAACATAAATATATCTCATCTGTAAATCATATACAACTGTGGATTCCTAACTCGACTCAAAATCAAAACAATTTTTCTCAACACCAAGTACGCTTGCTTATCAAATCATTTCAAATATCAAAAGCTTCAAGAAAACATCATAGGACTCATTCTTGACTCTCAAGCTCAATATCAATATATATTCAATAATCAAACTTCTCATGGAAAAGCATAAATCATGACACTTATCTTAAATCACTTAGAAATCATCATCTCATAATAACAATATACAACTCATGGCATAAATTCTTAATTTAAGAAATAGGACAATGAAGTAGTCATATATATCAATCTTGAATAGCTCAATTCTCATAAATCATTGATAAAGTAATTTGGGTGTAAACCCACTTTGCAAAATTGTGAAATTCAATAGTAGAAATGAAATCTTTGGGCACAAGAACGAAAGAAGTGTCCTTGTTCAAACCCCACATACCTTGGATTATGATTTTTAAGATGAACAAACTTGATTGGAAACTCTTCTTTACACTTTTGAGCTAAGTTTCTTGATGCCTTTGACTTGGAGAACTTAATTCTTGAACAACTTAGTGAAATCTTTGGAAAATTCTTGAATTTCTTGGAGAAGATTTGATTTAGGATTTTGGAAGAAACCCTAGTTTCTAGAGGGTTATGAAGAGAAAGGATAAAAAAATAAACTTCTCTTCTATACTTGGATATATATATATATATATAAAAGATCAAAATGGGCAGAAATGACCAAAATGCCCCCAAAAAAGAGTTAAAAAAATTATCAATCAGGTCTGTGACGGTCGAACTGATGGTTCATTAGAGGAACTGACGGTTCACCAGATCGTCCGTCACTCGAGTGCCAAAACTAGGACATTCTGCCTTGACGTGACGGTCGAAGTGACGATCCATCAGGAAATGATGGTCCACCAGATCGTTCGTCACTCGAGGGTCAGAAACGGGATATTCTACCTTGACTTGACGGTCCCCTTGACGGTCCATCAAATTTTTGGTGGCCCACCATTTGGTCGTCGCACTATGGCCATAAAAAGGGGTTACTGCCTTGGATTTACGAGAAAATTGACGGTCCACCAAGGAATTTGTGGTCCTTCAGGTCTACCGTTAGGCCTGGGCGATTTCGACATCGCTTAGTAAAACGGTCATAACTTTCTCGTCCGATGTCGGATTTCGATAAAATTGGTATCTATGGAAAGCTTATTTAATGATCTACATAAAGAAAAATAGAAATTATAGAAATGTAATATAATATAAACATCAATCACTTTGTAAGCCATCCCTATCCACTCAAAAGACAGATTTTTAGTCTTAAGCAACGATCGGGGTATTACACTTCCGTAACTTTAAACAACATAGGCTCTGATACCAATTGTTGGGGGTGCGGATAACTTGGGTAACTTAAATAGATCTATTATAGCTCTAATGGATCTATTTTTATTTGTGCGTGGATATTTCTTAACTTCTCTAAACATTTTTATTTTTAGTTTATTTATTTTAATTTTATTAATGTTCATATCTTGAAGGGTGATTGGATAGTATTTGATTAAATGTTTTACTATAATATTCTTTAATTTTTTCTCTTAGTTTTTGTAATTCTTGTATATTATTTTGAAGGTATTCCAAATATTTATATCCTTTGTTCTGAAATATTCAATTAAATTCTCTTTCATAAGTATTTTTGTTAATCTTATTTCTTCCATGTCTTGTCTCTAATATTTTAACTACTCATAGTCTATCATTTTATCCTAAAGTAGTTGTAATACTACAAATTTCTTTGTAATAATTTATTCTAATTGTACTATATTTGATATTAAATTCTAGGTTATCTATTTCGTTAATTATCCTGTCTTTTTCGTCTATGAATAATTCTATGTCTAAATCATATTCTAAACTGTCTTTTATTTTTAGTTGTTTTATGGTTTTATCTATCTAAATTAATCTTTCTTTTAATTGTTCTCTTCCTCTTCTAAGCTAGTTTCTACAATTAATTTCTTCGTATAGCCAACTTTGTTTTTCTCTAACTCTTTGAATATATTCTAGTTTTTTTAATCTGTATAATATCCATCTGAATAATAATTATCTAAATTATTTCTACCATAGAAATCTATATTTTCTAATTCATCTTCTATCCAATTAGCACTTAGTAACTTATCTTCAAAATCAAATATTTTTTCCCATATTATTTTCTTTATGTCTTCTAATTTTAAGTCTTTTATGATATATAAAACAAGATTCTTAGTTTCATCAGATATATAACTTGTCATATTATTCATATTATGCTTAGGTTTCTACGAATAACTTGGATAACTTGGAATTGGATTCTAGTGATTAATTGCTTTATCATAGTATTTATTAGTTGTTTGTTTTAATCTTAATAATTCTTGCATTTTTCATTAAGGAATTCTATATATTTTATATCTTTAGTTCTCATATATTTTTCTAGATTTGTTTTCATTAGTTTTTCTATTAATTGTATATTTTTCATATTTCCCATATTCATAATTTATCATGGTTAATGTGTAGGTTTGGTATGTAAGTATTTGTAAGAGTAGGTAGGTAGGTGTGGTATGTAATTTATTCTAGTCATAAAATATTTATCAAATATTTTTTCCAATATGATTTTTCTTATATCTACAATTTCTATATCCTTAAGTATATATAAAACAAGTATTTTAAATTTATCTACCATTTCACCAAGTAAATAAGTATTCATTTTTCATATGATGTTTTTCAAAATATTCCCTTCAATCATATACACAACAAAATATGATCATTTTAGATTACTATTTACTAGATTATTCTTAAATAACATGTTCTTTGGTCACTATTAGCATGGTAATCTGGATACTTTTCCCTTAAACAGCGCATCTACACTGGCTACTCCCTTATCACGGCTTTCTTGCTCACCGGTTTCACCTTTAGGATGGCATAGTTCTTTAGAGATTTTTTCCATTTTCCACTTTGCTAATAAACTTCTTAACATGCTATTCTTCGAATAATTCTACTATAAAGTAACCAACATGAACTTATTTTATCATATCATAATTGTCAAGAATTTATGAATTTATCTATTCATAATCACAAATATAAATATTTGTTCTGGTAAATCTAATAATTCTAGGTTTTCAATAGCTGTTTGATGATTCATAGCTTTTCCTTAGAAATATATCAATTTTTATTAAATAATTCAAAAGTTTTGTGTACAAGAGAAAGTTTTGCTTCAACTCATAAAGACTTGCCCTTTATCTGCCTTTGGTTCCTCTATTTATAAAGGGAAAACGAATATTTTACACTGTTCCTATTTTACACGTATCCCTAGCTTTTTACAAAAAGTCTTCAAAAAATTATGATATCTACCTAATAATTATTGTACAAAAAAGTCAAAAAGCCTATACCTAAAAAGTTAAAGCTATTTATGGCTTTCACTAAAAAGTCTTCCTAATAATAATGATAATACAACTTATTTATGTAACAAGATTTAAAAGGCTATACAATAATTCACGTGTCGTTTTCTAGCTCTTATTATCTTTTTCCATTATTGCCCCACTGTTATCTTCTTTTCATCCTCTCCTTGTCGTATCTTCTACTTTCTTATCTTCTTGCTATTGTAGCATCACATCTGGAATAAAGTTGTGTCTTCCACTACATCTATTGCATATGTGGACATCGTATTTTTGGCCAACTTGTTTACAGAATTGATCCATAGCTTCTTCTGAAATAACTCCTTTCGTAATAGATCTTGTGACAGGTAACTCTTCTGGTTTTAGGATCGTCATGACCCATTTTCTTATCTCTTCTCTGTCATTTTCTCTAATATTTTTACAAGTAGGGTAAACCAATAATTGATTTCTGTTATAGTAAATCCAAACCGGGTTTTGATTTATATAATTATTTGCTAACTCAGTCAATATACTGCTAAGTCCAATAACTCTCTTGTTTCGGTAGAAGTCCAGTATCTGATTTTTGGTTATCGCTTTTTGTTCGCATATTTATCCAGGGATAATATAATCTCGTGTCATTCCTATCTTGACTACAGTAATTGTTTGTTTTATTTCATCAAACAATATTTCTGCTGGTGCTGAGTAGAAACAAACATAGAATAACTATTCCTTCGTAATCCTTTTATAATCCATAAATCTTTTGTGAATATCTGGAATTCCTGTTAACTCTTATCCAGTAATTGTGTAAACTGTAGAAAATAGTCCATAATAGTAACATGAAGTAATTAAGTTTGCACTGGTGCCAGGCAAAGCAATAATTTTGTTATAGTTCTGACATTTTTGTGTAATATATCCTTGGTATTGTATGCTAAATCTTCACTCTGGATAGGTTTTGTATTTAACAATTTTTGTAAAGTATAAATATTATCAATATATGTACGAGTGATAGGGTTATAAGTCTGCTTTTGTTGATTGAGTGATTCGGAATATGTATGTATCTGGGGAGGTATGGATGACTCTGATTTTTGTATATTTGGTGTATATGGTTTTGAGAATATTTGGTTGAGGTTATAATTCTTTTTCTCTGGTGGTTCAGGTTTATTTTGAGTGACTATATTCTTTCCCTTGGATACATCACCTGCGCTTGCAGCTGTAACTGTAATTTCGTTAGTAATTTGAGTTTTTAGGTGTTTCTCATCGTCACCTTTTACGTCTAGTTTTTTAATGTGCTCTTCTTGCACAGTATCTTTGCTAATAGCTTTTTCTTATTTTTTTATAATGCTCAACCTGCACTTTTACATTTGTAACTTCAGTAGTTAATGTGATAACTCGTTCTTGTAATAACTTCATTCGTTCAAACATTTGTAATATTAAGTCTGTTTGGGTATCTTTGACATCAGCTTCTTCCATTGTTAATCAGTTTGAGTAGCTTTGTCTTGATATGTAATCTGTAATAACATTCTTGTCAATCTTGATTACTTCAATTGTAAATGAAAAATTTAATATATTCAGTACTATTCTCTGAATTTCCTTCATCGTAACTGAGTTTTGTATTTTTCTTGTTAACCACTATCGAACCTGGGTATTATCTATCCTCATAATAAATTTGTTATATCCAATATATGGTTCAAATGCTAATAAACATTTATATAATGAACATAATTCTTTTCTATTTATTTCCTATTTTATTTCTGTTTTATTAAATGTACCTGAGTAGTATCTACAATGGTGTTCTAATTTTTCTTCTTCATATCTATATTTAAGTATTCTTCCATAACTATATTCACTTGCGTCTGTTTCTACTATATATGTAAATTTTTTATTTTCATCTGGGATTGTAATTTTGGTAATTCTTTACAAAGTATTTTTATTTTCTGAACTTGTTTTTTTATCTTCTTCGTTGCAATTATATTCTACATCCTTTTATAATTTTTTTCTATAAAGGCTTTAGGTTTTCTGCTAATTTTGGTACATATTCTCTTACTTGGTTTACTAATCCTAAAATAATTCTTCTTTTGAATTTATTATTTTTTGTACTATATGTTGTTGCATTTTTACTCCACTTTTATCTATTTGTATTCCTAAAAACTCTATCTGATTTTTCATAATTTCGGCTTTCTTTTCGCTTAAACTTATTCCCAATTTTTCTATTATATCTGTAAATTGTTCTTATAATTTTAAATGTTACTCTTTAGTTTTTGTATATAGTAGTATATAATCTATGTATACCATACAATTAGATAATTGTTTAAAATAAATATCCATAAAGTGTTGGTATCTACCTGATGCATTTTTATATCCAAATGGTAATACGTTTGATTCATAAAATCCTTGTGGTACCGTAAATGCGGTTAATTCCTTAGATTCTTCATCTAACTTTAAGTGGTAAAATCCTGATTTACAGTTAAATTTACTAAAGTAGTTATATCCTTGTATTTGTCTTACTTTTAATATCTTATGTGGTATTGGATAATTGTATGCCATAGTTTTTGCATTTAAATTTCTATAGTCAATAACCATTCTACTTTTTTCTCTTTATTGTTCAATATGTTTATTTACTATAAATGCTGGACTATTGTGTTTAATATTATTTTTTTGTATATATTATTTTTCTAATAATTCATCTATACGCATTTTAAATTCTTTTAAATCGTCAAAACTATATGTTAATGTTTTTCGAGTTATTATGCTATTTTTATCTATTAATTCAATTTTTATAGTAGTTTTATGTTTTTCTCATCCTTTTAATGGATCTTCACTATATAATTGTCTTAATCTTTTCTTTATTATTTCTACCTTATCTATTGAAAATATAGTTTTTTTTTATTTATTGAAAATACAATTAGTTCTACTGTGTCTTCTATATTTTTTTAAAATTTCTAACTTTGTGTAATTTTTTCGCTTCCTTTTATCCAATCAGTTTTCTTTCTTATTTTATTAATAACTCTTTTTGCTCTTACTTTTTGTTTACATGGTGTTGTAAACCACCAATCTGTTTTAGTTTTTATATATGGGTATAATTTATCTAAAAATGACATTCTAAAAGCACATCTTTTGATGTTAGTTCATAATTATGAATTTTTTCTATCGTTATTATTTTATCCCATATTTGTATTTTACATTCTTAGCTTTATATGTAATTAAACTTCCTTCATTACTAAATCCTTTGACTACCATTGGTGTTTTAAATTTATCTCATTTATTTTCTGGTAAACAGTTGTATCTACATAAGTTTGCTTCTGCTCCTGTATCTATCATAGGTGTATAATACCTATTATAATATCCTTCTACTATTATTTTTACAAGTACATATATTTTTATGTCATGTCAGAATTCTTTTTATGAATAAGTTCTCTTTATTATAAGTTATAGATAATTGTGTATGTTCTATATTGTATGGTTTTACTTGTTCAAACTATTTTATTCCTAATATTATATCTGTTTTTTGTATTTCTTCTTTTATTTCAAATTCTATTTTTATTTTTCTAACTCCTATTATTATTTCTTTTTCTACCATATCTTTAATGTTTATTAGTCTCCTTGGTAAATCTGGGCATATATTACTATTAGATTTTATTCCTTCACTTTTTACTAGATATTTTGCGATATAATTCTCTTCTTGTCCTATGTTTCAGAGTATTAAATATTCTTTTTCATTTATTGTTCCTGTTATATAATATTGGTTTCAATTAACTGTTGAAGTTGTTTCATAACTTGTTCTTTTTTATGAGCTTGATGATTCTAGTTTTTCATGAGTTATTCTTTTTCTTGTACTTATTCTATCATTTATTATTTCTAAATCTTCTTCTATGTCTATATTTTTGTAACTATAATCATTATTATCAATTGTTTTTACGAATTGTTCAAAAGGACTTTCTATTTGTATTTTATTAATTTTATTTTTTCCTGTTATTTTATGTTTTGTTGTTAATACATATAGATTTTTACATCTTGCTGTAAATATTTTACTTCCTGGGGTTAGTTCTATTCCTGATATTTTGTAAATATAATACTAATGATTTATCTATATTTTTATCTGTTATTGCTACTGAATAATTCACACTTATTATAAATTTAAATTTTTAGTATATTAAATTTCCTTTTATGGCAATTATTATACTTTTTTCTATAGGTTTTATAATTCTATCATCTGTTAAATATAACTCTATTGGTGTATCTATTTCTTCTCTAAAACATGCTTTTATTAATATCTTTGTTCCTTCAAGGTGTACATATTTTATTGGGTCTTTTTTTTTATATCGTTTATTTCTTTATTAATCATTTTCTTTGTTACTAGTGGTATACTAGCTCTTTCTTTTGCATATCTACTGTCTATTATATGTTCTTTTTGGCTTACTACGTAGTATTCTTCCTTTTTTCTCTAAATTTATTTTTTACTGTTGGTATTTTAAATATTTTTTCTACACTTAAGTCTAACTCTTTTCCTTTTATTTCATCAAATATATTATTATCAAATATTAGTTTTTGGTCTGTTCCTTCTTCATTTAAATATTCTTCCTTTGTTATTATTTTTATATCTTCTTCAGTTATTTGGTTCATTTTTATATCTTCTTCAATCATTTGATTTATTTAATTCACTATCTATTTCATTATCTGTTTCATTTTTCAAAATTTCATATATACTATCTTCACTTTCTAATTCATAATCTATATAATCTATTTGCATATATTCTGTATTTTCTATTTTTTTTTCTGATATTTATTTCTTTTTTGAGTTTTTTGGTAATTTACAATCTCTAGCTAAATGTCCTAGTTTTTCACAATTATAACAAGTTCATTCTTTTATAGATTTCTTTTTTCTATATGGTCTTTTATGTTTATAATTTTTTACATAATATCTTTTTCTTGGTTTCTTATACTTATATTTTGATTTCTTGTATTTCTTATATTTCTTATGTCTTTTTCTTTTCTTATAATATCTTTCTTCACATCCAAATTAAGGTGATATTTTATCTTTACAACATGCTAAATTTCTTATTAATGTTTTTTCCATTTTTATTTCTTCTCTATATTTTTCACATAGATTTCTATACCATTGTTGTAAAAATTTTATTCTCGCTCCTAGGATATCTACTATCTTTGGTTCATCCCAACTCTTTATTATTTTTGAACTAAATGGTTCAGGTAATTTACTAAAATATAATTTTTTTATTTCTTTACTTTCTTCTACATTATATGTTCTTTTATAATAATATTCTTTAAATGCGCACGTATATTCATTTATATAACACAGATTACATATTGTTAGTTTTAACATTAAATTCCTATTCGTATCTTTTTCTTTATTTTGCTCTTCTTCTTTTGGTACACTGCTAAATTCATCTCTTATAGCTATTTCATATTTTTTCAATATTTCTGTTGGTAGGATTTTAGTAGTTGTTTATGTTCCTTCTGTTTTGTTATCAGATCTTAATACTTTTTTACTTGTTTCGGCTAGGTTTAAAAACCATAATTTTACTGTTCCTATTAATGTCTTTTCTATATATTCTGGTGTGTTTGTTGTATCTATTTTATTATCTAATAATTGTTTTGACATGTATCCTACCCATAGTTATATTGTTTTATTTGTGTCTATTACATAGTCTAAATCTAAAAAGTTGTAATTAAGTATTTGTTTTGGTGTCCATTTAATGTATTCATCCTTTGGATTATATATTTTAAACTTACTTTTGTAATTCTATGTTGTTTTTCATAATTCTAATGTACTAGGTATTATATTTTTATCTAGAGTATTTACTTATGTATTTATTAGTTCTAGATTTTCTTTGTTAATTACTTCTTGTTCTTCATCAATTTCTAGTTTTTCTATGTTTTCTAGAATTTCTGTATATGTTTCACTATCTTCCGAGTCATAATTATCTGTTTCTTCAGCATCTATTGTATTTATTTCTAATTCATTGGTTTCTGATTCTTTATTTTCTCCTTCTAATTTTTCTAAATTGATTTATCTCAATTAATAATTTTTGTTCTTTATCTTTTTCTTCTTTTTCTTTCTGTCTTTTTTCATATAAATCTTTTAACATTTGTAGTTCTTTTTCTAATTCAGCAAGTCTATTATTTTTAGTTTCTTCTATTTTTCATATTTCTTCTGTGGTTTGTTGTTTTATTTTATCTATTTCCTTTTTTCTGTCTATTTCTTCGTTTTCTCTTTCTATTCTTACCATGGCTACCAACTTATCTTCTAATTTTAATTCTTCTTTTTCTATCATTAAATATAAATGTTCACCTATTTTCTTATATTTTCTTTCTAAATTAGAGAATACTATTTTTATTTTTGATCTTTCGTGATTTTCATATGTTTTTTCGTCTATTATAAATTCTTCTTTGTTAATTTTATTTAAACATATATAAGTTATGTTGATATATATATTCTAGACTATCTATTGTTGATTCTAAATTTGATATTTCTTCTTTTTGTGCATTTATTGAGTTTTTCCTAACTCCGACAACTATGTTATACTGTAGTCTTTATATCCTTATTTTTAATTCTTTACGTTTTTCAGATATTATTTATTTTAATTCTGTATATTTTTATTCGTTATTCATCTAAGCAATATTTATAATTTTTGGTGGATATCCAAATCTAATTTTATCATAGATCTAATAAATTAATCAAATAAATCTAAATACATACTATTTCTGTAACTTTAAACAACATAGGCACTGATACCAATTATTGGGGGTGTGGATAACTTGGGTAACGAAAATAGATCCATTAGCAACGCCAAACGTCATCAAGGCAGAACAGATCGTTAGCCCTTTGAATTTGTCTCTAAATTTTATTTAGACATCAAAATTATGATTTGTTTCTGTTAACCTTAATTGAAAACAAGTTTGAGGTTTTACCCCTTAAGACTAACCTTTTTATATAATGTATGCTTGAAACACTCGTAGAATTTTTTTTCAAAATTTGAGCTGAAAAGATCTAATAAGGAAACTCTATATAATGTGTTCAACAGTTTAGATACATGTTATAATTCAATATCTAAGTAAAATTTAGTTGCAAATTCAAAGATTATCGGTGTACTCATCCAAGAAACAAGTACTCACATATGAGTGATCTTTATAATTAGTATATTTGTCTTGAGGCTTGGAGAAATAAATCATCTTTTGTCATATTATCAATCAGTAAAAAGTTACTCTCCAAGTATCGTATTCAAATATAATATTAAGGAATAATATACCTATAGTGTTTTCATGAAAATATATATATCTAGCCTATCTTCTTTCTTTACAAAATATATACTTCCTCCGTTTAAAAAAGAATAATCTACTTTCTTTTTTAGTCTACTTAAAAAAGAATGATCCCTTTCCTTTTTTGGCAACATTTTAATTTCAACTTTCCACGTGGCATGTTTAGGACCACAAGATTAAAATATATTTTGGTATATTTGACACAATTTTAATTTAAAGCCACAAGATTCAAAATTCTTCTTTATTTTTTTAAACTTTGTGTCAAGTAAAAATAAATCATTCTTTTTAAAACGGAGGGAGTACACACTATGCTATCTCATCTTTTATAATTCCACAAATGAGATTTGAGAGGATAAAGTATACGTAGTTTTACCTTTACGTTAGAAGTGAGGTGAGGTAGAGTAACTATTTTCAATAAATCTCTGGTTCAAAATAAAAATAATCTCAACAAACATAATAAAAATAATAAATAATATATAAAAAATAACAAATAATAGTGGAATAGTACTATAACAAAATAATAATACAGTTGAGTAGGACTATACAAAACAATAAATAGTACTAAAATAAAATAAAGAATAAAAAACTACAAAAATAGTCATCGACTACTAATAAAAGCTGGAGTACACTACCATACACTCTTATCTACTGTTTATCGAAATGATTGTGGAGCAACTGTCTTTACAGTCGTAGCCAATAAAGGAAACTTCCTAGAACCAAAGCTTAGGTAGGGACCATAAGAAGTCGTGCAGATTAGGAATGTTATTTTAAATTAATATAAGCTAATAATAAAATAAATTCATAATATCAAACCGTTTGTATTAACTTAAAAATTTAACTATGATAACGTGTTAGCTACTAAGTACTTTTATCACTTTTTTAATTGGGATTTGGCTTTTATAAATTAATGTATATGCAAAAGAATTTGGAAAATTTTCAAAATATACAACTTTTGAAAATATTTATGTCATGTAATCCAATACACAATTTTACACAATATTATATATGAGAAAAACCATTTATAAAATGTGTTTATACACGAATATAAGTTAGATTTGACTTTATACTATGTTATGTAAATATGTTCAAAAATAGACATAAAACCTAATTTTTCGAAAGAATTTTACCACTGTAATGCTAAACCTAAAGATTTACAAGTTAATTATTTATAAAATGTAGTGGGATAAGCACTAAATCATAAAACGAGGCAAAATAAATTACTACAAGTCTATAACATGTTAAAAATGTACTCACATATACTTCCTCCCTCCGTTCCATTTTACTTGGCATTTTTTGATTTGATACGCTCATTAAGAAAATATTAATTAAAAGTATATTTTACAAAATTAACCCTATTAGTGATGTCTTAAAATTTTAAATCTAACTATTACTATTTTCTTTAGTTATTTAATACTGAGGTTAATATGATAAAAAATTAATAAAATACTTTTGATTTGCAAAAGTTGACAACTTATTTGGAACAAACATATTATTGAAAAAAGTCTTTCGCCAATGCGTATACAAATTACACTTTCTCCATTAATGCATATTTTAGCATTTACCTCAAAAGTTTACGCTATAAATTATTTGAGTATGTAAATATATTTTTACAATATATGCTAGTGTATGTTGTTATTAGCTATAATACGATCTCTAGTTCCGCAAACAAATATATTATCAACTACTTAGTTATTTTAGAAGATAATGTAAATATACAACATTAAAATGTATTTGCTGGTTTTTGGCCAAAGTTTGACCATATCAATTATAGCCAAGTTTTTATTACCATATTAGCATAATTCTATTAAATTGCTAAAATATTCTAGGTGTAAGAGATTAAAGAAAAACAAAAGAAACTAATTTATATTCCTTAAACCACGCATAATAAATGAGTCTTTCCATTATCTTATACGATAAAAAGTCTAAAATGTCATTCAACTATGTGAAATACTGTAAAAATATCCTCAGTCTATCTATAGGCCTAAAATGTCCTTCCTGTCTATTTATTGAGCCTAAAATGCCATTTCTGTCTATTTGTTGGGATTAAAATGCCCTTTCTGTCTACCTATTGAAACTATCTTGCACTTTTATTTAAAAAAAAATTATATAATACCGCAACTTATATTTATTAAATTACATAAAATTCCTATCATTTTTATTAATATTAACCAACTAAATAGTGCACAAATTAATTTTTCGTCATTCTAGATTGATCTGATAAATAAAAAGAAAATAATATAATTAACCATTTTTAAAAAAATTATTACATATACATAGCCGTATACAATAGAATTAGTCATTCCTATGTGGCATGTCTTAGACGCCTCCAAAACTATTTATCTTTTTTGTGATTTTTTGGATCATTTTTTAATTTTAAAAGATTAGATATTCACTTTAACGTTATACACAACATTAAAAATAGTCATATTAAATGATGGTTTCATCATCAATACGTGCATAAATATAACAATAAAATTTTAAAGTTAAAAAGTTGAAAAACTTAAAGATTTAACTACATTTTATAATTTAACATACCACATTCATCTTACAATTGTACAAATACGTTGAAGAATCATCCATACTAAATAACAATAGTAACTCAATAAAGAAAGTCAAAAGTTTACTGATAAATGCTAAATAATGGCTACAAATGACAATTATTATTAATGTATTCTATCATTTTATGTTATAAACGAATATATTCTATATAAAAAAAAATTGTCTAAAAATTTATCTTGAAATGTTTAACTTCACAGTGTGTGTCTTTAATTGTAAGCAGTTTATATTAGAAACGTTTTGCAGTTATAATTTCTTTGCTAATGTCCTGTGCATTCTCTTCATCTTCTAATTAAAGCAATCATTTATACTTCATTATTCATCAACATTTATCCTTTTGTTTCTTATTAACTCCCCCACCTGTTCTTTGTGCTTTTAAAATGATCATACAATATAATTTTTCACTTATAAATAGAATTAATCTAATATCATTCATTCTTGTAATCAAATCCCTTGTGCTTCATGAATCAAATACCTACGGGATTAAGTTGGTCAAGACTCGAGAGAAAAGGTATTAGAATCTATGGTGTTCTTTATATTATTATTTACAGTATCAAATTCAAGCTTATGAAGAAGGCTTTTGGAGGTTGATCGTTTGTTAGAGAGATTATCGAATAAGAACTTAAAAAATTGTACACTAATTCTATATTTCTATTTTCATCTATTATTTTTATGATTAATGAGATATTTTATGATTGAATGAAGCGCGATCAAGTTATCTAGTTTGTATATAAATAACAAATGTGAAATAAAAATGCTATTATAGATAGATACAGGAGCAGAAGCTAATTTATGTAGATATAATTGCTTACCAGAAAGTAAATGGGATAAATTAAAAATACCAATAATAGTTAAAGGATTTAATAATGAAGGAAGCTTAATTACTTACAAAGCTAGGAATGTAAAAGCACAAATATGGGATAAGATATTGACAATAGAAGAAATTTATAATTATGAACTAACATCAAAAGATATACTTTTAGGAATGCCATTTTTAGATAAATTATACCCACATATAATAACTAGAAACGATTGGTGGTTCACAACACCATGTAAACAAAAAGTAAGAGCAAAAAGAGTTAATAATAAAATAAGAAAGAAAACTGATTGGATAAAAGGAAGTGAAAAAATTACACAAAAGTTAGAAAATATAAAAAACGCTGAAGATACAATAGAATTAGTAGTATTCTCGATAAATAAGACAGAAATAACTATATTTTCAATAAATAAGATAGAAATAGTTAAGAAAAAACTAGAACAATTATATAGCGAAGATCCATTAAAAGGATGGGAAAAACATAAAACTGCCATAAAAATTGAATTAATAGATAAAAACAGTATAATAACCCAAAAACCATTAACATATAATTTTGATGATTTAAAAGAATTTAAAATGCATATAGATGAATTATTAGAAAAACAATATATACAAAAAAGTAATAGTAAACATAATAGTCCAGCATTTATAGTAAATAAACATAGTGAACAAAAAAGAGGAAAAAGTAGAATGGTTATTGATTATAGAAATTTAAATGCAAAAACTATAACATATAATTACCCAATACCAAATAAGATATTAAAAATAAGACAAATCCAAGGATATAATTATTTTAGTAAATTCGATTGTAAATCAGGATTTTACCATCTAAAGTTAGAAGAAGAATCTAAAGAATTAACCGCATTTACGGTACCACAAGGATTTTACGAATGGAATGTGTTACCCTTTGGATATAAAAATGCACCAGGTAGATATCAACATTTTATGGATAATTATTTTAAACAATTACCTAATTGCATAGTATACATAGATGATATATTATTATATACAAAAACTAAGGAAGAACATATAAAATTATTAGAACAATTTACAGATATAATAGAAAATTCAGGAATAAGTCTAAGGGAAAAGAAAGCCGAAATTATGAAAAACCAGATAGAATTTTTAGAATTTTTAGGAATAAAAAGTGGAGTAAAAATGCAACAACATATAGTACAAAAAATAATAAATTCGAAAGAAGAACTAGATACAAAAAAGAAATTACAATCATTTTTAGGATTAGTAAACCAAGTAAGAGAATATATTCCAAAATTAGCAGAAAACCTAAAACCCCTACAGAAAAAATTAAAAAAGGATATAGAATATAATTATAATAAAGAAGATAAAAAACAAGTTCAAAAAATAAAATTACTTTGCAAGGATTTACCAAAATTACAATTTCCGGATGAAAATAAAAAATTTACATATATAGTAGAAGCAGATGCCAGTGAATATAGTTACGACGGAGTACTTAAATATAGATATGAAGCAGAAAAAATAGAACACCATTGTAGATATTACTCAGGTACGTTTAACGAGACAGAAATAAAATGGGAAATAAATAGGAAAGAATTATGTTCATTATATAAATGTTTGTTAGCATTTGAGCCATATATTGTATATAACAAATTTATTGTGCGGACAGATAATACACAGGTACGCTGGTGGCTAACAAAGAAAATACAAAATTCAGTTACAACAAAAGAGATTCGGAGACTAGTTTTAAATATATTGAATTTTACATTTATAATAGAAGTAATCAGTACTAACAAAAATGTTATTGCAGATTACATATCAAGACAAAGCTACGCAAACTGAAATGATAGAAGAAAATATACATGAAAAAATACTCAACGCCCTGACTATGCTTTCATTGAAAGTAGACAGTATGGGTACTGAGATAGAAAAGCTAAAGCTAAAGACTAGTGAAGATAATCTGAAGTCTATAGCTATGAATCAGCTAACTCAGCAATGTGCAGAGCTATGTCGATCGGAAGACAATAAAATTCCAGAGCTAGAAGGAGATGTTGGGACACTCCATAAAACCCATAACGCTTATCAATCTACTTCTGCAGGTACAAGCAAAGGAGTTAGAAAAAATATGAATTTAAATAAGCTATTTGACAAGCCATATACACCAAATATACCAAAAGACCCTATGTTTACACCCCCACAAGTTACCACATATCGAGAAAGCCTAAATCAAGACAAAAAGACATATAACTACACAGCCCGTACATATATAGAAAATATCTACAACGTACAAACTTTCTTGAATAGCAACCCAAAAGCTACAAATATCCAAGAACCAGATACGAACTACATAACCCAGAAATTAACCGGATACAACAAGCTAATCGCCTTACCCAAAACTAGACCCAGCTTAGTAAAAACTTGCTACGAATATGGATTACTTAGTACCGTATATACCACAGACGGAACTGAAATATCTACTATACCCGAGATATATGATGCATTTACCATATTTAAAAGAATAACCAAAGGTACTTTATTTTTTATAAAGATCTACACGGCACCGGCAGAGATATTATTTGACGAAGTTAAGAAACCTATACAAGTTGTAAAAATAGGAATGACAAGAGATATGATCATACCGCAAGATATTGGTACACAACCAGAGATACCCAGAATCGAGATACCGAAATTTTATGCGAATAAAAGAGTTATCGGACTATCTACGATTTTACAAGAACTAGCAAATACATATTGTAATCAAAATCCTATATGGAGTTATTATTCAAGAAACCATGTATTGATATATTCAAATTCAAAGGAACTACGAGAAACAGATATGGAAACAATTAGGCAATGGATTATGACGTTGCTTAAACCGGAGACAGAACCTATCGCCAGAGCTATTAAAGAAAAATTTATTTCAGAAGAATTATTGACCAGATATTGCAAAACTATTGGACACAAATACCCAGATCACAGATGTTCAAAATGTAACGGAGGAGATAATGACGTCCCAGCAGTACAGTTAGAATAAAAGAAGATAAGGACGACAGCTGGAAAGATAAGAACAGAGCAATAATGGAGATATAACAGATATGACAAAATAGACGGAAGACTTATTTGCAGATATGACAGAAAGACGGAAGACTTATTTACAAAGTTACGTAAAAGATAATGTTAGTTTTGTAGTATTTAATGTAGAATAGAAATTTCAAAGCATTTATTGTAAAGTAGAAATTTAAAAGTCTTTAGAAAGACTTTTCAAAGACTTTTTAGTTTTTTAGTTTTTAGTTCTTTTTTAAGATTTTTACGGATGTAAGAACTTTTCTCATTCTATAAATACGAACTCAGGAAGCATTGCAAAGGCAAGCTTTCCTACATTCAGCAAAAATACTCTCTCCATTCCAGTTCAAAAATATTTAGCCCAGTTAATTAAATATATACACCGCAATGGAAAAAGCTATGGAACAACAAACCTCAGAAATATCAAAGCTACCGGAACAGGTATATCTATTTACTATTATGAATAGCTAAATTCATAATTCCCGACAATCATGATATGATAAAATAAATTCATATTAGTTACTTTATAGTAGAATTATTCGAAAAATAATATGTTAAGAAGTTTACTAGCAAAGTGGAAACGGAGAAAAATCCCAAGGAACTATGCCATCCTAAAGGTGAAACCAATGAGGCAAGAAGCCGTGGCGGGGAGTAACCAAAGTCGAGGTGCTGTTTAAGGGAGAATATCCGAATTACCATGCTAGTAGTGACCGAAGAACATGTTATTTAAGAATAATCTAGTATATAGTAATCTGAGATGACTATATTTTATTATGTATATGGTTGCAGGGAATATTTTGAAAAAGCAATTTTATGATAATGAATGATAATATATCTGATGTCATGGTAGATAAATTTAAGATACTTGTTTTGTATGCACTTAGAGATATAAATGTTGCAGATATAAGAAAAGTTATATTAGAAAAAGCATATGGAAAAAATTATACGGATAGGATAAATTATATACCACACATACCTAACTACTCTTATAAATATTTATTATGTTAAAATTACGTAGGACTTTTAAAAATATGCAAAAAATACAGTTACTGGAAAAACAGATAAAAATAAATATAGACAATTACATGGAAAATAAA
The DNA here is from genome assembly GCA_030864225.1 of Capsicum baccatum var. pendulum. Classification (NCBI taxonomy): domain Eukaryota; kingdom Viridiplantae; phylum Streptophyta; class Magnoliopsida; order Solanales; family Solanaceae; genus Capsicum; species Capsicum baccatum. The sequence goes on from CM061558.1 coordinate 170,650,332, forward strand.
AAATATATAAAATCTCTTAATAAAAATATGCAAAAACTACTATGCCTAAAACAAATAGCTATAAAATATCAATTTTAAAAAATAGCCCATTTAGACTACCTTAGAATTTTAGTCTTATCTTTTAAATTACTGGGCTCTGATACCATATTGAGGGGGGTGCGGATAACTGAGCTGGTAAATAGATTATAAAAATAATAACAAAGGAAGAATATTTAAATGACGAAGGAACAGAACAAAAGATAATATTTGACAGTAATATATTTGATGAAATAAAAGGAAAAGAGTTAGATTTAAGTGTAGAAAAAATATTTAAAATACCAACAATAAAAAATATATTTAGTAGGAAAAAAGATGCATATTATGTAGTATGTCAAAAAGAACATGTAATAGATTGTAGATATGCAAAAGGAAAAGCTAGTATACCACTAGTAACAAAAAGGATAGTTAATAAAGAAATAAATGATATAAAAAGTAAAGGAGATCCAATAAAATACGTACACCTCGGAGGTACAGAAATATTAATAAAAGCATGTTTTAGAGAAGGAATAGATACACCGATAGAATTATATTTAGCAGATGATAGAATTATAAAACCTATAGAAAAAAGCATAATAACTGCCGTAAAAGGAAATTTGATATACCAAAAATTTAAATTTATAATAAGTGCAAATTATTCAGTAGCAGTAACAGATAGAAATATAGATAAATCATTAGTATTATATTGGAAGATATCAGGAATAGAATTAACCCCAGGAAGTAAAATATTTACAGCGAGATGTAAAAATTTATATGTATTAACAACAAAACATAAAATAACAGGGAAAAATAAGATTAATAAAATACAAATAGATAGCCCATTTGAGCAAATCGTAAAGACAATAGATTATAATGACTATAGCTATAGAGACATAGATATAGAAGAAAATTTAGAAATAGTAAATGATAGAATAAGTACAACGAAAAGAATAGCTAATGAAAAACCAGAGTCATCGAGCTCATCAAAAAGAACAAGTTATGAAACAAATTCAATAAGTAATTTAAATCAATATTACATAACAGGAAAAATAAATGAGAAAGAACATTTAATACTATTAAACACAGGACAAGAAGAAAATTATATAGCAAAATATCTAGTAAAAAATGAAGAAATAAAAACTGATAATGATATATGCCCAGATCTACCGAGAAGTTTAATAAATAATAAAGATATAGCAGAAAAAGAAATAATAATAGGAGGAATTAGAAAAATAAAAATAGAATTTGAGGTAAAAGAAGAAATGCAAAAAACAGATATAATATTAGGAATAAAATGGTTAGAACAAGTAAAACCATATAACATAGAACATACACAATTAGCTATAACACATAATAGGGAAAGATTATTTCTAAGAAGAGCCTTAATATAAAATGAAAATATATGTATTAATGAAGATAGTAGTGGAAGGATATTATAGTAGATATTATACGCCTATGATAGATACAGGAGCAGAAGCTAATTTATGTAGATATAATTGCTTACCAGAAAGTAAATGGGATAAATTAAAAATACCAATAATAGTTAAAGGATTTAATAATGAAGGAAGCTTAATTACTTACAAAGCTAGGAATGTAAAAGCACAAATATGGGATAAGATATTGACAATAGAAGAAATTTATAATTATGAACTAACATCAAAAGATATACTTTTAGGAATGCCATTTTTAGATAAATTATACCCACATATAATAACTAGAAACGATTGGTGGTTCACAACACCATGTAAACAAAAAGTAAGAGCAAAAAGAGTTAATAATAAAATAAGAAAGAAAACTGATTGGATAAAAGGAAGTGAAAAAATTACACAAAAGTTAGAAAATATAAAAAACGCTGAAGATACAATAGAATTAGTAGTATTCTCGATAAATAAGACAGAAATAACTATATTTTCAATAAATAAGATAGAAATAGTTAAGAAAAAACTAGAACAATTATATAGCGAAGATCCATTAAAAGGATGGGAAAAACATAAAACTGCCATAAAAATTGAATTAATAGATAAAAACAGTATAATAACCCAAAAACCATTAACATATAATTTTGATGATTTAAAAGAATTTAAAATGCATATAGATGAATTATTAGAAAAACAATATATACAAAAAAGTAATAGTAAACATAATAGTCCAGCATTTATAGTAAATAAACATAGTGAACAAAAAAGAGGAAAAAGTAGAATGGTTATTGATTATAGAAATTTAAATGCAAAAACTATAACATATAATTACCCAATACCAAATAAGATATTAAAAATAAGACAAATCCAAGGATATAATTATTTTAGTAAATTCGATTGTAAATCAGGATTTTACCATCTAAAGTTAGAAGAAGAATCTAAAGAATTAACCGCATTTACGGTACCACAAGGATTTTACGAATGGAATGTGTTACCCTTTGGATATAAAAATGCACCAGGTAGATATCAACATTTTATGGATAATTATTTTAAACAATTACCTAATTGCATAGTATACATAGATGATATATTATTATATACAAAAACTAAGGAAGAACATATAAAATTATTAGAACAATTTACAGATATAATAGAAAATTCAGGAATAAGTCTAAGGGAAAAGAAAGCCGAAATTATGAAAAACCAGATAGAATTTTTAGAATTTTTAGGAATAAAAAGTGGAGTAAAAATGCAACAACATATAGTACAAAAAATAATAAATTCGAAAGAAGAACTAGATACAAAAAAGAAATTACAATCATTTTTAGGATTAGTAAACCAAGTAAGAGAATATATTCCAAAATTAGCAGAAAACCTAAAACCCCTACAGAAAAAATTAAAAAAGGATATAGAATATAATTATAATAAAGAAGATAAAAAACAAGTTCAAAAAATAAAATTACTTTGCAAGGATTTACCAAAATTACAATTTCCGGATGAAAATAAAAAATTTACATATATAGTAGAAGCAGATGCCAGTGAATATAGTTACGGCGGAGTACTTAAATATAGATATGAAGCAGAAAAAATAGAACACCATTGTAGATATTACTCAGGTACGTTTAACGAGACAGAAATAAAATGGGAAATAAATAGGAAAGAATTATGTTCATTATATAAATGTTTGTTAGCATTTGAGCCATATATTGTATATAACAAATTTATTGTGCGGACAGATAATACACAGGTACGCTGGTGGCTAACAAAGAAAATACAAAATTCAGTTACAACAAAAGAGATTCGGAGACTAGTTTTAAATATATTGAATTTTACATTTATAATAGAAGTAATCAGTACTAACAAAAATGTTATTGCAGATTACATATCAAGACAAAGCTACGCAAACTGAAATGATAGAAGAAAATATACATGAAAAAATACTCAACGCCCTGACTATGCTTTCATTGAAAGTAGACAGTATGGGTACTGAGATAGAAAAGCTAAAGCTAAAGACTAGTGAAGATAATCTGAAGTCTATAGCTATGAATCAGCTAACTCAGCAATGTGCAGAGCTATGTCGATCGGAAGACAATAAAATTCCAGAGCTAGAAGGAGATGTTGGGACACTCCATAAAACCCATAACGCTTATCAATCTACTTCTGCAGGTACAAGCAAAGGAGTTAGAAAAAATATGAATTTAAATAAGCTATTTGACAAGCCATATACACCAAATATACCAAAAGACCCTATGTTTACACCCCCCTCAATATGGTATCAGAGCCCAGTAATTTAAAAGATACGGAAATGATATACATGTTAGAAAAATTAGTTAAGTTAGAGTTAGATTTAGTCAGATTTAAATCAGTTAAGTTAGATCTAGTTATTTATTAAATTAATTATGAGAAGACCATTTAAAAATAAAGAAGCTTTTAGAAAAATAAAAGAAAATTTAGTTAGCAATTATTCAGAATATATAAGTCTAAATAAAACAAAAGAAAATCCACAAAGATTAGCTTATTTAATTACATTAATATCTAGTGTTGAAGCAAAATTAATAATCCATTTAAAATCCAGAAGAATGAGACATATACCACCTAATTATGATAAAATTAGATTTAGATATCCACCAAAATATTATAAACACAATTCAGATGAATAAAGAGCAAAAATACAAAGAATTAAAACAATTTATCTCTGAAAAACGTAAAGAATTAAAAATAAGAAAAGAAAGATTACATTATAATATATTTGCCGGAGTTAGAAAAAATTCAATGAATATACAAAAAGATGAAATATCAAAATTAGAATCTCAAATAGATAGTTTAGAATATATATGTCAACATGAACTATTCACAATAAAATGAATAAAGAAGAATTTATAATAGATGAAAAAATATACGAAAATCACGAAGGTACAAAAATAAAAATAGTATTTTCTAATCTAGGAAGAAGGTATAAGAAAATAGGAGAACATTTATATTTAATGTTAGAAAAAGAAGAATTAAAATTAGAAGATAAATTAACAGCAATGGTAAGAATAGAAAAAGAAAATGAAGAGATAGATAGAAAAAAGGAAATAGAAAAAATCAAACAACAATCTACGGAAGAAATACGAAAAATAGAAGAAACTAAAAATAGTAGAATTGCTGAATTAGAAAAAGAATTACAAATGTTAAAAGATTTATACGAACAAAGACAAAAAGAAAAAGAAGAAATAGATAAAGAACAAAAATTAATAAACGAAATAAATCAATTTAAGGAAAAATTAGAAATAAATAATATAGAGGTAGAAGAAACGGATAATTATGATCCAGAAGATAGTGAAACATATACGGAAATATTAACAAATATAAAAGATTTAGAAATTAACGAAAAACAAGAAAAAATTAACCAAGAAAACTTAGAAAATAATAATACAGAAATAAATACTCTTGACAAAAAAGAAGATGAAAATTTAATACCCAAAACAACAGAAATAAGAAAACCTATATATTACAAAAATAAATTTAAAAGATATAATGAATATGATAAATGGACACCAAAACAAATAGTTAATAAAAATTATAACTTTTTAGATCTAGACTGTGTAATAGATACAGAAAAAACAATACAATTATGGGTAGGATATATGACAAAACAATTATTAGACAATAATATAAACATAACAGATACACCAGAATACATAGAAAAAACTCTAATAGGATCAGTAAAATTATGGTTTACAAATTTAACTGAAAATAGTAAGAAAGTATTAAGAGCTAATAAACCTATGGAAGGAGCAGCATCAACGACAACTAAATTAACACCTATAGAATTATTGAAAAAATATGAAACAGCTATAAAAGATGAATTTGGTAGTATGACAACATTAGAAGAAGAACAAGACGAAGAAAAAGATACAAATAGGAATTTAATGATAAAATTAACAATATGTAATATGTGTTATATAGATGAATATACTTGCGCATTTAAAGAATATTATTATAAAGGAGCATATAATATAGAAGAAAGTAAAGAAATAAGAAAATTGTATTTTAATAAATTACCCGAACCATTTAGTTCAAAAATAATAAAAAGTTGGGAAGAAGCAAAAATAGTAGATACATTAGGAGCTAGAATAAAATTTTTACAACAATGGTATAGAAAGTTATGTGAAAAATATAAAGAAGAATTAAAAATGGAAAAAACATTAATAAGAAATTTAGCATGTTGCAAAAATAAAATAGCACCTCAATTTGGATGCGAAGAAAGATATTATAAGAAAAGAAAAAGACATAAGAAATATAAGAAATATAAAAAATCAAAATATAAATATAAGAAACCAAGAAAAAGATATTATGTTAAAAATTATAAAAATAAAAGACCATATAGAAAGAAAAAATCTATAAAAGAATGTACGTGTTATAATTGTGGAAAGTTAGGACATTTAGCTAGAGATTGTAAATTACCTAAAAATCCAAAAAATAAACAAATATCCGAAATAAAAATAGAAAATACAGAATATATGCAAATAGATTATATAGATTATGAATTAGAAAGTGAAGATAGTATATATGAAATTTCAGAAAACGAAACAGATATTGAAATAGATAGTGAGATAGATGAATCAAATGACTGAAGAAGATATAAAAATAATAGATATTAAGAAAATGATATTAGAAGAAGTAATAAACTATGAAATAAACTATGAAATAGAAATGATAAATGCCACAGCACAAATATACGAAGACATTTACCCAGAAGGATATTATTCAGACCAAGATTGTGGATGCTAGAATATATTAGAAAAACTAGAGAAAACCAAGATAATCTAAATAACGAAATTAATTACAGAAACCGAATTAGAAAAATAATGGAAGATCTAAAAGAAAAGTTAATATGGATAGAAAAAACCTTAGAAAATTTAGAAAAAAGTACATGTAGCAGTTTATATAATATAAAAAACTCACTACGAGAAGAACAACACAAAATAATAAATGACATAGAAAATCTAGAATTAGATATACACTACAGTACAGAAAGAATAAGTTATTACACAGAAATTTGTAACTCAGCAGTTACTGCAGGATAAAATAATAAACTAAATTAATGAATACATCTAACAAAAAGAATAACTTATTAAAACAAAATCTAAAAAATAACCACGCACAAAAAAGAATAGATTCATCAGCTATAATAAATCTATTTATAAATCTATTTACCAGCTCAGTTATCCGCACCCCCCTCAATATGGTATCAAAGCCCAGTAATTTAAAAGATACGGAAATGATATACATGTTAGAAAAATTAGTTAAGTTAGAGTTAGATTTAGTCAGATTTAAATCAGTTAAGTTAGATCTAGTTATTTATTAAATTAATTATGAGAAGACCATTTAAAAATAAAGAAGCTTTTAGAAAAATAAAAGAAAATTTAGTTAGCAATTATTCAGAATATATAAGTCTAAATAAAACAAAAGAAAATCCACAAAGATTAGCTTATTTAATTACATTAATATCTAGTGTTGAAGCAAAATTAATAATCCATTTAAAATCCAGAAGAATGAGACATATACCACCTAATTATGATAAAATTAGATTTAGATATCCACCAAAATATTATAAACACAATTCAGATGAATAAAGAGCAAAAATACAAAGAATTAAAACAATTTATCTCTGAAAAACGTAAAGAATTAAAAATAAGAAAAGAAAGATTACATTATAATATATTTGCCGGAGTTAGTAAAAATTCAATGAATATACAAAAAGATGAAATATCAAAATTAGAATCTCAAATAGATAGTTTAGAATATATATGTCAACATGAACTATTCACAATAAAATGAATAAAGAAGAATTTATAATAGATGAAAAAATATACGAAAATCACGAAGGTACAAAAATAAAAATAGTATTTTCTAATCTAGGAAGAAGGTATAAGAAAATAGGAGAACATTTATATTTAATGTTAGAAAAAGAAGAATTAAAATTAGAAGATAAATTAACAGCAATGGTAAGAATAGAAAAAGAAAATGAAGAGATAGATAGAAAAAAGGAAATAGAAAAAATCAAACAACAATCTACGGAAGAAATACGAAAAATAGAAGAAACTAAAAATAGTAGAATTGCTGAATTAGAAAAAGAATTACAAATGTTAAAAGATTTATACGAACAAAGACAAAAAGAAAAAGAAGAAATAGATAAAGAACAAAAATTAATAAACGAAATAAATCAATTTAAGGAAAAATTAGAAATAAATAATATAGAGGTAGAAGAAACGGATAATTATGATCCAGAAGATAGTGAAACATATACGGAAATATTAACAAATATAAAAGATTTAGAAATTAACGAAAAACAAGAAAAAATTAACCAAGAAAACTTAGAAAATAATAATACAGAAATAAATACTCTTGACAAAAAAGAAGATGAAAATTTAATACCCAAAACAACAGAAATAAGAAAACCTATATATTACAAAAATAAATTTAAAAGATATAATGAATATGATAAATGGACACCAAAACAAATAGTTAATAAAAATTATAACTTTTTAGATCTAGACTGTGTAATAGATACAGAAAAAACAATACAATTATGGGTAGGATATATGACAAAACAATTATTAGACAATAATATAAACATAACAGATACACCAGAATACATAGAAAAAACTCTAATAGGATCAGTAAAATTATGGTTTACAAATTTAACTGAAAATAGTAAGAAAGTATTAAGAGCTAATAAACCTATGGAAGGAGCAGCATCAACGACAACTAAATTAACACCTATAGAATTATTGAAAAAATATGAAACAGCTATAAAAGATGAATTTGGTAGTATGACAACATTAGAAGAAGAACAAGACGAAGAAAAAGATACAAATAGGAATTTAATGATAAAATTAACAATATGTAATATGTGTTATATAGATGAATATACTTGCGCATTTAAAGAATATTATTATAAAGGAGCATATAATATAGAAGAAAGTAAAGAAATAAGAAAATTGTATTTTAATAAATTACCCGAACCATTTAGTTCAAAAATAATAAAAAGTTGGGAAGAAGCAAAAATAGTAGACACATTAGGAGCTAGAATAAAATTTTTACAACAATGGTATAGAAAGTTATGTGAAAAATATAAAGAAGAATTAAAAATGGAAAAAACATTAATAAGAAATTTAGCATGTTGCAAAAATAAAATAGCACCTCAATTTGGATGCGAAGAAAGATATTATAAGAAAAGAAAAAGACATAAGAAATATAAGAAATATAAAAAATCAAAATATAAATATAAGAAACCAAGAAAAAGATATTATGTTAAAAATTATAAAAATAAAAGACCATATAGAAAGAAAAAATCTATAAAAGAATGTACGTGTTATAATTGTGGAAAGTTAGGACATTTAGCTAGAGATTGTAAATTACCTAAAAATCCAAAAAATAAACAAATATCCGAAATAAAAATAGAAAATACAGAATATATGCAAATAGATTATATAGATTATGAATTAGAAAGTGAAGATAGTATATATGAAATTTCAGAAAACGAAACAGATATTGAAATAGATAGTGAGATAGATGAATCAAATGACTGAAGAAGATATAAAAATAATAACAAAGGAAGAATATTTAAATGACGAAGGAACAGAACAAAAGATAATATTTGACAGTAATATATTTGATGAAATAAAAGGAAAAGAGTTAGATTTAAGTGTAGAAAAAATATTTAAAATACCAACAATAAAAAATATATTTAGTAGGAAAAAAGATGAATATTATGTAGTATGTCAAAAAGAACATGTAATAGATTGTAGATATGCAAAAGGAAAAGCTAGTATACCACTAGTAACAAAAAGGATAGTTAATAAAGAAATAAATGATATAAAAAGTAAAGGAGATCCAATAAAATATGTACACCTCGGAGGTACAGAAATATTAATAAAAGCATGTTTTAGAGAAGGAATAGATACACCGATAGAATTATATTTAGCAGATGATAGAATTATAAAACCTATAGAAAAAAGCATAATAACTGCCGTAAAAGGAAATTTGATATACCAAAAATTTAAATTTATAATAAGTGCAAATTATTCAGTAGCAGTAACAGATAGAAATATAGATAAATCATTAGTATTATATTGGAAGATATCAGGAATAGAATTAACCCCAGGAAGTAAAATATTTACAGCGAGATGTAAAAATTTATATGTATTAACAACAAAACATAAAATAACAGGGAAAAATAAGATTAATAAAATACAAATAGATAGCCCATTTGAGCAAATCGTAAAGACAATAGATTATAATGACTATAGCTATAGAGACATAGATATAGAAGAAAATTTAGAAATAGTAAATGATAGAATAAGTACAACGAAAAGAATAGCTAATGAAAAACCAGAGTCATCGAGCTCATCAAAAAGAACAAGTTATGAAACAAATTCAATAAGTAATTTAAATCAATATTACATAACAGGAAAAATAAATGAAAAAGAATATTTAATACTATTAAACACAGGACAAGAAGAAAATTATATAGCAAAATATCTAGTAAAAAATGAAGAAATAAAAACTGATAATGATATATGCCCAGATCTACCGAGAAGTTTAATAAATAATAAAGATATAGCAGAAAAAGAAATAATAATAGGAGGAATTAGAAAAATAAAAATAGAATTTGAGGTAAAAGAAGAAATGCAAAAAGCAGATATAATATTAGGAATAAAATGGTTAGAACAAGTAAAACCATATAACATAGAACATACACAATTAGCTATAACACATAATAGGGAAAGATTATTTCTAAGAAGAGCCTTAATATAAAATGAAAATATATGTATTAATGAAGATAGTAGTGGAAGGATATTATAGTAGATATTATACGCCTATGATAGATACAGGAGCAGAAGCTAATTTATGTAGATATAATTGCTTACCAGAAAGTAAATGGGATAAATTAAAAATACCAATAATAGTTAAAGGATTTAATAATGAAGGAAGCTTAATTACTTACAAAGCTAGGAATGTAAAAGCACAAATATGGGATAAGATATTGACAATAGAAGAAATTTATAATTATGAACTAACATCAAAAGATATACTTTTAGGAATGCCATTTTTAGATAAATTATACCCACATATAATAACTAGAAACGATTGGTGGTTCACAACACCATGTAAACAAAAAGTAAGAGCAAAAAGAGTTAATAATAAAATAAGAAAGAAAACTGATTGGATAAAAGGAAGTGAAAAAATTACACAAAAGTTAGAAAATATAAAAAACGCTGAAGATACAATAGAATTAGTAGTATTCTCGATAAATAAGACAGAAATAACTATATTTTCAATAAATAAGATAGAAATAGTTAAGAAAAAACTAGAACAATTATATAGCGAAGATCCATTAAAAGGATGGGAAAAACATAAAACTGCCATAAAAATTGAATTAATAGATAAAAACAGTATAATAACCCAAAAACCATTAACATATAATTTTGATGATTTAAAAGAATTTAAAATGCATATAGATGAATTATTAGAAAAACAATATATACAAAAAAGTAATAGTAAACATAATAGTCCAGCATTTATAGTAAATAAACATAGTGAACAAAAAAGAGGAAAAAGTAGAATGGTTATTGATTATAGAAATTTAAATGCAAAAACTATAACATATAATTACCCAATACCAAATAAGATATTAAAAATAAGACAAATCCAAGGATATAATTATTTTAGTAAATTCGATTGTAAATCAGGATTTTACCATCTAAAGTTAGAAGAAGAATCTAAAGAATTAACCGCATTTACGGTACCACAAGGATTTTACGAATGGAATGTGTTACCCTTTGGATATAAAAATGCACCAGGTAGATATCAACATTTTATGGATAATTATTTTAAACAATTACCTAATTGCATAGTATACATAGATGATATATTATTATATACAAAAACTAAGGAAGAACATATAAAATTATTAGAACAATTTACAGATATAATAGAAAATTCAGGAATAAGTCTAAGTGAAAAGAAAGCCGAAATTATGAAAAACCAGATAGAATTTTTAGGAATACAAATAGATAAAAGTGGAGTAAAAATGCAACAACATATAGTACAAAAAATAATAAATTCAAAAGAAGAATTAGATACAAAAAAGAAATTACAATCATTTTTAGGATTAGTAAACCAAGTAAGAGAATATATTCCAAAATTAGCAGAAAACCTAAAACCCCTACAGAAAAAATTAAAAAAGGATATAGAATATAATTATAATAAAGAAGATAAAAAACAAGTTCAAAAAATAAAATTACTTTGCAAGGATTTACCAAAATTACAATTTCCGGATGAAAATAAAAAATTTACATATATAGTAGAAGCAGATGCCAGTGAATATAGTTACGGCGGAGTGCTTAAATATAGATATGAAGCAGAAAAAATAGAACACCATTGTAGATATTACTCAGGTACGTTCAACGAGACAGAAATAAAATGGGAAATAAATAGGAAAGAATTATGTTCATTATATAAATGTTTGTTAGCATTTGAGCCATATATTGTATATAACAAATTTATTGTGCGAACAGATAATACACAGGTACGCTGGTGGCTAACAAAGAAAATACAAAATTCAGTTACAACGAAAGAGATTCGGAGACTAGTTTTAAATATATTAAATTTTACATTTATAATAGAAGTAATCAGTACTAACAAAAATGTTATTGCAGATTACATATCAAGACAAAGCTACGCAAACTGAAATGATAGAAGAAAATATAAATGAAAAGATACTCAACGCCCTGACTATGCTTTCATTGAAAGTAGACAGTATGGGTACTGAGATAGAAAAGCTAAAGCTAAAGACTAGTGAAGATAATCTGAAGTCTATAGCTATGAATCAGCTAACTCAGCAATGTGCAGAGCTATGTCGATCGGAAGACAATAAAATTCCAGAGCTAGAAGGAGATGTTGGGACACTCCATAAAACCCATAACGCTTATCAATCTACTTCTGCAGGTACAAGCAAAGGAGTTAGAAAAAATATGAATTTAAATAAGCTATTTGACAAGCCATATACACCAAATATACCAAAAGACCCTATGTTTACACCCCCACAAGTTACCACATATCGAGAAAGCCTAAATCAAGACAAAAAGACATATAACTACACAGCCCGTACATATATAGAAAATATCTACAACGTACAAACTTTCTTGAATAGCAACCCAAAAGCTACAAATATCCAAGAACCAGATACGAACTACATAACCCAGAAATTAACCGGATACAACAAGCTAATCGCCTTACCCAAAACTAGACCCAGCTTAGTAAAAACTTGCTACGAATATGGATTACTTAGTACCGTATATACCACAGACGGAACTGAAATATCTACTATACCCGAGATATATGATGCATTTACCATATTTAAAAGAATAACCAAAGGTACTTTATTTTTTATAAAGATCTACACGGCACCGGCAGAGATATTATTTGACGAAGTTAAGAAACCTATACAAGTTGTAAAAATAGGAATGACAAGAGATATGATCATACCGCAAGATATTGGTACACAACCAGAGATACCCAGAATCGAGATACCGAAATTTTATGCGAATAAAAGAGTTATCGGACTATCTACGATTTTACAAGAACTAGCAAATACATATTGTAATCAAAATCCTATATGGAGTTATTATTCAAGAAACCATGTATTGATATATTCAAATTCAAAGGAACTACGAGAAACAGATATGGAAACAATTAGGCAATGGATTATGACGTTGCTTAAACCGGAGACAGAACCTATCGCCAGAGCTATTAAAGAAAAATTTATTTCAGAAGAATTATTGACCAGATATTGCAAAACTATTGGACACAAATACCCAGATCACAGATGTTCAAAATGTAACGGAGGAGATAATGACGTCCCAGCAGTACAGTTAGAATAAAAGAAGATAAGGACGACAGCTGGAAAGATAAGAACAGAGCAATAATGGAGATATAACAGATATGACAAAATAGACGGAAGACTTATTTGCAGATATGACAGAAAGACGGAAGACTTATTTACAAAGTTACGTAAAAGATAATGTTAGTTTTGTAGTATTTAATGTAGAATAGAAATTTCAAAGCATTTATTGTAAAGTAGAAATTTAAAAGTCTTTAGAAAGACTTTTCAAAGACTTTTTAGTTTTTTAGTTTTTAGTTCTTTTTTAAGATTTTTACGGATGTAAGAACTTTTCTCATTCTATAAATACGAACTCAGGAAGTATTGCAAAGGCAAGCTTTCCTACATTCAGCAAAAATACTCTCTCCATTCCAGTTCAAAAATATTTAGCCCAGTTAATTAAATATATACACCGCAATGGAAAAAGCTATGGAACAACAAACCTCAGAAATATCAAAGCTACCGGAACAGGTATATCTATTTACTATTATGAATAGCTAAATTCATAATTCCCGACAATCATGATATGATAAAATAAATTCATATTAGTTACTTTATAGTAGAATTATTCGAAAAATAATATGTTAAGAAGTTTACTAGTAAAGTGGAAACGGAGAAAAATCCCAAGGAACTATGCCATCCTAAAGGTGAAACCAATGAGGCAAGAAGCCGTGGCGGGGAGTAACCAAAGTCGAGGCGCTGTTTAAGGGAGAATATCCGAATTACCATGCTAGTAGTGACCGAAGAACATGTTATTTAAGAATAATCTAGTATATAGTAATCTGAGATGACTATATTTTATTATGTATATGGTTGCAGGGAATATTTTGAAAAAGCAATTTTATGATAATGAATGATAATATATCTGATGTCATGGTAGATAAATTTAAGATACTTGTTTTGTATGCACTTAGAGATATAAATGTTGCAGATATAAGAAAAGTTATATTAGAAAAAGCATATGGAAAAAATTATACGGATAGGATAAATTATATACCACACATACCTAACTACTCTTATAAATATTTATTATGTTAAAATTACGTAGGACTTTTAAAAATATGCAAAAAATACAGTTACTGGGAAAACAGATAAAAATAAATATAGACAATTACATGGAAAATAAAAAATATATAAAATCTCTTAATAAAAATATGCAAAAACTACTATGCCTAAAACAAATAGCTATAAAATATCAATTTTAAAAAATAGCCCATTTAGACTACCTTAGAATTTTAGTCTTATATATACTTAAGGATATAGAAATAATAGATATTAAGAAAATGATATTAGAAGAAGTAATAAACTATGAAATAAACTATGAAATAGAAATGATAAATGCCACAGCACAAATATACGAAGACATTTACCCAGAAGGATATTATTCAGACCAAGATTGTGGATGCTAGAATATATTAGAAAAACTAGAGAAAACCAAGATAATCTAAATAACGAAATTAATTACAGAAACCGAATTAGAAAAATAATGGAAGATCTAAAAGAAAAGTTAATATGGATAGAAAAAACCTTAGAAAATTTAGAAAAAAGTACATGTAGCAGTTTATATAATATAAAAAACTCACTACGAGAAGAACAACACAAAATAATAAATGACATAGAAAATCTAGAATTAGATATACACTACAGTACAGAAAGAATAAGTTATTACACAGAAATTTGTAACTCAGCAGTTACTGCAGGATAAAATAATAAACTAAATTAATGAATACATCTAACAAAAAGAATAACTTATTAAAACAAAATCTAAAAAATAACCACGCACAAAAAAGAATAGATTCATCAGCTATAATAAATCTATTTATAAATCTATTTACCAGCTCCGTTATCCGCACCCCCCTCAATATGGTATTAGGGATGGTAAAAATCATTAATAAAATCATTATCCGCTTAATTTGCTTGGATCTATGGGAGTTAACGATTCAAACGTTTGCTCACTTCGATGGTGAAAATTGTGTTTGTAAAATGCTACTCCCTTCTTTTCTTTTTATATGCTCTTTTGAAATTGGCGCACTCTTAATAAATTCCTAAATCCTATAAATTTAAAAGTAATTTTATCAATATACCCTTAATCAAGTTGGCATGAATTATTTAAATACATTGAAAAAAAAGACTACTTAATGATCCTGATAATTTGAACAAGGTAATAATGAAAAGATTTTGATCAAACCATTCTTGAAAGATTAAAGGAGCATTTATTTAGGAATAAGGTAATAATGGAAAGATTTTGATCAAACCATTCTTGAAAGATTAAAGGAGCATTTATTTAGGAATATAAGCACACCTTAAAGGGAAAATAGGAGCATATAAAAAGAAATGGAGGGAGTAAAGTCGCTGTTAATATATACTCCCTTCGTTTCTTTTTATATGTCACATTTTTTGTTTATAGGACCCTTAAGAACTTATGTATTTTTATCATTATATCCTTATTTAATTTCCTTAACCATCTCTCTTTAATTAATGTAAAATAGGATCTCTCTTCAATAAATAAAATGTGTGCAAAGGATAATATGAGAAAGATATACTTAATTATAGCTTGATTTTTTAAAATGATAAGTAATATTGTGGAACATTTATTTTTAACAAGGATCACAAGAATTTAGATACTGAGAGAGTAATTACGAAAAAAATAGTAATTTTAAAACAATCTTATCAGGTTATTAGTTTAACAATTATCCAAAATAATTAAATCAAAAACTAAACCAAAACCCCCCAAAAAATTTACAAAATCATACAAAAATTGTTAACCCAATAACCTAATATCAATAAACTAATAATATTTTTTTCAATTTTATTTATCAATTAAATTAACTTTTGTACACCTCACCCCCCACCCCCCAGCCCTATTATTTTATCTCTTTTACTTTTTAGTTAGACTTAGCTTTTTTAATTTTGCTTTTCGAATTGAAAGTCGAAATTAAAATCCTCACAGTTATCTAAAGATTTAAGAGAAAGGAAAAAAATTCCATAGAGAGATGAAGGAGGAATATGAAAATAGATGAAACAACGATATATAAATTACTATGTATTTTATTTTAATTGAATACAGTTACTATGTATTTTATTTTAATTGATTTTTTTTTTAAAAAATATATCAATTATATCAATAGGAGCGATCAAGTCATCTGAAAAGATCATTAGAAACTATTGTTTATAAGTCGCCATTGAATATTTGGAGACAAATTTTTTGGTATTAGCGAAAACTGATAATTGAGAATTAGCAATGCCTATTAGTGGCGACCGAAAATAATTCACTACTAAATATTTAGATTTTGTAGCAACTTCAAATGCAGCCACCGAATATGCATCTTTTGTTGCAACTCATATGGTCGCCCCTAAATATTTTCACAACAACTGTTGCTTCTCGTAGTGACACGTCAATAAAAAACTAATTGACTTGTCACAAAAAATAAAAACTTATTGACTTGCCATGTCAGTAGCACACACTTGATTTTAGTGCTACGAGGTCAAGTTTATGTGTTTATTGTTGCAAAACAGAATATAAAATTCACCCAAGAAAACAAGTAAATCATTAGACAGTGATTTAATAATTTATAAGAGTGGTAAGAATACTGACCTTTATCCATAACAATAACTTTTGAAAAGACAAGATATTCAAAATCTTGAAGATGCTCTTTTTTAATGTTTTTTATTTGATATGGAGAGGTAAAAAAAAGAAACATTATCATCTAATTTAAAGATCATGCATATTTAACGCTGTGAAGTGTCTTTTCACGTCAAAAAGTATCTTTTCCAATAAGCCTTCATTAGATATTTAGAAAAAGTCAATGAGTTATTTGTAATTTTAATTAAACTATACCAATAGATATTTAATTTTAGGCTCAAAAACTTTAATCTTTTATTAGATCATAAATTGTGCTTCTTTAGAGATAGAACATCTATGAATAATATATTAATATGTGAGTGCAAAAAATAAAAATTATAAACAATCCCCACTTGGACCATATATATTCCTAAATGATCATACATAGATGAAACTTTAGTGTGCACAAAACTTTTGCTATCTTGATTTAAATATCTCAAAACAATCTCGTCCATCGATACTATCAATATAGAATCAAAGAGATTTTTGTAATACTTATTCGAAACTAAATTCACCAGTGGTTGCAAATATTAGCAAATACCAATGACATAAACCAGACATGAAAATTACATATAAAATGATGTAAGCCATGTCTATTTCCAACTGGTCATACTTTATGACTTGAATAGTCTAAATTAATTTCTTATACCTTATACAATACCACAATATAGAGTTAATATTTTTATTTTCTAGAGTTATCAATAAATATATAAATTTAAATTTCATAAAACTTTAATTTGTACAAAAAATATACTTTAACATCTCAGTAGTATAAATAAAATAACAAACTCCCACTAAAATGGATCATCATTAAATTTGACAACACCCTATGAGCCAGGTGCCCATAAAATATTTTAGGTGGCAAACTCTTCATGAGCAGATCCACAATCATCGAGTTTGTACTAATGTAACGCCCTGGGAGTATACACTAGACGCCACACGATGCTTACGGTCACAAGTGACCACAAGCTAACCCATGAGCTGGTATCTGTTGTGAGCACTGAATAATAATAACAAAATAAGGTTTTAAAAATAAAGTTCTGCTAAGGTCTGTAAAAAGACAATACTGATATAACGACTAAAAACTGACTAACTATCTGTACTAGTCTGAAAGCATCTAAACTGTCTGACTGTGGAGTTGATGGGACAAGCCCCCAACTAACTTCGACTGACTGAGTAACTGAACTACTGACATAACTAAAGAGAAGATAACTCATCCTCGAAGGAGGAGGACTCACCACGGCTGCTGCTGTTGATACACTGGAAAGTTTAAGAACGATCGGAAATTCGAGCATCTGAACCTATGATATAAGACATCATAGACCAAGAAAATGAGTATGTGGTCAGTACTTTTGAATGTACTGGCATGCTAAATGAGGTTAGGCTAATATGCATGGGTTCATATTCATGAGTACTAACTAGCTGAATGTATAACATGAGGTACTGAGTGTAAATGCATAAAAGTATAAAGACTGAGAATGCACGACCACACATAAAGCAAGTACTGAAGTAGTCTATAAACTGAGTCATTAAAATTTGATAGTTAAATAACTGGTAACTATATGTTATGGTTAAACACAACTGAACTGAACTCTGAACTGAGCACTGAAACTGAAATGGTATGAGCTTTCATCTAACCGACATGCCCCAATATAAGATGGTTGAGGTCCAACCTGTAATCCCAGTTAGAAGGGTATTAGTACCATGCCATGGGTTACTAACAATGGCTGGGTCAACCCTAATCTAGCAGGAAGACTCATGAGATGTAAGTTTGTATGTCAACCCTAGACTGGCAGGAAGACATATTAACCTGCGCTGGCTACTTAGTTCTGTAACTTAGGAATTGCTAGTAAGGGTCGTACCCTATGATGGCAGGAATTCCCCCATCCATGGGTTCGCTCGGTGCTGAAACCTACTCTCAACTGAATCGACACTGATCACTAAACTGGGCTAAGCTTGACTAAACTCACCAACCATGTTAACTGACTGAGTACTACTGCCCATGGTTCGACTCGAACCTTTCTATAACTACTGTAGACTAGGTAAGTAGCTAAATTTTGAGTATCATGACCCCGAGGACTTAATATCCTTGAAAATAGGACCATACCACAATCTTAAAAGCAAAACAGACAATCACAATTCAAATTTCATTTATTTAGTCATTTTATCAAACACTTGGGAGGCATAACTTTGTACATGGGGATGATCAACATGCTAACATATCATGACTTCATCATTTAATTCACAAATTAGGGGATTAAATATGATAAATACTCCAACCAACATAAGCATTATTTTATTTCACATGGAATTCATATATTCAAAACTTAGCACTCAAACTTCAACACATACATGGGCATAGTGTGATTTAATCAAATAACTCATAACTCGATCTTTGAAAAAGGGTTCTTGGACTCTAAGGGTTGGAAGGAACCCAAAGATGAACACTTAACATACCTTAGTAGTTGCATTCGTGAGGGTGGTTGGTGATTGCTTAGAACTTGAACTTAGCCTTAAAGAAACTAGGGATTTATTCTTGAGAGAATTTGTGAAAAAGATAAGTAAATAGGTTATTTGGGGATTTAATACCGTGTTATGGATCTATTGGGTGAAGGAAAAATGACCCATTTGATCTTTAAAATATGGAACAAAACTAAAGAAAAAGCATGGACCGGAATGGGCAGGGCACCACGGGCTTTGAGCTCCGCTCTAAGCAAGGAGCCACAGGCTCCATCACGGGCTCCCCCCAGCACCGGACTAGGCAAGGTGCCATAGGATAATCATCCTAAGGTTCTATTTAGGAAGTCCAAACATGTCCTTACACTTGTTCGAAAATTCCAAAACTCACCCGATATATACTATTGACTTTCCCGATCATGAATTAACTTAAAAACAAACTTTCCGATGTCGAAAAGGTCAAGAATAAATTCATTAAAGTTTGAGGGCTTTAGAAATGACTAAGTCCTAACACTTAGGAAAATATTCTAAGTCTTGGACCCCTTTTACATGCAGGAGTGAGCTGAAATGAGCTTAGGATCTTACGGGGTCTTACAATATCTCCCCCTTGGGGACATTCATCCTCAAATGAGACTGATTAAGCTGAGAGATACTGAGGTACTAGGATTACCTATTTAATATGCATGATTAAAATATGACTACATGGCTGAGTCTGAAACATGGTGACTGACCAATCTAATTCATGAATGCATGAATGATATGAGAATTTTATGCAGATGGAATTGAGTATGAAGTAGAATAAATCTAAGAAAGACTATTACCTTAGGCCGAGTTCGAGTTTGTAGAGAAGAGATGATGGTACTTGGTTCGCATGTCTGCTTTTGTTTCCTAAGTATCTCCCTTAATAGACTGGTTTCGCCAAAGGACTTTAACCAAGGAAACTTCTTTGTTCCATAGTCTGTGAATCTGACGGTCAAGAACTTCGACTAGAATTTCTTTATAAGAGAGACTGCTCTAAACATCTACACTTTCTAAGGGGACTACAACCGCTGGGTCACCAATATGCTTCTTTAGCAAAAAGACATGAAATACTGGGTGAATTGATGCTAAGTATGTAGGCAACTCAAGTTAATAGGCTACCTTTCCAAAACAGCTCAAAATTCTATTAGGGACAACATATCGGGGGCTAAGCTTCCCCTTCTTACCAAACCTCTTCACCCCTTTCACGAGAGAGATTTTCAAGTAAACTAAGTCACCAATCTCAAACTTAAGGTCTCTCCCCCTCATGCCAGTATAGGATTTCTGTTGGCTTCGGGCTATCTTAAGCCTCTCCCTGATTAATTAGACTTTCTCTAAAGCATCAAACACCAAATAAGGCCCTAACAATATGGCCTTACCTGCTTCAATCAACCAATTAGAGACCTACACCTTCTTCTATAAAGATCCTCAAATAGAGCCATCTGAATACTGGAATGATAGCTATTATTAGATGCGAACTCTATCAAAGGTAAGTGATCATCCCAGCTACCTCTAAAATCAAGGACATACGCTCTCAACATATCTTCTAGGGTCTAAATGGTCCTCTCTTCTTGACTATCCATCTAAGAGTGAAAGGCTAAATTGAGGTGAACTTGGGTACCAAGACCCTTTTGAAATACCTTCCAAAAGTGAGAGGTAAACTGAGTACCTCTATCTAAAATGATGGATAATAGAACACCATGTAATCTAACCAACTCTCAAAGGTAGATATTGGCATAATCCTCAGCTAAATAAGAAGTATGGACTGGTAGGAAATAGGCTGACTTGGTCATCCTGTCCATAATAATCCAAATCAAATCGTGTTGACAATGAGTAAGAGGCAAACCCATCACAAAGTCCATGTTTACCTTCTCCCACTTCCAAGTGGGGATGCTAAACTTTGATGCTCGATCTTAACCTACTGGAAAGTAGAGCACTTAGCTACAAACTTTACAACGTCTCTCTTCATCCCACTCAACTAATAGATTTTCCATAAATTGCGGTACATCTTAGTGGCCCCTGGATGAATAAAGTAGTGCACACCATGCACCTCAGCAAGAATCCATTTTCTCAGGTCATCTACATACGGCACACACAGTCTACCCTGGCAACGCAACACACCATCTCCCCATTGGGAAAAAACCTTTATTTTCTGATCTCTAATAGACTCCTTCAACCTAACCAAACTAGATTCCATGTTCTACTTTTATTTCACTTCAGCAACCAAAGAAGATTTCAAACTATTTTGCACCCACACACTACCCTCGACTGAATCAACCAAACAGACTCCTAGTTTGGCAAGCTGATGAACTTTTAGAACTAGCTTCTTCTTATTATTTTTAATGTGAGTCACACTACCCATGGACATCCTACTAAGGATGTCTTCCATAATATTGGCCTTGCTTGGACGATATAAAATACTCATGTCGTAGTCTTTCAACAACTCTAACCACCTTCTCTAGTGTAAGTTTAAGTCTTTCTGCGTGAATACATATTGTAAGCTCTTGTGGTATGTGAATACATCAACATGCACCCCTGTAATACCCTGCACTTCTACCTAGCTTGAAATCATTCCAAGAATGTTAGAAACTTGATTTTCAAGATGAATCTACTTTTATATAAGTGATATTTCTAAGATTTTCACTTTTTATCATATGGTAAATTAAATTATCTTTCTAACGATACCAATTCCATCCAAATCCGACATCAGAAGAGAAAATTATGGCCAAAAAATAGAAGGTAGTCAAAACTGCCCAGGTGCGATGGTGAGAGCCGACGGACCGTCGAGCTAGTGACAGACCATTGATCTTGGGTATATTTATACGCCTAAGCACCATAATTTATCCACATTTTAGCTATGTTTAGAGAACAAAGTGCCTAGTTTCTTATGTTTTTACTTTACTTCTATGTAATTGAGCTAATCGATGTGAGTAGCATGATTTCAGCTATTAATGACGTAGATGAAAACATTATGGGACTATGGAATACGGATGACATATGACACAAGAGAGAGTAGCAACCTGGACTAAATGTGGCGCCTAGAAACTACAATCTGGACCAAATGTGGCGCCTAAAAACTATGTCCAAGACTAGTTTGTCATTTTTAATTAGTTCAGGGACCTAGAAGGCAAAAAGATTATTAAAAAGTTTAATGCTGAATTTTTATTCAATACAAAATTATTCTGTAGTTTTTGAAAGGGGAGTAGCGGCTTAGCTTGAGGAGAGAGAGAAATGTTTTTCTCTCTTCTTTTCAACATTCGCACACCAAGATCGTCTTCTAGTTTTTGGTATAATGAATATATTTATGATTCTTTTCATTTTATTCATGAGTAGCTAATTTTATTAGTTAGGGTTATGGAAGCCTTGTAGCATACAATCTATTACTTTGGGTTTTGAATTCATTATGCATTGACTTGTTTACATCATACTCTTTTTGTTTATTTTGAATTCTCGTGGTTGCAAACATAGAGGGTATGCCTTAAAACACAGCTTGTTTGAAAGAAAGGTTGGTGTTCGAAAAAGAGAGTAGTGATAAGAAAATTGGATTTCCAACCCCTATTTCATATGTTAATGCCTTAACAGGATTAACTACTTGGAGATTTCTTATTGTTTTTGGTAAATGCTTTTGATTCAAGAGAACTAAAGTGAATTAGTCCTTGATAGTTGAGAAACACTAGGATTATGTTATTAAATACAATATGTTTCTCTGTAAACACGATGCATGTATAAATTTGTAAAGCCTATAGTTAGGAAGTATTGAAAACTACAAGGTGGACATAACCCTAGCTTGCTATTTCTCTGAATTCGAATACTACTACACATATTTCATCTTGTTAAACTGAAACCATTAATTTGTGAACTGGATCAAAATTACCCTATTTATTTTACGAAAACAAATGATTAAAAGTCAACTAATTTACATACAACTTAATTATCACCATATTCCCTGTGGGATTTGACCCCAACCTAGTTGGGTTATATATTTGACAGTGACCGCTTACATTCTCGTAAGAGAGTTGTAATTTGGGTGTATCAAATTTTGGTGCCGTTGTCGGGGAATACGGTTGTCGATTGAGTTTATTGTGTAAGTTGATTGTTAGTCAAGTTTCCTTATTTTATGTTTATTTGTTGTTTTTGTTTGTTATAGGCTCATTTTTGTTTATGCCACAAACCAGAAGTTTAGGAGAACCATTATTACCCTTCAATCCTGAACCTCATCTCATTGAAAGAATGGCTAACCAACAGGAAGCTGAAAGATTAGCCACTTTGGCTAATGCTCAATTAAACCTCCAAAATGCTGATAACCCAGGTCAGGAACCTAATCCAGATAAAGAGGACCTGGGAGACGATAAGTTGTTGGGGCCAGTTAATCGAAGGCGTGCAGAGGATATAGCTGCACCAGTGAATAGAAATATGAACAAAAATCGTCCTTTCAGAGCAAGACCTGAATGCTAAGCTATGCATTTTAATCTGAAGGATGATGATGATGACTTAGATGGAGCCGATGCAACAGGGGCTATTATTCCTCCACCCTTAGCACCTGGAGTTAAGTTTAATATTACAAGAACTATGATCTAGCTATCAACTCAAAGGGTTATTTGGTGGACTTACAGATGATGACCTGAATATGCATTTGGTCAATTTTATCTCAACATGCAAGTCGTTTAACAACCTAAAGGTTGGAAAAAATGCAATTCGACTGAGCCTATATCCATTGTCTCTATCTGGAGAGGTAACTCTATGGTTAAGTGGGCTAAATCCCGAATCTATTACCAATTGAAGGCAACTGAAAGATGCTTTCCTAGAAAGATTTTTTCTGCCATCCAAGAGAGCACAATTAAGAGATGAGATAAGCAATTTTAGACAGCTTCCAACTGAAGCTCTCCACGAGACTTAGGAAAGGTTCAAGAAGAAGCTTATGCGGTGCCCAAATCATCAGATGACCAATGTCTACTTGATGGAGATATTATATCGGGCCTTGAATTAGGTTACCAAGCCAGTGGTAGATAATGCTGCAGGTGGATCATTCATGGACCTCTCTTTTACTGAAGCTTCTAAAAGGCTTGATCGGATGACAAAACAGAGTAGAGCTTGGCATACCATAGAGTTTGAGGTAGCAAGATCTACTGTATCTATTGGCATGACTGCAGAATAGAGAAAAAAAAGAAGAAGAGCGTGACCAGGACATGGCTCACATGAAGATGAAAATAGATCTTTTCACTAAGCATCTATTATCAGGAAAGACAGAGAAGGTTAAAGCTGTAGCATCACAGGGGAGGGCTGACTCCAATCTTGAGGAAGAAGCCAATTACTTGAACAATCAGATGGGTTTCTGAGGTGGTGGCCAAAGAAACCAAGGTTGGAACCATCAAGGAGATTGGAAGAGTAAAAGTGACCGGAGTGCACTGCATGTACCTCCTGGAAGCCATGATAATGCTGCCACCAGTTCAGATAAAATGTCCATGGAAGACATGATGGAGAAACTATTAAAGGGAGTTGAGGTGATAAATTCTGGGGTGACTACTGTAAAGAATGAAATATCTTCCATGAGTCAACTAGTAAATTTGCACTCAGTCGCTATTAAATAATTGAAGAAGCAGATGAGCCAATTATCCACAACATTCAACCAAATATAAAATGGGACTCTACCAAGTGTACAGTTTAAAATTCGAGGACTGATGGATTGTGTATGGCCATTACCACTAGGAGCGGTAAGATGTTATCTAGCCCAGGTTTAGGAGCTTCTTCTTATACTGATAAGGTTGAAATAAATTAGGAGATAGTTGATGAATCTCCAGTAGTGCCTATGGAGTTGGGAGTTTTGAAAAAGAAGAGTGAGGAAGTTGAACAACCAACTAAGCTGAAGTATGTTAGTGATGTGGAGCAAGGCATAAGAAAGGAGGTAAAAGTTGGTCCAACTGAAATCCCAAGGCCGCCACCCCCATTTCCATAATGATTAAATAAGAAACAAGATGATGGGAAGTTTAGCAAATTCATGGCTATGTTAAAGCAGTTGACAGTGAATGTGCCCTTAGTTAAAGCACTGGAATAGATGCCTGGATATGCCAAGTTTATGAAAGACCTGTTGACAAAGAAAAGGACTGTGAGCTATGAAACGGTAGACAATCTTCATTATTGTAGTGCTATTGCTACAAGATCTATTGTCTAAAAGAAAGCCGATCCGGGAGCATTTACTGTTCCATGTATGATTAGATTGCTAAAGTTTGAAAAGGCCCTTTATGATCTTGGAGAAAATATCAATCTTATGCCATTGACGGTTTTTAAGAAACTGGGTTTAGAAGATCCTACGCCCACCAATATGCGGCTTCTAATGGTGGATAGATCGGTAAAAAGGTCAATTGGGATTCTACATGATGTACTTGTAAAAGTTGCTAATTTTATATTTTCTGCTGACTTTGTAATTATTGATTGCGAAGTAGACTTTGAAGTACCCATAATTTTGGGTAGGCCATTCTTAGCTATTGGGAGAGTGTTAGTTGACATGGAGCTGAATGAGCCGAAATTTAGGCTCAATGAGAAAGAAGTTAGCTTTGAAGTATGTCGGTCTATGAAACAATAAAAAGAGATTAGTGTCTTCTCGATTGTTGATGTATTCTATGAAGATAAGAAAGATGTACCAGTTAAGGATATGTCTTTTGTGGAGACCATTGCTGGTTTGGTTGAACTTTCAAGCAAGGATGTGAGTGACTGCAAAGTGGTTGGACTAGGAATAAAGCATTTTCTTGATCCAGCAAATAAGGTACAAAAGGTATCATCGATGTATATTGACGAAGTTTGAGTAGTCAAGATAATTGAGTCGTGCTGTGACATTAAATCAGGCGCTGCATGGGAGGCAACCCATGATTTTATTTTCACTTTATTATGTTAAACAAAAATGCAAAAAGAAGAGTCGAGCCACGACCGAAAATACGACGCTTGGTGGGAGGTAACCCATCTTTCTAATCATTTTTGTTGTTTTTGATTAAGTGTAGGTGCACGAAGTACTAAGGAGAAGATTAGTACCAATTTTAATTTGGAAGCGAGCCATGTCAATGGTGGTAAGTTTAGGAGTGATGGAAACATTACAGGTAAGTTGGAGTGGTCAAATGTGTAAGGCTCAAGTATGATTCGCATTAGAGTCGCGCATCGAATTATGATTATGCGACCCAAAAATTAACTTTATTTTATGAATTTCAATGAGGTCTATAGTGGTATCGTAGGGATCGAGCCGATAGGCTAGATCCCGAAGCCTACCACTGACCTCGATGGGGGTACGGGGGCAAATCCCCCACGGTATGGACCTTTCTAACCAAGAGTATGCCGCATATCCCATCACACATGCTCACTGAACCAACTATGCGTTACCCTATGCACCGTCTATGAAAATGTAGATGATAGGGTATGCGTCACATATTCCATCACCTATGCTCATTACCTTACTTAGGCGATAGCTTAGGTGCCACCTATGTTAACATAGGCGATAGGTTAGGCGCCACTTAGGCACCTATGCCTATGCTCACTGCCTCACTTAGGCCATTGCTTATGCTTACTACCTCACATAGGCGATAGGGTATGCGTTGCATTTCCAATCGCCTCTGCCTACTAGCTGGTTACTTTGCTACTTATTTTGTAAGAAAATAGTACCAAATAACTTTGCTATTTTCTCCAATGATGATCTCCATGCAGGTGGCATGACTCGTAATATAGATGAGAAGTACTACTAGCCAGGTTCTTTATCTTGTTATTTGTACTAGGGACAGTGCTGAGCTTAAGTGTGGGGTGGCTGGGTACTTTTCTACTTGTTTTGTAAGAAAATAGGACCTTCTCCTTAGCATTTTTCTGTTAAAGGATTAGCTATTTTGTTTATTTTGTTAGTTATATAGTTATAATTAGGTGCTTTTCTCCATGATAGATGGATGACGACCGTCTTAAGAGAAAATTAGTCTTTCAATTACATGTAACTGCTCTTGTGGATAACATGACATGATAACATAAGTATATGATGGATCATTATATTTGAAACACCTAGGCTCTAGTTGTGATTGTTGGTTTTAATTGAACTCCTAAAATTATTCAGTCGAGAATCTATAATGCTCCTAATTGAGTTGACCATGTGCCATGAGTGTGTAAGACTTTAGTATATTCCCTATTGCAACTGATGCTAGAACTTGCCTAGTGTGTATGCAAAGCGAAATAAAGATTGTGAGTTTAGGAGATAATTTAGGCATTTCTTTGATAGCCATTGTTCATACCTTCTTTTGCCCTACCTTTGTACATTACTTAGCTAGCCCCATTGATCCTTTAGCTTGTTCTTTTGTTAGCCTCATAGGTAGCCTAATTTGTTCTTTAATAGACTGTAATTTGATCCAAAAGCTCCTAAGCTCTTTAATATAAAATCAATGTGAGTTAGGAGTTTGACAATAACAGGAAAAAGGTAAAATTGATGCCCCAAAGTCTAGTTATTGGCGTGAGCGATTGATGTGGTTGAGAGTACCTAAAATTGTTGAAAAAATTCAAAATTTTATCCCGAACATGTTACAATGAACCTATTTTGGCCTTGGTCTTCTTGGACATTGTGCACCTCAACTAAGACAAACTGCTTAAGTTGAGGGTGGCTATTATAGGGGTGCGTAACGTGAAAAGGGTGCCAAAAAAAATATTAGAAAGGGTTGCATACTCCCACCATAGTGTTATTAATTAAGCTTAACGAGTTGGGTGGAAAGAAAATCTATGAAGATAGCAGAAGTGGAAATTGGTTGTTAGAGATTGATCTTAATTTCATAATGTAGTGTATTAAAGCGCTTAGGGAAGATAGTTACTATTTCTGGCCAAAATAGTTCCTAACCATCCTTTAGCCTGCATTACAACTCGTAAAGGACCTATTTGATCCTAATCTTAGCATTCTGATATTAGTGGAGTATTACACTAAGGGCAAGCATATGGTCATCAGTAGTAATTTGAGAATTCTTTGTGAGAGTGAGCTCAACTTGATTCTTGTACCCATTTTGTTTGAAATTGCATAATTGTGAGTGATTATGGGTAATTTTCTTGTTGTGAGGGCACATGGTTGATAAAGGTTGGGTAATTTATATGATTTATATGCTTAAATGATATGCATGAAATTGGCAACTTAATGAGTCTATTCTTGAGGGTAGGTTGTCTCTAGTAATGATTCCTGAATCTACTTATTGTTCATAATTGTTGTGTGAGCCTATTTGAGCATCTTGTCTTCTTTTGTAGGTGATAAGGCTTGTGTAGTATGTATAAATGGATATGTTGTTTGAGGATGAACAAAGCCTTAAGTGTGGGGTGGTGATCTTGGGTGTATTTATACGCCTACGCACTATAATTTATCCATATTTTAGCTATGTTTAGAGAACAAAGTGCCTAGTTTCTTATGTTTTTACTCTACTTCTATATAATTGAGCTAATCGATGTGATTAGCATGATTTCAGGTATTAATGACGTAGATGAAGACATTATGGGACTATGGACTACGGATGACATATGACACAAGAGAGAGTAGCAACCTGTACCAAATGTGGCGCCTAGAAACTACAATCTGGAGCAAATGTGGCGCCTAAAAACTATGTCCAAGACTAGTTTGTCATTTATAATTAGTTTAGGGACCTAGAAGGCAATTATGAGAGAAAAGATTATTAAAAGGCTTAATGCTGAATTTTTATTCATTACAAAATTATTCTGTAGTTTTTGAAAGGGGAGTGGCGGCTTAGCTTGAGGAGAGAGAGAAATGTTTTTCTCTCTTCTTTTCAACATTCGCACACCAAGATCGTCTTCTAGTTTTTGGTATGATGAATATATTTATGATTCTTTTCATTTTATTCATGAGTAGCTAAGTTTATTAGTTAGGGTTATGGAAGCCTTGTAGCATACAATCTATTACTTTGGGTTTTGAATTCATTATGCATTGACTTGTTTACATCATACTCTCTTCGTTTATTTTAAATTCTCGTGGTTTCAAATATAGAGGGTATGCCTTAAAACACAACTTGTTCGAAAGAAAGGTTGATGTTCAAAAAAGAGAGTAGTGACAAGAAAATATGATTTCCAACCCCTATTTCATATGTTAATGCCTTAACAGGATTAACTACTTGGAGATTTCTTATTGTTTTTGGTAAATGCTTTTGATTTGAGAGAGCTAAAGTGAATTAGTCCTTGATAGTTGAGAAACACTAGGATTATGTTATTAAATACAATATGTTTCTCTGTAAACACGATGCATGTATAAATTTGTAAAGCCCATAGTTAGCAAGTATTGAAAACTACAAGGTGGACATAACCCTAGCTTGCTATTTCTCTGAATTCGAATACTACTACACATATTTCATCTTGTTAAACTGAAACCATTAATTTATGAACTAAATCAAAATACCCCTATTTATTTTACGGAAACAAATGATTAAAAGTCAACTAATCTGCATACAACTTAATTACCACCATGTTCTCTGTGGGCTTCGACCCCAACCTAGTTGGGTTATATATTTGACAGCGAATGCTTACATTCTTGTAAGAGAGTTTTAATTTGGGTGTATCAACCGTCGCCCAAGCCATCCCAGTGGAGGAAGTAAGACTACCTTCTACCTAGAGTGATGGCTCAAACCGACGGACCGTCGAGCTAGCGATGGACCGTTGCATAAGCCATCGTAGGAGAGGCAGTGAACCCCTATTCTGCTCAGGTGCGGCGGCTAGGACCAACGGACCGTTGACCCAATGATGGACCATTGCGTAGTTTGTTTAGTTATTTTGAAGCTGTTTTTAAAAGAGTATTTGGGTCTTTTCCCACCCATTTTAAACCCCTAGTAATATCAGATCAAGGCTCATAATTTCATTATGTATCTACAACATCAAATTAGGGTTTTATCTCAAAGATACCCCAAGAACAAGATCCAAATCATTCTTCAAGAAACTAAGAGATTCCAAGTTCTTCAAGTCCAAGAAATTCAAGAAACTCACAACCCGGGTATGTCATGTGTTGATTCATGGGTCCCTTTCACCCATGAAGCTTAAGAATCTCTTTTCAAAATCCAAGATTTGTGTATTTATGAATGTTTATGATTTAAATTGAATTGAAATTCCTGTTTATGATGTTGTGGGGTTTTGATTCATGTTTGAAATTACATATTCCAATGATTGACCCTAGGATGTGGTGATTTGTATAATAATCATGATAAACCCTTAAATTTACACGTTTATTGATGTATCCATGATTATTAGATGTGTTGATGATTGTATAACCAAAGCATGCTCCCCATGTGTTTGATTAAATGCCTATGTGAAGGAAAAGTGCCATACTAGTATGATAATATGAAATCCCTATTTATGTATAAGTTTATGCATGTCCAGTTGATGAAATGTCTTAGTCAATAAATTATGGATACATGTGTAGCCATTGTGGTGCTTTAGAACTTGTACTTCATAAAATCTCCTACTTATTGAATTATGGATTGTGATGTTGGTCGTGTATTCAAGAAATTCATGCTTTGTCAGTTTCCTTCTATCGAGTCCTCGGGGTACTTGTATCCAAAAAATTTAGCTGTGTGCCTAGAATCAGTGTCATGTTTTCAAGATACTCTCAGTCAAGCCATGATCCATAGAATTCAGTCAGTCTCATGACTCAGGAAAACTCAGTAATCTCAGTAATATTCTGTCAGTTAACGGAACTCAGTTAACTCAGTCCAGTTAGTTCAGTTAATCATGTTCAGTGTATATTCAAATGGGAGTAGAAATTAGCACCGAGTGAACCCAAGGATGGAAACCCACCTGTTATATGAGGGTGTGATTCTTAGAAAAAATCCTTGCATTTTAAAACTACGTAGCCAGCGTAGGTTAAGACATCATAGCCTGTTATATGAGGATAGATGAGGTGGCTTACCTGTTATATGAGGGTTCCCACCATTCTTACTATAGTTACTTGTTATATGAGGGTTACTCATAGATTGTCCTTACTAGTGGTGCGGTATTGACACCCTTCCAATTGGGGTTACATATTGGACCCTAACTCAGCTATATTGCATTATTTGGGGCATGTCGGTTAGATGACTACTTCCCATAATTTCAGTTATAGAATTAGGACTTTCAAATAGTCATTCAGTCTTAGTAATAGAACTCAAATAGTTTTATGGAATTTAGGACTGTCAGATACGGTCAATTTAGAACAACACAGAACTTATCTAGATCCATTAGAACCTAGAATGTTAGATATAGTCGCTCAGTATCAGTATCTCATGTTATCAGTACTCAGACTTAGTAATTATGCTATCACAAACTTAGTTACAGTTACTATGTATTCATGCATGTATTCTTACGTTCATGTTATCCAATCAGTTAGTATAGTTCATGCATGTGAACCCTTTGAATTCAACTTACCTCACATACATACCAGTACATTCAAACATACTGATGCATTTATGCTATAGTGTTTTATACCATAGGTTCAGAAGCACAAGCTCCAGAGCATTAGTAGCATTCCAGTCTCAGCGGTTAGAGTTAGCAGTAAGTCCTCATACTTCAAGGACATGACCATTACTTTATTATCTCATTAATTAATTTATTTCAATAGTTAGAGTTTGTTGGGGACATATCCCATCAACTCCTTATTCAGACAGTTCAATCAGTTAAAGAATTTTCAGACTATTATGTTCAAACAGTTTATTTCAGTTTTTTTTTTTGGGTATTTCATACCCCATCCATATGCTACATTTTATCATTTATGTAACAGTTTTGAACCTTACGACCTTTATTTTTGCATTTATATAGTATATTATGCAGTGTTCAGGTACAGATATCATTCATGGGTTAGCTTGTGGTCCTTTGAGGTCATGAGCACCGTGTAACATTCCGAGTAATAGATTCGGGGCGTTATAAACTTGGTATCAAATCCTAAGGTTCAATAATATCCTAGGAAGTCTAAAAGCCGCATCTAGTAGAGTCTTATATATGGGTGTGTTGTGCACCACATTTATGTACAGGAAGCTATAAGATATTTTAGGAACAATTTCACTTCTTTCAGTATTCATGTCGTGCCAATGAGCATAATCTCCAGTAAATCTCTTAGTCTAGTCTAATTCATTTCCCTCTTCCTTCTACAGAACATGCCTCCTAAAAAAATAAATGGGAATCAACCAGCCCCTCATCCTGAAGATCTTTTAGGCGAACATGTCTCTCTTGCAGAGTTTAGAGCTGTATTCAATACTCTTGCTCAATCAGTTGCTTCTCAGAATGAATGACCAACTGTCATTACGGCCAACCCAGTGGTCAATTCAGATACAGCCAAGATTCGGGACTTCACCCGAATGAATCCTTCATCCTTTCTCGGGTCTAAGTCAGATGAGGACCCTCAGTAATTCATCGATTAGGTTCAGAAGGTTACAGACATCATGGGGGTTACTTCTAGTGAGAGCACTAAGCTAGCTGCATATCAGTTGCAAGATGTTACATAAACTTGGTTTAAACAGTGGAAGTCAGAAAGGCCAGATAATGCAGGACCTATTGGGTGGGAGGATTTCATCACCATATTCTTAGATAGATTCTTTCCCTAAGAGCTGAGAGTGGCTTAGGTGTTAGAATTTATCAACCTCAGCCAGGGCAACATGACGGTTGAAGAGTATTCTCTTAAGTTTACTCAATTATCTAGATATGCTCCTCATGTGGTTACAGATAGCAGGTCCAAGATGAGTAAGTTTGTTTTTGGGGTAAATGATAGTGTAGTCAATGAGTTCAGATCCGCGATGTTGAATAGTTACATGAACATAGCCAGTCTTATGACCCATGCTCAGAAAATAGAAGAGCAAAAAATTAAGATAAGGGAGAAGCATAATAAGAGAGCAAGGACAGGTAGTTTCAACTTTGCTCAGCCTAAATCAGAAGGAGGAAACCGTTCTCAATTTTTTCCTAAGTCATTAGTTCCAGCTCCTTTTTCAGTTGGTGCTCCAGCTCCTAGATTCAAAGATGGTAACAGAGATAGAGCGCTAGGCTCTAAGTCTTAGGGCAGTGTTAGCAGTGCCCGTACCTATCATCTATGCTAGACTTGTGGCAAGCACTATCAGGGTATTTATAGAGCTGGCAGTGGTATTTGTTTCAGATGTGGCAAGCTAGGACATAGAGTCAGAGACTGTCCTCAGCCATGTCCTCAGGGTCAGTAGAATCGTTCCCCAGCTCAGTTCGGTCGCCCAAATCAGTAGTGTGCCACCTCCAGTGCTACTAGTGGGAAACGTCCAAATCAACTTTATGCTCTCCAATCCCAATAAGATCAGGAAAATTTTCCTGATGTGGTTACTAGTACGTTACAGATCTTTCATGTGCATGTTTACGCTTTGCTAGATCCAGGAGCTTCTTTGTCTTTTGTCACTCCCTATATAGCAGGCGATTTTGAAACTAGTTCCGAAATTCTAGAAGAGCCCTTTTTAGTCTCTATCCCAGTGGGTAAAACTATCATAGCCCGACGGGTATACAGTAACTGCCCGGTTATGATATTTTAGAAAGTTACTTCAACACACTTAGTCAAATTAGAGATGAATGATTTTGATGTTATTCTCGACATAGATTGGCTTCAGTCCTGCTATGCCACAGCCGACTGCAGAAATAGAATAGTCTAGTTCCAGTTTTTGAATGAACCTGTCCTAGAGTGGAGGGGTAGTACTTCAGCTTTCAAAGGTCAGCTTGTTTCTTACCTTCGAGCATGAAAAATGATATCTGAAGGATATGTCTATCATCTTGTTCGAGTTAAGGACACTAGTTCTGAAACTCCTAGTCTTGATTCAGTCCCAGTTCTAAATGAATATTCAGATATCTTTCTCGAAGATCTTCTAAGAATTCCTTCCAAAAGGGAAATAGACTTCGGTATTGATCTTCTTCCAGATACTCAGCCTATATCTATTCCACCATATAGAATGGAACCAGCAGAACTCAAAGAATTGAAAAAACAGTTGAAGGATCTCTTAGATAAGGGATTCATCAGACTCGGTGTGTCCCCGTGGGGTGCACCACTCTTATTTGAGCGCAAGAAAAATGGTTCTCTCAAAATGTGTATAGACTATCGTCAGCTCAATAAAGTCATGGTCAAGAACAAGTATCCTCTTTCCAGAATCGATGACTTGTTCGACCAACTTTAGGGTGCCAGCTATTTTCTAAGATAGACCTCAGATCAGGCTATCATCAGCTCAGAGTCAGAGAATGTGACATTCTAAAAATAGTTTTTCGTACTCGGTATGGTAACTTCATATTCTTAGTTATGTCCTTTGGTCTTACCAATACCCCAGCTGCTTTCATGGGCTTGATGAACCGTGTGTTTAAGAAGTACTTGGACATGTTCGTCATAGTCTTTATAGATGATATTCTGGTCTATTCTCGTAGTGAGCATGATCATGCAGACTATATCAGAATAGTATTGCAGACTCTTAGAAATCATCACGCCAAATTCAGTAAGTGAAAATTTTGGCTAAGCTCAGTAGCATTCCTTGGTCATATCATTTACGGTGATGGCATTATGATTGATCCTCAAAAGACCAAAGTAGTAAGAAACTAGCCCAGACCTGTCTCTCCATCAGATATTAGGAGTTTCTTTGGTTTTGCAGGCTACTACAGATAGTTTGTTGAGGGATATTCTTCTATTGCATCCACTATGTCTAGATTGACTCAAAAGAAAGTCAAGTTTCAGTGGTCAGATCCTTGCAAGAAAAGTTTTCAAGAGTTGAAGACTCGACTCACCTCAGCCCTAGTTTTAGCTCTTCCAGATGGTTATGATGGGTTCGTAGTGTATTGTGATGCATCCAGAGTAGGTTTGGGTTGTATCCTCATGTATCATGGAAAGGTCATAGCCTACGGCTCTAGAAACCTTAAAGCCCATAAGAAGAATTATCATACTCATGATCTTGAGTTAGCAGCCATAGTTTTTGCCTTAAAGATTTGGAGGCATTACCTATACGGGTTCATGTAGATGTGTTCATAGATCATAAGAGCCTTCAGTATGTCTTTTCTCAGAAAGATCTCAATCTTTGTCAGAGAAGGTGGTTATAGCTTTTGAAAGATTATGACACGAGTGTCCTTTATCATATGGGCAAGGCCAACATTATGGTGGACACTGTCAGTAGACTGTCGATGGGTAGTATTTCTCATGTTAAGGACTGTAAGAAAAAGTTGGCTCAGTAAATCCATTAAATTTCCAGACTAAGCATTCACTTAGTCGAAACAGAGAAGGGTGACATATGGGTTCAGAGTAGTTCAAAATCATCTATAGTTTCCGAGGTAAAAGAAAAGAAAGATAGAGATCCCAGTCTAGTCAAGTTGAAAGAGTTAGTCAAAGATCAGAAAGTAGAGGTTTTCTCCCAAGGGGGAGATGGTGTCCTGCATTGTCAGGGTCGTCTATGTTTTCCAGGTGTAGACGACTTAAGGCAGGGAATTCTTGCAGAAGCGCATGGTGCGCGCTACTTTATTCATCAAGGGGATACTAAGATGTACCGTGACTTGAGAAAAATCTATTGGTGGAGTAGGATAAATAAACATGTTGCAGAGTTTGTGGCTAAGTGCTCTACATGTCAGCAGGTTAAGATAGAGAATCAGAAGCCTAGTGGGTCCATGCAGGAGTTTAGTATTCCTACTTAGAAGTGGGAAGAAGTGAAGATGGAC
Organism: Capsicum baccatum var. pendulum; assembly: GCA_030864225.1. NCBI lineage: Eukaryota > Viridiplantae > Streptophyta > Magnoliopsida > Solanales > Solanaceae > Capsicum > Capsicum baccatum. Next base: position 170,686,441 of record CM061558.1, read on the forward strand.
TTCATGATGGGTTTCCCTCGTACTTATCACCAACATGATTTAGTTTGGGTCATTGTAGATAAGATAACCAAATCAGCTCATTTCCTTCCAGTCCATACCTCTTATTCAACCGAGGATTACGTCGAGAGTTGGTCAGATTGCATGGTGTTCCGTTATCTATTATCTCAGACAGAGGTACCTAGTTCATTTCTCATTTCTAGAAAGCATTCTAAAAGGGTATTGGTACCCATGTTCATCTCAGTACAACCTTTAATCCTCAGACAGATGGTTAGGCAGAAAGGACCATTCAGACTTTAGAAGATATGCTAAGGGCATGTGCAATCGATTTCAAGGGTAGTTAGGATGACCACTTGCCTTTGATTGAGTTTTCATATAACAACAACTATCATTCCAGTATTCGGATAGCTCCATTTGAAGCTCTCTATGGTAGAAGGTGCAAATCTCCAATCGGTTGGTTTGAAGTTAGTGAGGCCTCAGTCATAGGGCCTAACTTAGTATTCGATACCTTAGAAAAAGTTCAGTTGATCAGAGAAAGACTCTGGGCTGGCCAGAGCTAATAGAAGTCTATGCAGATGTACGTAGAAAGGATCTCGAGTTTGAGATTGGTGACTATGTCTATCTAAAGATCTCTTCTATGAGGGGAGTGAAGAGATTCGGCAAGAAGGGAAAGCTCAGTCCTTGATATGTCGGTCCCTTCAAGATTCTCAGTCGATTTGGCAAAGTAGCTTATGAGCTTGAGTTGCTTTCAGATCTAGCCACAGTTCATTTAGTCTTCCATGTCTCTTTGCTCAAGAAGCGCATAGGTGACCCAGTAGTTGTAGTCCCTATTCAGAGCATAGATTTTCATAACAACCTCTCTTATGAAGAGATTCCAGTTGAAATCCTAGACTATCAGACTCGTAGACTGAGGAATAAAGAAGTCCCTCTAGTTAAGGTTCTTTGGCTAAACCAGTCTATTGATGGAGCCACTTGGGAAGCAGAAGCATATATGTGAACCAAGTATCCTCACCTCTTCTTTACCAACTCGGATCAAGCTCAAGGTAACAGTTTTTCTTAAGCTTACTTAGTTTCATATTCAGAATTCAATTACAACTTGGTATTAAATAACATTGCATATTCAGTCATGCATTCATGTATCAGATCAGTCAAGTAATCATGTATCAGATATGCATTCTCATTGTGAGAAAACTTAGTTCCTCAGAACACTTAATCATGCATTCATAAATCAGTTACTCATGCATCAGATATGCATGTTCAGTATGATATATATTCAGTTTATTAGTCATGCTAGTCATGGAGTTATGTTTCAGTCATTCATGTTCAGTATATACTGAACATATATTCAGTATGCTCAGTATATACGTTAGTTGTGAAGGGGGAGATATTGTAATACCCCGTACTTTTACCTAGCTTGAAATCATTCCAAGAATGTTATTAAACTTTCTTTGCAAGATAAATCCACTTTTATACATGTTATATTTCTAGGAGTTTCACTTTTTATCATGTGGGAAATTAAATTAGCTTTCCAACGATACCAATTTTTTCCAAATATAACATTGAAAGAGAAAGTTATGGCCGAAAAACAGAAGGAAATCAAAACTGCCCAGGTGCGACGGTGAGAGACGATGGACCGTCGAGCAAGCGATGGACCGTCGCCCAAGCCATCATAGCAGAGGCAGTGAGACTACCTTCTGCCTAAAAGCAATGCCATCGAGCTAGCAACGGACCATCGTACAAGTCATCGTAGGAGAGGCAGTGAACTCCTATTCAGCCCAGGTATGACGGCTAGGACCGATGGACCGTCGGACCCCACCGTCGAATAGTTTGTTCAATTATTTTAAAGCCATTTTTCAAAGGGTATTTAGGTCTTTTTAGACCCATTTTAAACCCCTAGTAATATCAAATCAAAGCTCATAAGTTCATTATCCATCTACAACATCAAAGTAGAGTTTTCTCTTAAAGATAATCCCTAAGAACAAGATCCAAATCATTCGTCAAGAAGCTAAGAGATTCCAAGTTCTTCAAGTCCAAGAACTTCAAGAAACTCACAACCCAGGTATGTCATGTGTTGATTCATGGGTTCTTTTCACCCGTGAAGCTCAAGAATCTCTTTTCAAAATCCATGATTTGTGTATTTATGAATGTTTATGATTTAAATTGACGTGAAATTCATGTTCATGATGTTGTGGGGTTTTGATTAATGTTTGAAATCACATATTCCAATAATTGACCCTAGGATGTGGTGATTTGTATAATAATCATGACAAATCCTTAAATTTACACGTTGATTGATGTATGCATGATTATTAGATGTGTTGATGATTGTATAACCAAAGCATGCTTCTCATGTGTTTGATTAAATGCCTATGTGAAGGAAAAGTGCCATATTAGTATGACAATATGAAATCTCTATTTATATACAAGTTTATGCATGTCCAGTGTTTGATGAAATGTCTTAGTCAATAAATTATGGATACATGTGTAGCCATTGTGGTGCTTTAGAACTTGTACTTCATGAAATCTCCAACTTATTGTATTATAGATTGTGATGTTGGTTGTGTATTCAAGAAAGTCATGCTTTGTCAGTTTCCTTCTATCGAGTCCTGGGGGTACTTGTACCCAAAAAATTTAGCTGTGTGCCTAGAATCAGTGTTATGTTTTCAAGATACTCTCAGTCAATCCATGATCCATAGAATTCAGTCAGTCTCATGACTCAGGAAAACTCAGTAATTTCAGTAGTATTCCACTAGTCAACGAAACTCAGTTAACTCAGTCCAGTCAGTTTAGTTAATCATGTTCAGTGTATATTCAGATGGTAGTAGAAATTAGCACTGAGCAAACCCTAGGATGGGAACCCACCTGTTATATGAGGGTGTGATTCTTAGAAGCAATCTTTGCATTCCAGAACTACGTAGCCAGCGTAGGTTGAGATATCATAGCTTGTTATATGAGGGTAGATGAGGTGGCTTACCTATTATATGAGGGTTCCCACCATTCTCACTAGAGTTACCTGTTATATGAGGGTTACTCACAGATTGTCCTTACTAGTGGCGCGGTATTGACACCCTTCCAATTGGGGTTACAGATTGGACCCCAACTCAGCTATATTGCATTATTTGAGGCATGTCAGTTAGATGACCACTTCCCACAGTTTCGGTTATAGAGTCACGATTGTCAGATATAGTCATTCAGTCTCAGTAATAAAATTCAGATAGTTCTAAAGAATTTAGGACTGTTAGATACAGTCAACTCAGAACAGCACGAAACTCAGTTAGTTCCATCAGAACCTAGATTGTCAGATACAGTCGCTGAGTATCAGTATCTCATGATATTAGTACTCAAACTCAATAATCCTTCTATCACGAACTTAGTTATAGTTATTATGTATTCATATATGTATTCTCACATTCATGTTATCCAGTCAGTTAGTATAGTTCATGTATGTGAACCCTTTGCATTCAGCCTACCTCGCATGCATACCAGTACCTTCAAACGTACTAACGCATTTACGCTATGGTGTTTTATACCATAGGTTCAGAAGCAAAAGGTCTAGAGCATAGTAGCATTCCAGTCTTAGCGATTAGAGTTAGCAGGGAGTCCTCATTCTTCGAGGACGTGACCATTACTTTATTATCTCATTAATTAATTTATTTTAGTAGTTGGAGTTAGTTGGGCACATGTCCCATCAATTCTTTATTCAGACAGTTCAGTCAGTTAAAGGCTTTTCAGACTATTATGTTTAGACAATTTATTTCAGTTGTTTTTTTGGGTATTTTATACCCCTTCCATATGTTATGTTTTATCAATTATGTTATAGTTTTGAACCTTACGACCTTACAACCTTTGTTTCTGCATTTATCAATATATTTTGCAGTGTTCAGGTACATATATCAGTCACGAGTTAGCTTATGGTCCTTTGAGGTCATGAGCACTATATAGCATTTCGGGTACCATATTCGAGGTGTTACAAACCCATACAAATAATGTCTCAAAATTTTCAAGGCTACCATAAAGATGTTAACTCAAGATCATAGGTAGGATAATTCTTTTCATGGGGTTTAAGCTGTCTAGAGGCATAGGCTATGACCTTACCCCTCTGCATCAAAACACAAACCAAACCAACTCTGGTAGCGTCATAGTAAACAACAAACCTATATAAACCATCTGGTGAGGTCAATACTGGAGTTGAGGTAAGTTAAGTCTTCAACTCCTAAAAACTCTTCTCACAAGAATATGACCACTAGAACTTGACTTTCTTCTGAGTCAATCTGGATATGGGGGATTTAATAGACATGAACTCTTCAAAAAACCATTGGTAATAGCCATCTAAACACAAGAAACATGTGATATCTGATCGAGAGATAGGTCTAAGCTAGTTTCTTGATAGGTCTAAGCTAGTTTCTTACTGCTTCAGTCTTTTGAGGATCAACTCTAATACCATCACCAGAAATAATGTGACCAATAAAAGCTACTGACCTTAGCCAAAATTTGCACTTACTGAATTTGGTAAGCAACTGATGGGCTCTAAGAGTCTGTAATACTACTCTGAGGTGGTCTACATGATCGCTTTCATTACGGGAATAGACAAGAATGTCATCGATGAATACTATGATGAACATGTCCAAGTAATACTTGAACACTCAGTCCATCAAGTCTACAAAGTCTGTCGGAGAATTTTTTAGACCAAAGGACATGACTAGAAACTCGAAATGACCATACTGAGTTCGGAAAGTTGTTTTCGGAATGTCACATTCCTTACTCAGAGCTGATGATAGCCAGGTCAGAGGTCAATCTTAGAAAAGTAACTGGCACCTTAAAGTTGGTCGAACAAGTTATCTATTCTAGAAAATGGGTACTTATTCTTGATTGCGACTTTGTTTAACTGACAGAAGTCAATGCACATCCTACGAGAACCATATTTTTTATGCACGAATAGGAATGGTATGCCCCACAGAGAAATGTTAGACCTGATGACTCCCTTATCTTGAAGATCTTTCAAATATTCTTTCAACTCGTTGAGTTTAGATGGAGTCATTCTATATGGTGGGATAGAAATAGGTTGCATATTTGGGAGAAGGTCTATGCCGAAGTTGATTTTCCTTTCGGAAAGAAATCTGAGAAGATCTTCAGAAAACACGTTTAGAAATTCCCTTGCTACTAGAACTGACTCAAGATTGGGAATTTTAAAACTAGAGTCTTTAAATCACACAAGATGATAGACACATCCATTGGATATCATTTTTCTTGCTCTAAGGTACGAAACAAGTTGATCCCTAAGCGCTGTGGTACTACCCCTCCACTCAAGGATTGGTTCATTCAGAAATTGAAAATGAACAACCCTGTTTCTACAATCAACTAAATCATAGCATTAATGGATAAAATCCATGCCGAGAATGACATCAAAATCAATTATCTCTAACTCTATAAGATCAACTCAAGTGACTTTCTGGAATATCATGACAGGACAGTTCCTGTATACTTGCCTGGCTATAATAAAAACACCTACTAGGGTAGATACTGAGGAATGCTCTGTTAAGGTTTTGGGATTGACTCTAAAGTTGACCACTATATAAGGTGTTACAATGGAAAGTGAAGCTCCAGGGTCAAGCAAAGCGTAAACATACAAATGAAATACTTGCAATGTACCAGTAACAACACCAGGAGAAATTTCCTGATCATGTCAGGACTGAAGTGCATAAGCCTATCTGAGCGCTTCCCACTGGTGGCACTGGAAGCGGCCCCCTGCTGAGACGGGTGACCGAACTGAACTGGGGGATAATTGTACTGACTCTGCAAACATTCTTTAATTCTATGACCTGGCTTGCCATACCTAAAACATACATTACTGCCAGCTCTGCAAATACCCTAATGGTTCCTATCACATTTCTAGCAAAGAAAATTTATTCAAGCACTATTCACACTACCTTGAGACTTAGAGCCTGACGCCCTATCTTTGTTGTCATTCCTGAATTTGGGCATTGGTGCACTAGATGAAAATGGAGCTGGGACTGAAGATTTCAACCAGAACTAAGGATGGTTACCACCCTCGGACTTTGACTGAGTGAAATTAAAGCTACCTGTCCTAGTCTTCTTATTCTCCCTCTTTCTCCTTAACCTTTTCCTCCTCTATCTGTTGTGCATGGACCATCAACCTCACTAAGCTTATCTTTTTGATCAACATTGTGGTCTTACACTCCTTGACCATACTATCAGATACCCCAAACATAAACTTGCTCATCATGGACCTGTTATCAGCTACTACATGAGGAGCATGCTGGCTAACTAAGTTAACTTAAGAGAATACTCCTTTACACTCATTCTACCCTATTTCAATATAATGAAATCTAACATCTTATCCTCCCTCATATCCAATGGAAAGAATCTATCTAAGAAGGTAGTAGCAAACTCCTCCCATTCTATAGGTCCAGCCTCAGCGTCTCTATCCCCTTTCCACTACTTAAACCACGTATGAGCTACGCCTTGCAGTTGGTAAGCAGCTAGTTTATCTCTCTCACTAGAAGTCACTACCATAATGTTTGTTACCTTTTGCACTATGTCTAAGAATTCCTGTGGATCCTCCTCAGACTTAGATCCTAAAAATAAAAGAGGATTCATTTAGGTGAAGTCCTGAATCCTGGTCACAACAGTATTGGCCACTGGGTTGGACTGAATAGCAGATGACTGCACATTTTAGGCTGCTACAGAGTGGGATAGAGTGGTGAATATAACTCTAAACTCTACATGAGAAACATGCTTATTCAGGGGATTTCGCAGAGTGGGCGGAGGTGCTAGCTGGTTTATTGTTTTTTTTTTGTTAGACTTTCTGGGAGGTATTTTCTGTACACGGAAGGAAAAATTGCACTAGATGGAGCGTTTAACTTGATCTCTTGCTCATTCACACGATTTGAACACTGAAAGAAGGGAAAATTTTCCTAAATGTCTTGTAGCATCTTGCCCATAAGTATGGAGTCCTTCACACCCATGCACAAGACTCTACTTGACGAGACTTTCAGACTCCCTTGGACACTTTAAAATCTGAGGCCCTGATACCAAATTTGTAATGCTCCAGGAGTATACCCTAGATGTCACACAGTGTTTACCATTATAAGTGACCACAAGTTAACCCATGAGCTAGTACCTACTATGAGCACTGAATAATATGACAAAATAGCAGGTGCAGAATATCCAAATACACTATAAGGTTTTAAAAACATAGTTCTAATAAGGTATGTAAAACAATACTAACAATACTGATATAACAACTAAAAATTGACTAACTATCTGTATTAATCTGAAAGATTCTAAATTGTCTGACTGTTGAGTTGATGGGACAAGCCCCCAACTAAATCCTACCGAGTGAGTAACTGAACTATTGGCATAATTGAAAATAAGATAACTCATCCTCGAAGGAGGAGGACTCACCACGGCTGTTGCTGCTAATACACTAGAAAGTCTAAGAACGATTGGGAATTCGAGTGTCTGAACCTATGATATAAGACATCATAGCACAAGAAAAGAGTATGCGGTCAGTACTTTTGAATGTATTGGTATGCTAAATAAGGTTAGACTGATATGCATGGGTTCATATTCATGAGTACTAACTAGCTGAATGTATAACATGAGGTAATGAGTGTAAATGCATAAAATTATAAAAACTGAGAATGCATGACCACAGATAAAGCAATTACTAAAGCAGTCTGTAAACTGAGTCACTAAAATCTGATAGTTAAATAACTGGTAACTATATATTATGGTCAAACACAACTGGACTGAACTTTGAACTGAGTACTGAAAATGAAAATGTGGGAGCTTTCATCTAACCGACATACCCCAATATTAGCTGATTGGGGTCCAACCTGTAACCACAGTTGGAAAGGTGTTAGTATCATGCCATAGGTTACTAATAATGGTTAGGTCAATCCTTATCTGGCAGGAAGACTCATGAGATGTAAGTATGTATGTTAACCCTAGACTAAAAGGAAGACATATTAACCTATACTGGCTACGTAGTACTGTAACTCAGGGATTTCTACTAAGGGTCATACACTAAACTAGCAGGAATGCCCCCACCCCTGGATTTGCTCGAGGCTGAATCCTACTCCCAACTGAACCGACACTGATCACTAAACTGGGCTAGGCTTGACTGAACTCACCAACCATGTTATCTGACTGAGTACTACTGCCCATGGTTCGACTGAAACCTTTCTATGACTACTGTAAACTAGGCAAACAACTAAATTTTGGGTATCATGACCCCCAGTACTCAATATCACTGACAATAATACCATACCACAATCTTAATAGCAGAACAAACAGTCACAATTCAACTTTCACTCATTTAGTCATTTTATCAAACACTTGGGAGGCATAACTTGGTACATAGGGATGATCAACATGCTAACATATCATGAATTCTTCATTTAATCCATAAGTTAGGAGATTAAACATGATATATACTCCAACCAATATAAGCATTATTTTATTTCACATGGAATTCATATATTCAAAACTTAGCACTCAAATTTCAACACATACATGGGCATAATGTGATTTAATCAAATAAATCATAACTCGAGCTTTGTAAAAGGGTTCTTGGACTCTAAAGGTTGGAAGGAACCCAAAGATAAACACTTAACATACCTTTGTAGTTGAATTCGTAAGGGTGGTTGGTGATTGCTTGGAACTTAAACTTGGACTTGAAGAAACTAGGGCTTTATTCTTGAGAGAATTTGTGAACAAGATGAGTAAATATGTTATTTGAGACTTTAATCCCGTGTTATGGACCTATTGGGTGAAGCAAAAATGACCCATTGGCCCTTAAAATATGAAACAAAACTGAAGAAAAATCATGGACCGGACTGGGCAGGGCACCATGGGCTCCGGAGCGCCGCTCTGGGTAGGGTGTTGCGGGCTCCCGCCAGGACCAGACTGGGCAGGGAGCCGCGGGCTAATCACCCTGAGATGCTGTTTTGGAAGTCCAAACACGTCCTTATGCTTTTTCAAAAATTTTGAAATGCACTCGAGATGTACTATTGACTTCCCCGATCATGAATCTACTTAAAATTTAAATTTATGATATCAAAAAGGTCGAGAATAAATTCATCAAAGTTTGAGGGCTTTAGAAATGACTAAGTCCTAACACTTAGTAAAATATTCTATGTTTGGGACCCCTTTTACATGCAAGAGTGAGCTTAAATGAGCTTAAGATTTTATGGGGTGTTACAACTAATATGCTCAGTTGCTACAAAACGACTTTGAACCCTTTCTTTCACAACCAAAAACTTAATATATACATGTTTTGACTTTGATAAACTTCAATTGTTCATCGAATATAACTCAACAGACTTATTATCATAATAAATTTTCCATGGTCTTTTTATGTCAAGGTGTATTTGCATTTCAATGATAAAATTTCTTAGTCATATTTTATGATTTGATGTTTTATAATAAGCCACAAATTTGGCTTCCATTGTCGAAGATGTGACACAACCCAAACCGAAGACTTGTCGTGATGGGCATCCAAAGTCAAACGAGGACCAGGGACCACCCCCGATAACCAACCTAACCTTCAAAAACATACCCTGAGTCGAATGAATTTTGAACATATAACAAGATAACGTATTTGTAGATATACTAACTTTGGGATAAGTCTATTTCCTAAAGCAACCCAACCCACTCAATCTGTCCAATAGCCAACCAAACCAAAACAATTGCTCAATGTGTTTATATATATAATCCAAAACAAAATGGAACAATCATAAATCAAATAAAGTCATACGGTATCAGCCCCAGTACCAATACCAATGCGAAGGCTTACACCACTACCGATACCACCCATACCAACCCATAGTAGTCCCATAAAGCCTCTAACCAAAAGTAAAATAATATTCAATCAGGACATGCCCTCGATCATATCCAAAACCATAGTCTATAAAATGACCAATGTATGTAAGGACATCTATGACATGAAATAGAGCCTTTTGGAATATGAAATCTTATCAATTAAATCCAACACAAGATGATCCCTAGTTTGATCAGTGAGTAAGAGGAGTAGAATGGCCGATTCCTGTATCGTATGGGGATATGCACCCAAAAACTAATTAGTGGGTGAATGCTAGCATGTACTCAGGATAAGGATAAAATAATACCAACCTTTAAAACCAAGTAAACAACCATATGCGTACACAACCATATATATATATATATATATGTATCTGTGCCAGGAGAGAAAATCGAGTTTAGCATGCCTTAAAACCATTAACCTGGGTATATTTTGCTTAACCGTCTTAGAACCACCCATGGGCTATATGGGTCTAGAGTTACCCCTTGAACAGGATCCGATGTGTGTAGCCGCATGAATTAGAGATACCATAGGAGTAGGAGATTCCCGTGTACCTTTTGCTCTCCATGATACATAAATACAAGTGTAACTTAGGGGATTCCTGTATACCCTATAAGTATTATATATGTGGTTGCCAAGACCAATCCTCATGTCAATAAATATGAGTTTTCAGTTTCTGTTCATTGGACGCAGACCTTCACAGTTAGCCATCACACCCCACTATTATTTCCCAATTAAAACCATTAACACACAACTAACCACCAATTCCATTTATTATTAACCAAGGCTATAAATAGTGGTATCATCACACCGACCATAGCTTGAAAGCAATGTCCTTAGCCATCCTCTTTAAAGAAGGGATTTCTATGTAACCATAAATTACATTATTAAGTTGCGTAGGAGATTCCCATGTATCCCACAATAACAACAACAACAAAAACAAAAAAACCCAGTATATTTCCATATAGTGGGGTCTGGGGAGGGTAAAATGTACGCAGCCTATACCACTACCCCCGAAGGAGTAGAGAGGCTGTTTTCGATAGACCCTCGGCTCAAGACAAAAGACCGTACCCCACAAGATGATCATTATTAAGTTTGCTTAGGGGATTACCATGTACCCCACAAGTGTATTCAATTAACCATAACCATGACCACCAAGACCTTACTATTTAACCATTAAAGACCATCTAATTCATTTAGGGTTCCATTATCACTTTGTACCGTGCAAAGTTTTCAATGAGAGTTCAAGAATATAGTAAAAACATTCTCATAGGTATTTTATCAAACATGTTGATGGCATATAGTTTTCAAAACCAAAACTAAGTACCAATTAACCATTGCGATGAAACCACATGGACAAACAACCATTAAAATATGAAAACCTTAATTAAAACATAAGAAAACCATAACCGAACCATTTATAACCAAAATTCCAAACATATATTCAAAATCCAAAACCATACCACAATTATGCCATGAAATCCATACATAAAATATGCCTTTAGTTGGAACTAACATTGAGGGGGGAGTAACATTCCTTAGATTATGAAGATGATAGAGAGAAACCACCTTTGTAATCCCCAAGTTAACCTTATTGAATAAACCCCAGCCTTCCTTGATCCAAGAGTCTTGAGAGAATTTGAGAGAGTTTCTAAGTGTTTAAGATTAGAATAATAAGGTAAATGAGTTCCAAAGAGTTTTATAAGTTATGGGACCTTAAGAGGTTAAGAGGAAAAATGTTCAGATTACCCCCAACTTAAACTGTATAAAACTCCCGCAAGAGGGTACAAACCCCCTCCCCAAACTATACCCTAGGGTACGAGTGGTACCTTTATCTCATACCCTAGGCCTCCCTTTGGACCCCAACACTATCCAACATATGACAACCAAGGCAAATTTATACCCAACCATACGACTAGTACCCAAAATTCGTACCTTAGACGGAATAGACTCCTTTAGGTTAGACATAGGGCAACATACGATTGGCATCATACCACCATTACCCTAACATACAACTAGTATAATCTATTCATACCTTGGACAGAAACCAACCAACCTATACTAGTTAACATACGATCAAGACACACTAACTATACCCTTTCATAACACTAGTAGCCCTTAGTCATATGATGTTTGAAGCCAAAAATTCAGGAAATTTCTAAGGATCAAAATAGGGTGTTTCAAGATGCTACCAATGTTCGTTTCACACTTTTTCAAAAAATAGTTCCTCTAGCCAAAGTGAATTTAAAATGTAGTCTTTACGTTCATTTGATGTAGCTCTAAGTCATAATGAGCTACAAGTGCCATAATGATTTCAAAGAAATCTTTCAATAAAATTGGTGAAAAAGTTTCTTTAAAATCTATGTCTTCTTTTTGAGTGAATTCCTTGACAACTAGGCGTACTTCATATTTTTTGATGTTATCATTCGAATCATGTTTTATTTTGAAAATTCACTTACAATTAATCTATTTTGATTCTTGTGGTAACTCGATAATATCCGTAATGTTGTTGTCTTTCATAGACTTTAACTCATCTTTCATGACTTCTATTCATTTAGTAGAATTTTGACATGATTTCACTTGACTGACAGTTATAGGATCAACTTTCAATTTCATGTCAAAATTATGTTCTTGAAGATAAACAACATAGTCATTCAAAATTGCATTTCTCCTTTATCTGTTCGTTCTTTTTTAGAAACTTCAACTTGAGGTTGTTGAACATGAGGTACTAGAGTTGTATTTTTTTTATATAATTCTAATTTACAAGATGAAACACATTTGGTAAAGAAATCCGATCATTTTTACTAAAATAAATATTATCAAATTTCTCTTCAAACACAATTTATTTGTTTTGATTTCTCCAACTATAACCAACATTCTCAATAAATTTAGCATTTTTTGTTTTGAAAAGTGATCTATTCTAGGAGTCGTAAAACTTAAAATCTTTTGATCTTTCTGAGTAACCTACAAAGTATCAACTAACAGTTCTTAGATCCATTTTCTTTTCATTAGGTTTGTAAGGCCTTACTTCGACTGGATATCTCTAGATATGTAAGTGCCTAATATTAGGCTTCTTACTGATCCAAACTCATATGGGGTCTTAGCTACAACTTTGTTGGAATAATATTTAGTATATAAACTGTAGTCTTTAATGCTTCTCCCCAAAATAATTCAGGTAAAGAAGAATGACTAATCATACTTCTTACCATATCCTTAACAGTTTGATTTTGTCTCTCAACTATATTATTTTCACTTGGAGTCCCTGGCATAGTGTACTGAGGTACAATCTCACACACAGACAAATATTTTACAAAAGGTCCTGGACGTTTTTGCTTGATCCATCATATCTATCATAGTATTCTCCTCCATGAACAGATTTCATAGCCTTAATTTTCTTGCCTAATTGAGTTCAACTTCAACCTTAAAAATTTTAAAAAACATTCAAAGATTGTGATTTCTCATTAAATAGAGATATCTATAATGAGAACAGTCATTTATAAAGTTAATAAAATATTATTGACTATTTCATGAATCGAGAGGGAACGGACTACAAATGTCTGTATGTATAAACTCTGAAGGTTCTTTACTCCTATAAGCACCTCTTTTCCTTATATGTATTTATTTTTCCTTAACACATTCTATATAAATTTCAAAATCTAATAAATTAAGGGAATCAAAAATTCCTTCTGATACAATCCTTTGCATTCTTTGTTTAGAAATATAAACCAATCGCTTATGTCATAATACTATTGAATTCTTATTTGTTAATCTACTCTTATTACTGAAGATACTTGAATGCAAGTTTTCATTATTGCATGAGGCTTGTCTGTTTAATTTGTATAACCTTTTTTTGATAACCTTGGTGTTCGGGCCAGCTTGCGCGCACATCGAATAAATCCACGGGATACCTTCCACCTCCCACCAAAAACAAATATCAAATAACTCTGTCCACCAAGGCTAGAACAGATGGGAAGAAAACACCTAGTGTTTATCTCTGTTGGAAATTGAACCTGAGCCCTTATGATACTCATCCCAACTTCATTGAACCATTAGGATACAATTTGTATAATTTATCAATCAAAGTACCAGTTCCAATAATATTCGAATTTAGAGATATACTATAAATTCATTTCCAATAGAACTATTGTATCCAGATAGGTCTAAACAAGAAATAAAAATTAAATTTTGCTAAATGCTGGTACAACAAAAAATTTTCTAATTTCAAATAAAATTAAGTATCTAATGAAATTCTAAAGATACCAATATCCTCCACAATCTTACCAATATCCCCCACAATCGCTTTATGGTCGTTTCTCATATAGATGTATCTTTCAACACCAATCGGTGCTAGATATGTATAGTAACACTTACATGAGTAGTTACACCCATATATATCCACCAAGTGTCACTAGATTCCATAGTCAAATTAAATTCTGAACCAACAAAGTTGAGAAGTTCGCCTTTCTTTTCACGCCACCCGGTGTACTTGAAATATTCTTTCTTTATATGACCAATTTTCTTTCAAAAAAAACAAGTCTTTGAATTCTTGAACTGTGATGTTCCTTCGTCCGTAGTTTTCTTAGTCTTATTCTTGTTTTGCTTATTTGTAGTAGTTTTAGTTCCTAGTGTAGATTCCAAATGAGCACTTTCAATCTTCTCTTGTTTAAGCTTTTCCTCTTCTTGCTCACATTGAGCTATAAGCTTATTTAGCGTCCATTTATTCTCTTGAGTATTATATGAAACTTTAAATGACTAAATTGTACTGAAAAGAGAGAGCAAAACTAGGTGCACAAGTATGTCATCTGACAATTCAAGCTTAAAGGCCCTCAGTTTTGTCACAAGATTAGACATTTACTCCTTACATTTTTTTCTTATATCGCATTGAAACTATCTTATTAAGAATAGTACTTCTTTTAATATTTTCGTCAGCAGTGAATCGGTCTGTGATTTCTTTTAAGAAACTTTTGGCGTCTTTGTTCTCTGTTATACCGCCCCTTAAAAATTTTGAAATTAAGTGTTGCATCATCATCAAGCTCATGTAATTTGACCGCTCCCACTTCTCATATGTAGACTTTTGTTTATTTGAACTAGTTTCGTTCAATTCTGCAGGGCGATCGAATCCTAATGCACAATCAAGATCCATACAACCAAGCACAATCGTAATATACTCTTTTTATTTCTTGAAGTTTGTGCCATTAAGCACGAGAATGTAGTTCATATTGGAAGATATTGAATACACTATAAGATAATAAATAATGTTCACAACTAATCATTCAAATAAGTCATGTATATGTGAAAGATGATCAAATTAAATTAAAAAAATGAAGGATAACTAGAAAATAAAATTAAAAATGCATATTTACAAACACATATACACAAAAGTGGGTCCATCTTAATATACCCAACACAATATTATTATTTAGTCTTTGGATAGAAATAATAACTTCTAATTAGTAATCTTATACATAGTTTATGAACATTGATTACTAAAAGAAAAAAAGATATTGTATAGCTAATTTCAAAATAAATGACCCAAGTTTGAATTAGTAGACGGAAAATGATTAGTTGAGTATTCTTTTTCCAAATTGTAACCACTGCTTAAAGTCCATTAGTTAAGCCCAAAGTATCTATTTTTCCTTGGGAAAGGAAATAAAGCCAAAGGTATCATTTGTTCGCACTTAATGGAGGTTTGAATCTGAATGATTCAGACTTCAGATCATTAAGTGCATTTGTTTTTCATTTAGATTTTAGCTCTTAATAGGTCTGAATAGGTCTTAATCATTCAAATCTAAGCTAAGTCTTAATCATTAAGAGGTATTCTTGTGTTGGATAATATTCACTACAACTCCATACAGAATCATTGGTCACCACCACTAACCATCTCTGCCACCACCACCTAGGCACCAACCAACAACCACCCCCACCATCACAACCACCATTCACAATCATAATTATTACTAATAACTTTTTTCAACCGCTATCATATCTATCATCTCCATTATTTTAATTATATATGCCACTACACCATTTTCAATGCCAACGTCAATGCCAACACCACCACCATCATCAACCACTATGGGTCAATTTTAACTACTAACCAACTCATCTATCACAGCTATCGTCACCGGTAACTACCACTAACACATCATCAACATCCACATACTCTTAAGCTACCACCACCACCACCATTGTAACTGTGTCGCCACCTCTACCACCACTACAACCACCATCATCACTACAGTATATCTCTACTAACAATCATCTCCACTATCACAACTAATAATATCTCCAACTACCACCGACACATCGTCAACCACCATGCATCCATTTTCAAGTTATCACAATCAATACATCCAACTACTAACATCAACCAACTTCACATCACTACCACAACCACTATCAAAAGCCATTATCAGAACAGTTACTACAATATCAAATATCTATACTATCGGTAATATCAATCATTACCACCACCACTACCACCATTACAAACCATCTCCATTATCAGTAACAAAATATAAATATTTTTTCAATCAAGTAATAATTTTATTATATTAAATTAAATATTTTTTAATATATAATTATTTTTTATTTAAATTATATTTTTATTATATATGCAAATAAATAAATTTTGCATATTCAGATATTGCAAAATAAATAGTCTTAACCATTTATTTTTGAGATCTGAAGACAACACCTTAATCATTCAGAAATGCATTCAGATTCAGACGTCTGAATCTTAATAAAATTAAATTCGGCCTAAGTCTTCATTATATTATTATATTTTTTATTTTATATTTTTTAACCCTCATAACTATTCTTCTTTCTCTTCTTTCTTCAATTCTTGATAGCTAAGAATCCAACAAAATTTCTATCTTGTGTTCTCTAATTCTTAATTTTTCATCTAGATTGTCTAAATTGAGTTGGATTTTTGAAGTAGAGGGTGATGTGGGTGGATCAAAAAGGAGAGGGAAAAAATAGAAAAGAAAGGATGTGCGAAATGTGGAGGTTGATCGGGATGGAAAGAAAAGGACTATGTGTTAAAGCCTAAACAATAACGGGTAGGTATGTGAGGATGGAATTTGAAGGAAAATAGTTGTTTTAGGGAAATATTATATTTTATGATCCGGGATTGCATAGAATTGATTATGACAATGGATATTGTGAAGATTTAGATATCGGTGAATCGAAAGAGATTTTGAAAAAATGAAAGTTGATATACAAGGTGTATAAAAATTGTATATTTATTGTATAGAGTATGTAATTGTATAAAATATACATAGAAACTTTATAGGATGTGTATAGAAACTATATAAATATTGTATGTAATATATATCTAAATAATCATTGCATAAATGTTTTATAGGATATGTATCTGAATAATTATTGCATGATATAGGATATGTATAAAAATTGTATAATTATCTTATACAATATGTATCTGAATAATTATTGCAGCTAAAGGTTGTACAATGTGTATAATTATTTATGTAATATGTATTTTGTATATGAAATGTATAAAAATTGTATCATTGTTGTATGAAATATGTTTCTGTATAAGATGCGCAAGAAATTGTATCATTGTATAGAATATGTATTTATATGGGATGTGTGTAAAAATTGCATTATTATTTATTAAAATATGTATATGTATCACCAAAATAAGTTATTTTTATGTAATCAATAAAAATATATTTTTTGTATTTAATTGATAAAAATAAAAATAACAATTAATTTATCTAATTGTTAAAAAACGCGTACAAACTTTTATTTGATATTTTTTTAGAATTTAAAAAGAAAAGAAGATCAATTATTTTTTAAACACAAAGGAGGAAAGAAGTATGGTGTAAAAATTTTTGTGAAAAATATAGAGAAGAATTAAAAATGGAAAAAACATTAATAAGAAATTTAGCATGTTGCAAAAATAAAATAGCACCGCAATTTGGATGCGAAGAAAGATATTATAAGAAAAGAAAAAGACATAAGAAATATAAGAAATATAAAAAATCAAAATATAAATACAAGAAACCAAGAAAAAGATATTATGTAAGAAATTATAAAAATAAAAGACCATATAGAAAGAAAAAATCTATAAAAGAATGTACATGTTATAACTGTGGAAAGTTAGGACATTTAGCTAGAGATTGTAAATTACCTAAAAATCCAAAAAATAAACAAATATCAGAAATAAAAATAGAAAATACAGAATATATGCAAATAGATTATATAGATTATGAATTAGAAAGTGAAGATAGTATATATGAAATTTCAGAAAACGAAACAGATACTGAAATAGATAGTGAGATAGATGAATCAAATGACTGAAGAAGATATAAAAATAATAACAAAAGAAGAATATTTAAATGACAAATGGACACCAAAACAAATAGTTAATAAAAATTATAACTTTTTAGATCTAGACTGTGTAATAGATACAGAAAAAACAATACAATTATGGATAGGATATATGACAAAACAGTTATTAGATAATAATATAAACATAACAGATGCACCAGAATACATAGAAAAAACACTAATAGGATCAGTAAAATTATGGTTTACAAATTTAACTGAAAATAGTAAGAAAGTATTAAGAGCTAATAAACCTATGGAAGGAGCAGCATCAACAACAACTAAATTAACACCTATAGAATTATTGAAAAAATATGAAACAGCTATAAAAGATGAATTTGGTAGTATGACAACATTAGAAGAAGAACAAGATGAAGAAAAAGATACAAATAGGAATTTAATGATAAAATTAACAATATGTAATATGTGTTATATAGATGAATATACTTGCGCATTTAAAGAATATTATTATAAAGGAGCATATAGAATAGAAGAAAGTAAAGAAATAAGAAAATTATATTTTAATAAATTACCCGAACCATTTAGTTCAAAGATAATAAAAAGTTGGGAAGAAACAAAAATAGTAGATACATTAGGAGCTAGAATAAAATTTTTACACAAATGGTATCAGAGCTCAGTAATTTAAAAGATACGGAAGTGATATACGTGTTAGAATTAGTTATTTATTAAATTAATTATGAGAAGACCATTTAAAAATAGAGAAGCTTTTAGAAAAATTAAAGAAAATTTAGTTAGTAATTATTCAGAATATATAAGTTTAAATAAAACAAAAGAAAATCCACAAAGATTAGCCTATTTAATTACATTAATATCTAGTATTGAAGCAAAATTAATAATCCATTTAAAATCTAGAAGAATGAGACATATACCACCTAATTATGATAAAATTAGATTTAGATATCCACCAAAATATTATAAACATAATTCAAATGAATAAAGAGCAAAAATACAAAGAATTAAAACAATTTATTTATGAAAAACGTAAAGAATTAAAAATAAGAAAAGAAAGATTACATTATAATATATTTGCCGGAGTTAGTAAAAATTCAATAAATATACAAAAAGATGAAATATCAAAATTAGAATCTCAAATAGATAGTTTAGAATATATATATCAACATGAACTATTCACAATAAAATGAATAAAGAAGAATTTATAATAGATGAAAAAATATATGAAAATCATGAAGGATCAAAAATAAAAATAGTATTTTCGAATCTAGGAAGAAGATACAAGAAAATAGGAGAACATTTATATTTAATGTTAGAAAAAGAAGAATTAAAATTAGAAGATAAATTAACAGCAATGGTAAGAATAGAAAAAGAAAATGAAGAAATAGATACAAAAAAGGAAATAGAAAAAATTAAACAACAAACTGAAATGATAGAAGAAAATATACATGAAAAGATACTCAACGCCCTGACTACTCTTTCATTGAAAGTGGACAGTATGGGTACTGAGATAGTAAAGATGGGGACTGAGATAGAAACACTAAAGCTAAAGACTAGTGAAGATAAACTGAAGTCTATAGCTATGAATCAGCTAACTCAGCAATGCGCAGAGCTACGTCGATCGGAAGACAATAAAATTCCAGAGCTAGAAGGAGATGTTGGGATACTCCATAAAACCCATAACGTTTATCAATCTACTTCTGCAGGTACAAGCAAAGGAGTTAGAAAAAATATGAACCTAAACAAGCTATTTGACAAGCCATATACACCAAATACATCAAAAGACCCTATGTTTACACCCCCACAAGTTACCACATATCGAGATAGCCTAAACCAAGACAAAAAGACATATAACTACACAGCCCGCACATATATAGAAAATATCTACAACGTACAAACTTTCTTAAATAGCAACCCAAAAGCTACAAATATCCAAGAACCAGATACGAACTATATAACCCAGAAATTAACCGGATACAACAAGCTAATTGCCTTACCAAAAACTAAACCAAGCTTAGTTAAAACTTGCTACGAATATGGATCACTTAGTACCGTATATACCACGAACGGAACTGAGATATCCACTATACCTGAGATATATGAAGCATTTACCACATTTAAAAGAATAACCAAAGGTACTTTATTTTTTATAAAAATATACACGGCACCAGCAGAGATATTATTTGACGAAGTTAAGAAACCTATACAAGTTGTAAAAATAGGAATGACACGAGATATGATTATACCACAAGATATTGGTACACAGTCAGAAATACCCAGAATCGAGATACCAAAATTTTATGCGAACAAAAGAGTTATCGGACTATCTACGATTTTACAAGAACTAGCAAATACATATTGTAATCAAAATCCTATATGGAGTTATTATTCAAGAAACCATGTATTAATATATTCAAACTCAAAAGAGCTACGGGAAACAGATATGGAAACTATTAGGCAATGGATTATAACGTTGCTTAAACCAGAGACAGAACCTATCGCCAGAGCTATTAAAGAAAAATTTATTTCAGAGGAATTATTGACCAGATATTGCAAAACTATTGGACACAAATATCCAGACCACAAGTGTTCAAAATGTAATGGAGGAGATAATGACGTCCCAGCAGTGCAGCTAGAATAAAAGAGGATAAGAACGACAGCTGGAAAGATAAGACCAGAGCAATAATGAAGATACAACAGATACGACAAAATGAATGGAAGACAAGATATTTGACATATTTGTATAAATCTTTAATCTTTTTACGTAAAAGATAAGATGAGTTGTTGATAGATTGGTAGCATTTAATGTAGCATTTAATGTAAAATTTGAATTATTGACTTTATAGGGTTAGGTAGGCATATAGAGTAGAAGACTTTTTAGTCTTTTCTTTGTTTTATCTTTAGCCATTAAGGCTTTTTTAACTTTTTGTAGAAATAAGAAAAACGTGTACACAAATGTACACAAATATGTATCATTCTCTATAAATAAAAGCTCAGAAGGCATTGCAAAGGCAAGCCTTCTCACCTTTAAGCAAAAATTCTCTCCGACCAAAAATACTTTTGCCTAGTTAATTAAATATATACTGCAATGGAAAAAGCTATGGAGCAACAAACCTCAGAAATATCAAAGCTACCGGAACAGGTATATCTATTTACGATTATGAATAGCTAAATTCATAATTCCCGACAATCATGATATGATAAAATAAATTCATATTAGTTACTTTATAGTAGAATTATTCAAAAAATAATATGTTAAGAAGTTTATTAGCAAAGTGGAAACGGAGAAAAAACCCAAGGAACTATGCCATCCTAAAGGTGAAACCAATGAGGCAAGAAGCCGTGACGGGGAGTAACCAAAGTCGAGGCGCTGTTTAAGGGAAAAGTATCTGAATTACCATGCTAGTAGTGACCGAAGAACATGTTATTTAAGAATAATCTAGTATATAGTAATCTGAGATGACTATATTTTATTATGTATATGGTTGAAGGGAATATTTTGAAAAAGCAATTTTATGATAATGAATAATAATATATCTGATGTCATGGTAGATAAATTCAAGATACTTATTTTGTATGTACTTAGAAATATAGATATTGCAGATATAAGAAAAATTATATTAGAAAAAACATATGAAAAAAATTATACGGATAGAATAAATTATATACCACACATACCTAACTACTCTTATAAATATTTATTATGTTGAAATTACGTAGGATTTTTAAAGATACGCAAAAAATACAGTTACTAGAAAAACAGATAAAAATAAATATAGACAAATACATGGAAAATAAAAAATATATAAAATCTCTTAATAAAAATATGCAAAAACTACTAAGTTTAAAACAAATAGCTATAAAATATCAATTTAAAAAAAAATAAAATAGCCCATTTAGACTACCTTAGAGTTTTAATCTTATATATACTTAAAGATATAGAAATAATAGATATTAAGAAAATGATATTAGAAGAAGTAATAAACTACGAAATAGAAAGGATAAATTCGCTAGAACGAATATACGAAGACATTTACCCAGAAGGATATTATTCAGACTAAGATTGTGGATGTTAGAATATATTAGAAAAACTAGAGAAAACTAAGATAATCTAAATAACGAAGTTAATTATAGAAACCATATTAGAAAAATAATGGAAGATCTAAAAGAAAAGTTAATATGGATAGAAAAAACCTTAGAAAATTTAGAAAAAAGTACATGTAACAGTTTATATAATATAAAAAACTCACTACGAGAAGAACAACACAAAATAATAAATGACATAGAAAATCTAGAATTAGATATACACTACAGTACAGAAAGAATAAGTTATTACACAGAAATTTGTAACTCAGCAGTTACTACAGGATAAAATAATAAACTAAAAATTAATGAATACATCTCACAAAAAGAATAACTTATTAAAACAAAATCTAAGAAATAACCACGCACAAAAAAGAATAGATTCATCAGTTATAATAAATCTATTTATAAATCTATTTATCAGCTTAGTTATCCGCACCCCCCTACAAATGGTACCATTTATTATATTCATTATATCTTTTAAATTTATTTTTGTAATATATAGGTTTTCTTATTTCTGTTGTTTTGGGTATTAGATTTTCATCTTCTTTTTTGTCAAGAGTATTTATTTCTGTATTATTATTTTCTAAGTTTTCTTGATTAATTTTTTCTTGTTTTGTGTTAATTTCTAAATCTTTTATATTTGTTAATATTTCCGTATATGTTTCACTATCTTCTGAATCATAATTATCTGTTTCTTCTACCTCTATATTATTTATTTCTAATTTTTCTTTAAATTGATTTATCTCGTTTATTAATTTTTGTTCTTTATCTTTTTCTTCCTTTTCTTTTTGTCTTTGTTCGTATAAATCTTTTAACATTTGTAGTTCTTTTTCTAATTCAGCAATTCTATTATTTTTAGTTTCTTCTATTTTTCGTATTTCTTCCGTAACTATATTCACTGGCATCTGCTTCTACTATGTATGTAAATTTTCTATTTTCATCCGGAAATTGTAATTTTGGTAAATCCTTGCAAAGCAATTTTATTTTCTGAACTTATTTTTTATCTTCTTCATTATAATTATATTCTATATCCTTGGATTTGTCTTATTTTTAGTATCTTATTTGGTATCGGATAATTGTATGTTATAGTTTTTGCATTTAAATTTCTATAATCAATAACCATTCTACTTTTTTCTCTTTTTTGTTCACTATGTTTATTTACTGTAAATGCTGGACTATTATGTTTGCTATTACTTTTTTGTATATATTGTTTTTCTAATAATTCATCTATATGCATTTTAAATTCTTTTAAATCATCAAAATTGTATGTTAATGGTTTTTGAGTTATTATACTATTTTTATCTATTAATTCAATTTTTATGGTAGTTTTATGTTTTTCCCATCCTTTTAATGGATCTTTGCTATATAATTGTTCTAGTTTTTTCTTAACTATTTCTATCTTATTTATTGAAAATATAGTTATTTCTGTTTTATTTATCGAGAATACTACTAATTCTATTGTATCTTCAGCGTTTTTTATATTTTCTAACTTTTGTGTAATTTTTTCACTTCCTTTTATCCAATCTGTTTTCTTTCTTATTTTATTATTAACTCTTTTTGCTCTTACTTTTTGTTTACATGGTGTTGTGAACCACCAATCGTTTCTAGTTATTATATGTGGGTATAGTTTATCTAAAAATGACATTCCTAAAAGTATATCTTTTGATGTTAGTTCATAATTATAAATTTCTTCTATTGTCAATATCTTATCCCATATTTGTGTTTTTACATTCCTAGCCTTATAAGTAATTAAGCTTCCTTCATTATTAAATCCTTTAACTACTATTGGTATTTTTAATTTATCCCATTTACTTTCTGGTAAGCAATTATATCTACATAAATTAGCTTCTGCTCCTGTATCTATCATAGGCGTATAATATCTACTGTAATATCCTTCCACTACTATCTTCATTAATACATATATTTTCATTTTATGTTAAGGCTCTTCTTATGAATAATCTTTCCCTATTATATGTTATGGCTAATTGTGTATGTTCTATATTATATGGTTTTACTTGTTCTAACCATTTTATTCCTAATATTATATCTGCTTTTTGTATTTCTTCTTTTACCTCAAATTCTATTTTTATTTTTCTAATTCCTCCTATTATTATTTCTTTTTCTACTATATCTTTATTATTTATTAAACTTCTCGGTAGATCTGGGCATATATCATTATTAGTTTTTATTTCTTCATTTTTTACTAAGCATTTTGCTATATAATTTTCTTCTTGTCCTGTGTTTAATAGTATTAAATATTCTTTTTCATTTATTTTTCCTGTTATGTAATATTGGTTTAAATTACTTATTGAATTTGTTTCATAACTCATTCTTTTTGATGAGCTCGATGACTCCGGTTTTTCATTAGCTATTCTTTTCGTTGTACTTATTCTATCATTTACTATTTCTAAATTTTCTTCTATATCTATGTCTCTATAGCTATAATCATTATAATCTATTGTTTTTACAATTTGTTCAAATGGCCTATCTATTTGTATTTTGTTAATTTTATTTTTCCCTGTTATTTTATGTTTTGTTGTTAATACATATAAATTTTTACATCTCGCTGTAAATATTTTACTTCCTGGGGTTAATTCTATTCCTGATATCTTCCAATATAATACTAATGATTTATCTATATTCCTATCTGTTACTGCTACTGAATAATTTGCACTTATTATAAATTTAAATTTTTGGTATATTAAATTTCCTTTTACGGCAGTTATTATGCTTTTTTCTATAGGTTTTATAATTCTATCATCTGCTAAATATAATTCTATTGGTGTATCTATTCCTTCTCTAAAACATGCTTTTATTAATATTTCTGTACCTCCAAGGTGTACGTATTTTATTGGATCTCCTTTACTTTTTATATAATTTATTTCTTTATTAATTATCCTTTTTGTTACTAGTGGTATACTAGCTTTTCCTTTTGAATATCTACAGTCTATTACATGTTCTTTTTGACATACTACATAATATTCATCTTTTTTCCTACTAAAAATATTTTTTATTGTTGGTATTTTAAATATTTTTTCTACACTTAAATCTAACGCGGATAAAAAAAGAAAAGGAGACACCAATTGTCAATGAATGGCTAGAAGCGGGAATTAAAATTTATTGACCATTTCTGTGAGATTAGTTTTAGTCCAAATTCTATTGTTGTCCTTTTTCCTTACTAAAATGGCCTAATAATATATCTTATTTTAGACCGATACGCTATCAACATGTACTATAAATATATCACATATTCATCACCATCCATAGTCCGGCCAAAACAATCTTTCTTTGAGATAATTATTTTGCATTGATAAAATATATATACATGTTCAATGTAAATAAATCTACACAATAAAGATTACGTTGATAACATATTGATTCAATCAACTCATTTTTAAACAAGAAACACCAATGACATAATTATATTATGAAGATAAGAAAAATAATAATCTTAAATTTCATTCTAAGCCCAAACTATACAAATATATCTAAGTAACGAAAATAACACAAAATAACATATTTTTACTAAAATTATGTAAATCTGTGTAACCCAAGCCATAATGACAAGCCTCCAAATTCCACTCATGATTTGTTCCACGTATAAAAGAAAACCAAAAAAAATTTGCCCCAAAAGGTTTTTGAACCATTACTTTAATAATTAAAAAAACAAATTGAAACAGGGAACCCTCCCTCCCCCCCCCACCCCCCCCACCCCAAAGCATAACAATGAAAATTGGTTCAGAATTCAACATGTTAATTTTTCTCAAAAAAAAATTGCCGCAAACAGCATGCTCTTTTGAACAAGTGTTTCTTTAATATTTGAATTTTTTTTTTACATAAAATCAAGATAATCTTAAAAATAATAATTCAGTATCTGACAATAAGCAGGAAAAAAATAAATGGAACAGAAAGAATGTCACGATCTAAAAACGACGGTCATGATGACACTTGTCGCGGCGTACCTTAACAAGTAAGCCTATCACGCAAACTGATACAAAAAGAGAAAAAGACAGAAAAATTCTAAGGTTGGGCTTCTGGAACGAAGTCGAACCATATAAGTAATCATAACAATGCGGAAAGAACTTATCATAAATACCAATCATGCCCAAAACTAGGCGTCAATAGTGTAAGAACTACTAATACAACCCAAGAGTCAAATACATCAAAAAAATAACCACAAAGGAATAATATCTGTCTCCGAATACTAATAAAGGCATAACTACTATAGAAAGATAGAGGTGAACTTCAGACGCATAAATGTCCAACCGCTACCTTGGAAGCTCCAACAATCGCCCGAGTCAAGAAAGTTGAGGCGCACTCGAGCTAGGACCTGCACCGAAAGGGCACAGTAGGCATGAGTACGGTCCACTTGTACATAGTAGGTATCATAGGTCGACCAAGAAAAGTAGTAAATAAAGCATACAAAATATATACTAAGGACATGTCACCTGCAATCAGAAAATGTCCCACAACAATAGCCCACACAGCTTGCACTAACAGTTCTAATATATCTCACATATATTGCAACATCACACAAAATAGAATAAAAATAGGTATTATATCACATATAAGAAGAACAAGGGTGAACATGCATATATACAAGACCGTCAAACACAAGTAAAAGAAGCTACAATAAATACATAGATGACAAGTCAATATGACAATTAAACACAACTTAACATAATAAAGTAAGTGCAATGTATATGATGATAATAATGATGATGATCCACGAGGTCGTCACACAACCTCTGGGATCGTCGCACAATCCCCGTATACACCTACAGAGGCAAGCCTCCCAATGCAGGACCCATGGAGGGTTCGTAAACCCATACACAATCCACATATCTCATATCTCCTTTCTGGCACATCCCTCAGAAAGGATTTTATAAGATGTTACAATATCTCTTAAAAAAGTAATCCAGTGTTTCTCAGATGTTGCCACGGTGGTACCAATATTTCATGAACGGGTATGATATGAAGATGTAATGCTCACAACCAATCACAATGTGTGTTTCCACAAAAAACCACATGATATATTTCCACAACCAACCACAATGATACTTTTGCACAATCACATGAGCCAATATCCACTCATTAATTTCGTATCATCAAAGAATTTTCACTTGTCTCATTTGCCAATAAAGTATGAATATAATCAAAATACACCAATGGTATCACACTAAGCATTTTAACAACAAAATATAATTATTCATATGTATTCAAGGCTATCAATATTACACAGGACCCCACACGGTCACACATATCACATAATATCTCAATTTCAATAATTATATCACATATAAGCCCTCACACGGGCGCAACACATAGATAGATACTTTTTATGATTAGTTCTCACCCTTAACATATATTTTGTATCATCATTTACTACCAATCTCAGTCTAAAAGAGTTAAGTCATAACCTACCTCGAAAGCCGAAATAGGTCTGCCACACTTGAACCTGCGATCTTACTTTTCACGAACAATCTCAAACTCCACTAAATACATCAAATATGAAATCTATGCATCAAAACAAAACCAACGACACCCATATTGATAACTTTTGGTTCGGGATCAAAACCGACCCCCAAAATGGGTTTTTGAAAAACAAGGGCAAAATTAAAACTTTACTTCAAAACATGTTCCCCATATTTTTAGAAACCTACATCTAAAAATTCAAATTAAATCGAGTAAAAAATGAGGTTAAAATCGAAGAAAAATCATTTTTGAGCGTTACTAGGTAATATCTTTGAAATTCGGGTTAAAATTAAGAATCGAAGTTGTTTTAAAGGTTAAACTGATGAAAAACTAGTAATTATAAGATTAAAACATTATTCAAGTGAAAAGGAGTGAAATTGGGGTTTAAAATCAAGCCCTAAGATTTTTGGGGGTTTTGAGAAATTAATCAAGAAATAACTAAGAAAAATGTGAATTCTTACCTTAAATCTATAATAAAATCAAGAAATAGATATTAATCTAGCTTCCCAAGCTCACACAAACTATACTTTTAAGCTCCCACACTATTTTAGGATTTAACTCTCAAGAGGCAAGATGAAAATGTGCAAAATGGGCCAAAAATAGGTGGAAAAAGCTGTTATATTGCAGTTTTTCTACAATATTAAGTGCTGTTTTTTCACTTAAGTCGAAACGGATTTCGACGGGGTGTTCGAGATTCGTTCGCGGTACTATATACATAAACGAATTATGTAACCATACTAAATTTGATGTTTTGGACGCGATGACGATATCAAATTTTCAAAATAACATCATTTTCACAAAGTTGACCCCCGAAACCCGAAATTACAACTTTCCAAACCATAGGTCGAAATAAAATTTAAAAGCCGTAAAATCCTTCCAAGCATACTGACAACCTTAAATCAACATTCCGGATCTGCTGGTAAAGTCAAATTTTCCATCCAAAATCGTTTCGATCAAATATTGGTCCCACATCCATATTTTTAATTTTTCAACTTTCCGACCAATAGGTCGAAATGAGCTTGGGTGCATCGGGACTCTAACCATAGGTCTACCTAGCTTAAAATTGATATTTCGGAGCTGCTGGCGTATTCTGTTCAGCCATCCGTCGCACGGATCAAAGGATATCCACATAAGTCCAAAATAAGGCTCTCGAAGCCATCCACATAAGTCTAAAATAAGGCTCTCGAAGCCATCAAAAACCACAATATCACATTAAAAAAGGGGCAGCCGGGTGCACTAAAGCTATTGCTATGTGCGGTGTCCGGGGAAGGGCCCTACCACAAGGGTGTATTGTACGCAGCCTTACCTTGCATTTCTGCCAGAGGGTTGTTTCCAAGGCTTGAACCCGTGACCTCCTGGTCACGTGGCAGAAACTTTACCAGTTACTCCAAGGAATGATACCAAAATGCATTGACAATTATGTCAATCACTCCCACCCCCCAGAAATATCATAATGCAACTACGGGGAGGGATAAAATAGTCAAATCACACAAAATCACAAATTTCATATATTTCATCAAATTTTTAGATTGTTACATCATCCACCACTAAAAATCTAGTTCGTCCTCGAACTAAGGCAAAGAAATACCTGCATCAATGAAGAGTTAAGGATAAGAACTATGCGTATCAGACTCAACCCCCTAAGTAGCCTCATCTACAGATCGATGTCACCATTGGACCTTAACCACAGGGATCACTCTAGAGCACAACTGCCTAACATCCCTAGCCAAAATGGAAACTGGTTCCTCAACAAAGGACAATCGCTCATCTAACTAAACCGACTCCCTACGAATGACATGAGACTTATCAGGAATATAGCGACAAAACATAAAAACATGAAAAACTGGATGAACAACTGATAGATAAGGGGTAAAATCCAACTCATAAGCCACATCACCAATAGTTCAAAGAATCTCAGACGGACCTATATACTTGGGGCTAAGCTTGCCCTTCTTCCCAAATCTTATCACATCTTTTATGGGTGAAACTCGAAGGAAAACGCGATCTCCAACACCAAATCTCAAAGTATAAAGTCTATGATCAGCATAACACTTTTGCATACTCTAAGTCGTACTAAGTCTATCCTGAAAGACCTGGACTCTATCCAAAGACTCACGAAGCAAGTACGTACCTCGAGGTCTCACCTCTGGAATATCAAACCAACCATTGGAGAGTGACAACGCCTATCATACAACACCTCAAAAGAAGTCGTATCAATACTGGAATGGTAGCTATTATTATATACAAACTCTCTCAAAGCCAAATGCTTCTCCCACTGGCCACAAAAATCCATCACGCATGCGCGGATCATATTCCTCAAAATTTGGATAGTCCGCTCTGTTTGGACATCAATCTGGAGGTGAAATATTGTGCTAAGATCAACCAAAGTATCCATCTCATCCTGAAAAGCCTTCCAAAAGTGAGATGTGAACACAAAACCTCAATCTGAAATAATAGATACCGACACACCATGCAGATGCATAATCTCATGAATGAAGATATAGGCTAACCTCTCAGCACTGAATGAGACCTAAATAGGAACAAAATGAGCTGACTTGGTCAAATGATCCACGATGACCTAAATACTATCAAAACTAAGAGAAGTACAAAACAACCCAGTCATGAAGTCCATAGTGATCCCTTCCCACTTCCACTCGGGAATGGGTAACCTCTGAAATAAACCATCAGGTCTCATATTCTCGACCTTTACCAGCTGACAACATAGGCAATGAGCGACAAAATTTGCTATATCTCGCCTCATACCACCCCACCAGTAGTGTTATCTCAAATTATGATACATCTTAGTGACATCTGAATGAATAGAATATTTGGAACAATGGACCTCCTCCAAGATCAACCTAATCCAATCACCACTCTCGGCACACAAACTCAGCCCCCAATCCTCAAAACTCTATCTGAATCAAATAAGGCTTCCCTAAACTCTTCACTCAACATCTTATCATGAATTATTCTCAATCCAACATTGTCAAACTGATGAGCTCGAATCTACCCCATCAAAGAAGATCTAGCCTCTACAAATGCCAAAACACGCCCCGATGTTAAGATATTAAGGCTAACTATCTGGTTAGCTAAATACTGAACCTCTAAGGCTAAAGGCCTCTCCTAGATCAAAAGATGCGCCAAGATACCCATGGTAGTCGACTTGCGGCTCAAGGCATCCGTAACCACATTAGCCTCGCCCGAATAGAAGAGAATAATCAAGTCATAATCCTTAAGCAACTCAAGCCAACGGCACTGCCTCATATGAAGGTCTCGTTCATAAAAAAGTACTGAAGGCTACGATGATTTGAGAAGATCTCACAACTGACTCCATACAAGTAGTGCCACTAAAACTTTAAGGCAAACATAACTGTGCACAGCTCCAAATCATGGGTAGGATAATTCCTCTCATGAGGCTCCAATCTTGATGAGATACATACGTAATTACCATGCCCTCCTGCATCAACCCAACACCTAACCCAATACCTCAAGCATCACAAAAGATAATAAAGCCTACGCCTTCATTGGGCAAAGTCAATATAGGAGCTGAAGTCACAAATCCTTAAGCTTTTGAAAGCTCGTCTCACAAGCAGCAAACCACTGAAAAGAAATCTTATTCTGAGTCAACTTGGTCGATGGAACTACAATATAAGAGTAACCCTCAACAAAACACTGATAATACCCGGCCAAACCAATAAAACTCCAAATCTCAGTGGGCGAAGTTGGTCTAGCCCAATCACGAACTGCTGCAACCTTAGCTGGATCAACCATAATACCTTCCTTAGTCACCACATAACCCAAGAAAGTAATAGACTTCAATCAAAACTCACACTTAGAGAACTTAGCATACAACTTCACATTCCTCAATCTCTAAAGCACAATTCACAAATGCTCCTCATGCTCAACCTCACTCTTGGAATAAACCAAGATATCATCTATAAATACAAAAATAAAGGAGTCAAGATACGATCGAAACACTTGGTTCATCAACTCTATGAACGCGATAGGAGCATTGGTCAACCCTGTTGACACCCAATTTTAGCTCTCTGTGTTTAAAATTAACAGTTTCAGACTTTGTGGTCGTTAAAGGGAACAAAATGTAGTTTTTTTTATATATATTTTTACATTTTAAAACAAATTATTGATAATTGTTGTTATTTTAGAATTTTTATTAATCTATTATCATATTTTATTTTTTTACATAATTATCCTTAATTTTATTATTTTAAAATTTTTATTAGTTTGTTATCGTTTTAATATTTATACATAGTCATCTACATACGTACATAACATAACACTACAATTCTTTTTACATAATTATAATTTAATTATTTATAGAACAATACATTTTCTTTTCAAAGATGATTGTATTTTATTTATTTTTTATCTTTTTCTGTAATTATACATCGACATTCATATTTTTGTACTTTATTTAATACAGTCTTCAAGTGATAATGTCGGCTCAATTATTTTTATACACAGAACAACAAATCAGTCAGGTCAAGGTCTCATCACCTTTTAAAAGATGACATTTGAATTGACGGGTTGAGATTTTCATTTGTTGAATAAAAGATTTTTATTTATTAGTTAAAAGGATGCAAAATCCTTCAGTTAATAACTTTTGGACTAAAATATATTTTGAGGAGACAAGAGGGTCATTTTTTTTATTTTTTTGAATAATAGGGAAGGCCACTTTATATTATAAAAAACGGGAGGACTTTAATTATTTTTAACAAAATATTCACACACATATACACATACATAATTTCAGATTGCCATAAACACATATTTTTTCTTAATTCACCCTCCATTCTAACCTCTCACGCTCTTTTCTCTCCCTTTCCATTCACTGCCGACCCTCCACCGCCGTCGAAGCTCCGACGAGGCCCGCTACCCTTTATCCGATGAAACTATATCGGAGCACATTGCTCCATCACTATACAACCTCTTTTTTTTACCAGCACCACCCTCTTTCTCCCCCTTTCCATGGTACTCTGCCGGGATCGGTCGCCAGCGGGCGAGCCTCCAGTCCAGCAACACCTCCCCCATATCTATATGCCCTTCCCCTTATTTCCTTTTTCCTTTTTTATGTCAGCATCATGCCTCACCAAAATTGATGGCCGGCGGGCTTCTCAGCCACCATACCACCACCATCGCAGTTGTCTCTTTACCATCTCCCTATGGTTTATTTTTGGTTATGGAAAAAGTGGTATTTTCACTACTGCTATTTGATCCACAAATCTGGTCGCATTTTGATTTTGGGTGTTGCTCCGGTGAAAATCATTGAAGCAACCCCGATCTGACTAAAGTTGCTCACTCTCTGATGAATTATTATTTTCGGACTATATTGACTGCATTTTGTTTCACATATTTGTGTATATTGTTGCTTACTTTTGTTATTGTTGTTATTTTGCTCCGTTCTTGATTATTTTTCCACTGGGTTTTGTTGCTGTTATTCATCAGGCGTTGGTTTTGGATAATTTTGGTCATTTACATCTTTACTTGGCTGACAAAGAACAAGATACTACACTATCATGGCTGATGAAGAAATTACCGTTGATTTTTGAGGTCTCCACAAATAAAAAGATGGATTTTACGTATACAAATACGTAACAAAAATAAATATTTTTCGGCGATGATGAAATCTTTATAATATTTTTAAACTTTATCTGAGCCCCACTCTTTAACAAAAATTATATTTTTAAATACGTATACATACGTTTTTAATTTGTATTGATAATTATTTATATGTTACTAACATTTTTATTACAGGTGTTTGTACAGGTTCTCAGAAATACTTGTCAAAAAGGACACTCAAAAGGAGAGCTTGATTTTTTTTTTATGTTTGTATATTTTTTACATTCTTATAATTGTACAAATATTATCATAGTGAAGCTTTTTTTTTGGAGCGTTGGGCGGGATATTTCTTATTTACACAATCCTCATGACACGTTAGGCAAATTTAGGTTGTTAATATTTATATTAAATCGATTTAGATATTTAATCAAATAATTCACACTTTTTACACTAAAAACATTACGTAATCTTTTTCTTTAAAACAAATTTTTCTTTATTCAAACTTTACTTTTCTTTTCATATACATCTTATATACGTTTATTTACATATCTTCATGTACTTTTATACACATTTTTTCTATAATAAATGTAATTTATGCATTCTTTACATATAAATTATTTACATCATTTTTACAGATTTTATATTTATATGTATACACATTGATCTTTTTCTTCATCTTTTAATAAACTCAAGTCTAGTCGGGAACCACATTTGTGGATTCTGAAGGGTGCCTAATCCCTTTCCTTCAAAAAAATTTGAACCCTTGCCTAGAATTTAACTGGTTTCGTAGATTAAAACACAAGTCATACTTGTTAATAAATAAATAGGTTTCCTTATTTTCCATAAAATTAGGTGGCAACTCTATAAATAATTTATTTTTTTGGAGTCCATAATGTCGTGCTCGTTTTGACCTTAGGTAAAAATAGGATATGACAGTTTGGCCACTCTGCTGGGGATGCATGATTCTACCCATTACAGACTTAGGTGACTATTTATGTTTTCTATACATTGTTATTTATTCTTCCTAATTGTATTGATTTATCTTGTTTGTATGACTTAAATTGTTTATTTGTTATTATTTTGTAGAGATTGTTTATTTGTTTATTATTTTATTAAATCGTCATTCCGTTCATATATTTACTCCACTTCGAAAAATTGACATTCACACACATTGTACACGCGGATTGTACATCATACTTTCTCAGAATTCTTTCAAATCACCTTACTTTAGAGAGTCGGCACATATGTGGGGTGAGCGGAAATTTTACTGCCGTGGGACCACGTGTCTTCTCATATAGGAAATTCAAGTCCGAGTCTACCCATTCTTAGTCAACATAAGATAGAACTTAAACAATACCTTTTAGGTGCATGAATCATTAGTCAACTTTATTTCCGAAGGGTTCACGACCCAAATGATGCATTATTATATTCTTTGAACATATTTGAAGTATTATTGTGTCTGTACATAATTGTTTGCTCTGAATTGATTATACTTTAGTGAGAAGGTGTAGTCTAACCTTTGTTTTGCATAGTGGATCAGTTAAAAATGCACCTTAGCAACATTGTCACTAACTGCGTATAGGTTTGAACTACGTTTTGACATGATTTTTGTCCTGAGAAGATACGTAGACAACCTTTTATTAGGGTTCGGTCTCTTCACTATTTTAGAATAATTTCTTCGGTATTCAAACTGGTTAATTTTCTAAAACGGTTTTAAAATGCTCTCCAAAAATTTTCAAGAGCGTAAACTAATAGCTCCTCAAATTCAAATCTTAATTACATTAATGCCTAGTCGGTCTTCCTTCAGTTCCTTACTCAATTTGATTCAAGAATACCTAACTTGTTCTTTCGAACGTTGTAAACCATTAAATTTATAGCGTATCGATATTCACTTTCAAAAGCAAGGTTTCAATATTTTTCTCTGTTATAATAATATTATCATAATTTCATCAATGACTGACTTTTTTAATCTTGTCAACATATCGAAGTTGTGTCAAAGCTCTCCCCATGCTTGACATCCATTCTCTCGATCATTTGATCAGAACAATTTTGATGCTAAAAATAGTTCTTTCTTGATCATCTTTATTATTATTTTAAGAATAACCATTTTTTTATCATACATGTTGCATACAAATTCACAAATTTGCCTGAACTACGCAAACCTGATTCTTGTTTTTCACAAGATACGTAGGCAACCCTTATTTGGGTTCGATCTCAATCTTTCAAAAAGTGAAAAAATAAAATAAAATTTTGACTTGGTTGATACCAATATAGTTAGGAGTGTGCATGAGAAAGAACAAATTGGTATGATAAAAAGGACCAATTTCATGGTAAACTATAGGTTTTTTTGGTACCTTTTATCACACCCAATGACAAAAATCTCTTTCATACATCTAAGACTAGAACGAAACCAATCTCATCGTTTCATGTGCATTGTGTGGTGAGCTTTAGTTTAATTCAGTACATTGGATTGTTGATCTAGAACTTGGCCTAATATTCGTTGAGGCAAAATTCTGAGTTACACTTGGTTTAGGAAAGGATCATAGGCTCTCTTTGACCTGATTGTGCCTTTTGCAGCCCATCAAATGACATTAACCCCTAGCACTTCTTCTTTTGAGCCTAAAACCTTTTCTTTAGACAACCACATTTGAGCCTATAACTTTTTGAGTGCTTACATGCATTATTTCTCTCTTGGCCCTACCTCCTTGAGCGCACTAAATTCGTACAAATCGCGAATGAAGATTCAAGATCAAAGACACAAAATGCAAATGATATATTGTTCCAGATGAACAAAAATGAAAAAAACAACTTTAAAAGGAGCAAAGCCCCCACAAAAAGGAAAAAAAGGACAAAAAATGTATAATTTCTTGAAAAAAAGGGAGAAATTCCAACAAAAGATTCAAAAGAAGTCGAAATAAATACAAAATAAGGGACAACGAAGCACAACAAAAACATCACGCGTCAAAGCACAACAAATGTCGAAAGCACAAATGTAGTGTAATGCTCATTGAGGAATTAGTCACTTCCATCTCAAATATTATCCTACCGTTACCCAAGCCTACATTACAAGTCGATAACAAGTCCTACAGGATCGTATTCCAAGTGTTCTCACATTAGTGGATACTTACATGAAGGTTAAGCCTATGGTATCATAATTGCATGCATTGAATTTCTTTTCGAGTGTGAGTGTATTTTTCTCGACGACCCCAAATAAAAAATTACTCAAATAGGTGTGAAATGGGACTTTCTTTTTAGAGAGGGCAGTTGAAGCATGAGGTTAGGTGTAGTTTCACGAAACCTTTATTTAAAGCAAGATGAATAAATCTTGTCGATACTTAGGTATGTCTGAGGTACCATTTGAAATTATAGGAGTTACCCTGAAGTCGATCTTGGTTAGCAAAGAAGGAGATGGGGGAATTCTTATACACACTACAAATTATTGGTACCAACTGAAGTCAATACAAGGCAGTACCTTTTTCATTTTTCAGCACTTTTTATATAGAAAATACAAAATTTTTCTTTCTTTTCCAAGACACCCACTTTCATATACATGCATTTTTACTTTTCATTTAAGACTCAATTTTTAAATGCGGGCACTTTGACTTTTCCTTTTAGGCATATACCTTCAAATACCTGCATTTTACATTTTTTATAGCCCCATTAGTCGAGAGGCCAATACATTTATTCTCCCAATCGAAAACTTTTTACATTTCAATAGCCTCGCCAGTCGAAAGAGCTATTAGGGCCTCAGTCTTCGTAAAAAATCAAAGTTAACAACCAACATCAATCTCCATAGACAATCGGCAATATCATGCAACAATCAACATAGTCTTTGTAGACAATCAAAGGCATCTTTCAATCATCACATAGTCTTCGTAAACAATTGGAGACGACAATCAACATAGTCTTCATAGACAATCGAAGACAATACTCATTACATGTTCTCTGTAGAAAATCAGAGACGTTATTTTATCATCAAGTTTCCATAAACAATCGGAGATATCATACATCAGTCTCGTAGACAATCAGAGATATAGTACATAGTCTTCGTAGATAATCGGAGGCAACATTCATCACATAGTATCTGTAGACATCAGAGGTATCATTTATCATCAAGTCTTCGTAGACAATCGGAGATATCATACATCAGTCTTCATAGATAATCAAAGATGACATTCAACATCAATGTCCATACAAAATTAGAGATATCATGCATAGTCTTCGTAGACTGTCGAATACACCATTCCTTCATAGTCTTCATAGACAATCGAAGATGACAATCAACATCGATCTAGATAGATAATTGGAGATGTCATGCATCAAGCCCTCGTATACAATCGAAGACATCATCATTCAACATCAGTCTTCATAGACAATTGGAGATGTCATCAAGTCTTCGTAGACAATCGAAGACATCATTTAATTTTCACAGACAATTGAAGATGACAATCAACATAGTCTTCGTAGATAATCGAAGATAACATTCATCGACATCAGTCTCCATAGATAACTGGAGATGTCATACATCAGTCTTCATAGAAAATTGGAGATATGTTACATCAGTCTCCATAGACAATTGGAGATGTCATACATAGTCTCTGTAAATAATCAGAGGCGACAATCAACATCAGTCTTCATAGTCAATTGGAGATGTCATCCGTTAGTCTTCATAGATAATTGAAGATGGCGATTATCATCAGTCTTCATAGACGATAGGAGGCAACAATCAATATCCGTCTCCATAGACAACTGGAGATGTCATCGAGCCTTTGTATACAATTAAAGACGACAATCAATATTAGAATCCATAGGCAATTAGGGATAGTATCCACTAAATCTTCGTAATCAATCGAAGACATCATTTATTAGATCTCTATAGACAATCGGAGACGTCCTTCATTTTCATATTTCTGTAGACAATCGAATACATCTTTCATTCATAGTCTTCGTAGACAATCAAATGCGCCAATCAGTATCAATCTCCATAGACAATTGAAGATATCATTCATTAAATCTCTGTAGACAACCGGAGACATCCTTTATTCTTAAATCTTTGTAAACAATCTAAGACGACAATCAATACCAGTCATCGTAGACAATCAGAGATGTTGTTCATCCTCAAGTCCCATAGATATTTGGAGATGTCACACATATTTTCAATCAAAATATAATCCACAATAACAAGACATTTTTTCACTCTTTCCCAGAAGCCAGTCTTAGCCATGAATCATACACTAGGGCAAATTTTGAGAATCGCCTAAAATATTTATCATATTTTTTTATTCAAACTACATTGACCTGATTCTCATGACACTCGAGATATGTAAGAAGATCTTTGCAGAGGTCGATAATCACAATCATAATCATTCTTTCTCCCCAGTAAGTACACAATCTTATATCCTAGTATCTCACATCTCGATACTGGGGCAATTTTGAAAGGAGCATTAGGAATAGATGAACACTTTTGTTCCCAAATAGTCCTTCTCTCAATAATTATTTAACACGGTCTTTTACTATTAACAGTAGGGCAATTTGCCTAAGATTTTGAACAACACCCGACATGATCCTTATACAACTCGAGGTGTATAAGTAACTCTAAATTGGAGTTCGCTTGAATTTTTATCAAAATAATTTTTTGCCGAGCAAAATTAGCTATACATCAACGATTTTGTTTGAAGACATCTACATCGCCTTTAAACGAAAAGGGAAAACTATTGACACCCAATTTTGACTCTTCGTATTTAAAATTAACAGTTTCAGGCTTTGTGATCGTTAAAGGGTACAAAATGTTATTTTTATATATATATTTTTACATTTTTTAACAAATTATTGATAATTGTCGTTATTTTAGATTTTTTATTAATTTATTGTCATATTTTTATTTTTTACATAATTATCCTTAATTTTATTATTTTAGAATTTTTATTAGTTTGTTATCATTTTAATATTTTTTCACAGTTATCTACATACGTACATAACATAACACTACAATTCTTTTTACATAATTATAATTTTAATTGTTTATAACACAATACATTTTTTTAAAGATAATTATATTTCATTTGTTGTTTACATTTTTTCTGTAATTATATATCGACATTCATATTTTTGTACCTTATTTAATACAGCATGCAAATGATAATGTCGGCTAAATAATTTTTATACACAGAACAATAAATCAGTCAGGTCAAGATCTCATCACTTTTTAAAAGATGACATTTGAATTGACGGGTTGAGGTTTTCCTCCGTTGAATAAAAGATTTTTATTTATTAGTTAAAAGGATGCAAAATCCTCCGGTTAATAACTTTTGGACTAAAATATGTTTTGAGGAGAACAAAAGGGTCATCTTTTTTATTTTTTGGATAATAGAGAAGGTCACTTTATATTATAAAAAGGGGGAGGACTTTAATTATTTTTAACAAAATATTCTCACACATATACACATACACAATTTCAGATTGTCATACACACATATTTTTTCTTATTTTATCTTAATTCACCCTCCATTCTAACCTTTCACAC
This sequence comes from Capsicum baccatum var. pendulum, assembly GCA_030864225.1. Lineage (NCBI taxonomy): Eukaryota > Viridiplantae > Streptophyta > Magnoliopsida > Solanales > Solanaceae > Capsicum > Capsicum baccatum. Next base: position 170,726,268 of record CM061558.1, read on the forward strand.
TCTTTTCTCTCCCTTTCCATTCACTGCCGACCCTCCACCGTCGTCGGAGCTCCGGCGGATCCTGCTACCCTCTATCCAGAGAAACTATGTCGGAGCACATTACTCCACTACCATACAACCTCTTTCTTTTACCAGTGCCACCCTTTTCCTCTCTCTTTTCCATAGTTGCTCGATCGAGATCGATCGTCGGCGGGCGAGACTCCAGTCCGGTAACACCTCCCTTATAACCATACGACCCTTCTCCCTATTTCTTTTTCCCCTTTTCTTGTTGGCGTCACTGCCTCACTGGAATTGATGGCCGGTAGGCTTCTCAGCCACCATACCACCATTATCGCGGTGGTCTCTTTACCAACTCCCTTTGGTTTAGTTTTAGTTATGGAAAAAATGGTATTTTCGTTACTGCTATTTGATCCACAGATCTAGCTGCACTTTAATTTTGGGTATTGCTCTGGTGAAAACCGTTGAAGCAATACCGATCTGACTAAAGTTGCTCACTCTCTGATGAATTATTATTTTCGAACTATATTGACTGCATTTTGTTTCACATATTTGTGTATATTGTTGCTTACTTTTGTTGTTGCTGTTATTTTGCTCTGTTCTGGATTATTTTGCCACTGAATTTTGCTATTGTTTTGCATTAGGCATTGATTTTGGATAATTTTTGTCATTTACATCTTTACTTGACTGATAAAGAACAAGATACTACACTATCATGGCCGATGAAGAAATTACCGTCGATTTTTTAGGCCTCTACAAATAAAAAAGACGGATTTTGTGTATACAAATACGTAACAAAAATAAATATTTTTGGGCAATGACGAAATCTTTATAATATTTTTAAACTTTATCTGAGCCCCACTCTTTAACAAAAATTATATTTTTAAATACGTATACATACCTTTTTAATTTATTTTGATAATTATTGATTTGTTACTAACATTTTTATTACAAGTATTTGTACAGGTTCTAGGGAATACTTGTCAAAAAGGACACTCAGAAGGAGAGTTCAAATTTTTTTTTATGTTTGTATATTTTTTACATTCTTGTAATTGTACAAATATTATCATAGTGAAACTTTATTTTTGGAGTGTTGGGCGGGATATTTCTTATTTACGCTATCTTCATCAAGCGTTAGACAAATTTAGATCGTTAATATTTGTACTAAATTAATTTAGATATTTAATCAAATAATTCACACTTTTTACACTAAAAACATTACGTAATCTTTTTTTCTAACACAAAATTTTCTTTATTCAAACTTTACTTTTCTTTTCATATACATTCTTATATATACTTTTATTTACATATATTCATATACTTTTACACACATTTTTACTATAATATATGTAATTAATGCATTCTTTACATATAAATTATTTGCATCTTTTTTACAGATTTTTTATTTATATGTATACACATTGATTTTTTTCATCTTTTAATAAACCTAAGTCTTGTCGGGAACCACATTTACAGATTCGGAAGGGTGCCTAATCCCTTTCCTTTGGAATAATTTGAACCCTTACCTAAAATCTAACAGGTTTTGTAGATTAAAACACAAGTCATACTTGTTAATAAATAAATAGGTTTCCTTATTTTCCATAAAATTAGGTGGCGACTCTATACATAATTTATTCTTTTAGAGTCCATAATGTTGTGCTCGTTTTGACCTTAGGTAAAAATAGGGTATGACAAACCCAAAGGACATGACCAAGAACTCATAATGACCATGTAGAGTCCAAAAAGCAGTTTTCAGAATATCTAAAGCTCTAATCCTCAACTGGTAATAACCGGGCCTCAAATCAATCTTCGAAAACACCACAACACCCTGAAGCTGATAAAAAAAATCATCAATGTGAGGAAGAGGATACTTATTCTTAACTGTCACCTTATTCAATTACCGATAATCAATATACATCTACTTAGACCCATTCTTTTTCTTAACAATAAGACAGGCGCACCCCAAAATAAAACACTAGGTCGGATAAATCCCTTATCCAACAACTCCTTCATTTGATCCTTCAGTTACTTCAGCTCTGTTGGGGCTATCCTATAAGGAGAAATAGAAATGGGCTTGGTGTCTTGCTCAACATCAATACTGAAATCAATATCTCAATTTGTAGGCATACCAAACAAGTCCGTAGGGAACACATCCATAAACTCACGGACAACATGGACAGAATCCAAGAAAAGAGGTGAGACAACACAGGTGTAACGAATATGGGCCAAGTAAATAAATATCTCCTCTCAACCAATTTACGAGAATGAACATAAGATATAATCCTATTAAGATCTGAATGAAATGCACTCTTTCAAGCTATCCTTGTCACACCAGCCAAAGATAAAGTCGCAGTCTTAGACAAATAATCTAAGACAACATGATGGAGCCAACCGATCCATACCCAAAATAACATCAAAATCGACCATATCCAATACAACCAAGTCTACCAAAGTCTTACACCCTACAAAAGTCACAACATAAGATTGATGCACCTAATCCACCACTAAAGAATCACTTACCGAGGTAGATACACAAATAAACATAGAAAGAGGCTCACTAACAGAATCAAAATCTAAAGCAAAATACACAAACATATAGGAGAAAGTCGACCCAAGATCAAATAATACAGATGTAGGTTGAAACAAATGGAACGGTACTTGAGATCATAGCATCTGAAGCCTCTGCCTCAGATTTAACTGGTATAACGTAACACTGACCACGACCACCAGCTGCCTGGGTATCCTCACGACCACCAACTACCTAAGTGGCCTCACGGGCACCCCCACGAGCTCCACTACCTCTACTTCTCACACCTCTGGTAGCACCCCTACCCCTCATAGATAAAATAAGAGTAGCTTGAATCACTCGATGGGGATAGTCCCTGGCCACATGGCCAATCTTATCATATACATAGAAACCTCTACGATCACTGTCAAAAGAAGAAGGTACAACTGGGCCTGAACGGCCACCCTAAAGTGCTGGAATAGAAGGTCCACCACCTGAACTCTGTAGTGCCGCCTGTACTGGCCTACCATGGTATCCACGAGAACTTCTAAAATCTCTACCTCGATAGGTCTGACTCCTGAACTTACCAAAACGTCACGCCTTCTTGGCGCCTTCCTGAGATGAACTAATAATACCCGTTGTCATCTTAGCATGATCCACAATACTCTGAAAAAAAGCCGCAAACACAACCATCTAAGACATAGCCAAGTAAAAAGAGACATCCAAACCCTTTATAAACTTTCGTATCTGCTCAAACTCGGTGGAAATAATATTATAGGAATATATGGACAAGGCATAAAAACTTGCCTCATACTCAACAACTGTCATGGAGCCTTTCCCCAAATGATCAAACCCATCCCGCATACGGTCTCTTAAACTGAAAGGCACAAATCTCTCTAGGAAAGCCTCAGAGAATTGATCCCAAGTCATCTCAGGAGAATCACAGGGTCTACAACTGACAAGCAACCTCCACTAATCTCTCATTGTATCTCTCAGCTGATAAGATATATAAACAACTCCATTCGTGCGGAAATATTTAAACACAACTCAGAACACAAGGTATGAAAGAACTTCGAACGATAAAGAATGAAACAAGGAAAGTTTCCTAAAGATATCCTATAGCCTCTTGAAGATAGATACAGACGTCTACATACCAATCCACGAGACTCTATTAGAAATCTCATTCTTACACCATTGAGACCAATAAAACCTGACTATTCTGACACCAATTTTTCACGATCCAAAAATGAGGGTCATGATGGTACTTGTCGTGGTGTACCTTAACAAGTAAGCCTATCACGCAAACTAATACGAAAAGAGAAAAAGATAGAAATATCCTAAGGTAAGGCTTCTAGAATGAAGTCGAGCCATATAAGCAATCATAAAAATGTAGAAAGAACTTATCCAAAATACTGATCATGCCCAAAACCAGGTGTCAATAGTGTAAGAACTACTAATACAACCCAAGAGTCAAATATATTAAAAAAATAACCATAAAAGAATAATATCTATCTCTGAATACTGATAAAGGCATAACTACTATAGAAAGATAGAGGTGAACTTCAGATGCATAAATGTCCAATCTCTACTTTGGAAGCTCCAACAATCGCTCAAGTCAAGAAAGTTAAGGCACACTCGATCTAAGACGTGCACCGAAAGAGTGCAGTAGGCATGTATACGGTCTACTTGTACTCAGTAGGTATCATAGGTCGATCAAGAAAAGTAGTAAATAAAGAATATAAAATATACACTAAGGGCACGTCACCTACAATCAAAAAATGTCCCACAACGGTAGCCCACACTGCTTGTACTAACAGTTCTAATATCTCTCACATATATTGCAACATCACACCAAGATAGAATAAAAGTACATATTATATTACATATAAGAAGAACAATGGGGAACATGCATATACAAGATCGTCAAACACAAGTAAAAGAAGCTACAATAAACACATAAATGACAAGTCAATATGGCAATACAACAGAACATAACACAATAAAGTAAGTCCAATGTATATGATGATGATGATGATGATGTACGAGGTCGTCGCACAATTTTCGGGATCGTCGCACGATCCCCGTATACTCCTACGTTAGCAAGCCTTCCAACGCAGGACCTTTGAGGGATTCGTCAACCTATATACAATCCACAATTCTCATATCTTCTTTCTGACATATCCTTCGAAAAGGGTTTTATAAGGTGTTTCAATATCTCTTAAAAATGTGTTACTAGTGCTTCTCAAATGTTGTCATGGTGGTACCAATGTTTCATGAATGAGTATGATATAAAGATGTAATTCTTACAATCAATCACAATGAGTATTTCCACAAATAACCACATGATATATTTCCTCAAACAACCACAATGATACTTTTCCACAACCATATGAGCCAATTATCCACTCATTATTTTTGTATCATCCATGAATTTTCACATGTCTCATTTGCCAATAAAGTATGAATATAATCACAATACACCAATGATACCACATTAAACATTTTAACAACACAACATAATTATTCATATGTATTCATAGCTATCAATATCACATAGGACCCCACACGGGCACAACACATACATAGACATTTTTCATGATTAGTTCCCACCCTTATCATATATTTTATACCATCATTTACTACCACCTAACGGAGTCAGCCCAACATGGACAATGATAGGCAGACCAAAGATTTATGCAGTCCCTGCGTATTTGCTTTGCGCACCGACATTGCAAAATTTAAATCCGCCCGAGCGGTTAATGGGGACGGATTGCAAATTCATTGGCAATATGTCTACACTGTTTCAAATCCAGCTCGACCAGAACCTACCTCGAAAGTCAAAACTGGTCCGCTACACTTGAACCCGCAATCTTACTTTTTGCGAACAATCTCAAACTCCACTACAACTTCAAATATGAAATCTATGCTTCAAAACAAAAGCAACAACACCCATATTGAATACTTTTGGTTCGGGGTCAAAATAGACCCTCGAAACAGATTTTCGAAAAAGAAGGACAAAATTAAAACTTTACTTCAAAAATATGTCCATATTTTTAGGAACCTACAACTTAAAACTCAAGTTAAATCGAGTCAATAACGAGGTTCAAATCGAAGAAAAATTATGTTTGAGCTTTACTGGGTAAAATCTTTGAAATTTGGGTTAAAATCAAGAATCGGAGTTGTTTTGAAGGTTAAATTGATGAAAAACTAGTGATTATAAGATAAAAATATTATTCAAGTGAAAATGAGTGAAATTGGGGTTTAAAATCAAACCTTGAGATTTTTGGGGTTTTGAGAAATTAATTAAGAAATTACTAAGAAAGGGGTGAATTGTTACCTTAAATCCATAATAAAACCAAGAAATAGATGTTAATCTAGCTTCCTAAGCTCACACAAACTCTAATTTTAAGCTTCCACATAATTTAGGGTTTAACACTCAAGATGCAAGATGAAAATATGCAAAATGGGCCAAAAATAGGTGGAAAAAAGTTGTTATATTGCATTTTTTCTACAATATTAAGTGTTGATTTTTCACTTAAGTCGAAATGAATTTCGACAGGGTTCCCGGGATTCATTCAGAGTCCGATATACACAAACGAACTGTGCAACCACACTAAATTCGACGTTTCATACGCGATGGTGATATCATATTTTCAAAAAAATATCGTTTTCTTAAAATTGATCTCCCGAAACCCAAAATCACAACTTTCCAAACCGTGGGACAAAATGAGATTTAAAAGCCGTAAAATCATATCAATAGGTCGAAATGAGCTCGGGTGCACCGAGACCCGAAGCAAAGGTCTATCTACCAAAAAATCAATATTCTAGAGTTGTTGGCGCAGTCCATTCGGCCATTCGTCGTACAGATCAAAAGATATCCACAGAAGTCTAAAATAAGACTCTCGAAGCCATCAAAAACCACAATATCACATAAATGATACCAAAATGCATTGAAAATTATGCTAATCACTCCCACACCCCAAAAATATCATAATGCAACTACGAGGAGGGGTAAAACAGTCAAATCATACAAAATCACAAATTTCACATATTTCATCAAATTTTTAGATCGTTACAAAGAAAGTTCAAACAAAATTGATTGCTCTCTGAAAGTGCCAAACCGACAAAGTGATAACAGAGAGTATTAAACAAGAACTCACCAAAACACTCAATTTGATTCCAAAAAATTAATTATTTTGTCTAATATTCTAACAAGAACTTCTTCTTAATATCACTTGTTGAAAAACATAAAACAAAATTCACTCAAGAACACAAATAAATGATTAGACAGTAATTTATTAATCTATAAATAAGAGTGGTAAGAACACTAACTTGTATTCATAGCAATAACTTTTGAAGAAGACATGATCTTCTAAATGTTGAAGATACTTTTTGTGGTGTTCTTTATGTGATTTGAAGAGAAAAAAAAAAAGAGTTATCTTTTGATTTTGGAACCATGCCTATTTAAGGCTGTGAAGTACATTTTCACATCAAAGGTGTTTTTTCCAATAAAACTCCATCATACTTATTGAAAAGGTCTATGAATTTTTTATAATTTCAATTAGATCATATTAATAGATATTTACTTTTAAATCCAAAAAAAATTATTTGATTTTAAATTGAACTTTTCTAGAATTAGCATAATTAAGTATAATATATTAATATGTGAGTTCAAAAAATAGAATTTACCAACAATTATTTGGTCATTGACTAATTTTACTCAGTAGGCTCATTTGATACCGTTTATCCACGGGAAATGTGGTAGGATCCAGGCATATGATACGACTGCCATTAACGTGCCGAGTTGAATGGTCGACTTAGCACCTATTGAAGCTTTGACAGAAAAGCAATGTTAATTATATAAGATACAATACTGCAAAAAAACACCACAACATTATTCATATGCAATTTTTTGATGTTGTTCTAATTAATTTTCTTTTAAGTTTGAAGAGAATGAAGGTAAAAAAGCTATCTTATTCAGATATTTCAAGAATTTATATTTTACTTGTGTTGGATTCTCAAAAACATTTGAAAGAAGTAAATACAGGATTATATATTTTTGAAAGGTTCAAACAATATAAAAAAATTATTAAAATATCTAGAGTTTTAAGTGTAGAATATAAAATGAAGTTGACGAGTAAGAGACATACCATAGGTTCCTGGAAAATAAAATATTGAAAATATCTGAGCTCCAAGTTTCTGATTCTGATATGTAATGAAAGCAAGAGCTGCCAACTATGGTGTTTTTTTATTCATATATATGCATGAAAGCATATGGGCGTTAATGTAATTGGAGCTTGGTGTTTTCTTGTTCATATATATATTCATGAAAGCATATGAGCATCAAGTTAATTGGAGCTAAAAATACTGACAGTTTAGGGTGTGTTTGGAAGGAACAAAATATTTTTCATTACAAATAGTTTTTATAGAAAATAAGCGAGTTTCTTACTTAAATTGTTTGTATTTGCTCCTCAATATGAAAAACTTGGCCAAAAATATTTGTAGAGAATAGCAGAAGAAAAATGTAGTTGGAGAGACCTTCTAAGATCGGAAGATTCAACTAAAGAAAGGAAGCTATGAAAGAAGATGTTTTGTTATGGAAGAAGACTTCTTGAATTGGATTGTTTTTTAGCTTTAATTTTTGGATTTATTTTTTTGGTTGGTTACAAATGTGCAAGACCATCCATATTTATACTTATTGATGGATGGTTCTAGAAAATCTTCTAGATACTTCTATAAGAAAAATAGACTTATCTTCTACCACTACTCTAGAATATCTAGATAATTCTCACTACTGGAAAAAAAAAAAAAAAAACTGACCACGTGTAAAAAAAATTTAAAAAAAGCGACCACAAGTGGTAGCTTTTTTATTTTTTTAAAAAATTATTCATTAATTTTTATATTAATTATTATTTATTTTACAAATAAAAATTAAAAAATATCAAAACCGACCACTAGTGGTCGATTTTTAATATTTAAAAAATATATATATATATTAAAAACTGACCACAAGTGGTCGGTTTTTAATATTTAAAAAAATATATTAAAAACCGACCACTTTTGGTTGGTTTTTGAACTTAAAAAAAATTAAAAAGTAAATAATTTTTAGTAACCAATAATTATATATATTTAATCAAATATATATATTATTTTCATTAAAAATAATTACATATATGTAATGTAATTTATATATAAATTTTGGAAGTTACACTAATCACACGTAATCGATAACCAGTATAACAATAATAAAAATCAATCATTCTTAAATTTTGTGAAAAGAATTACACTAAAAAATATATCAAATAAAATAAAAAATTACGTTAAACATAATATTTATCTTTACTTATGTTTCAGTATATGAAATAAATATTTTCCTTGTATATACGTTAAATGACGTTAAACATACATAATCTTTGTATAATGACTATGTGTGTGTGTATATATATATACACACATATATATCATACCGTTGAGATAATGATATTATGTTACTATTTTAATCATAATAATGTAATATATAACCGATAATTCATCAGAATATAATGAACGTGTTCTATTATAAGGTAATATATACTTGTGGATGTGATATATATATATATATATATATATATATATATATATATATATATATATATATATGCATTCAAGAGTTCATATATATATAAATATCTTATATATCTTATATATATAGTTAATCGATCACTCATCTGAGTATGTATAAGAAACACATTGCATTATATTATTGGATAATATACTTTTGTGCGTATATGATATATATAGTACGTATTTAGAATTTGATATAGTCGATAGTGCGTATATGTGTTTGTGTGTGTATATATATATATATATACATATTATACGGTGAAGGTATACTACTGACATACATAAGATAATGTAATCTATAATTCATCTAAGTATTTATGAAATACGTTGTATATATATTATTATGGGGTAGTAGAATCGTGGATGTGATGTTTATAGTACATATGTGAAAGTTGATAGACAATTGAATATATGTATATATATGTGTATCTTGTGTCGTGACGTATGTAGTAATCGAAAGCTAGATAACTAAATGTATATATTAGTATAGTTTGAATGATACGTTGATATATATCATACTATTGACGAAATAGATATACTATTTTGGGTCAATGCAAGCACACGTATGTTGTTGAAGTTGTAATAACGTAAGACTAATATTACGAGGTATATATATATATATATATATAATATCGAATTTAAAAGCTAATTAACCAAAAATTTATCGTAATTTGCAAAAATTATTGATATTATTATATGATTGAGGAAATATACTACTCGTGTCAATGTGATGATAAAATAACTATTATCTGATTTATATATGTATAAATTATATTAAATTAATTGGATGTTGTCCCAGTACCATACACAGTGCATGTACTGTGTATTTATATATATACGAATTGTATTAAATTAATTGAATGTTGTTATAAATATTATCAAATTCATTAAATTTTAATTTGTTAAAAATAATTTTAATTTATTAATATATTTTTGTAATTTATTAAAGTTTTATTTCAAAAATAATTCTTTTAATTATCACAAAAGCCGACCACATGTGGTCGATTTTTGTAATAATTGAAAAAAAATATAAATCTTTAACCTTACCCGAACCGACCCGTAATACAAAATAAAACACAAAATCACTCCAAAACCCCACTTATTTCCCATCCAAAACAGGCACCAACCCCCCAAAACCTCCAAATCTCACACTTTAACAATAAACTCCTAATCTCCATTGTTCTTTCTCTTTCAAGGAAGTTTGTACTCCATCCTAACTTTAAATTTTGTCTTTAATCCATTTTTAAGGAACTATTCCATCCTAAGTTTCAATTTTGGGCAAGGTAACAATTAACCTTCATTAACTAAATTAAGGTAATCTTGTATCCACAAACTTGTTTTTTAATATGTAGAAATGTTAAACGTCTACATACAAATATCATACTGTTAATTTCGTCAAATGGTTGTGGTTTGAGTTCTAGGGTTTGGATATTTATTTTATTTAGCTAGATTTTAGTTAATTTTTGAAATTTGAGATTGAATTAGCTAATTCTAGGCTTGTTCCAACAGTAATTTGATTTTGAATTACCTAAATTTCGGTTAGTCTTGACACTTATTTCTCCATTTTACTCATTAGTTATTTAGTAGGTTTGGAGGAAAATCATATTCCTACTCCTTTACTAAATTGCTGTAATTATTTAAACGAAAGAGTATTCTTTGTAATAATTTTACTATTTGGCAGATTTCATATTCGATAAAAGGATTGCTTTGCTATTTTTTTGGGTGACTGATTATCTCTTTCACTTTAATTTACGCCAAGCATAGGTAAGTAGATTTGTCTCTATTATCTTTTAATTAAGTCTTGTTATTGTACATATTGAAGTCAAGTGAAGTCGTGTGTGGCCTTGTTCGATTCACTAGCATTGTTGTTATCTTCTTGTTATTGTTCATATTGAGGTCTAGTAAAGCTATGTGTGGCATTGTTCGATTCACTAGCATTGTTGTTGACTTCTTGTCGGTCTTGTTGTTGCTTTTTTGGTGACATAGTCATTTAAAAATGATTAAGTGCAGGGACTTTAAAGAGGATTTTTTGTTTTGAATGTGGTTGGGTTGGTGACTTAGTTGCTTGGAAATGGTTAAGTGTAGGAACTTAAAAGGGGATTTTTTGTTTTGACTGTAGTTTGGTTGGTGACTTAGTTGCTTGAAAATGGTTAAGTGTATGAACTTTAAAGGGTTTTTTTTTGTTTTGAATATGGTTTGGTATGTGACTTAGTTGCTTGAAAATAGTTAAGTCTGAAAACTTTAAAGGGGATTTTTTGTTTTGAATGTGGTTTGGTAGGTGACTTAGTCACTTGAAAATGGTTAAGTGTATGAACTTAAAAGGGGATTTTTTGTTTTGAATGTGGTTTGGTAGGTGACTTAGTCACTTGAAAATGGTTAAGTGTAGGAACTTTAAAGGAATTTTTTTTATTTTGAATGTGGTTTGATAGGTGACTTAGTTACTTGAAAATGAGTAAGTGTAGGAACTTTACAGGATTTTTTTTTTTTTAAATGTGGTTTGATAGATGACTTAGTCACTTGAAAATTGCTAAGTGTATGAACTTTAAAGAGACTTTTTTTGTTTTAAATGTGGTTTGGTAGGTGACTTAGTCAATTGACAATGGTTAAGTGTAGGAACTTTAAAGGGAATTTTTTATTTTGAATGTGGTTTGGTAGGTGACTTAGTTGCTTGAAAATGGTTAAGTGTAGGAACTTTAAAGGAAATATTTTTGCTTTGAATTTGGTTTAGTTGGTGACTTAGTTGCTTGAAAATGGTCAAGAGTATGAACTTTAATGGGGATTTTTTGGTTTGAATATGGTTTAGTAGGTGACTTAGTCACTTGAAAATGGTTAAGTGTAGGAACTTTAAAAGAATTTTTTTTGTTTTAAATGTGGTTTGGTAGGTGACTTAGTCACTTGAAAATGGTTAAGTGTAGGAACTTTAAAGGGAATTTTTTTATTTTGAATGTGGTTTGGTAGGTGACTTAGTTGCTTGAAAATGGCTAAGTGTAGAACTTTAAAGGGAATTTTTTTTATTTTGAATGTGGTTTGGTTGGTGACTCAGTTACTTGAAAATGGTTAAGTGTAGGAACTTTAAAGGAAATTTTTTTGTTTTGAATGTGGTTTGGTAGGTGAATTAGTTGTTTAAAAATGGTTAAGTGTAGGAACTTTAAAGGGATTTTTTTTTATTTTGAATGTGGTTTGGTTGGTGACTTAGTCGCTTGAAAATGGTTAAGTCTAGAAACTTTAAAAGGGATTTTTTATTTTGAATGTGGTTTGGTTGGTAACTTAGTTGCTTGAAAATGGTTAAGTGTAGGATCTTTAAAGGAGATTTTATTACTTTGAATGTGGTTTGGTAAATGACTTAGTTGCTTGAAAATGGTTAAGTCTAGGAACTTTAAAGGGAATTATTTTGTTTTGAACGTGGTTTGGTTGGTGACTTAGTTGCTTGAAAATGGTTAAGTGTAGGAACTTTAAAGGGGATTTTTTTTTTGAATGTGATTTGGTAGGTGACTTGGTCGCTTGAAAATGGTTAAGTGTAGGAACTTTAAAGAGATTTTTTTTGTTTTGAATGTGGCTTGGTAGGTGACTTAGTTGCTTGAAAATGGCTAAGTGTAGAACTTTAAAGGGAATTTTTTCATTTTGAATATGGTTTGGTTGGTGACTTAGTTACTTAAAAATGGTTAAGTGTAGGATTTTTAAAGATTTTTTTTTTTTTTGAATGTTGTTTGGTAGGTGTCTTAGTTGCTTGAAAATGGTTAAGTGTAGGGACTTTAAACGGAATTTTTTTTATTTTTAATGTAGTTTGGTTGGTGACTTAGTTGCTTGAATAGTTAGGAACTTTAAAGGAAATTTTTTGTTTTGAATGTGGTTTGGTTGGTGACTTAGTTGTTTGAAAATGGTTAAGTATATGAACTTTAAAGGGGATTTTTTTGTTTTGAATGTGGTTTGGTAGGTGACTTAGTTGCTTGAAAATGGTTTAATCTAGGAACTTTAAAGAGATTTTTTTTTATTTTGAATGTGGTTTGGTAGGTAACTTAGTTGCTTGAAAATGGTTAAGTCTGGGAACTTTAAAGGAAATTTTTTTGTTTTGAATATGGTTTGGTTGGTGACTCAGTTGCTTGAAAATGGTTAAGTGTAGGAACTTTAAAGAGAGTTTTTTGTTTTGAATGTGGTTTGGTAGGTGACTTAGTCACTTGAAAATGGTTAAGTGTATGAACTTTAAAGGAAATTGTTTTCCTTTGAAGGTGGTTTGGTAGGTGACTTAGTTGCTTGCAAATTGTTAAGTGTATAAACTTTAAAGGAAATTTTTTTATTTTGAATGTAGTTTTGTTGATGGCTTAGTTACTTGAAAATGGTTAAGCGTATGAACTTTAAAGGAAATTTTATTGTTTTAAATGTTGTTTGGTAGGTGACTTAGTTGCTTGAAAATGGTTAAGTCTAGGAACTTTAAAGGGAATTATTTTGTTTTGAATGTGGTTTGGTTGGTGACTTAGTTGCTTGAAAATGGTTAAGTGTAGGAACTTTAAAGGGGATTTTTTTGCTTTGAATGTGGTTTGGTAGGTGATTTAGTCACTTGAAAATGGTTAAGTGTAGGAACTTTAAAGAGAAGTTTTTTGTTTTAAATGTGGTTTGGTAGGTGACTTAGTCACTTGAAAATGGTTAAGTGTAGGAACTTTAAAGGATTTTTTTTTTGTTTTGAATGTGGTTTGGTTGGTGACTTAGTTGCTTAAAAATGGTTAAGTGTAGGAACTTTAAAAGGGATTTTTTGTTTTGAATGTAGTTTGTTAGGTGACTTAGTCGCTTGAAAATAGTTAAGTCTAGGAACTTTAAAGGTTTTTTTTTTGTTTTGAATGTGGTTTGGTAGGTCACTTAGTTGTTTGAAAATGGTTAAGTGTAGGAACTTTAAAGGGAATTTTTTTGTTTTAGATGTTGTTTGGTAGGTGACTTAGTCATTTGAAAATGGTTAAGTGTAGGAACTTTAAAGGAAATATTTTTGCTTTGAATTTGGTTTAGTTGGTGACTTAGTTGCTTGAAAATGGTCAAGAGTATGAACTTTAATGGGGATTTTTTGGTTTGAAAGTGGTTTGGTAGGTGACTTAGTCGCTTGAAAATGGTTAAGTCTAGGAACTTTAAAGGGGATTGTTTTATTTTGAATGTGGTTTGGTAGGTGACTTAGTTGCTTGAAAATAGTTAAGTCTAGGGACTTTAAAGGATTTTTTTGTTTCTAATGTGGTTTGTTAGGTGACTTAGTTGCTCGAAAATGATTAAATTTTTGTGACTTGATCTAATTAGTTGAATTTGATTGATTGCCTAGATGGAACCTGATTATAGCTGGATATATTAATGGAACAATGATAATTGAATGGGTATTAGGGAGGAATGTTTTCAAGGTGTCAAAAGATTTGTTGAACATACTATGACACTTGATATATGGACATGTTATCTGGTTATTCGTTGTCCTTCTGTTAGATGTGATGGGATAAATCTTGTAAGTGAAGAAGATGTAAATAAACATCTTTATAGAAAGGAGTTTCACGAGGACTTTTTAAGATTGCATGGCAGTCATGGGGATGTTGCGCAAAATAACTTTGTTGTTGGAGAAAGTAGTAGGTCCGCAGGGCATAATGAATATCAAGATACTTGGATGACAGAAATGGTGCATGATATTTTTGGGATGCAACACGAGGTTGAGTTTAGGGAAAATGTTGAAGATGTTCCTAATAGCGAAGCAGACAATTTCTACAAAGAATTGCATGCTGCTAGTCATCAGTTGTTTAACGGGTGTTCGTAATCTCATTTTTCTGTTGCTGTTAGATTATTAAGTATTAAATCTGACTAGAATATTGCTTAAGGAGGAATGGACTCAATGATAGACCTTATTAAATAGTTAGTTGACCCCGGCTTGGAGGTTCCTGATTCTTTCTATAAGGCAAAAAGATTGGTGTCAAAGTTAGGTCTCTCCTCGGTTAGAATTGACTATTGTGAAAATGCTTGCATGTTATACTTTAAGAAAGATGCTAAGCTAGAGTTCTGTAAGTTTTGTCAGCACTCTCGATATAAGCGTGGTTCTATTGAAAATAAAATTGCTATTAAGGCGATGCATTATTTACCTCTTATACCAAGGTTGAAGAGGTTGTATGCTTCAAACAGCTCAGCTCCTCATATAAGATGGCACTGTAAAAATAAAAGGCTCACTGGTGTTATGTGGCATCCATCTGTTGAAGAGGATTGGAAGCATTTTGATGCAACTTATCCAAATTTTACAGTTGAGCCACAAAACATTCGATTGGGATTATGTGCGAATGGGTTCTCTCCTTTTTAAGTTGGTGGTGCGCTATATTCATGTTGACCTGTATTTATCATTCCTTATAATCGTTCTCCTAAACTGTTAATGACTAGTACCTATATATTTCTGAATTGTGTTATTCCTGACCCGCGTAATCCAAAAAGCGGAATAGATGTCTACTTGGAACCTTTGATTGATGAACTTCAGATTTTATGGCATGAGGGGGTTGGAACTTGGGACATCTCTCTTAAACAGAATTTTAATTTGCGTGCATATCTAATATGGACTATTAATGATTTTCCTGCTTATGGAATGTTTTCTGGATGGATGACAACTGGAAAGCTGGCTTGTCCATACTACATGGAAAAAATAAAATCTTTCACATTGAGACATGGCAAGAAAAATTCATATTTTGATTGTCATCGTTGTTTCTTGCTACTTGATCATGAATTTAGGAGAATCAAGAATGCATTCAGAAGGAATAGAAGGGAATATGATGGTCCACCTCCAAGGCTGTCTGGTCAAGACATCTAGGAAATAGTTTAGGATTTGCCTAAAGCCAGCGAGGAACGATTGTACAAGCTTGATAGATATGATGTTTTGCATAACTGGACTAAGCAAAGTATATTTTGGAAGCTAGAATATTGGACATATAATTTACTTACACATAATTTTGTGTTATGCATACTGAGAAGAACTATTTTGAAAACTTGTTCAACACAGTTATGGATGTCACCAGCAAAACAAAGGATAATCCTAAGGCCAAACTTGACTTACCAAAATATTGGAATCGCAGAGAATTACACTTACAGCAAAGGCCCAACGGCAATGTTCTTAAGCCCAAGGCTAGTTTTACATTCAAGTTGGACCAAAAATGTCAAATAAGTGAGTAGGTTCAAAGTTTGAAGATGCCCAATGGATATGCCTCAAATTTGGGAAAGAGGGTTGATATGATACAAGGAATCTTGCGTGGAATGAAAAGCCATGATTGTCATGTTTTCATGGAACAATTACTTCCAGTTTCTTTTATTGGTTTACCTGAAAACATATGGAAACCAATAGCTTAGATCAGTTTGTTCATCAAAGACTTATGTGCCACCACATTAAAAGAAGAAAATCTGGCACGAATAGAAAGTAATATTATTGTTATCACCAACAAGCTGGAGAAGATTTTTCCGCTAGTGTTCTTCGATGTGATGGAACATCTTCCAATTTACCTTGTGCATGAAACTCGGTTAGGAAGTCCATTTCAAACTAGATGGATGTATCCATTCGAACGGTAAGCATTTGCAACATATTTAAATTAATACATATCTTTTTTAAATATAGTAAACATCTAATCTTAACATTGTATAGGGTTGAAAAATTGAAAAGGGGTCCCAAAAATAAACATAGGGTGGAAGGCTCTATAGTCGAGGCATATCTTGTAAGAGAATTTCTCAATTTTGTTTATACTAATTTCGTGATGAAGTTGCTTGTTCAAAGAACTGACCGAATTATCATCAGGACAATGTGACTGAGCCTCATTTGCAACCGATATCAATTTTCAATCAATCTGATTATAAGGATAAAAAGAGCATACCTTGCTGGCTCACTCCCACGGAGCGCAAGTCAGCAACTTTGTATGTCATGCTGAATTGCCCGAAAATTGAGCCCTTCTAAAGTAAGGAGATTAAAATTTTAACATATCTTATTTGTTTACTCATTCCCTTAAAGAAACTAATTGTGTTTCTCATGTTGGATTTTCAGTTCATTTAAGACTCAATTTCATGAAAATCAAGTGTATGAATCCTTTGCAACGTGGTTTAAAAATAAGGTTCGTAAGTGTATTATTATTTCTATAAATTTTAAACATTTGCACATTCCTCAACTAAAATATATATGTATAATATTTTTAGGTATACCATTCACCAAATGCATTCGCATACGATCAGCTCTTAAGAGATATTTATTTGGGTACAGTTGAAGCTAATGCAATGTCCCAATATAAAGTAAATGGGTTTAAATTTTCCACCGAACAACACTCTAGAACAAGGAAAACAAATAATAGCCGTGTTTGGGTTAAGGGTGATGATGATGTTGATTACTTTTGCATCATACACGGCATCTTAGAACTGGAGTATGCTGGTTTCCCAATTAAAAAAATTATCCTCTTTTGATGTAAGTGGTTTGATCCAAGCACAAGAGGCACAAGAGTACATAAGGAGCACAATACCTCGTATCCTATTTATGATCCATTTGTTTTAGCGCAAAATTCTAAACAAGTATATTATGTTCCTTATTCGTTGCATAATGACAAGTCTGATTGATGGGCTGTAATCAAAACAAAGCCTATAGGCCGAGTGGAAGTTGAGAATGTGCTGGAGACTGTGTATCAAAATAAATGTAGATTGATCACCAGCTACTGGACGGTTTGAATCACCCGAAAAATATATTTGAAGAAGTTAATATTGCGGAAGAAGAGGCTGAGTGGGTAGGAGATGAGAAAACCTTCAAAGAGGGTGAATAGTTTAGTAGAGAGTCTTCAGAAGAGGAGGATTAGTTGTGTAGCTTGTATTTATTATGTATTGATGTCTTTATGCTTTGTACTGTATATTTACCTTTATGTTTCTTGTTTAAGATTGATATGTAATATAATGTTTAAGTTTGTTGTTTCCACTTTTCCATGATTTATATAGTAGTAAAAATATTCTTATCTATATCTCGTGTTGTATTAGAGCGATTTGAAATGTGAATTAGTAACTTGAAATTAGTTACTTGGAATGTTTTCTTATATATTCATTTTGTAGAAACTAACTACTTGTTAACTTAACTTAATTTAGATGTCATGCAGAGGTGACAAGGGTAAGGAAAAAGTTGATACTACGAAACCATAAAAGAATAGACAACCTCTGATAGACGGCCTATAGGTATTTATATATCTAAGGGTCGGTTTGCTGATGCGAAAACACGACCCTCATATTCTAGGTCGTCCGAGGATTCGATACCTACTCCTATGCATGTGGGGCTACTACATGGGTCTACACCGACTCATTCTGCTCTAATGACCGTGCCACCACTAGCACAGTACTATCGGACGGCCGTTGCCCCTCCATATATCTACCATCATCGATACCCACCTGCAGCAGTCATATAGCTTCGCACAGTGATTCTACTGGATCTATTGGGTTGTCGGATCTTCAGTTTGGAGGCACTCCATCCAGTGCTTCAGATCCACCCACGTCAGTGCATCCACCATCACTTACTAGGCAGCCAGGAGACAGAGATGACTCTGTAAGGATTTATCTTGTTCCAGTTGCGAGAGGGTAAGATTTCTAAATATAATAACATTACTCATTTTTTCATTACTATATTATTATGCTCTATGAATTATTGTTTGATCTTGTGTTGTAGGTTTAGGCCGGATGGTGGATTTGGAAAAAAGGCATGAATATTCATTACTCGGTACTTCAACGGCTACTGGACCAGCTGACAAAAGGTGCCAGAACTTGACAGGGATAGAATGTTTGAAGAATTTAAGGTAAGGATTTAACTTATCGACTACTTATTAACACTTTGTTAGTACAAAAGATTGAATATTATATTTTCATTATTGAAATTTTACTGGTAGGGTGATGCAAATATATTTCTTATAAAGAAGAACTTTTTCATAAGATGAAGAGCCAGATTTAACGATCTTTTAGATTATGCCCAAAAGAAATTGGTAAAACCTAATTGAATTCCTGAACCCACATGAAAATTGTATCTTCTCCATTGGAGTAGCGCAGAATACCAATTGTTGAGTGAAAAGTAAAATAAAGCCCGAGCATCATCCAAGGGTGGCTCCCTACATACTGCGGGTGCCAGAAGTACTCTTGCTGTGATAGAAAAAAATGGTATGTAACTTTTACAGTTTTAATTATTTGCTTCTATTTAAATTTGTTTATTATTTGAACATTGATAATTTTTTCATATGCAGAAAAAAGTAAAGGGTAGGGAAATACCACATTATAAGCTATACGAGGAGACTCGTGTGATGAAAAAAAGAACCCGACTGATGAAAATGTCTGGGTTGAAGCTCATGCAAAAGTTGTCCACGTAAGAAACAAATTCTGAATTTATGAATCTTTTTCTTAAAGATGATATTATTCAATTATAACTAATTTAATATTTTTGACTTTCAGTATTAACTTTAATTTGAATATAGGACGAATATATGCGTCTTGTTGGTGCATATCGTAGTAGTCAGCCTCCTGAAAGTCAGGGTGACCCAATACCCCAACATGTAGAGAAGGAGTTATGGGCAAAAGTTGTGGGTCCTGCAAATAGAGGTCATTTGGTCAGATACCATAAAAACTTTTTTGGCAATAATGTTAGGTATTCGTTCGGCCCTTCTAACTCTAGCTCTTCAGTTAATAGAGAAACGATTGAAAGACTACAAAATACGATTTCTCAACTCACTGAAGAGCTTTCTAAACAGAGAGAGAGAGACAGAAGAAGATGGAAAAGACAACAACATCATAATTCAAAAAGCTGCAGCAGCAGTTGAGCTCTTTCATTAGGACTGCGGGGGTTATTCCTCCGTGTCCTGGTGATGCAGTTCGGGCTACAAAGGGTCTAGGCCCCCTGGATAATTTCAGCACGGATGATGATATGGAAGACGAGGACGAATTCGATGATGATGAATTTTATTTTTTTTATTTTTGTATGTGTTGTACTTTGAATTTAGACATTTTGTTGAATGAAACTATTGTTGTAGTATTTTCATACTCAATTTTGTTGGACATTTTGTATGTCTTGTACACTTTTGAAAGTATTTACATTTGGTTTTGGTTGTTATTGCTGTTGTATTTGATTTGATACTGTTATATTGCACTGTTGTTGCTGCATGCTGTATTTGGGTTTTTATTTTTATTTTTTTTAATTTCCAAAAAAACCGACCACAAGTGGTCGATTTTTTGAAATTATTTCTGCAAAAAACCTACCACGAGTGGTCAGTTTTATAATAAATTAATTAGTTAATTTATTTGAAAATCGATTGCTTATGGTCGATTTTTTAATAAATAAATTAATTAATTTATTAGAAAATCGACCACTTGTGGTCGGTTTCTAATAAATTAAATAATTAATTTATTAAAAAATCGGCCACTTGTGGTTGGTTGTTTTATTAAATTAATTAATTAATTTAATAAAAAAGTGGTTGGATTTTTATTTAATTAATTTAATAAAAAAGTGGTCAATTTTTTTCCCTAAAATTATTTTTCCTAATTTTAATAAAATAATAATAAATTATAAAAATATATATATTTAAAAAAACCGACCACTTGTGGTCGGTTTTTAAAAAACTACCACAACTTTATCGACCACATATTTTGGTCGGTTTTGTGGTCAGTTTTTGGGGAAAAATCGACCACAGGTGGTTGTTTTTTGTGATTGATTTCCCTCCTGTTTAGTAGTTTCTACAAGAACAATCTAGACACCTTTTATCTTCTAGCTATCTAAGAGTAATCTAGATATTTCTCTAAGATAATTAAATACTATGTTAGAATATTCTACAGGCTTTAATAGAAAATCTATGATTTCAAAAAAATCATCTTTACTATTTTTCAACTCCCACTTAAAGTGATATTTTGGAAGCCACCCTAAGTTTGTCATAGAAGAACTCAATCAAAGCTTTGAACCGCTCCTTAGTAAAAATTTTGGTAGTTTATGCGTGACTCCTCTTGCTTCATCAAATGATGAATATTTCTCATTGATTATTGGCCCAACGAAGAGAAAAGAATATGTATTGACAATTTTTTTATCTCTATAGAGAGATAGCATGACAATAGTCCTCTTTGCCCTTTGAGAACCATATGAATCACCTTGCTGAGTTTTATCATGTTGGTTTCTTGAATTCCCCCTTTTTCTGAACTTCGCCACAACTTTATTGTCTGGAGACACACATGCGATAGAAAAGTATGGAGCTCTACGATTCAAGATTTTAGAAGTTACATTTTCTGAAACTGCTCCATAACACTAGAATGTTTCATCTGTATTTGTCCCTTTGGTTGATTTGATGATGATCTGATTATCAATTTTCTGTGAAGCCTCAGTATTATAACAGGATCTACTACTAGATTCTATTATTAGTTCTTCAACCATATTGTATGTCTCTCCATCTAAAATTGGGGCTTTACTTTCAACTACATCGTTCATTAGATCTTTATCTTTTTTATCAACTTTCAATATTTGATCTGAGCCAACGACTGACCTTGATATGACATATAATTGACTAGGGACAACTTTTACAACATCTCTCTTAAGGCTTTTTCCAGTAAAGTCATCATTGGCATATTGATTTTTAGTCACTGTCTACTTAGAATCTACTTTAATGTTTTCCACGTCTAGACTTTTATTGTCAGGATTTGCTTCTTTGATTTCCTTGATAGATGCTACCATATCTCTAATCTGAAAGTCTTCACTATCATCTTGTTTCTTATCAGTGACTTCCTTCTCCTCAAGATGGATTATATTATATCTACTTCAATCTCTTTCCAAATTTATGAAATTCAAGGCATTTATTTCTCGACTCTCAGCTTCTAAGCATCTTTTCCAGCCTTCTTCTTCTTCAACAACTTTTTTAGTATGAGCTATGTTGCTCTCCATGGCTCGGCAATATCTTCTTATGTGTTTTACTTTTTTCACACCGATAACATTTGAGAGGTTTCTTACTGTAATTGTTTAAAGACTCTTCCTTCTTTCCAGGCGAGCTTGAACCACCCAAGAATTGAGATGAGGCATATCTCTTGGTTTTACTTTAACATTCCTCATACCAGCTACAAGAGAATTTTCTTTCTTTTTTTTTGACGAATTTACCAGCCAATTGTTTGTCTAGTAACTCCTGTGACGACAACAAGTTCTCAAATTCCTCCAAGGATGGTTGTTGTGCCCATCCCTGAATTGATATCACAAAGGGAATATATTTTGATTTCAAACCATGAATGATAATTCTTCTCATTCGTGTGTCAGAGATAGCCTCATCCATGTTCAATAAAGAAATCTCAGAACATAAGTTCTTAATCTTTAAAAAGTACTCTGCAATAGAAAGATTATGTCACGCCCCAAAATCCCATCGGGCCGGACTGGCACCCGAAGCCGAGAAGGCCCGGGAGAACCCGTTCAAATACCTGTACCTTCACTTACATTCACCAAAAATTTGGGCAGCACTTCGTTACATATAGAAGGGTCTAATTTCCTGTATCAGCACAACACGCACAAATATATATATATATATATATAATACTTGGCCGTCGGGCCCACCACATATACAAATATAACATCACTATATAAACTCCCATGACTTGACCCTTCCTTATGTCTACAAAGCCTCTAGGACATATATACATGACATCACTAGGGTCGGGACAAACCCCTGCCCACACATGACTTCTGTACAATAACAAAACATAAGGAACCGACTCGGAAAGCTCCGTAGCAAACTGGAGCTCACCAACAATAGCTGTACGACCCAGCTCCTACTATGCTGTGAATAAGCTGAAGTACCTGTGCCTGCAGCATGAAATGCAGGTCCCCCGTGAGGGACGTCAGTACGAAATATGTACTGAGTATGTAAAGCTGTAGATAATCATATGTGATATGGGGGATCAAGAAAATCATACACATGTGAATAAATCATAATAGAAGTGAACCACACTTCGTAAACACTTTTAGGATCATGTACATTATCATTAATCTGAACTGGGTTCTTGGATTCAAACACATTTGTGGAACGGTATATATTCATTCATTTCATTCTTTACAATTATCATTCGCCATTACCTCCTCCTCCCGAACCTCCAACCACCTAACAATAATCAATACTGTACCGTACTTTGACCATTAGGCTGCCTCCAGTACATATCAATTAGGATCGACCCATGCTAGGCTTATTCCCCTGGGATACCACCCATAAACACATAAATAGGGATCGACCCATGCTAGGCTTATGCCCCTGGGATACCACCCACACGTATATCAAGTAACACACATAAGAAATCTTTCCAATAACTTAGTTCAGAATATTTTGAGATTATTACATTAGTGTTCATGCCAATATAGTACCTTTGGAACAATGATACATCAATAGGAATCAAGTAATAGACCTTCTATACAATAACGATGTAATAAAGACTCATTAGTACATCACAATGTGTTTCAGAATCATCAATATCACAACAATGAAATAGGAGCCTTTTGGTATATCAATGAAATATTTTGACACTTTATAGAATGGAAACAACTTTGTTGGTAATGTAGAACAATACATGTGTTTGGACAACCTTGGAATCTTACTTGATGGAACATTGGTGTTTTTATGCCAAAGAACATCGTTAGAGTATGCTTTACATACCTCGTTGTAGATTCGGACACCAATTCGACACAACTTCCCGCCTTTACAAATCACTTATCTACAATGAAATATTTGGCATCTAGTATTAGCAACCCAACACCACAATTCTCTTCCATAATTCCATACAACCAATATTTGTAAAACATTCCAAAAACCAACTTGATCAATAGGTTTATGTGTATATATATATATATAATCATCATTTCAATACCACATCATCACACCAAATCCCTTCACAATTCAACATAATCCAACCATGCACAAGAATAATCCAACATCATTTCCAATCATCTTTCAACAACAATCAAATAACATACTTCTTATGCTCACATGCATATATATATATATATATATATATATATATATATACATATCCATATAAATAACACCAACATAATTTACATCCTTACCATAAAATGGCCCTTTTGATTTTGAAGTCCTGTTGGCACAAATAAGGGGTGCTTCTCGAAGCCCTCGAGACGGTGAACACAACTACGAAATCAATTTGGATTTTCTACGGTTGAATCACAAGATAATTGGTGTTGAAATTAGGCTAGGGTTTCTTATTTCCAATAACATGATGATAATTGATGGATATAAGACCAATTATATCTATATAATGACCAATTTTCGTCCAAGAGGTGATGGAAAATGACCATATTGCCCTTAAAAATTTAAGTAAATCCGAATCTGTCCATGGTGGACTGTTTTGACAGGCTAAAGTAAATCAGCCATAACTCTTTGCTCCGATATTGTATTTGGGTGAAATTAGTATCGTTGGATAGATAATTCAAATGGATTTCATTTCATGTAAAGTAGGCCACCCAGTTTGTCCTGTACAAGGAGTTATGATCGTTTGAAGTTGACCCTAAAAATCTGTTTAGAGAGGCTGAAGTAAAACGAGTATAACTCCTTACTCAGATGTTGGATTTAGATGAAACCAATTGCATTGGAACGAAGACTTAAAGATATTTCTTTTGATAGGTGGTAGCGCTCCCAGTTCATTATATTGAGGGAGTTATGATCGTTCAAAGTCGACCCAAAAAACTGCCAGGCCTCAGTAGTTTGAATTTCCTGCACATTTACTGTTCACAATTATCCTGGCCGCCGTTTTATAGTTTCGAACGTGCTCGATTATATTCGAAACTTATCTATTTTTGGAAATCTTTATATCGTTGGAAAGCTTATTCAATAAACTTCGTATTAAACCATCGACGGGCAAATTCCGGTATAAATAAAGTCGATTCTCATACACATATAATCAAACTATACACTTGAAACCATCTCAAAATAATCAATACTCATACTTAAACTCATATATACCTAACTTAGGATCAATACATATACTCCAACACATATAACCATGGCTAATGCACATAATTAAGTATGGGTGTTACATCCTTCCCCCCTTAAGGACATTCGTCCTCGAATGTAAATGTAGTTATTTAGCCGAAAAAAGTTCGAATTCATAATTGATATTCACGTCATCATATAGATATTATGCATATGTAAAAACTTACTTGTTAGTGTCCCAGTTACACTCCTTGCACTTCTTTTTCACCTTTGAACAAATAAGGGTATTTCGATTTCATTGCTTCCTCCGCTTCCCATGTAATCTTTTCCCTTTGTTGATTTCTCCAATGTACTTTCACCGATGCTACTTCTTTATTTCTCATCTTCTTAACTTGACGATCTAATATAGCAATAGGCATCTCCTTATAGGTAAGATCTTCTGTTACTTGCACATCTTCAGTAGAAGTAATAAGGGACGGATCTGCAATGCACTTTCGAAGCATCGATACATGAAATACTGGATGCACTGATAAGAGTTCCTGGGGTAGCTCTAATTCATACGCAACTTGCCCACATCTTCGAATAATCTTATATGGGCCTATATATCGTGGACTCAACTTTCTTTTCTTGTCAAATCTCATCACCCCTTTCATTGGCGATACCTTCAAAAATACCCAATCGCCTAACGAAAACTCTAGTCCTCTTCTTCTACTATCCGCATATGACTTGTGTCGACTTTGGGCTATTTTAAACCATTGCTGAATCACCTTGACTTTTTCTATGGCTTGATACACAAGATCCGGTCCGAACATAAGAGTTTCACCCGCTTCGAACCATCCTATTGGTGATCTACACTTCCTCCCATATAAAGCTTCATATGGTGCCATTTTGATACTTGAATGATAGCTATTATTGTAGGCAAACTCAATAAGAGGTAAATGATCATCCCAGCTGCCTTTAAAATCTATAACACATGCTCGTAGCATATCTTCAAGTGTTTGAATGGTGCGCTCTACTTGTCCATCCGTCTGAGGGTGAAAAGCTGTACTCAGATTCACTTTTGTTCCCAAACTCCGTTGGAAAGACTTCCAAAAGTTTGCAGTAAATTGAGTTCCCCGATCCGATATAATAGAAGTTGGCACTCCATGCAATCGGACTATTTCTTTAACATACAACTTCGAATATTCTTCAACTGTATAAGTGGTCTTAACGGGTAAGAAATGTGCGGATTTAGTAAGCCTATCCACAATCACCCATATAGAATCAAATTTCTGAGCTGTACGAGGCAAACCTGTAACAAAATCCATGTTGATCATGTCCCACTTCTAAATTGGAAGATCTATGCATTGCATATAGCCTCCGGGTTTTTGGTGCTCAACTTTAACTCTTTGACAATTTGGACATTCAGCTACAAATTCTGCAATGCTCTTCTTCATGTCATTCCACCAATACATATCTTTCAAATCTTGATACATTTTGGTTGATCCTGGATGAATGGAATACCTTGAAAAATGTGCCTCTATCATAATCTTCTTTCTTAGCCCGTCTACATCCGGCACACACAATCGGTTTTGGCACTGAAGTACTCCTTCTCGCGTAAGCTCAAATGCCTTGGTCGCACCACTCTGAACGTTCTTCTTAAGCTGTAATAAAATAGGATCTGCATCTTGCTTCTCTTTCACCTCAGCTACTAATGAGGATTCCGCGGCATTATGCACAATAAGCTCCTCGTTCGGAGCTCCAAGAAGGCAAACTCCCAAACTAGCTAACTGGTGAAGATCTTTAATCATCCCTTGCCTTTCTATGGGCGCCAACATAGCCTTACGACTTAATGCATCAGCTACCACATTTGCTTTCCCTGGATGGTACAAGATATCAACATCGTAGTCCTTTAATAGTTCAAGCCATCTCCGCTGCCTTAAATTTAGATCCTTCTGATTAAAAATATATTGCAAGCTCTTATGGTCAGTATATATATCAACATGAACCCCATATAAGTAGTGGCGCCATATCTTATAAGCAAAAATAACTGCTGCCAGCTCAAGATCGTGTGTAGGATAATTTTTCTCATGTGGCCGCAATTGTCTAGAAGCATATGCTATTACCTTACCATGCTGCATCAATACACATCCTAAACCAATTTTGGAAGTATCACAATACACTGTATACCCTTCGGTGCCTTCTGGAAGTACCAACACGGGTGTAGAAATCAACTTGTTCTTCAATTCTTGGAAACTCTCCTCACACGCATCATTCCATTGGAACTTGGATGCTTTATGCGTTAGCTTGGTTAAGGGTGCTGAAATGGAAGAAAAGTCTTTAACAAACCTTCTATAATAACCGGCCAACCCGAGAAAACTACGAATCTCCGTAGGCGTTGTGGGCCTTGGCCAGTTCTTCATAGCTTCTATCTTTTGAGCATCAACCTTTATCCCTTCAGTAGATACAATATGACCCAAAAATGCCACCGACTTTAACCAAAACTCACATTTAGAGAACTTTGCATAAAGCTTACAATCACGAAGAGTCTGCAATGTCTGTCGTAAGTGATTGGCATGGTCCTCTTCTGATCTAGAATAAACTAGAATATCATCTATAAAAATTATCACAAATACATCCAGGAATGGCTTAAACACCCTATTCATCAAATCCATAAAAGCTGCAGGTGCATTTGTTAGCCCAAATGACATAACTAGAAACTCATAATGACCATACCTTGTTCGGAAAGCTGTTTTGGGTATATCTTTTTCTTTGACCCTCACTTGGTGGTAACCTAACCTCAAATCAATCTTAGAAAAGCACTTGGCGCCCTGTAACTGATCAAATAAATCATCAATTCTTGGGAGTGGATATTTATTCTTAATAGTAACCTTATTCAATTGTCGATAATCAATACACATCCTCAGCGAGCCATCCTTTTTGCGCACAAATAACACTGGTGCTCCCCAGGGGGACATACTAGGCCTTATGAATCCCTTCTCTAGCAAATCTTTCAATTGCTCTTTCAATTCTCGCAATTCTGCTGGGGCCATTCTATATGGAGGAATGGAGATTGGTTGGGTGCCTGGTATTACATCAATACCAAACTCTACTTCTCGTTCAGGAGTCAAACCTGGAAGATCTTCAGGGAATACATCAGGAAATTCATTTACCACTGGTACAATGTGAAGATCTGGTGATTCCGATTCCGTATTCTTTACTCTAACTAAATGACATATGTAGCCCTTGGAAATCATTTTTCTCTCTTTGAAATAAGAAATAAATCTACCTCTTGGTGCGCCAATCTTACCTTGCCATTCAATAACTGCTTCATCAGGAAAATGTAAATACATCTTTTTCGTACAACAGTCAATTTTGGCATAACAAAATGCTAACCAATCCATACCCATTATAACATCAAAATCTACCATTTCTAGTTCCACAAGATTGGCCATCGTGTCTCGACCACACACTGTTACTACACAATCTTTATAAACTCTTCTAGCAATAATAGATTCCCTAACCAGGGTAGACACTTCCAACGGTTTATCTAACAATTCGGGGGTCCTTTTGAACTTTCCAGCAACCAAAGGAGTAACATATGATAATGTAGAACCGGGATCAATTAGAGCATATACATCAAATGAAAATATGGACAACGTACCCGTAACCACATCTGTGGAAGCCTCTAGATTCTGTCGATCCGCTAAAGCATAAGTGCGATTCTGAGTCCCGCTGGAACTGACGACTCTTTTTTCATTGGTAGTGTGACCCGCAGGTCGTGCACCCCTACCAGAATAAGATACCGGTGACGATGATGCAACAACTGATCCCAAAGGTCGTGCTATGCCACCTGCGCCTCTTCGTGGGCATTCTCTCATCATATGCCCTGTCATACCGCACCAATAACAAACATTTGTTCCCATTCGACATACGCCCATATGATGCCTTCCACATTTATTGCATGGCTCTCGAGGAGGTCTCGATTGTCTCATATTCCCTTGCCCATGATAACCCACAAATCGCGAACTATGACCCTCACTTCTTTGCCCAAATTGACTGCCTCTGAACCCCTGATGCTGTGGTGGAGCACTAGCTGCAGAATAAGAAAATAATGGCCTAGGTGGTCTAACGGAAAATTGAGGTCTAAAACCTTCTTGTGGCGCCATAAACTACCCTGTAGATCTGGCCCTCTTAGAAGATCCGCTTTCAAATTCCTGTGTTCTTCTTCTTTGCCTCTGATCTACCATTTTCTGTGCAAATGCTTGGATCCTAGCTATATCCATATCTTTATTCAGTGCAGCAATAGTACAATCCCTAACCAAATACGGATCCAATGCATTCACATACCGATGAACTCTGTCATCCATAGTAGCTATAACATTAGGAGCATATCTGGACAAGGAATTAAATCGAAGACTATACTCCCTCACACTTGTATTACCCTGCCGAAGATTTAAGAACTGATCCGCACGGGCCTGACGAGTCTCATATGGAAGATAATGATCAATAAATGCCTCTTTGAACTCTTTCCAAGTAGTTGGGGGTGCATCAATGCCCCTTGACCATTTCCAGTCTTCATACCAATATATAGCCTCACCTTTGAATCTATACGCAGCTAACTCCACTGTCTCTCTCCCCGATACATGCATCACCTCTAGGGCCCTTTGGATCTGATCAATAAAGTCCTGCGGATCTTTATTAAGATCGAATCCGGTAAAAGTAGGCGGATCCATCTTTAAAAAATCTTGCGTCCGAAGACTAGCCGCCCTATCAGTACCGCTAGAACCCGCGGCAGGAATAGCTTGCCCTTGGACTTGCCCAGCAACTATACGAGTCAGAAGTTGCACTGCATTTCTAAGATCTTGATCAATAGCATTAATAGGTGGCTCTGGGGATATAGTTCTCCTCCCCCTTATTTCTTCCGGACTGGGGGAAGTTTCTGATGCATGCTCAGCTGGAGCCTCATTTTGATTAACTGGTATAGTGGGTGACTTACTAGTCCCCTCTCCGGCAGCCACATCTACTTGCTTACCGGTATTCTTGCTTCTGGTAACCGGAATCATTACTATAATAAGAGAAACAAACTGATTCAGTGGTCAACTATGACTTCATATACAATATAAGCTCTATCGCACGATCTAAGACATGAAGAAAAGAAACAATTCCTAAATGTCCATAGCCTCCTGTTTATATATGTGGTGCACAACACACCGATAAACAAGACTCTACGTAGACACGGCTTTGTAGACTCACTAGGACGAACCTCTCTGATACCACTTTTGTCACACCCCAAAATCCCATCGGGCCGGACTGGCACCCGAAGCCGAGAAGGCCTGGGAGAACCCGTTCAAATACCTGTACCTTCACTTACATTCACCAAAAATTTGGGCAGCACTTCGTTACATATAGAAGGGTCTAATTTCCTATATCAGCACAACACGCACAAATATATATATATATATATATATAATACTTGGCCGTCAGGGCCATCACATATACAAATATAACATCACTATATAAACTCCCATGACTTGACCCTTCCTTATGCCTACAAAGCCTCTAGAACATATATACATGACATAACTAGGGTCGGGACAAACCCCCGCCCACACATGACTTCTGTACAATAACAAAACATAAGGAACCGACTCGGAAAGCGCCGTAGCAAACTGGAGCTCACCAACAATAGCTGTACGACCCGGCTCCTATCTATGCTGTGAATAAGCTGAAGTACCTGTGCCTGCAGCATGAAATGAAGGTCCCCCGTGAGGGACGTCAGTACGAAATATGTACTGAGTATGTAAAGCTGTAAATAATCATATGTGATATGGAGGATCAAGAAAATCATACACATGTGAATAAATCATAATAGAAGTGAACCACACTTCATAAACACTTTTAGGATCATGTACATTATCATTAATCTGAACTGGGTTCTTGGATTCAAACACATTTGTGGAACGGTATATATTCATTCATTTCATTCTTTACAATTATCATTCGCCATTACCTCCTCCTCCCGAACCTCCAACCATCTAACAATAATCAATATTGTACCGTACTGTGACCATTAGGCTGCCCCCAGTACATATCAATTGGGATCGACCCATGCTAGGCTTATTCCCCTGGGATACCACCCATAAACACATAAATAGGGATCGATCCATGCTAGGCTTATGCCCCTGGGATACCACCCACACGTATATCAAGTAACACACATAAGAAATCTTTCCAATAACTTAGTTCAAAAGCTTTTAAGATTATTACATTAGTGTTCATGCCAATATAGTACCTTTGGAACAATGATACATCAATAGGAATCAAGTAATAGACCTTCTATACAATAATGATGTAATAAAGACTCATTAGTACATCACAATGTGTTTCAGAATCATCAATATCACAACAATGAAATAGGAGCCTTTTGGTATATCAATGAAATATTTTGACACTTTATAGAATGGAAACAACTTTGTTGGTAATGTAGAACAATACATGTGTTTGGACAACCATGGAATCTTACTTGATGGAACATTGGTGTTTTCATGCCAAAGAACATCGTTAGAGTATGCTTTACATACCTCGTTGTAGATTCGGACACCAATTCGACACAACTTCCCGCCTTTACAAATCACTTATCTACAATGAAATATTTGGCATCTAGTATTAGCAACCCAACACCACAATTCTCTTCCATAATTCCATACAACCAATATTTGTAAAACATTCCAAAAACCAACTTGATCAATAGGTTTATGTGTATATATATATATATAATCATCATTTCAATACCACATCATCACACCAAATCCCTTCACAATTCAACATAATCCAACCATGCACAAGAATAATCCAACATCATTTCCAATCATCTTTCAACAACAATCAAATAACATACTTCTTATGCTCACATGCATATATATATATATATATATATATATATATATATACATATCCATATAAATAACACCAACATAATTTACATCCTTACCATAAAATGGCCCTTTTGATTTTGAAGTCCTGTTGGCACAAATAAGGGGTGCTTCTCGAAGCCCTCGAGACGGTGAACACAACTACGAAATCAATTTGGATTTTCTACGGTTGAATCACAAGATAATTGGTGTTGAAATTAGGCTAGGGTTTCTTATTTCCAATAATATGATGATAATTGATGGATATAAGACCAATTATATCTATATAATGACCAATTTTCGTCCAAGAGGTGATGGAAAATGACCATATTGCCCTTAAAAATTTAAGTAAATCTGAATCTGTCCATGGTGGACTGTTTTGACAGGCTAAAGTAAATCAGCCATAACCCTTTGCTCTGATATCGGATTTGGGTGAAAGTAGTATCGTTGGATAGATACTTCAAAGGGGTTTCATTTCATATAAAGTAGGCCACCCAGTTCGTCCTGTACAAGGAGTTATGATCGTTTGAAGTTGACCCTAAAAATCTGTTTTGGGAGGCTGAAGTAAAACGAGTATAACTCCTTACTCAGATGTTGGATTTGGATGAAACCAATTGCATTGGAAAGAAGACTCAAAGGTATTTCTTTTGATAGGTGGTAGCTCTCCCAGTTCATTATATTGAGGGAGTTATGATCGTTCAAAGTCGACCCAAAAAACTGTCAGGCCTCAGTAGTTTGAATTTCCTGCACATTTACTGTTCACAATTATCCCGGCCGCCGTTTTATAGTTTCGAACGTGCTCGATTATATTCAAAACTTATCCATTTTTTGAAATCTTTATATCATTGGAAAGCTTATTCAATAAACTTCGTATGAAACCATCGACGGGTAAATTCCGGTATAAATAAAGTCGATTCTCATACACATATAATCAAACTATACACTTGAAACCATCTCAAAATAATCAATACTCATACTTAAACTCATATATACCTAACTTAGGATCAATACATATACTCCAACACATATAACGATGGCTAATGCACATAATTAAGTATGGGGTGTTACATACCTTGAATGATGTTCGTCAATTAATTCTCCAATATTTGTAGTCGAGCTTCATTCTTCTTATTGAACAATTGGTCAAGGGTCCTCCAAATATCATGAGCTGATTTACACCTTATAATATGGTCAAATAAATTGGAAGAGATGGACCTCTTCAGAATGAACTTCGCCTTCGTATTAATTTGCTTCCACTTCTTGTATGCACTACTATTCTCAGGTCCTTCATTCGGAGGACTTGTGTTACTTCCGTTAACAATATCCCACAAATCCTCTCCCACAAGGTATGATTCAATACAAGTCTTCTATACCTTGTAATTGGACTGATTCAACAACTTCATTCCCAGTCCATTAACGCGACCGTCAAAACCCATTCACACAAACCAGTTGAATCAACCACAACCCCAATATTGAAATGAACATAAGCCAATCTACAACTTTGGCTCTGATACCATGTAGAGAATAGCAGAAGAAACGTGTTGTTGGAGAGACCTTCTGCCAGCCCAAGATGATTAACTGAGATCGGAAGATTCAACTAAAGAAGAGGAACTTATGAAAGAAGAGGCTTTGTTATGGAAGAAGACTTCTTGAATTTGATTTTTTTTTTTTAGGGGGGTTTGTTTTTTGGTTGGTTACAAATGTGAAAGACCATCCCTATTTATAATTTATTGATGGATGGTTCTAGAAAATCTTCTAGATACTTCTACAAGAAAAATCTAGTGAGTCTTATCTTCTACCACTACTCTAGAATATCTAGATAATTCAACAAGAATAATCTAGACAATTTTTATCTTCTAGCTATCTAAGAGTAATCTAGATGTTTCTCTAAGATAATTAAATACTATGTTAGAATATTCCACAAGCTTTAATAGAAAATCTATGATTCTAAAAAATGATCTTTATTATTTTTGACAGCATTTGTGTATAATTTAGCCAAACATCCAAACACTATGAGAGTATTTGGAGATGAAGGTTAGCTACGGATGTGGGGGTGGTTGGAATGAGGATAGAAATGAAGAGTATTGGGAGCTAAGGTGAGAAGAAGACAATTAATATGCAATAGAATATAATTTGTAAACGAAGGTAAATTCAGAATTTTAATAAAATGGATTAACTATTACTTTTAAGATAATGTAAAATTTTAGGATCACCAGAAAAAATTAGTAATTTTACTGCATATTTTGACAAATTATTATATTTTTGTGTGATGTATTATTAGAAATAGAAGTGTTATTGAAAACAAGAGAATAAAATAAAAAATAAAATTTGGTATAATTTTTTTTTAGAATTAAAGAAAAAGACTAATTGGTTGGGCAACAATGCTGCTTTAGAAATTTTTGGAGAAGAAATAAAAAGAAGACAACTAATGGGCAACATGACCGCCAAAGTGATTTTAAAAAGGGTAAGAAACAAAAAAAGATAAATGCACAACAAAAGAGATTCTAATTTTTGACCTTAAAGTTTGGAGGAGTTAGTATCATTGCTCAAACCAGTGAAACACTCAACCTAATACATATATGATGCAATGTGGTTATGTATTCGTTTCCTAGCATTTAAGTGATTTATAATTGTGATCTAGGTGTTATGGTAAAATAACTTTTTTTGATGAGAGTGTCGAACAAAACATAAGTTTTTGATACTTATGATAAGTAACGTAAGCAAAAGCTGCCAACCTGTGTGTGGGTGTTTTGTTCGTCTATATATATATATATACTAGTCGGCTTATGTCGTGCTACGCACGGTTCAATGTTGATTCTTAAAAATTTATATTATGTATAATTCTATTATTTAATTAAAACCTTCATTTGTTTGGTTGATAAATTCTAAGTTAGATATATATTATTACAGGGAAAAGGATCAAAAATATCCTTCTACTTTAATTTATTAGCTAAATTTGCCTTTGATTATACTATTGGATCAAATATAACTCCACCATCACCAAAATTAACAAAATTACCCGTCATTTTAACATTTTTCCATCATGACAAAATGTGATCCCAAGTGACATTAATTTGGGTGAGATGGCATGCCACATCAGCAATTTCCTTTGACTTTTGTTTCTCTTTGTCGTTGATAAATTTAACAAAAATTCAAGTATACGACTTACTTCAGCCAAATTTCTCTAATTCCTAAATAATTTTGTTTTTGAGAAAAGAATCTGAAAAAAAAAGTTACTAAATATTTCTTTCAATATCCAGCACCTTACTATAGAATTTCATACAACATTCTCAGATCAAATAAAATTATAATATCACTGTAAAATTTAATTTTGACTCACAATTAATTAATAAAGAAGAAGAATGAAGAGTGGGATATGCAATTTGTTCCCACATTCAGCCGTTTTCTATTGCAATTTGAAAAAAAAAAAAAAGGCACGAGATCCGAGCATCGACCAAAATGCCGTCCATTTTCAAGGGTGAAGAGAAAAAGAAGCTAAAAGGAAAAAGAAAAAGAATTGTTGTTGAGAAAGCATGCCACGTGGCATTCACCTCATCCGAAATATTAGTCACATGAAATCTCAATTTGTCATGGTGGGGAAGTGTTAAAATGGAGGGTAATTTTATTAACTTTGGTAACGGTGAGGGTATATTTGACCCAATAGTATAACCAGGGGCAAATTTAACTAATAAATCAAAATAAAAGAGAATTTTTGACCATTTTTTCATTATTATACTTAGATTGATGAAATTCGTATAATAATATTTTAAGTTGTTCAAACTTTTGTAACATTGATAGTCAATTATATTTTTTTAAATAATTTAAGTTTTAATTATTGTGATTTATAATATTTTTTCTTCTATTCTACTAATTGAAAGTGACATAGTAAAATTATTATAACAAAAACTTGTGAATATTTTCTAAGTGATCTCATATAAGATGTCAAGTTAATTTAAAACATCAAAAATAATTTATCATTTTATGCCTATTTTATCTTTTTAATTAAATATTATTAATTTTTAATATTTAAATGACTTGTAAATACATCAAAAAATAATGTATTTTTATATCTATTTTATTTTTATTAAATATTATTAATTTTTTAATACTTAAATGACTTATAATTATTAATTATGAGTGATATAGTAAAATCACGTTTGAAGCATTGAAGTAGTCACGTCATAAATGTCTATTTTAATTTTTTTTTTAGTTTTTTAATACGTAAATGACTTATAATAATTAATTAGAGTTAATATAATAAAATCACAGTTGAAACAACTGAAGTAGGCATGTCGATCATGAGCAGCCTGCTTCAGCTGCTTATTATTTTTTATCAAATATTATTAATTTTTAATACTTAAATAATTTATAATATTTAATTATGAGTGATATAGTAAAATCACGGTTGAAGCAGCTAAAACAATCATGTCATAAATGTCTATTTTAGATTTTTTATTAATTTTTTTAATTTTTTAATACGTAAATAACTTATAATAATTAATTAGGGTAATATAGTAAAATCACAGTTGAAGTAGCTGAAGAAGGCATGTCGACCATGAGCAGCCTAAATTGCTATAAAAATTACTTGTGAAAAAAATTTAAGTGGACCTCATATAAGGTTTCAAGTTAATTTAAAACATTAAGTGTTAATTTATCATTTTATATCTATTTTATTTTTGAACTAATTTTTTTTTTTTTTTAATATTTAGATGACTTATAATAATTAATTAGGGTTGATATAGTAAAATTACGGTTGAAACAGCTAAAACAGACATGTCATAAATATTTATTTTACTTTTTTTTATTAAATATTATTAATTTATTAATACATAAATGACATATAATTATTATATATTTATGTATGTATATCTATAGAAGCATGAAGAAGCAGACACCTCTTCATTGACATGTCAGCTTTCTCCGTAATTTTACTATTTATATATATATATATATATATATATATATATAAAGAATAAAATTATATATAAAGAATAAAATTATTAAAATAATAAAAAATTGACTTTAACATAAATGTTATATCTATTTAAAAGATATGAATAAATATAGTCAAATGAAAAAACTATGTGAAATTAAATAGAAATTGATATTAAAATCAATGCAAAGACGAAACTAGATATATGTACTTTTTGTGATTTCCAGCTCAAATTCAAGAATGAACAGAAAATCAATAATCTACAAGTCAATAATAAACTTCAAGAAAATTATTTTTTTTTTGGGTCAAAAACAGTAACAAAAACAAACATCATTTAAAGCTTGTGTTTTGGTGTGAAGGTGCGTAAGGAATGAAATTTGAAAAAGGAAAAAGGAAAGAGAAAATGGACATGAAAAAAGAATTTGGGAAAGTTAAACAGTAAAGGAAAAAGGCACGTGGAAGCGTCATTACCACAGAACCTTTATCATTGATTGTAGGTGCAAGTTACGAAAATACTCTTGGCGTTGGTGTTATTTACCAAAACACCTTTGATAGTCACCCCAAACTTTACTATATATATATATTACGCACGTATCTCACGTTAATCAATAAAATTATATATAAAGAATAAAATTATCAAAATAATAAAAATTAACTTTAACATAAATGTTATATCTATTTAAAAGATATGAATAAATATTATAAAAAGAATAAATTATGTGAAATTAATTAGAGATTGATATTAAAATCAATGCAAAGACGAAACTTGATATATGTACTTTTTGTGATTGATCTATCATGACAACCACATCTCACATAATAACTTTTTTATAGATGAAATTGTTAGTGTAGGTATTTTTTTTTTAGCTTTGGTTGTTCTATCATAATTAATAACTCTTGTTATTGGTATAGATATTGAATGTGGTACTACATTTACTATTTAAAAAATCAAAGAAGAAAAATAAAATATGTGACAAGCTTACAAAAATTATGATTCAATGTTTATTCCTTTAATCTCAAGATAATTTTGAATATAATTTTATATGTGGAGTTTGT
Source organism: Capsicum baccatum var. pendulum (assembly GCA_030864225.1). Classification (NCBI taxonomy): domain Eukaryota; kingdom Viridiplantae; phylum Streptophyta; class Magnoliopsida; order Solanales; family Solanaceae; genus Capsicum; species Capsicum baccatum. The sequence continues at coordinate 170,764,188 of CM061558.1, forward strand.
GGAGGATAGAATACGTAATTTATCACTACCTTTGTAGGGTAGAGAGACTATTTTCGATAGATCCTTGACTAACTTACAAAAATTATGATTTAATAATTATGCCTTCAATCTAAAGATAAGTATCAATGTAATCTCATATACTCTCGGTTTACTTACAAAAATAATGATTCAATAGTTCAATTTATAAAAGTTCAAAATTTTTTCCTTCAAGAAACATATTATTTAAATATGACAATTTAAAAATTTTCCCAAAATTATTTATCAATATTAGAATAATATGAATTTCAAATAAACTAAAACTCATATAAATAGGAGTTTTTTGGCTTTTGCCTTTCTTTAGATGTTTATTGTTTCCTTTTTAGTTTAACTATGCAGATTAATTAAATATAATTAATTAATAAATATAAAACATAGAAAACAAAGATTTACATTAAAAAAACAACGAAAAAACATTAGGTACAACCCGGCGAAAAGCCCAAGAACATGAGTCGTGCCATGTTAAACAATATAGAAAATTAGTTTTATCGAAACTCTCTATTTGCTCATTCTCTTTTTTTTTAAAGATTTAAAGAAGTCATACCTTTCTCCAATTCGAAAATGAAGTTTCTTGGGCACTTCTAATCCCTTTTTGGTCTTGAGAGCCATCTTCAATGAGAAATTTTCAACTAAGAAAAAAATACAAAAATTATCAAAATAAGAGAATTAATTATCAATTGACGATTACACATAATTCATAAATAATAAAACTCTCTTGATATGAAAAAATGGACAAGTAAATTAAAATATTTATTTTTAATAACCAGACCAAGTTAACTAAAACTGAGGAGTACGACATTAGTGCATTTCAAGCAATGTTAACGTATGTTTCCGAGCAGAAAGTGTATTGCCTAAGAAAATAGTTGATCCGTAAGTACTTTTTTCGTCTAATTAACTAGATTTTTTTCATCAAGAATCTGATTAACCAACCGATTCCAATCCAAACAAATTTTACTAAATTAGGCAACAATAATTGAATCAATCACAATCTCGTATCAAATCATACAATATTCAATAACACTAAACACAAAAGACGCAATTTCAATTTTAAAAAATAAAAGTGAATAAAAATTGATTGAAAAAATAGAAGTTGTTATGAAATATAAAATAAGAACAAGAAAAATTAAGAGAGAAAAGAGGAGACTTTTTTATTTCTCTTGAGAAATTCTTGTGGGGTTAACAATAATGAAAAAAAAACTCATTTATTAAACTAATCTTGGGGTTTCTAACTTTTCCATAAATAGACATTCACTATATATGGTAAAGTAGAAATTCACTATATATGGTAAAATAAACATTCACTATATATGGTATATATTTATAACACTCCCCATTAAATGTCTAAGTGATAGATAATGTGCCTCATTAAAACCTTAAAATCCAAGGGGAAAAGAAATCTAGTGAAGGAAAAAAAATACACATTTCTAACAATACACATATGAGCTGTCTCATTAAAAATCTTACAAGAAAAATTCAATGGGATAAAACCTCGTAAGAAAAAAAAGAATACAACGCATATTAACTCTCCCTAATGAGAACATTCTTGAATCTTTGCATCCCACTCTTGTGCACCATCTTCTTGAAAGTTTCAATTGAAAGTCTTGGTGAATAAATTAACCACGTTATCTCTTGAACGAATTTGTTGCACGTTAAAATCACCTTGCTTTTGGAGCTCATGTATATAGAAAAGCTTTGATGAAGTGTGTTTCATTCTATCTCCTTTTATGAATCCTCTCTTAAGTTGTACTATGCATGCTCTATAATCTCTGTATAAAATTGTGGATAAATTGTCACATCTCAAACCATACTTTTCTCAAATAAGATGTGTCATGGACCTCAACCATACACATTCTTGACTTGCTTCATGAGTAGCTATTATCTCAGCGTGGTTCAATGAAGTAGATAGATAGACTGTTTTGTATATCTTCAAGATATAAGCATAATCAACTAGATTGGAACTGTAATTTTTAAAATAAGATCATGTGTTTGATCCCATTTCGATGTCTCCTAGTAGGAACAGAACTATACCTTATTAACAAATTAATTGAAAAAGATATATCAGGCCTGGTAGTATTTCCAAGATACATTAGCACACTAATTTCACTAAGATATGGTACTTATACTCCCTCATTTAGAAAAGAATGAACTACTTTCCTTTTTAGTTCATTTAAAAAAGAATGACTCCTTTTTCTTTTTGACAATACATTAATTTCAACTTTCCACATGACATGTTTAGGACCACAAGATTAAAGGATATTTTGGTACATTTGACACAACTTTAATTTAAGGCCACAAGATTCAAAAGTCTTCTTTATTTTCTTAAACTTTGTGTCAAGTCAAAGTAGGTCATTCTTTTTGAAATGGAGGGAGTATTTCTCTTTTCAGCAAATAGTCTATTTCTTTTGAAAACTTTCCTAGAGTTCCAATGATTTTCAAGTTTTAAATTTATGCAACGTAAGAATTATAAATAAGTTTTTCAAAAACTTTTATATACTTCAAGCATTTTAATCCTTAAAAAGTTTTCATACAAATTTTGTCGAGTGACAATATTCAACATTTTATGTGTGACATCTTCAAGTGTCTGAACTGCAAACCAAATAAGTTTTATGCTTACCATGATGCGCCCTTTCATGTCATTTGATAAATGTTTTTACGGCAACATGCTTAAATAAACGTAGAACTCAGATCCTCGTAATCTTTTACAATATTGTGTCAACATTGTAGCAAAGATATTATGAATAATATATTATTTTGTATTGGTTCACAATGTGACATAACATTTTGAGATCTGATCACTTCATTCTTTTAAGATACCTGAACCTTTCACTATATTTCATGAAGTGTTATGTCGTAGGCTCGTTAAGAGCACATTGCCTCCTTATTATGATCATTTGCTCCTTTTTCTTTTTGAAAAAGTATCGCATTTAGAATCGATTGATCTACCATGCTTCATGCATGCAGTAGACTTTGTCCTTTAGGGACATCCAATTTGGAGCATTTTCAACTAAATATAATATCAATTTTTAGGTCAACAAATGCTCCTATCATCTGAACTTGAATTATTCTTTGAATGGAGATCATATTAATGATAATTCACAACATATTCCTCCTCATGTTAGGAAGACTAACATACATCTCAATTTACTTTATCCATCCTTGTACATCATGATATATCCATTGATCAAGTATTATACATCAAAACTACTTAGATGGAATAATTGGTTCCTCACCTTGAACCAATTAAGAGGAAGAAATTAATCATAATTTTTAGTCTAATGCAAACAAATGCTATTGTATGCAATATATCATACTTCAGACTAACACACGAGGTTGTTCTCATAAATAATAGTTTAGCTAATTATCGAAGGCATTCAATGTCAAACTAGAATTATTAAGATGAATTTTCTTGATTATATAATCTAGAAATTATGCTCTTAATTCAATTTATATTGAGCAAGCAAATCTATGAATGTCAACTGCAGGTTGACAATAAATGTATATGTAATCATTTTATATTAATGCATCTTAATATATATATATATATATATATATATATATATATATATATATATCGCATGATAGGTGAACGGGCCCTTATTCACCTTGAATACTTTCCAGATTTAAAGGATTCAATCTCAGCATTAGTTGGTCGAACCAAATTATCATGAGATCACAAACAATATAAATAATTCTTGAAGAATCTTCTAATTCTTCATTCCATGTCTAATACTCGATATGCACACCTTCGAAATGTCACAACCATTTATGTCAACTTATTAACTTGTTTGTACTAATAAACTCCAAGTTTACTATGATATGTAATTTTTACTTTAGTAAATTTCAGATTTACTATTACATGAATAAATATTTTGGATTTACTATTTCAGGAGTAAATTTCAGAATGACTCCTTTCAATTATTTTGCATCATTTGGTGGTAAGTTGTGATACCATCACAATCAAGTGTATGTTTTTATTGATAAGGTTTACTAAATATTATCACATTCACCTTATTGGTTTGTACTTATAACAATCAAAATTCTTATTTCTCAGGAATGGAATATGATCATACCTTAAGTCTATTAAATTATGATAGCTTAGAATTTCTTTTAAGATATTGCTACTTCTAGAGCAAATCGAAGCGTACATCTAATGTAGAGAATTTTTCTCTAACATATCTTATAGTCATAATAAGTGTGTCAAAATATTATCACTTTTGATGATTATTATCATATTGTCCCTCCACGCTTATATCCATACATTCAATCACTTGTCTTCTTTCAAACATACTATGCACTGCTACCACATTCACTTCAGATAATGGAACATATTCAATGGGACATGTCTCATGACTTTTCATCAAATTCTTTATTTTGACTTAGCCATCATAATATCATTAATATGGTGCATTGAGATTCAAACTCAATATCTTATCCATGTAAAGACAACTTAGGCTATAAATCAATGGGACTTGAACCCAATATTTTATTATTCCTTTAGACAATATTATTCTTTGGGAACAAATTTTAAAGTATAAATCATTCCAAACTATTAATTTCCCTCAAATCCAACAAATTCAATAATAATTATACCATTAGTAGCAAAATACAAATAAACGAAGAATTAAAACTATTTCAAAATATGCATGACTACCTTGTGTCACAAACCTTATTCTTACTGTACTTTTCTTGTGGCATAAGAGGAGCATTAAAATTACTTGTCCATCTATCTCAACTGGTTTGAGACTCGTGCAGATAACGTATTATGAAATATAAACTAAGAAAAAGAAGAATGGAGAGAAAATAGAGAAGACTTTTTTATTTCTCTTGAGAAATTCTTGAGGGGTTGATTAAAATAAAGGAAAATTCCTTTATTTATGGGAAAAAACTAACCTTGAGATTTCTAACTTTTACATAAATAGACATCCACTATATATGATTGTCATGACCCGAGTCGAGATATTGACAGCGATGAGCATCCTGAACCATAAAGGCCCAAGCAGCCTTTTCTATGTAACAATCAAGAACAACATTCATATAATATAAAGAAATACAGAAAATTATCATACGGAAACATGGTCAATCTCATAATTCAACTAAACAATTTGAAAGGAAGTTCTTAACATTCAAAACATATAACACTAGTCTACAAAATCTTTAATAATATAAGAACCAACATATGTCTAAAAACTGGGAAAAGGCCCTCAGTCGGACCATGAATCAAAATAAAGTAATATTGTCTTATGAACCAGGCCTTCCGAAATAGGGAAGGCTCACCAACTTTAAATCTCAGACACACTAATCTACTGCTTAGCGGGACCCCAGGACTATGCCTCAGATCCTGAAATATAGGGGTTCAATACAATTGTACTGGTATGCAGAGCAATACAAAATAATGTACTTTTATACAAAATAAGTGAGAGAAATTCATAAGATATTTTACATACGATCTATGAAAACACGTGGGCATACTTAAAAGACTGTGAAATGTTTCTTTGAAACCACGACTTACTCTTTATCTTACAACTCTACAATCCCACTGGCTATATGAAATCTGCCTTTAACTAGGAGACTAAACCCCCAACCCAAGTTTGCCGCAAGGGTTGGAGTCTCTATCTCCAATACGCCAAGGGCATAAATCTAACGTATAATCCCTATTTTGGGACATCATAACCCGTATTGGCAAAACACGATTTCCAGCAATGAGACCTTACACTCAAATGTCTTCCTTGGGTAACCACATAACTCTCTTTAAGCTTATTTTAACTCTTTCAGACCTGCATCTTCTGAAATAAAAATCTGAAAAGAAAACTGATTCTATTATGGCGTTTTTCTATTTGGTATCGTCATACTAAGACTGGCAAGTCATATATCTAAGCCATAAAATATCATGGTACAGTCTCTTCATTTAAAACATAAGGTTTGGACCACCAAATCATTCAAACAATACATGAGAATTTGTATTTCAAAATACATGAAAACTTATGCAAAAATTCTCTCTTTCAATTCTTAAACAGGTGGTGGTCAATTACTTTGTAGCAAACAATGCAATTCTTTCAATAATCATCTTACATTCACAAATAAGAAAACACTCTCTCTTTAATTCACAAACCATCTCAAATCATTTAACAATAGCCAAAAACATTTATACCATACTTCTAAATACGAAATTCATCAATTCGTAGCATGTAAAATCAAGATGTGTCATAACAAGAGAGAGAGTATAAATATTCATGCTCTTAATTCAACTTCCAAACTCCAAACGCGCACATACATATATACAAACAAAGATCAAATTTAAGGGACGGCCTCAAGACCAAAACATATATCATCAAGAAGGGTTCGTAATGCATACTTGATAATTTAAATTCAAAACCCTTCATAAACCCATGTTTTCTTAACTTTAAAACTTACTCAAAACAATTTCAGTATGCCCATGAAGTTTAGGAAAGCCTCACGTACCTTAGATTACTTAGTTCGAAGAATAGAACCCAAATCTTGATTTGTTTCTTGGAAATCTTAACTTAAGAGCTTGATTCTTGATCTTTGAAGGAGGAGTTAGGATTTAGTTTTGAGGGAATTTGAGTATATTTTGGCATAATATTCCCTAATAATGATTAAATGTTATGTTATGACTGAGATAAGATGAGGGAAAAAGACCAAATTACCCTCTTGGGCTCGAAAATTATTAAGATGAACTGGGTACTGACGCATTAAGTACCACGCCGCGTCGATCGATGCAAAATGTGATGCGATGTAGTGGTCCCTACCGACATATTTACTGGCGTGATGCGACTATATTACATTGACGTTCTATTTTTGAAATCCAAACACGTCCGAAACCTTGTCCAAAATATCCGAAACTCCCCTGAGACAACCCCATTACACTCCTGAACATGAATTAACTTAAAATCTATGTCTCGAGGTTGTAAAGATCGATTTAAAAATCATTGAACTTTAGGATCTTAAAATATGGTTAAGTCATTTCAACACTTAGAAAAATTTCAGGTTATAATTCCTTTATGCATGCTACTAAGAGTAGTATTAAGTCAAAAATTTTATGGGGTGTTACATTATCCCCCCTTGGAATCATTCGTCCCCGAATGATACTCGGGACATAAACAGGCATGATTTTAAGCATACTAGAGAAAAGATAGAGAGGGTAGTATACAATTTTGTACCTTCTATGTCGTCATCCACGACCTTAAAGAGGTTTGGGTATATAGTTTGCATGTCATCTTCTTACTCCAAAGTAACTTCTTCATTTTTTTGATTCTTCCATAATACCTTAATTGAAGCTATCTTTTTACTTCTCAGCTTTCAAACTTGGCGATCCAAAATGGCAATGGGTTCTTCTTCATATGACTAGGAGTCTTTCACATTGATCTCCTCTACAGGCAACGCTAGGAAATGATCTCCAGTGCACTTTTTCAATATGGACTCATGGAATACTGGATGTACGGAAGCCAGACTTGCGGGTAAATCTAACTTATAAGCAACCCCACAACTATCCTTCTCATAATATGATATGGTCCTATATAACGAGGACTAAGCTTTTCTTTCTTTCCAAATTGCATGACTCCCTTCACAGAGGAGACCTTTAGGAATACCCAATCATTAACCTCGAATTCTAAATCTCTCTTTCTAACATCGGCATAAGACTTCTGGCAAATCTGGGCTGTCTTAAGTTGCTCCCTAATGTTCTTCACCTTCCCCATTGCTTGATGAATAAGGTCAGGCCCAAATAACTGGGTTTCACCCACCTCATACCACCTTATCGGTGACCTACATCTCCTCTCATAAAGTACTTTAAAAGGAGCCATCTATATGCTGGAATGGTAGCTATTGTTGTAGGCGAATTCTATCAATGGAAAATGATCTCCCCAACTACCCTTGAAGTAAATCACACAGGCCTTCAACATATCTTCTAAGGTCTGAATGATGCATTTCGCTTGCCCATCTGTCTGCGGGTGGAAGGCACCTATCAGGTTCACTTGGGTGCCTAAACCCCTCTTAAAAGATCGTCAAAACTGAGAAGAGAACTTTGTACCTCGATTGGATATAATAGACATCGGAGCCCCATTCAACCAAACTATCTCACTAATGTACAACTTAGCATAATCATCCCCTAAATAGTTGGTCCTTACTAGAAGAAAATGGGAAAAATTGGTCATCCTGTCTACAATCATCCAAATAGAGTTATATTGGTTCCGAGACTTCGGAAGCCCCGTAATGAAGTCCGTGTTGATCATCTCCCACTTCCACATAGGCAAAGTTATCTCTTGGGAAGTGCCACATGGTCTCAAATTCTCTACCTTGACTTGTTGATAATTCAAACACTTAGACACAAAATTAGTAACATCATGTTTCATATTGTTCCACTAATAAATCATCTTAAGATCATGGTATATTTTAGTCGAGCTTGGGTGAACAACATACCTCAAAGTGTGAGGTTCATTGAGAATTCTCTCTCGCAACTCATCCACATTCGATGCACATAACCTACCTTGATACCTTAGGATCCTATCACTGCCAATTTCAAATGCCATCACCTACTATTGACCAACATCATTCTTAATATGCAACAAGATGGGGTCTTCGACCTATTTTTCCTTAACTTCAGCACATACGGAAGATTTAGCTATCTCATGAACAATCAATCCTCTATATTTGGATTCCAGAAGTCGAACTCCCAAATTTGCAAGCCGGTGAATATCTTTCACCATCTCCTTCTGCCCTTCCTTAACATAAGAAAAACTGCCCATTGGCAACCTGTTAAGGGCATCGACCACCATATTGGCCATTCCCGAATGATAGTGCAGGCTCATGTCATAATCCTTCAACAGTTCCAACCAATACCTCTGCCTGAGATTCAGTTTTTTTTGCGTAAAAACATACTACAAACTTTTGTGATAAGTGAATATATCTACACGCACCCCATAAAGATAATGCCACCAGATCTTAAGTGCAAACACCACAGCTGCTAACTCTAAGTCATGGGTGGGATAATTCTTTTTGTGTACCTTTATCTGCCAAGATGTATAAACCACCACCTTACCACGCTGCATAAACACACACCCAAGTCCCACTTGGGACACATCAAAATACACAACAAAACCCTCTGTACCATCCGGAAGGGTTAAACTTGCACGGTAGTCAATTTTTCTTTAAGTTTCTCAAAACTATTCTCACAAAAGTCAGACCACAAGAATTTTGCTTTCTTCTAAGTCAATCTAATAAGTGGAGCAGCTGTGGAGGAAAAACTCTCTGCAAACTTTTTGTAATACCCTGCCAAACCCAAAAAGCTCTAAATATTGATTGGAGTCGTAGGTCTGGGCCATTTTCCCACTGCCTTAACCTTTTGGGGGTCAACCTTAAACCCTTCACTAGAAATAAGATGCCTCGAGAAATCAATAGCACTAAGCCAGAATTCAAATTTGGAAAACTTTGCATATAACTCATGATCTTTAAAGGCCTGAAAGATTATTCGGAGATGGTTGGCATGATCCTCTTCACTCTTAGAGTAAACCCAGATATCGGCTATAAAGACTATGACAAATAGATCCAGAAACTGGCGAAACACCTTATTCATTAGGTCCGTAAGAGCTGTAGGGGGTTTAGTCCATCCAAAGGACATGGCTAAGAATTCATAATGGCCATATCGGGTTTGAAAAACTATTTTGGGAATGTCAGCCTCCCTAACTTTCAACTAATGATGCCCCAAATAAAGGTCTATCTTAGAGAAAAATTTAGCACCTTGGAGTTGATCAACTAAATCATTGATTCTGGGAAGAGGGTATTTATTTTTACAGTGACCTTATTGAAATGGCGATAGTCTATACATATACGGAGGGAACCATCTTTCTTACGCATGAAGAGTACAGGTTCACCACAAGGAGAAACACTAGGGCAGATAAAGCCCCTGTTAAGAAGCTCTTTTAACTGTTCTTTCAACTCTTTCAATTTTGCAGGAGCCATTCTGTATGGCGGAATACAAAATAGGACGAGTGTTCAGCAACAAGTCAATACCAAAATCTATCTCTCTTTCAGGTGGTATCCCCGGGAGATCATCAGGAAAAACTTCCAGGAATTCATTAACTACAGGGATAGACTTGAGGGGAGGACTTTCATTATTGGAATATTTGACCCGAATAAGATGGTACAAATAACCCTTAGATATAATTTACGGGCTCTGAGATAAGATATGAACTTCCCCTAGGTGCAAAAGAATACCCCTCTCACTCTACTACCAGCTCATTTGGAAAGGAGAAAGTGACTTTTTGAGTTCTACAGTCTAATGTGGCATAGCAGGAATAGAGCCAATCTATTTCCAAAATAGCATCAAAGTCAATCATGTCAAGATCTATAAGGTTTACCACAGTATCACGATGACCGACAAATACCTCATAATTTCTATACACCCTCTTAACTACTATAGAGTCACCGACGAAAGGGGAAATACAGAAAGGTTCTAGAATATTTTCAGGCTCAAAACCAAAACTAATTGCCACATACGGGGTCACATAGGACAAGGTAGACCCGGGATCAAGTAACACATACACATCATGGGAGAAAATTTATAACATATCTGTAACATCTGGTGAAGCCTCTACATATTGATGGTTAGACAAAGCATATAACCGATTGCGACCTCTCCCGGTAGCTAAAGTAGTACCCTTGGGTGGTGGTGGTGCCTTGGAATTAGCTTGAGACTTAGAACCCCCAGCATTACCTCTACCTGTCGGACATGGCCTGGCTGGCCACAAGAGTAGTACACCTTCGTGCCAAACTGACACTTCCCTGGGTGACTCCTATTGCAGTTCCCACATCGTGGAGATGGCCAAAAATTCTGAGCTACACTACCTTGGGGCTGAGTACCCTGCACCCTGATCCATTGTTAGGCTGAAAGTTCTAAAAATGTTGATTAACTGGCGGTTTGGGCGCTGGGGCATTAGCTGAAGAATGAGAATTACTCCAAAACTTTTTCTGAGACCACTTACTACCCAATTACTACCCTGGTACTGATTGTTATTCTGGTATGCAGACCTGGCCCTTTTGGATTGCCTTTCTCTTTCTCTTACCTCAGCGAGCCTTTTCTTCTGCTCTTCAACCTGTTGCATATGAATAGACAACCTGGAGAAATCCATATCTCTATTCAGCATTTCTCCCTTGCACTCCAATAGCAGATCATCCGACAGACCGAAAGCAAACTTTCTCATGCAAGCTCTTATATTACCCGCCAATTTGGAAGCATACCTGGACAGCTGGGTGAACTTCAATGTGTACTTCTTAACACTTATCTTTCCTTGTTTCAAGTTCATAAATTCTTCAGCCTTTGACTTCTTCATTTCCTAGGAAAAAAATCAATCCAGGAAAGCATCCACAAACTCACCCCCACACTGAAGTCTCAATATCTCCACCCTTTGAATCCTCCCATTCATCATATCACTGATTGGCCACATCTTTCAACTAATAGGCCGCCAACTCAACCCCTTAAACTTCATTCGCATGCATAACTTTGAAAATTTTCTCCAGCTTATCAATGAACCTTTAGAGGTCCTCCTAAACCCTCGTGCCAGTAAACATGGGTGGATTTAGTCTCATGAATTGACCAACCCATGTGATCTCAGATGAACCAGAAGCAGATCCTACATCTTCAGAATGACAGGCTTGAGAAGCCACTAACTAAGAATCATATGCATAGATTATTAGAATTCAGCATTAGAGACCTTCCTTTGGGAAGGCTGAGTATGGTTAGCTCCAGATCGAGGAGCCTGAGCCGGGATAGTTTGAATCGGAGAAACTCCTGAAGTAGCAACAAACTCTGAAAGTGAGTCCTATTATGAGTCTGCATCTCATGGGTAGGGTTGGATCTACGGGGAGGCATGGTAACTTTCTGAAATATAGGAAATCATTGATTAGTGGACGTTCAGACTCTATAGCATGAACTAAATCATGAAAATAAGAGAGATATTCCAAAACATATTAGGTCAATACAATTATACTGGTACGTAGAGTAATCCAAAATAATTTACTTTTATACAACATAAGTGAGAGCAATTCATAAGATATTTTACATACGATCAATGAAAACACATGTGCATACTTAAAAGACTATGAAATATTTCTTTGAAACCGCGACTCACTCTTTATCTTACAACTCTACAATCCCATGGGCTATATGGAATCTGCCCTTAACTCGGTGGCCAAGCCCCCAACCCAAGTTTGCCGCAAGGCCAAGAGTATCTATCTCTAATACGCTAAGGGCACAAGGCCAGCGTATAATCCCTATCTTGGGACATCATAAATCTATATCGGTAAAATATGGTTTCCAACAATGGGCCCTTACACTCAAATTCTTTCTTCGGGTAACCATCTAACTCTCTTTAAGCCCATTTTAACTCTTTAAGACATGCATCTTTTGAAATCAAAATCAGAAAAGAAAGTTGATTCTATTATGGCACTCTTCTGTTTGGTATCGTCATACCAAGACTTGTAGGTCATATCTCTAATCCATAAAATAGCATGGTATAGTATCTTCATTCAAAACATAAGGTTTGGATCACCTAATCATTCAAACAGTACAAGAGAATTTGTATTTCGAAATACATGAAAACTTATGCAAAGATTCTATCTTTCAATTTTTAAACAAGTGGTGGTCAATTACTTTGTAGCAAACCGTGCAATTCTTTCAATAATCATCTTTACATTCACAAATAAGAAAACATCCTCTCTTCAATTCACAACCCATCTCAAATGATTTAACAATAGCCAAAAACATTTATACCATGCTTCTAAATGTGAAATTCACAATCCGTAACATGTTAACAAGAAAGGGAGTATAAATATTCATGCTCTCAATTCAACTTTCAAACTCCAAACGTATGCATACATATATACGAACAAGGATCAAATTTAAGAAAAGACCTCAAGACCAAAACATATATCATCAAAAAGGGTTCACAATGCATACTTGATAATGTAAATTCAAAACCCTTCATAAACCCATGATTTCATAACTTTAAAACTTACTCAAAACAATTTCAATATGCTCATGAAGTTTAGGAAAGCCCTAGTACCTTAGATTACTTAGTTCGAAGTAGAACCTGAATCTTGATTTGTTTCTTGAAAATCTTGACTTAAGAGCTTGATTTTTGATCTTTGGGGGAGGAGTTAGGGTTTAGTTTTGAGGGAGTTTTGGCATAATATGTTCGTGTTATGGCTGAGATAAGACCAGGAAAAAAGAACGAATTACCCTCCTGGACCTAGAAATTATTAAGTCGAATTGGCACCCACATGTTAAGCACTGCGCCGCGTCGATCTCTTCGACGTGAAATACGACGTGACGCGTTGGTCCTCACCGATGCGATTCCTGGCACGACGTGACTGTATCGCGTTGACGTTCTATTTTTGAAATCCAAACACGTCCCAAACCTTGTCCAAAAAATTCGAGACTACCCTAAGACAACCCCTTTACACTAGTGAACATGAATCAACTTAAAAATTTATGTCTCGAGGTTGGAAAGATCGATATAAAAATAATTGAAGTTTTGTAGCTTAAAATATGGTTAAGTCATTTCAACACTTAGAAAAATTTCAGGTTGTAAGTCCTCTATGCATGAAAATTTCAGGTTGTAAGTCCTCTATGCATGCTACTAAGAGTGGTATTAAGTCGAAAATATTACGGGATGTTACAATGATAATGTAGATATTCACTATATATGGTAATACATTTATAACAAAAGTGAATAAAAATTACAGAGGGGCAAGGAGACCTGTTGATCTTGGCTAGTGAAATTGTAGACAAACCACTAGGGGTTGTTTGGTTGGGAAAGAAGTTATCTCGGGATTAGCTATTCATGAATTAATTATCTCACTTTTAAGAAGAGATAAAAATAGTACTATAATTCCGGACTAACTAATCCCAAGATGAGTTATACAATGCATTTCATCTCAATCACACAAGGAATAAACTCATCCTAAAACTAATTCCGTGTTTAGCACTTCTCCCTCCAACCAAACGACCCTTAGGTTGTTGCTCTATAGTTTCTGGGTTTCTCTTACTATTTGTTATGCGACCAGGTCTACAAAAACGTGATTATACCTTCTTTCTTAATCCATAAAAAAATTTCTTTCTCGGAAACAAAAAGGCAAAAATTTAAGAACTCAGTAAAGTTGAAAGGAATTGCAAAGACTTCAAAAAAGAATAAAGACACAAGAATGAACTTAGTATTATAGATACTAACCTTCTCATGTAACCATTTGCCCAAACTCAACTGAAAATGTTCTCGAGTCTACGTACAAAATATAGTGAAAAAAACAAATTAGGAATCAAAAATTAGGATCAAATAACCAACTTATTTTTGACGTATTGGCTAAAGAAATAGGAAATTCAGGATAAACATAGCGCAGATACATTTTCTCTGATAGTGCCACACGTGTGCTAAGAGAAAAGTAGTTGCAGTAGGGCGAAACGCAAGATCATCATCGTCGTCATCATTAGGCTTCAGAAAGCTATTCTCTTTTCCTCTAAATATTAAAAAAGACAATATTATATTTATAGTTGTATCATACTTAAATAACAAACTTACATAAAACAATAATAATTTTTATTACCATATTTTAGGAGTCTACAATTTTAAACAGTATAATAATTAGAATTATCTTTTTTGGTGTTTTTTTCGTATATTTTAGAATTTTTTTATTTTAAATATTATAAATATAATAATATAATAATTAGAAAAAATAAATGAAAAGATTATTTTGTCTAAAGCGAAAAAATTTAATAAAGGATAAAATATTCAAATAGTATTTCTACGGTCCTTCACACTTTTAATATATTAGTTTAGTGTACATGTTTTGCATGTGTGTCACATCAATTAAAAAAATTATACATTAAAAACAATCTCTGACAGAAATGTAAGATAAGGCTGCGTACGATACACCCTTGTGATAGGGCCCTTCCCCGAACACCGTGCATAACGATAACTTTAGAGTACCGAACTGCCCTTTTTTTATGCAGTAAAATATATTAGGAACGTACAAAAATGAGAAAATCATTTGTACGTATAGATATGTTAATGTTCAAGAGAGTAATTTATTTTGGTTGCATTTCTTTTTTTTTTAATTGATGATGTTCCACATGTATGATGCGATTCATGCGCTTGTGTTATTTTAATAAATACACAATTTATAAAATCTCACAAATTCTGTCCTTTTTTTTATGCAGTAAAATATATTAGGAACGTACAAAAATGAGAAAATCATTTGTACGTATAGATATGTTAATGTTCAAGAGAGTAATTTATTTTGGTTGCATTTCTTTTTGTTTAATTGATGATGTTCCACATGTATGATGCGATTCATGTGCTTGTGTTATTTTAATAAATACACAATTTATAAAATCTCACAAATTTTGCTTTCTTTATTTTAATATTTCTTTTTTGTTTAATTTTGACTAGATATGAAATTTAAGGAAATAATTTTTTTTTGAATCTTGTAATATTAAACAAAAGATATGTAGAAGGTACCAAACGAAAAATATATATTATATTATAATCAACCTAAAATTTGGTTCATAATCCGCAGAATCTTTCTCCTCCATCAACGATAAATTTAATCACAAAAAGTTAAATACCACTAAGCAATAATTTACCTTGGTATCATGAAAGATTTAATCCGTAGATCTATTGTATAATATATGCATTTATTATTTTCTGATAGCTCATTCCACTATTTTCGATAGTTCATTCACGTATCATCTTTATCGAGCCACCACTGCATCTCACAAATCTTTTCTAGTTAATATCAATTCTATCATTAAGTAATTGACTTGAGCTATAGATATAAAAAGGTTTGAATACTATAAAAAAAGCTTAATTAATGAATAATGTACGTATTGGACAAATTTAATAACTTCATATCATAGGAGATGAAAAGTTAGTTACAAACATAAAAGGATGATTTTTTATTTATGATCAATAAAATTCACGTAATAGAAAAAAAATTGTAATCTAAATAACACAAAGTTACTCAATGAAAACTTCGTATTCACGATCAATAAATTCAATATAATAGAAAAAAATATGAAACCTCAAAATCATAAAGTTATGTTGAAGATTCAGTAACAAAAGTTACTTACAAATATAAAAAGATGTTTTGTTATTCTTGAATAACAAAACTAACACAACAGAAAAAGAAATCTGAAACCTGAAAATTAAATTAAATAAACCCAATGTAATAGAAAAGAAAATCTGAAACTTCGAAACCACAAAATTAAATTGGAGATTCAATTATGAAATTTACTTACAACATAAAATGATGTTTAATTATACTTGATCAATAGGACCAAAGTAATAGAAAAGAAAATCAGACACTTGAAAAATAAATAAAAAAATTACGTTAGAGACTCAATAACAAAAATTGCTTCCAAACATAAAAAAATAATTTGTTATCTATGATCAATAAAATTAAAAAAAACAAAAAAAAAAAAGTTGAAATCTAAAAAGCACAAATTTATTTAATAAAAATAAATAATGGGCAAAAATTTGTAAACCTATTTGTTATGTTTTATATAAACATGTTTGATCTTTTTCATATAAAAAAAGGAAAAGGATAAAAAATATCCCTCTACTTTAATTTAATAGTTACATTATTTACCCCTAGTTATATTATGGGGTTAGAAATACTCCTTCCATTAAAGAAACTTAATAAACATACCCTTTTATTTAACGATTTTCCACCATGAACTTTTTAATATCTGATATGGCTTATACTTGAGTGAGGTGACTGCCATGTGGCATTCCACCTCACCACTTTTTTTTTTTTAAAAAATATACCTACAAATTTTAACTCCATTTTCTGGCCATAAACCACACCACCCTCTCTACTATGGATTCAATACACAGACATACACACGGAGAAAGCACAATACACGCAAAAAAATAAAAAAGAAAGGCAAAAAGAGGAATTTGAAGGGGGATAGTATAACAAACAAAGAGGGAGGAGGAATGGGGGAAATCAAACACACTATCCAAATAACACCCAACTGGTTTTACCGGTAATTTCATCACTGTGAAGTCACTATTGAAGCATCCAAAAATTCTATTTTTAAATTTTTCTATATATGCACGTATTGGTGTGATTTATGATAGCTAAGAATTGGGGAATTTTAAAATTTAGAGCAGAAAATGAATTATTATAAAAGAAGCCATCTGATTGTGTAACAAACAGAGCTGACAGCGCTTCTGAGCTGTGATGATTGACGCCAGACAACTATCAAAACTATCATTATTAATACGAGCTATTCCTGACTGGTGATAGGCGAACTTTTCAATTAATTCAAAATCTATAATAAACGTTGAAATGGACAGCTTGGGTTTCTTCGGTAAACGATTTTCGTTGGATCCATTAACTCGATGGTCATCGTCATTAGCCAATTCCATTTGGGAATTTGGGTTAAGATTTTGGGTCACTAGAATAGAAGAGTGACAGAATATGGAGGTAATTGGAGAACACTGCTACATTTCAAAATGATTCATTATCCTATTTCTTTTAGAGGATATAGAGAATCACTTTTGGCAAACATAGAAATGCCGCAATATTAAAAATTAATTAACAGTTTTCAGTTATTTCTTTTTGTTGCTATTAATGTAGATTTCTTGTAAAGTGTGCCAGAAAATGGAGTGTACCAAAAAATGGAGTTGAAGGATTTGTAGGTATCATTTTTATTTTTAAAAATAGTGGTGAGGTGGAATGCTACGTGGAAGACACCTCACTCAAGTATAAGCAATATCAGATATTAGAAAGTTCATCGCGGAAAATCATTAGATAGAAGGGTATGTTTGTTAAGTTTCTTAACGGAAGGGATATTTCTAACTTCATAATATAATTAGGGATAAATATAACTATTAAATTAAAGTAAAGGAATATTTTAAATCATTTTCCCTATAAAAAAACGTACAGTTTTATAAAAAGTTCGTACATGTAAACAAAATAAATGATGATTTTTAAAGATTTTTTGCTTTCCAGAAAGAAAGACAAGTTTTTGAGTTCTTTGTTTTCCAAAAATGAGGTGTTCTTCTAATTTTTTCGAAAAAAAACAACTGCTAACATTAGTGCCTAGTTGAATCTTTTCTCCTATTATAGGAATACTTTTCCAATTCTAATCGAGTCTTTTTTCTTAATCTCCTATTTTAGGAGTATTTTAATTATAGTTGACCAAAATATTAATTGATTCTCTTTAAAATATATTTTATAATTTAAGAAAATAGTAAATGACTATTTTGCCTATCGCGAAAATTTTTAATGAAGGATAAAAAGTTCAAGTCACTTTTCCAAGGGTCTTTACATTTTTAATATATTATAGATTATAGATATAAATTATAAATATAGATATAGATATAGATATAGGTTATATATATGTGTGCGTGCGCAGGAAAACTTGTGCGCATTAAGGTACTTGGAGCTAAAAATACTGACAAATTAGGGTGTGTTTGGTTGGAAGAGAAATATTTTCTTTTGTAAATATTCTTTTTGAAAATAAAATATTTTCTTACTTTTTTTTTTTTTTGTGTGTGTTAATAAGAAAAGACTTTCCCTAAAAGTATTTTTATATAATTTAGTAAAACAACCAAACACTATGAGAGTATTTGGGGATGAGGGTTAGCTAAGGTGGTTGGAATGAAGGTAGAAATGAAGTGCATTGGGAGCTAAGGTGGGAAGGAGTCAATTAATATAGAATACCACTTATAGACAGAGGTGAAATCGGGATTTTAATGCGAAGGGTGTATTGTTACTTTTAAAATAAGATATAAAATTTTGAATGACAAAAAAAATTAATTATTATACTGTATGTTTTGACAAATTATTGTATTTTGTGTGTAAATTGTTATTAGAAATAAAAGTATTAATAAAAATAAAGAAATAAAATAGTAAAGGAAAGTTGCAATAGAATTTTAATTTTTTAGAATAAAAGAAAGACTAATAGGTTAGGCAGCAATGCTGTTTTAGAATCTTTTAACAAGAAATAAAAGAAGACAACTAATGAGTGACATGACCGCCTTATTATAAAAGGAAAAGAAATAAAAAAGACAAATGTCCAATAAATGAGATTTGAACATGTAACCTTCAATGTTGAGAGGAGTTGGGGTCATTGCTCAAACTAGTGAAACACTCAACCTACTAAACCAATTACAGATATGATGTCGTATAGTTATATATGTATTTGTTTTCTAACATTTAAATGACTTAAAATTAATCTATGTGGTAAAATGAAATTACTTTTTTTTTAATTAGTGTGCCAAATCAAACATAGACAACTAAATATAGAATGGGGGATAGTATATAAAACATAAGTATTCAATGTATTTTATGTTAAACATATAAAATATACCAAAGACATTTTATTTTAAATCCTGGGAATAAACATAAGTTAATGCATTTTTTCTTATAAGATGAGCAAATTAAAGAGAAAAAAGTAAGTTCTCTCGGCGTAGTGGGCATGGCACAACTATAGCGGTGACAGTGTTTAATGTTTGATTTCAAGTTTCGACTGGCGAAGAAAATGGACTGTATCTTATTTTTTTAGGCCTTCTCAATCCCTACTCATTTTCATGGGTGTCACGATCTGATTTATGAGTCAAGATGACACCTACTTTATCCCACCAGTAGGTAATTCAAATCGTAGCTCAAAACTATAAGCAATGGGCTAATTTTTGTAGAAACATGACCTAAAAGCCAAAAATTAACAGTTGAAGGCCTACAAAAAAACAAGACGAAAAGTACAGTCTAAAAGATAGATAAAACATAAACAACCATCCCATGACCTAATAGTGTTGGTACAAGAGCTACTACAAATAAACCATATGTTCTGAAATAGTCAAATACAATCTGTCTCGAAAAATGAAAGAATAGACATAGATAATAAAAAAAAAAAGGGTAACTCCAACTCCGAAAGCTCACCCTATCTCCGAAATCCAACTGAGCATGATCATCACGTCAGTG
Source organism: Capsicum baccatum var. pendulum (assembly GCA_030864225.1). Lineage (NCBI taxonomy): Eukaryota > Viridiplantae > Streptophyta > Magnoliopsida > Solanales > Solanaceae > Capsicum > Capsicum baccatum. The sequence continues at coordinate 170,784,225 of CM061558.1, forward strand.
GCGGCTATTAGTACTCGAATCTATACCAAAAAAGGTATAGAAGTGTAGTATGAGTACCAACACCACAAGTACTCAGTAGAAATCATCGGTCGGTTGAGCTAAATCATGATATAAATATAATAAAATACGAGATAAATAAGCTATGTCAAGGTAAAAGGGAAAACCTGAAAATAAGCTCTAAAATCGCTGTACAGAAGTAAATAACTAAATCAGAACATTAACGTAACGATCACACAACTATATCTACTAAATTGTCTCTCATTAGCCAATAAGTGCGGAAAAGTAAATAACCCAACACGAGCCCCCATAAGACCGGAGGGTGCAATAAAAGGAAAGTAAATAACCGAACCACCTTGATTTACCAAATATCAAGCTATAACCAAGAATTCATCCATACCACATATATCATAAATAACTCTCAATGTCGGACACAAATCAAAACTCAATAGCACCATCATTAATATCATCATTTGCTGGACTTAAATAGAAACTCATATTATTAATATCATCACCAATTTCCGAACTTGAAAAACTCATATTATCAATATCATTATCAACCGCTGGACTTGAATCGAAACTCATATTATTAATATCATCATTAATCACCGGACTTAAACGGGAACTAATATCATCAATATCGTAAATTATTGGGTTTACCCAAATTAGCATCAACTCGCAATATCAACCTGTCATAACCATTAAGTATCTAATCTCCTCAAAGTCCCATAGTAAGCATTTCAAAATGTATAACAATCGTATAAAGATTTACAAGAACTAAGAGGAATCTTAGCCTAAGATGGGCCAGAAGGGCCTACTTTTAATCTTCGAAATTCATTTATAAGAAAAATTCTACTCTAGTATAGACTAAGGTATCTAAGTCCACTTATAGATGTTAAATAAGTCATAATTATCCCTAAGATAGATGTTCTATCTAAAACATGAGCAACTAAGTCAATTATGCCTAAATTATGGTTAAATTATAGCCTAAATAGTTCAACTAATCCAAATATCATCAATCTTACATCCGAAACCTAAATCCCATCCCATATCTCACATAATATCATAATCATACTACGAAATAGCTCAATCTACGAAGAGTGTAAATCTAGCCTACCTGAACGCTAAAGAAAAACCCAGAGAATTTACTAAACCAATGATTTTCCCTTCAGATAAGCTTCCGCAAGATGCCGCACTATCAAAACCACAATCTACTCATCAAAACAAGAACCATGATAACCATATTACACTATTGTGCTCTGAATCCCAAATCACGTAAAAATTTCATGTGGGGCTCGTTTACAAAATTGCATATTCAAAACCAACACAACATCCCTCTATGTTCAAGGAATATTAACCCTTTAAAATGGGTGAATTCTGAGCTATGATGGTGCTAAACGTAAGCCACCAAGCTTTTATGAATATTGAAAAATGATAAAGGATTTAATCCTGAAATACATAGAAGCTTACCTCCAATTCGAGGAAGAAACATGTAAATTTGCTTCACCCAAGATCCAAATCACCCACAAATGATTCTCCCATGTTTTCCATACTTCTAAGGTTCTATATTCTTGGGAATGAATGCACAATAGTAAAAATCGGGCTAAGGGTTTTATACTCCTACCAGGTACTAGGGTGTCGCTTAAGAGGACACTGGGCCGCTTAAGTAAAATAGTTTCGCTTAAGCGACATCTAGCATCTGCACAGGTACTGCTTAAGCTGTCCCTTGCCACTTTAGAAACTACCATTTAAGCCATAGGGGTTCTGCTTAGGTGGACCTCTACTGGGTCGGCCTGCCACTTATGCCAGATGCTTTATCAGCTCTTTCGCTTAAGTGGTGCACCAGCAACAATTGAGACTTGAAATTTTTTCAAGTATCCGTCAATCTCTCGGGATTCATCCAAAATCTTGTATACAAAAATAAACTATGCTACCCTATTGAATCCGACATTCTAGATACAATGGCGTAGTGAAAAGTTTCATTTGATGTTGTTTCGATAAAAATTGGGTCCCACACCTATTTGGCATTTTTCTGAACTTTTGGCCAATAGCCCGAAATGAGTTCGAGAGCCCCGGGACCCAGACAAAGGGTCCTCTAGACTAAAATTGATGTTCCAAAGCTTTTGGAACAATCAAAATTTGCATTCAAGGTCGTTTGACTAAAGTTTTTGCCTGGTAGTCAATTTAAACTAGCAAAGACTTCAAAATAGAGAATTGTCTCTAAGAATCAAACAAACTGTCCGGTAACCAAACGATTAGTTTTAAAAAGTCATAATGACTTAGTGAAGCTATAGAAAACCTCTAAACAATTAAAATAAGTGTAAATACAAAAAATAACCTAGAGGGTCATTAAAGTATCCACTATTAAAAAACTTTTCGTCCACGAAAGTAAATGATTACGTTGTACTTAAAGCCTCCAACAGGTGAGGATACTGGGTATGCATTTCACTCTTTATCTACCAAGTAGCCTTCTCTACTGGGAGGTGCCTCCACTGAACCTTAACTATTGATATCCCTCTATTGCGCAATTGCCTGACATCACTAGCCAATATGAGCACAGACTCTTTCATGAAAGTTAATCGTTCATCCAACTGAACTGAATACCAACTAAGCATATGAAATAGATTGGGAATGTATCTCTGGAATATAGAAACATGAAAAATTGGATGGACAACAACAAAATCTGAGGGTAAGGCAAACTCATAAGTCACCTTACCAATAGTGTGAAGAATCTCAAAAGGTCCAATAATCTAGGGTTGAGCTTGCCTTTCTTCTCAAACCTTATCACACTCTTTATGGGTGATACAAGGAGGAATATTCGATCACCAACTCCAAATATCAAGCCACAAAGCCTACGGTTCGCATAAGCCTTCTACCTACTCTGAGCCATCCTAAACCTTTCCCAAATCACCCTAATTCTATCCATCAACTCCTAAAGCAAATTAGTACCACAGTGTCTAACCTATAAGGTCTTAACCAACCAACTAGAGAACGACATCTCCTACCATACAAACAATCTAAAGGCTACATCTCAATGCTCAAATAATAGCTATTATTACATGCAAACTTTGCCAAAGCCAAGTGCTTCTCCCACTGACCTTTAAAATCCATAACATAGGCTCAGAGCATATCCTTAAAAACCTGAATAGTCCGCTCCGACTTCCCATCGGTCTGATGATAGAAGGTTGTACTAAGTTTTACCTGAGTACCCAACTCCTCCTGAAAAGCTCTCTAAAAACTTGTAGTAAACACTGAATCCCAATTTGAAATAATAAAAATAGGAACATCATACAAAGAGACTAACTTATGAACATAGATACGGGCTAACCTCTTAGCACTGAAGGACATCTAAATAGGAATGAAATATGTCGACTTGGTCAATTAATCTAAAATGACCCAAAAGCCTTTGGAATTATGGGATATACGAGGCAAACCACTAACAAAGTCCACAGTAATCCTCTCCCACTTCCACTCAGGAATGGACAACCTCTGAATCAACCTACTAGGACTCTGATGCTCGATCTTAACCTGTTGACAACATAGGCAACAAGCTACAAAGTCCACCAATATCTCTTCATACCACTCCACCAATAATGCTTTCTCAAATCTCTATACATCTTAGATGTACCCAAGTGAATACAATATCTGAAGTTGTGAGCCTCAAGCAAAATCAATTGAATGAAGTTATCAACCCTCGAAACACAAATATGACTATCAAATCTCAAAACGCCCTTAAAATCTATAGTATCCCTCTTGGATTCTCCACTCAACACCTGATCACGAATGTTGGAAATCTCTTATCCTCAAAATGATAACTCTAAATTTGCTCAAACAGTAAAGACTCACCTTAACACTAGTAAGAGTCCTCCCAGGCTTTGAAATATTAAGTGGCGGCATTAAGTTGGCTAAGGACTGATTGTCCCATGCCAATAGCCTCTGAGAAACTAAAAATAAAATCCAAGATACCTATACTCACCTTTTTCCAACTCAAGGCATCTGCTAAAATATTTGCCTTGCCCAGATGCTATAAGATGGAGATGCATTATCCTTAAGCAACTCTATCCATCTGTGTAGCCTATAATTATGCTCTCTCTGGGTCATAAGATGCTAAGAATATGATGATCCGTAAAGATCTCACAATGCATGCCATAAAGATAATGCCTCTAAATATTAAGCGCTAACTACCGCTGTCAACTTCAAATCATGAGTGGGGTAGTTGCACTCATGCACCTTCAACTGCCTCAATGCATAAGTAATAACATGACCCTAATGGGTCAACACATAACCCAAACCAATACCAAAAATATCTCAATATATGGTGAATCGCTCATACTCAATAGAAAGAGCCAAAATAGGAGTTGAAGCAAGAAATCTCTTGAGCTTTCAAAAGCTCGATTCGCACTCCTCAGACCATTGAAAATGAACCTCCTTCCGATTCAATACGGTTATGGTATTGCAGTAGTTGCAAAACTCTCTACAAACCATCTATAGTAACTGACCAAACCAATAAAGCTATGGAACTCAAGTCTGGAGCAATCACGAATGACTTCAATCTTTGTCGGGTCTACCATAATCCCAACCATAAACACCTCATGCCTAAGGAATGTCACAAACTCAAGACAAAAATCACAATTAGAGAATTTGGCAAACAACATATGATCTCTAAAAGTCTAGAGCATAATCCACAAATATTGCACATGCTTTTCTCTACTTCTCGAATACATAAGGTTATCATCGATGAACACAATCACAAAGGAATTCAAATAAGGCCTGAACACTCTGTTCATCAAATCTATAAACACAATTGGGGTGTTGATAAACCCCCCAAAAATTACTAGAATCTCATAATGACTATAACGGGTCCTAAAGGTTGTCTTTGGGATGTCCTTAGCTCAAATCCTCAACTGATGGTAACTGGACCTCAAGTCAATCTTAGAGAACACTACTATAGCATGAAGCTAGTCAAATAAATCATCAATATGAAACATAAAATATCGATTCTTTGTCGTCACCTTATTTAGCTATCTATTATAAATACACAAACACATAGAATCATTATTATTCTTTACGAACAACACAAGAGTTTCTTAAAGAGACATACTTGACCTAATAAAACCCTTATAAAGAAGATACTGAAGTTAAGAATTCAACTCCTTAAGCTCAGAAAAATCCATATGGTAAGGTGCCATAGAAATAGGTCGGGTACCCGAGTCAAGATCAATAATAAACTCAATATCACACACAAGAGTAAGACTAGGTAGATTGGTCGGGAAAATATCAATAATCTCATGAACTATAGGAACAGAGTTAAGCGGCGGACTCTCCACACTAATATTATGAACATAAGCGAGAAAATACTAGCAACCCTTTGAATTAAGTCTCCTAGCCAGAATATAAGAAATAATCTCTGTCAGCTCGTGGATAACTATTTTTTGCCACACCACGGGGGGTATGTCAGGCATGGAGAAGGTAATAGTCTTGCCAAAATAATCTAGGCTTGCATGATAGTGGGATAACTAGTATATGGCCTGAATCATTTCAAATTCTACCATGTCTAATATAATAAGATCAACATAAGTATTAACCTCTCAAACAGTCATAACATATAATCTAAAAACCCAATCCATTACTTGGAGCAGATACACATAATGACATAGATAATGAATCCCAAGATGACTCTAACCATGGGGCATAATAAACAGACACATAAGAATAAGCGAATCCCGAATCAACTAAAGCAAAAGATGACTGATGGCATACCATGATTGTACTTATGATAATAGCATGTGAAAATTCAACCTCAGTTCTTGAAGATACTACATACAACTAACCACGCCCGCCATCTAGCTGGGCTCCTAATCGATCTCTTATTGTATTTGCTTGAGAGCCTTCACGAGCACTTTGGGGACTACCCCTATGACTATCCATACCACCTCTAGCTTAGGGATAAATTTCCCTAATAGTTAGAACTCTAAGCTGAAGGAATAATTTCTCCACGGCTGGGGCACTCTTTTGAGAAATGGCCAAAAGATCCCCAAATAACATACCCCAGATGTTGTACAAAAACTAAAAGATCCAACTAACATGGAATAACTACCATAACAAGAATAACCAGAAGATGAACCCTTCAAAGACTGAAAACTACCCTAGACAGTATGATCACTGAAACTAGACTGACCTTTATTGGTAATCTGAAGTTTGACCTAAATAACTAGACTAACCTCGATACTGATATGGCTGACACGGAGGGTACCTACCTTGAGAACCACTTTCACTAAACTATGAGCCACTAAGACTCCAACTGAAACTACTTTGATACCACAACCTCTTATCGCTATCCCTTTAGGCCTCGTGATGTATCTTCTCCATAACCTGACCATGATCAGAAACCTCAATAAAAGATCTACCCGCAATAACCAAACTCTGTATAGACATATGAAGAGGAAGTCTCAGTCCCTAAATAAAGCAATAAACCCTCTCATACTTAGTAGTCATAATTAAAGTAGGATACCTAGACAACTCATGAAATTAAGCCTCATACTCCACAATAGTAAGGGAGCCTTGCTCCAACCTAGAGAATTGGTTCCTCAAATAATCCCTATGACTGTGAGGCAAATACTTCTCTAATAAGACCTCAAAAAACTCAGTCCATATCAATGGAGGTGATCCAGCTGGCCTGGAATTAAGATGATCTCTCCACCAATGTCGAGATGCCAAGTCCAACTAAAAAATAGTGTAATCCACACCACGAGTCTCAACTAGGCCCAAATTATGAATCCTATTCTTACAAGCAATTAAAAACTCATATACATCCTTGTCTAGTATACCAAAAAACCTAGGAGGAGCTAATCTCAATAATATACCAAAAAATCTTCTACTCCTCAATAGATATAGCCAGCTGGGAAACCATCAACTGAAAAACTAACGATTGAGCAACCATTGGCAAAAGAGGGACCTTAACTCTTAAAGCCAAAATTGTAGGCTTTACTCCCACCTTGGTACCACTTTAATTCGTAGGCTGTGCAGGATTCACCCCCGCCTCAGTACCACTTTGATCCATAAACTGTGCATCATTAGATGGTGCACCACTAACTAATTCCAAAAGCTAAACCAAAGTATCTCTTAGCACTGAAAAATAAATAAACCTCTATGGAGCCTAGCATGGTCCCTGGCCAACCGTTGGTTGGGGCAGAGAATCTCTATCTTGGGAGTAGAAATAGGGTTTGGTGAAGGCCTTCTATCTGAGCCCCAAGATGGGGCCACATATCTAGGTTGTCCACAATCTTTAGGTCATCCGCAAATGGCGACAAGATCCCTAGGATCGGTGTTAGGATCCGTATCAGCAGTAGCATATGTCCTAGCCATCTGTGAATAGTGAAATTAAATGAATTCCTTAGAAATCAACTCAGACTCTTATCATGAGAAGAGTAAATAAAGTGAAGAATTCCTAAGAATGTCCTAGAGCCTTGCAAAGATAAGAAACAAATGCCATTATTTTGATCTGCAGGACTCTGCTAGATACTTGCTCTTGTACCAATAATACTGGTGAATCTAGCTTTGATACCAATTTCTCACAATTTGATTTATGAGTCATGATTTTACCTTTTTTATCTCACCAGTAGGTAATCCAAATAGTATCTCTAAACTATAAGCAATGGGCTAATTTGGTAGAAACATGACCTAAAAGTCAAAAATCAACAATATAAGGCTTGCAATAAGAACAAGACAATAAATATAGTCTAAAAGATAGATAAACCATAAAAAATCATCCCATGACGTAGTAGTATCGGTACAAGAGCTACTATAAATAGACCATAAGTTCTTAAATAGTCAAATACAATGTGTCTCAAAAAATGAAAGAGTAGACATAGATAATAAAAGAAAAAACAACTTTAACTCTAAGAGCTCACCCTATCTCCAAAATCTAACTTAGCACGATCGTCACATTAACGACGACTACTATTACTTGAATCTCCATAAAAAAGGTATAGAAGTATAGTATGAGTATCAAAACCATGGGGTACTCAATAGGTATCATCGGCTGACTAAGCTAAATTATGATATAAATATGATAAAATGCGAGATAAATAAGCTAAGTCAAGGTAAAAAAGATAATCCTAGAAATAAGCTCCAACATCACTGTACATAAATAAATAAATAAATTGAAATAGTAATGTAACGATCACGTCAGTAGGCATCATCGGCTGACTAAGCTAAATCATGATATAAATAAGATAAAATGTGAGATAAATAAGCTAAGTCAAGGTAAAAGGACAAACCTAGAAATGAGATCCAACACCGCTGTACATAAATAAATAAATAAACTAAAATAGTAATATACCAATCACACAACTATATATACTAAATTATCCCCCATAAGAAAGTAGGTGTGGAAAAATAAATAACCCAATATGGGCCTTTATAAGCCCGGACGGTGTAATCAAATAAAATTAAATAACCCAACCACCACAATTTACCAAATATTATGCTATAAACAAGAATCCATCCATATTGTATATATCATAAATAACTCATAGTGTCAAACTCGAATCGAAACTTAATAACATCATCATTTACCAGACTTGAACCAAAACTCATATCATTAATATCATAAACTATCAGGTTTTACTGAAATTAGCATCGACTCCCAATATCAAACCATCATAACCATTAAGTATATTATCTCCTCAAAGTCCTATAATAATTATTTTGAAATGTATAACAATCGTATAAAGGTTTACAAGAAGTTAGACAAATCTTGGGCTAAGGTGGGCTGGAGGGGCCCATTTCCAATCCCCGAAATCTATTTATAAGACAAATTTTACCCTAAACTAGGTTAAAGTATTTAAATTTACTTATAAATATTAAATAATCCATAATTACCCCTAATATAAAGTTCTACCAAAAACATGAGCATATAAGCCAATTATGCCTAAATTACAGTTACAAGATAGCCTAAATAATACAATTAACCCAAATATCATCAACCATACCCCCAACATCTAAATCCATCCCATATATAGCATAATATCATAATCATATTATGAAATAACTCAATCTATGAAGAGCGTAAGCCTAGCCTACCTGGACGTCAAAAAAAAGCCCAAAAAATCCATTAAACTAATGATTTTCCCTTCCGATAAGCTTTCACAATATGCCATGCTATCAAAATCACAATCTACTTATCAGAAAAAGAACAATAATACCCATATTGCACTATTATTATTCGTTTCCAAAATCACGTAAAAATTCCATGTAGGGCCCGTTTATGAAATTGCACATTCGAAACTAACACAATGTCCTTCTATGATCAAGGAATATTTATCCTAAAAAATGGGTGAATTATGAGCTCTAATGGTTCTAAATTTAAGCTACCAAAGCTTCCAGCGGTTTTAGAAAAAAATAAAGGATTTAATCCTAAAATCGATGGAAGTTTACCACAAAATCCAAGAAGAAGAAATGCGTAAAATTACTTAACAAAGCTTCAAATTGCCCAAAAATTATTCTCCCAAGTTTTCTACATTTTTAGGGTTCTATATTCTTGGGAATGAATGAAAAATGGTGAAAATTAAGCTAAGTGGGGGGTTTTATACCCTTACCAGGTACTCGAGTGCTGCTTAAGCATACATTGGGCCACTTAAGCAGTCACCGCTTATGTGACCTCGTTTCTCTTAAGAGACATGTAATGTCTGCACAGATACCACTGATGAGTGATGATTTTACCACTTATTTTCACTCAACATTTGTGCACGTTACCTTGTTTTAAATAAATAAATGAGACATAATTGTTATTAAATGCACTAATATCCATATTTTGTAGGCACAGAGTTGATGAGGTAGAAAGATATGGACTGAGGCCGAAAATAATCAAAAGGAAGCAAGAAAGTGCATTTGAAGACCTGGAGCATAAATGACCTCAGTTATCGCAGTCATGGTTTGAGGACCACGATCACGGTGTCAAGTAGGTCAACAATCTACGATGGTGGGATCCGATCATGGCAGAGCCTACGCGATCACGGCCTAGCAAAAAATTATAGCCAGGGGCAAAAATACAAAGAAACGTGGCTGATCCTAAATTGGACAAAAAGAAGACTTAAACCCTATTATTCATTATATTCTATCTTCCTTAATTTTTAGACATTATTCTAGGGTTTGTATCCTTCATTCGGTATAAGAAAATATTGTATAAATTTTGGTTGAGGAATATTTTGGAGTCAATTCCAAGTGAAGAATTAGTGAACTCCTATTAAAGATTTTTTGGATCTCATAATTTGAAGTAACACCCAATTAGACTTTCTCAAATCACATCAATGGAGATGTTGGGTAAAATCTTTACTTATTTATCTTATGAATAGCTAGTTTTTTCTCTTGGAATTATGCTCGAATAGGGTGTAACTATGTGTGAGATGTGATTTGTTTGTGCATTTGCTAGTTTGTGATGTTGGATTTTATTATTGCTTAAGTAACTTGGTTGGAATTTATGGGTAAAAGCCTCAAATACCCAAATGGATTTGATGGATGAAAATCCCAAGCTTGGTGAACTTTAGGAACCCACATTATCCTTGAAAGAGGGATGTGGGAACCAAGGAAATAATAGATAATTTATGAGCATGGTTGACTAATCTTCACCATCTTAGACATAAGGGTTATTGTGAAGTTGACTATACTTTAGGCACCATCCTAGAAATAGGGGTGTTTAATTGAGGTATTAGGTGGTTTTGATCAAAGCACTTATTGGGTACTCGAAAGGGCCAATGAGTGATACCCTTGGAGTTTTATTGACAAACTAGCGTCAAGGATCTCTACTCATGCATCAAATTATCACATACTCATGCATATGTTGCCCCTAGGCAATTATAATCCCAAGATCTATGCCTAATTGTTAAGGCTCTAATTATTCATAACCCCAAATTAATACTTGAAAATCCCAAAAAGAAACATTAGTGTTAATACCGTCCTCACCCCTCATTTTTATATTTTTGTAATATCAGTTTAAATTTAACAAGTATCCATTATTTCAAATTAACTTGATTGCCACTCACCTTGTTCCTTGTGGATTCGACCCCGACTCCAAAGTTGGGTAAATATATTGACAATGACCACTTTGTACTTAAGTTGACATGTAAGTTAAGTGTTATAAAAAATGGCTCCGTTGCCGGGAAATAATTAGGCGTATTGAGTTAGTTTGGAATTCTAGCTTACTTGCTTGAATTCAAACTTGTATATATTTGTTCGTGATTTTCGTTTGTTTCTTGTGTTATGTAGATTTTTGTTTTTGTTTTATATTTCTCTATGGCATATTTTGACAAATATGATTTCGGTTGATGGAAATCCTATCTTGTTAAACGATGTCTATATTGTGATGGACCGGACTTTGGAAAAGATTGCACATATGCTCCCTGGAGAGAGATAAGAACACCTTCTAAATCTTATTGGGAGTATTCTTATTATTTCTGTGGTGGTCAAGATGGACATTGGAGTGATTGTCCAAATGCCCCTGCCCCTTATTATGCTAATCGAGTTGCCAGTTCTTCTTATGAGTTTGATAGGTCTTATGATGAGAAGGAGAAAGAGCAACATACCGGATCTAATAGTTTTGAGGCAATACTTCAAACTATTTTGGATTGTTTAACTTCAATGGGGGATAATGTTCAAGACATACATTAATTTATTGAGGTATTTGGAATGGAAATTGTCAAGATAGAGGAAATGGGAAAGGAAACAAATCTTTCAAACATCACTATCTTGACCATTTTCCAAGCATAAACTAATCAAGAAGAGAAACCAAGCTTTGATGATGAGCTTGGTAGTGAAGTATCCTCGGTGATTTACCAATCAACCAAATCAAATGAGTATGAAAATGCCAAAATAAAGAAATGGTACTAGATTCGGAAAAAGAATCAAAGCCAACCTCTTATCACGACTCTAATTCATTTCGAGTTGAAAGTTCTATGGAGGAAGCGACTCCAAAATTAGGGGTTAATCCTCATTCAAACCACTTATTGAAATTATTCTTAGAGTATGTGATGAGAATCCATCTACCTAGGCAAATGGTTATTTTTGGGGATAAGGAGAAACATTCCTATATTTTGGGATTTGACATTCCAAAGGAGCACATGGAAGACCTACTATCAAAGGCCAAGGACTTCAACTTTCAATGTGAAAATAGTGGCCTATTAATGTCCCCACCTTTGCCCAAGGATCCAAACCAAAAATTCAATGTAAAATTGGGTAAAAGGTTCAAGTCTTCAAAATGGCGAGATCGAAGCTCCCTCATCATTTCCTTGCTTCTTCTAAGTTTCATCTTGGAAGATCTCAATATTCTGTCCCTTTTCCACTCATTTCATAGTGAATGAAAGTTGGGAAAGAGATTCAAATATTCTAAGTGGAAGTACAAAAGGAAGTGGAGGAGGCGTCATGCTAAGACGTTAAACTAAGCACTCAATGAGAGGCACCCCATCAAGCCATGAAAAGTGAATCGTATCTTTTTATTTTATGCATGATAGAGTAGATATCATTTCTACATTATTTCATGCATAATCCATGAAAAGGTGGTGCTAGGAGAATATTGATTGAGAGTGAAAAAGGGAATGTGTGAAATTGATAGGTTTGGATTGAATAGCGGAGTGGAGGAGACCTCAATTTTGGTCTCAGTTATCACGACTGCGGCCCTTGCCTCTGTGATCATAGATACCATGTGCCCACGATCGTTGTTGAATCAGTTTACATGAACATCCGACTGCCATTTTCTCCACATGGACCCCTATTCAAATTCTCTCAAATTCTCTCTGTTCTTTTCTTTGTGCAGAGTATCCAAGTGTTCATCTCAATCCTTTGCATCCTCTAACTTGGTATGTTGCCTAAACTCCTTTATTTTTACTGTATTTGTATGCTTAGAACATGTAGTTTAGGGAAAGTCCTAAAATAGTATTTTAAACACAAAATCTATACTTTTTATCAGTTTTGTGGTGGTTAGCTATGGTAGATGGTGTACACACCTATAGGGAAGTATTGAGTACCCTGATTTAGGCCTAAAATTATCAAAATTAGCATGTACACCATGTGTTTGATTCAATAACCCAACCAGTTTTATGGTAATTTCCTTGAGTTAGGGGTATAATCATGCATTCTAGGCTTAAATTCCTTTATTATGATGTTTATGTTCCTAAGATGGAACATAAATTTGATGTTAAAATAATGTATTTTGGATGGTGTACAGAACTGTCGACCATCATCTCAGGTACTGCGATCGCTGTCATCACTCCGCGATCGCCATACCTGAGGATAGTCGTCTGCAATAACCAAAATTTTTGCACACCTATTTCTCACCCCAAACCTTTTACAACACTACCACATAAGTTTATCTAATTAATCTAGCATGATTTTGATGTGATAATTCTAATGATGGTCTGGATTGTGATACTTATAGGTACTAAGCTGGAAAGATGAGAGACTTCGGCAACACCAGGTTCATGGCCACTGAATGCCAAAACCTCTACTACAGTGATCTATCAAGATTAAAATTACTCCTTAGTAGAGGTATTTGCCTTGATAAAGTGGAGGAGAAGCTCCCAGGATTCCATATCCGACTCAATGCCACTGGGTGGATATGCTTTTCTTTGGACCCCTGCTATGCGAATGAGCATTGGGTACGTGAGTTCTATGTAAACCTTACCATAGTTTTTCTCACTAACCCAATTATGACAATTCGGGGTAAGCAAGTGAACTTTGGAGTTGAGTGAATTAATAAGATATATGGGCTCCTAGATGCTGACATAAAGAAGTTCCAAGCAAAAGGATGTTTGCCAGGAACGTGGATGGAAATTATATTATGTCTAGGCAAAGAAGTACTCTGGGCCACCACCAAGAGAGATATTTTGATGAATAACTTTACAACTGAGGCCAGGCTATTGCTAAATATCATCTACACTAGAGTATCTCTGTGCACTCACATGGCTATTATTATAGATTTGTGAGCACAGATGGTGGCTTGTATTCTCTCTGGCATTACTCTAAACATAAGCAAGATTGTGGTCTCAGTATGGTAATACTTCAAGAACCATGTAGGTACTCTTCTTCTCTTTCCTTCCCTTATCACTGAGCTTTGCAAGTGGGCAAAGGTGGAATAGTATGCTGTATATACTTGGGTGCACCCAGGCCCCCGCATCTTCCCACTCAAATTCTTGGGAGAGGGTGCCCCTAGTCAGGACAAGAAAAGAAAGGTAGACTTAGGAAAGTTCACCCAGGAGGACATAGAATCTTGTAGACCTTCATCAAACAACCCCTTTGATGACATCTCAGGTCAGATACGGGTGGTTAGGGAGCTATTTTCCAAATTACTTCAGGGACCAGGAGAGTCCCTTATTACTCTCCATTCATACGTAGCATAATCAGATTTTGAGATATACCGAGAGAAGCAGAAGAAGCAAGGAGCCACAATTTCTAGCTTAGAGAGAGCTTACTCATCCTTGGTTGTATCACATAGTGACCTCAAGGAGTCCTACAGGAAGATGGTGAAGAGAGAAAAGAAGAGAGATAAATTCTTCAGAAAGCTGTGGAAAGGGGTAAAGGGCATTTTCAAGGTTCTCAAACCCAATAATCAACTACTTTCACCTACGTTGGATAGTGACAACAAGGTCCCTACTGATTGGTCAGCTGATTATTTTGGTAGTGATAATGAAGAGTTAGCGGAAGAGTACAACTCCTGATGCAGATTCAGGGAGACCTCTTTTACTCTTGATTTATTGCACATGCAGTGAGGACACTACTTTCATTTTAGTTAGGAGTGCCCTTGGATTTGTATTGTTTTTGTCTATTCTTGGATATTTTATGTTGGCTGATGTTTTGTTTTGTGTTTTTGGGATACTTTATTTGGGAACTCTGATGGTGCCGGCATTTTTCATGGATTATCATTTAGTTTTATTTTTAGATTTTCTTTTTTACTTTAGTTTTATTTTGATTATGATGATTCACGACGAGCCTTTCCCTATGATATATTGAGTGACGGCATTTTTAAGGGTAAAGCATCATCATTAGGTTTTGTAATACTATGTATTTTCGTGCTAGAATTCTAATCGTCGTTCCTGCGTGTCTAAGCTCTAATCCAAGTGATTCTCATATGAATAAAAGTTGTGTGATCATTATCCCAGTCTATGGAGTAGTTTAGAGGTGGAAAGGTTTTATAGCAATGACCTAGAACAAGGTTCAGCTAACACCAATTAATTCATCTAAAGTTTGACATTCGATTCTACAAGGGTCAACTTCAAACATGTATATTTCTTAGTATACATGGGAATTTTCATCCCAAGACCTATCAAATTGTAGATAATTGAATTAGTTTTCCAATGATACCAATTTTGTAAAAATTCAATACCCGAACGAAGATTTATACCCATTTATGTGAAAGGCAGTAAGGGTGTGCGATAGGCAATGCGTCGCCCAATCAAATGTGTGCGATTGGGAGTGCGAGGTATACTTAAATGTCTGCCATAAGGTGTGAGATGCACACCTTAAGGTCTGCCATAGGTGTTGTGCCTCATACCTCACTTCCAAGTGCAAAAATACCCCTATATATGTCTATAACACGGGACTAAACTCTCATAACACCAAAATAAGTTTACTTTCTCTCAAAATCACCAAGAACATTTATTAGGGTTTCAACCTAAAAATTCAAATATCTCAAGACTCAACCATGAGTTTTCAATAATTCTTTGAGGTTTGGAATTCTCATTCCGAGGGCTACAAAAAGCACTTATTATTTTCACGAATAGAGTCTCAAGGTTAAGAGTTCATCCAAAGCTTTAATTTCAAGGTATGTAGGGTTTTTCAACAAGAACACCCTTTCGTTCTTGTGCCCAAATTATTTTTTCTTGTATTAATATATATGATTTTACATGTTTTGTTGATATGAATTTGAAGCATGAATTTATACCCTATATGGTTTTACATGAGATTATGATACTCTCTATCTTTTGAAAGTTGAATTGAATGAGAATGATGACATTTTTGTACATAAAGCTGAATTTTCCAGATTTTAAAGCAAGTTATATATATATTTATGATGAAAAGCATGAATCTTGAGAAAATTTAATATGATTTTGATGTATGAGACCTTGAGTCGTAATTGGGATTGTACTTTGACAAATTATGTGCTATAAGCACAATGAGATTTGAATCCCAAAGCTAATTTTCTTTACCAAGATGTATGATTATAAAGCTAAAATTTTAAGTTTTAAGTGATTATTTTTGTGCTTATGTCATAAAGTATGAAACTTTGGAAGGTTTTACGTTGATATTGATGTATGGGTTTTTGGAACCCTATTTGAGATTATTATTTTGAGAAAATCATGAGTTATAAACACCTTGAGTTTAAATAATTTGAGATGTTAAAGAAGCTTTGACCTTTTGGTAGTAAAAAGGGTTGTTTTTGAAACCGAGATGAGAAAAGAAATCCACTTTTATTGATTTATTATGAAAGGGGTAGCATGATGGCTCCCGTTGTGAATTGTTGAAATATTTATTAGTGGATTTTCTTTTGAAAAGATCTGAGCTAAGTCTGAGAGTAGTCTTAAGCATCGAGCGGGAGGTATAACAGGATTGATACTTCCCTTGAACTACGTGCCCCTATTGGTTGTGAGCCTGAGGCTAATTTAGATATAGTGATCACTAGTGAATAAAAAATTAAGGTCCTACTCCGATGGCAAGGATAGGACAGCTCTCCCCAAATTGGGTTGGACGTTGGACTTCATGTAGCTCACATGGTTTATGTCGATTATGAGAGACTCCCAATGGATGTGTGTGTATTATCCTATCTAATTTGAAAAGTCTTATTTTTCTATCCGAGATGAAAATATATTTGTTAAAAGACTGAGTTTGAGAAAGTCATTGTTTTTGAAAAATTTAATGAACATATATTCCAAAGAGAATTGTTATGAGATTTGATTGCTTTGATGATTTGGAATCGAGATGGAAGTGAATTGAGATTTATTATGATGACTCACATGTTTCACCCGATATATTTTATTCTCTTATGATTATGATGATTTTAATTCGAGCTAAGTGAGTCATTTATATCAGCATGCATAATTTTATAAACTGTTATGATATTAAGATATTATTTTATATATGCATTGTACCCCTATATGCTTGGTACATTTCTATGGTACTAAACAATATATTTGTATGTGGGCTATATTTTCTCAGAATGTAGGTACAAGGTATTGTGTACATCTTCAGATCCAGTCAGTTCACGGCATCCATTCAACAGGTGATGAGTCCTTTTGATTCAAGGGCTTGGGTTAGTCATACAGTTCGAGAAGTGTTGTATTTTCTTTATCCAGCCGTATTGAGTTGGGATAGTCGAGATTCATAACCCAGCTACCTATAGTCAGTACAAGTACAGGCTTCATAGACAGTCAGTAGAAGTTGTTGTATTCCGTTTCAGTTTTAGTTGTAAAGGCAGAATTGTAATATTGTAAATTTAGTTTTGTATCTATCATATTCAGAAAAGAGTTATTTTCCGCAAATTTGTATAGATTTATACTTTTTGTTCAGTTGCTTATGAGTTATGCTAATAGAAGGGTTAGCTTGGGGTCACTTGTGATCCTAAGCACTGTGTGATGTCTCGGGACCCAATTTTGGGGTGTTACAAGTTTGGTATTAGAGCACAGAGTTCAAGTGTCTTAGGGTGTCTATGAAGCCGTGTCTAGTAGAGTTTTGCAAAATGGTATGGAGACGCTGGACTTTTCTTTGAGAGGCTACAGGGCATTTAGGAAATGTCTCCATTCTTTCAAGTGTTAAATCATGCTATAGAAAAGTTCTCCAAAAAACTTATACAAATTCTCATCTTACTCTAGTCAGGCCATCTCTTCTTTATTTCTAAGGTATCAGATAAAGTTATGCTTAATTCTCCATAGATAGTTATGGAACTGTAAGAGAGCTACAAAAGTATCCTATCAGTACTTTTGAGTTTTGAAAACTGAAGTGCTTTATCCGGCCTGTAGAAATCGTGCACTAAGCCCGAGTCAGATATGCTTTGAAATTTCTCCTCAGAATTCATAATGATAATCTATACTTCTCTATCTATGTATTGTTCTTGAGGTAACATGTTCGGCAAGTTCCAATTTTCTCCCCAGATAATGCTCTTATATTTTCTGGCAGACATTTTAGAAGTTTCATAAAGTGGCTTGAGAGAAGCCTTCTAGTGTGTTATAAGTCCTTCAAATTTTTAATGAAGAAAGAGTAAGGTTTATTCTTAGATCGTTGAATGTTGTGTGTCATGTTTCTATCTCTTATATTATGTAATCTTGTTATCATTATGTTTGTGAAAAATCAAAGTCTAGTGAAGCCGTGTGAGGCCTATTTCGATTCACTAGCATAGTTACTTTGTTATTCATATAATTTTTTAATCAAAATACAAAACCAAAGTCTAGTGAAACTGTGTGGGGCCTATTTTGATTCACTAGCAACTTGTTGTTTATCTTGTTGTTCTTGTGTTAGTTGAAAGTGTGGGTTTAGAAGTGTAGTGACAAGAAATATGGTAAGGGTGATTTACTGAATATGTATAGCTGAATTTTGTTGCTTATGCTTGAATTATTAATGAAGTGATATAACTTTGTTTGTTAGTTTAGTGAAGATAGAGAAGGAGAATATTAGTTAAGGTGGATTGTTGTTTGCTTGAAGTATGAAAAGAATTGTTGATGGTGTTTGTTGTGATAGGAAAGTATAGGTTTTGATGAAAGTACTTGGTGGTGGAGTATTGTTAATTTAGGCTTTCCTAAAATTGCAAGAAATTACAAGAGGAAGTTTAGTTAAAATTTATAGAGCTATGAAAGTAATTTAGGTGTAAAGATAGGTAAATAGTAATGATGTGAAGAAGGAGGATGTGTTAAAGGATTATGAATAAGATAGGCCATATGATTATGATCGATTGTCATTGTGTACTAGTTTTTATTAATGCTATGTTATATAGTTTTGAAGTGCAAAATTATGTGTGAGATTGGGTTGTAAATCATGTTTAGCTCTAGACATTAAGTTTGAACAGTTGATGGTTCGGTTGTTGATGTTAGTCATATGGAGGTGATCTTGTAGGACTGAATAGTGTATACAAGAGTATAAGATCATGTGTTCGTAGTTAGGTGCTATGGGGCTGCATTATTTTTCGAGGATTGTTGCATATTGTATGGTTAAAAGTAACGCTAAGTTGCTAGGTGGAGAAAGGCTAGTTAGATAACTTATGATGTTCTTGATAGCTAAGTTAAGGAGTTACGATTGAAGATATTGAGCCTTTTAAGTATGATTATTATTCTCATGATTTGGGGAAAATATAAGTATAGAAGTGTGATCTTGGTAGGCTATGATTATGTTATTAGAGATGTAGGTATGGTTGCAAATGAGAGTGTAAGTCTTCGAAGATGATTATTGAATCTAGAAAGTTAAGGATGACATATGGATGGGTTGTTCAAGAATGAAGTTTGTAAGTTCGAAATTAGTTTGTTCTTGTGAGTTTAGCATTTATGTGTAAATATTAGAAAGATGAAATTATGGCTTAATCTCGAGGATATGGAGTTGACCATCATGCTTAGAATACCAGCTTTGACCTAAGTGAGAGATGGTTAGTGAAGAACCAAACCAAGTTTTGAGAATTAGATTGTGATACATGTCAATAATGAGTTATGATAAGATAGTGACCCCTTTTTACTCTATAGTATTCCTTGGATTTCAGTCATTACAACACCAAATCCATCACTTGCTTGACAAATCCATGCCACAAGCCTATGCTTATACCTATCATGCATGCTCAAGCCTATTCTCAGCTTCTAGTAAGCATGTAACAGCTGCACTCTATGATTCAAGTTATATCTCATGAATCTATGAACTCCAGTCTTATGTTGAATAGCTCATGATAAGTATAAACTCATGTTTCAGGATATGACCAGTTTTTAAATTCATGGTACTAGTGAAGTTCGCATTATATCATGCATGTCCTCAGCTTAGATTTCTTTAATTAATTCATGCCTTTGATATTTTATTCCTCAGGATAAAGATAAGTGTTAATGTTATATATTGTAGTTTTCGTGCTTCTGGTTCATATGTGTTAGCCCTTCGGTAACTTCTTCCTATGTTAAGATAGTGGTGATGATAGTGGATAAACAATGGTTTATTTGTGAGAGAGTTGATGACCCTTATTAAGAAAGATTATTTATGCTTTTCTATCTAAGGCTAAAGTGTGAAGTAAGATTGAGGCCAAGTCTTTGATACATGTCATGGTTAGTTAGAAATTGTGTATGTTTTTAAGAATGTTACAAGAAAATTGTTGTTGATAAACGTTTAGAAAATATGCGAAGTATGCCTTTATGGGGTTTTGCCTTGAAGTTCATATATGATTTTAATGATAGGCTTGAATGTCATATCGGGTGTAAGATGATGAATCCAATATACGCTAGTGAATCCATATCAAGAGTTTTGAATTAGTCATTGAAGTGGTAAGGCATGTTATGCTTAGGGTGTGAGCTCTAAGAAGATATAGAATATTGAACCTTGTGGTTTAGACTAGTATTATGGTTTGGCATGTTGTATCTTGTGATTTAGTGTTAGGCTTGATCATGGTGAGAGAACTTAGTTTAGTTTAGACCTTAGTAGAAAGATTTCACAGAGCCAATATGAGAATTATAAGTTTAATCAAATGAGTATGGTATTTAAGGGGAATAGTATAGTTGAGAGAGCATTTGAGGAGTGATGCTAAGCTTAAAAGTAAGAAGTTGTGTTGCCTGCGGCCTAGCAATCCTATCCTAGTTTATGAGTTATATAATTATATTCCATGCTATAGAGTTATATCAATGTTGTAATTCCTTAATCAAATGTCTTGTTCAGAGCATGCCCAAAATTCTTTGCTCCCTAATGTCAATAGAATTTCGTAGAAAAGTGCTGAAGAAATACTCCATTTGAGTATGGGTAGTCAGTATGATCCAGTTCATATAGCCTGTAATCTAGTTTAGCAAGCAAGGAGATAAGCTCCTATAGATTCTATATTTTCCAGCTAGTCTTACTATCCGTAGTCTTATACGTATGTACATTCCAAGAGGAAATGTGTTTGTGTCCAATTAAATTATGAATTCAGCTCAGTTCATGCATCAGTTTCAGTTTCAAATATCAAGTCATGGTTCAGTTCGTAAGTATCCTGTGTAGTGTCACAGTCTCTTCCTAGTATTTTTACCAAGTTATTATCATTCGGGGACGAACGATCCCAAGAAGAGGATGTTGTAATACCCCGAGTTTTCATGTCATAAACCTCTCATCCTTTCTCATGAAATCAGATCTAGTGAAAAGTAATGGTTACTCATAAGTTGACACTCTCGTTTCTATCTTAGCCATATAATTATTTTTCTTGAAGATTCATGCACTTGCAGACCAGTTCAGTAGCTCATTATTCTTGAGATTCAGTGATTCAGTTCTGTTAGTTACACATGATATCTTGAAGATTAATATTCCTCTATGTTTCAGTTTAATTATCCACATTCGAGGATGAATGTTCCCAAGGGGGAGATAATGTAATACCCCATGTTCCTATACGTGTAAGTTCTAATCCAAGTGATTCTCACGTGAATACAAGTTTCATGATCATTATCCTAGTCTATGGAGTAGTTTAGAGGTGGAAAATATTTATAGCAATGACCTATAACAAGGTTGAGCTAAGACCAATTGATTCATCCAAAGTTTGACATAAAATTCTACAAGGGTCAACTTCAAACCTATATATATCTTAATATACATGGAATTTTTCATACAAAGACCTATCAAATTGTAGATAGTTTAATTAGCTTTCCAACGATACCAATTTCGGAAAAATCCGATACTCGAGTAAAGAGTTATGCCTATTTTTGTGAGAGGTAGTAAGGGTGTGCGATAGGCAATGCGTTGCCCAATCAAATGTGTGCGATTGGGAGTGCGAGGCATACTTAAATGTCAGGTGTGCAACGCACACCTTAAGGTCTGCCATGGGTTGTGCGCCTCATACCTCACTTCCAAGTGCCAAAAACACCCCTATATATGTCTATAACACGAGATTAAACTCCCATAACACCAAAATAAGTTTAGTTTCTTTCAAAATCACCAAGAACATTCATTAAGGTTTCAACCTAAAAATTCATATATCTCAAGACTCAACCATGAGTTTTCAATAATTCTTTGAGGTTCGGAATCCTCATTCCGAGGACTACAAGAAGCACCTATTATTTTCACGAATAGAGTCTCAAGGTTAAGAGTTCATCCAAAGCTTCAATTTCAAGGTATGCGGGGTTTTTCAACAAGAACACCCTTTCGTTCTTGTGCCCAAATTAATTTTTCTTTTATGAATATACATGATTTTACATGTTTTGATATCAATTTGAAGCATGAATTTATACCCTATATGATTTTACATGAGATTATGATACTCTCTATATTTTGGATGTTGAATTGAATGAGAATGATGACATTTTTGTACATAAAGCTAAATTTTCCAGATTTTAAAGTTAGTTATATATATTTATGACAAAAAGCATGAATCTTGAGAAAATTTAATATGATTTTGATGTATGAGACCTTGAGTCCTAATTGGAATTGTACTTTGAGAAATTATGTGCTATAAGCACAATGAGATTTGAATCCCAAAGCTTATTTTCTTTACCAAGATGTATGATTATAAAGCTGAAATTTTAAGTTTTAAGTGATTATTTTCGTGCTTATGTCATAAAGTATGAAACTTTGGAAGGTTTTATGGTGATATTGATGTATGGGTTTTGGAACCCTATTTGAGATTATTATTTTGAGAAAATCATGAGTTATAAACACCTTGAGTTTAAATAATTTGAGATGTTAAAGAAGCTTTGACCTTTTGGTAGTAAAAAGGGTTGTTTTTGAAACCGAGATGAGAAAAGAAATCCACTTTTATTGATTTATTATGAAAGGGGTAGCATGATGGCTCCCATTGTGAATTGTTGAAATATTTATTAGTGGATTTTCTTTTGAAAAGATCTGAGCTAAGTCTGGGAGTAGTCTTTAGCACCGAGCGGGAGGTATAACAGGATTGATACTTCCCTTGAACTACGTGCCCCTATTGGTTGTGAGCCTGAGGCTGATTTAGATATAGTGATCACTAGTGAATAAAAGATTAAGGTCCTACTCCGATGGCAAGGATAGGACAGCTCTCCCCAAATTGGGTTGGACGTTGGACTTCATGTAGCTCACATGGTTTATGTCGATTATGAGAGACTCCCAATGGATGTGTGTGTATTATCCTATCTAATTTGAAAAGTATTATTCTTCTATCTGAGATGAAAATATATTTGTTTAAAAGACTGAGTTTGAGAAAGTCATTGTTTTTGAAAAATTTAATGAACATATATTCCAAAGAGAATTGTTATGAGATTTGATTGCTTTTATGATTTGGCATCAAGATGGAAGTGAATTAAGATTTATTATGATGACTCACATGTTTCACCTGATATATTTTACTCTCTTATGATTATGATGATTTTAATTCGATCTAAGTGAGTCATTTATATCAGCATGCATAAATTTATAAACTGTGATGATATTAAGATATTATTTTATATATGCCTTGCACCCCCGTATGCTCGGTATGTTTCCATGGTACTGACCCACATATTCGTATGTGGACTATATTTT
The DNA here is from genome assembly GCA_030864225.1 of Capsicum baccatum var. pendulum. Taxonomy (NCBI): domain Eukaryota; kingdom Viridiplantae; phylum Streptophyta; class Magnoliopsida; order Solanales; family Solanaceae; genus Capsicum; species Capsicum baccatum. The sequence continues at coordinate 170,807,889 of CM061558.1, forward strand.
CTCAGAATGTAGGTATAAGGTATAGTGTACATCTTCAGATCCTGTCAGTTCGCGACATTCATTCAGCAGGTGATGAGTCCTTTTGATTCAAGGGCTTGAGTTAGTTATACAGTTCGAGAAGTGTTGTATTTTCTTTATCAGCCGTATTGAGTTGGGATAGTCGGGAGTTATGACCCTGCTACCTATAGTCAGTACTAGTAGAGGCTTCATAGACAGTCAGTAGAAGTTGATGTATTCCGTTTCAGTTTTGGTTGTAAAGGCAGAATTGTAATCTTGTAAATTTTGTTTTGTATCTATCATATTCAGAAAAGAGTTATTTTCCGCAAATTTATATAGATTTATACTTTTTTTTCAGTTGCTTATGAGTTATTCTAATAGAAGGGTTTGGTTGGGGTCATTTGTGATCCTAAGCACCGTGTGACGTCTCAGGATTCGATTTTGGGGCGTTACAGGTTTTGAGCCATGAATATAGGGAAATTCTAAGTACCCGTGGCACAAGACGACAAATGCAAGGGAAGTTTGAGTACCTGTGGCGTTGTATAGTTGGGATCTTATTGCGCACCATTGGCAAAGTCTGAGTAGCCATATGGTTAGTTTGCCCATATTAAGTTAAAATGTGAGCCTAAAACTTTGGTTGTAGCCGTAGGTTAGAAAATTGAGCATGGTGGAAATACAAAACAACCAACCACCTCCATCAATTTTTTTTTGCAAAAATCAAGGGCATGGACGTGAGCAATCTTGTAACAAATCCCTTTCTCTTTTTGTGACTCCACAAATGTTTGACTTGTGAATAGTGATAGATACTTAAATTTTGTCTCTAACAGAAGAGGCAATTGAGCCTTCTTGGCAAATTTTGCATGCAATGTGTAGTGAGTAAATTATCTTCATCTCTGGTATACTTGTGTTATCTAAAACTTGTCCATTAGTGTTTCTAAACTAATTTTGATTATATTTGATTAGAGAAATGATCTTAGGCCATCTTTATGACTTTGGAAACCACTTTATCCTAAAAAAACCCTACCCATGAATAAGTGTGATCCCTAGTTACCCACTGTGAGCCTTTGAACCTTTCTTTATTACACACATTACAAGCCATGAACCCTTATTTTTTACCCTCTTTTGAACCATACCCTCATTGAATTTGAAAATGCAACTTGAGGCTAAAAGCCTAAGTCAGGGGTGGTGAAGATTGATGGAAGTTAGTTTGGGGCCACAAATTTTTTAGTGAAATGCCTAAGTACCCAAGCATTGAAAACAAATGAATAGAAAAATAAAGGGTCAAACAAAGGAAAGAATTGCATGAAAATTGTAAGAAAAATAAATAGAAGAAAATGGGTGAACAAAGTAGGCATATGAAAATAGAAGAGATCAAAGAGTAGTGGCCCATAGTCAACAAGGTCAATTAAATAGTATGATGTAGATGTTCAAGGAAGGGTGTAGCCATGTTGTTGCCAAATGATATCCTACCCTAACCCAAACCTACGTTAAAAGCTCAAAAAGTCCTTTGACATCTTCAACCATTCACTTTTTTTGTAGTGACGATTGAAAATAGAGGCAAGCCTATGTTATGACACTTGTTAAATTAGATAATTCTTGTGAGGGAGAGAGTTTTTGCACTTAAATTCCTAGTTATATACTTGGTATCTTGGTGTGTGAAATTTTCTTTCTTGTGAGGAGGCATGTGAATGAGCTGAGGTGGGTGATTTTGTCACCTTCCAAGAAATGAGGCAAATGGAGTATAGCCTAGTTTTGGTCAAAAGTGAGTCACTTCTAGAGTATTAGTTATTTTTTATTAGTTGCTTTTAAAAGCCTTGTGCGTCCTTAGATATTACATTTTATGTTAAGAGGTGGAATGAAAAATTCTTAACCTTTGTGTAAAAAGCTACTTGTGGTAGTGGCTAAGCTGAAGTCATTGTGGGCATTAAGGCATGAAGTTTGGGCATAGATAATTGGTGTATCATGGTAAGAGGTAGTGTTGCTTGTTTTCTCATATTCTATCTTCCCTAATTTTTAGACATTGTTCTAGGGTTTGTAGCCTGTATTTTTGGAGAAGAAAATATTGTATAAATTTTGGGTGAAAAATATTTTGGAGTCACTTACAAGTATAGAATTAGTGAACTCCCATTGAAGATTTGTTGGATCTCATAGTTTGAAGTAACATTCACTTAGACTTTCTCAAATCAAATAAGTGGAGATGTTGGGTAAAATCTTTAATTATTTATCTTATGAGTTGCCAATTTTTTCTCTTGGGATTATGCTAGAATAGGGTGTAAATATGTGTGAGATGTGATTTGTTTGAGAATTTACTAGTTTGTGATGTTGAATTCTATTATTGCTTGAGTAACTTGGTTGGGATTTATGGGTGAAAGCCTTAAATACCCAAATGGGTTAGATGGATGAAAATCCCAAGATCTTGAAAGCTTAAACCATCTTTGAAAGAAGGGTTTGGGTGAACTTTAGGAACCCACATCATCCTTGAAAGAGGGATATGGGAACCAAGGTAACAATTGATAATTTATGAGCATGGTTGACTAATCTTCACTATCTTAGACATAAGGGTTATTGTGAAGTTGTCTATACTTTAGGCATCATCCTAGAAATAGGGGTGATTAATTGAGGTATTAAGTTGTTTTGATCGAAGCACTCATTAGGTACTCAAAAAGGTCAGTGAGTGACACCCTTGGGGTTTTGTTGACAAACTAGCCTTAAGGATCTCTAACATAGCCTACCACATCCAATACTTAGAATTTGCATCAAATTATCAGACACTTATGAATATGTTGTCCCTAGGAAATCATAATCCCAAGATTCGTGCCTAATTGCTGAAACTCTAATTATTCATAGCCCCAAATTAATACTAGAAAATTCCAACAAGAAACATTAGTGTTAATACCATCCTCACCTCCCCATTTTTATCTTTTTGTAATATCGATTTGACTTTAACAAGTATCCATTATTTCGAATTAACTTGATTGTCACTCACATTATTCCTTGTGGATTCAACTCCGACTCCAAAGTTTGATAAATATATTGATGACGACCACCTTGCAATTAAACTGACATGTAAGTTGAGCATTATCAACCACTTATGCATTCCCTTGCCACTTTAGTGGCTACCGCTCAACCGGACCTATACTAGGTTGACATGGTCACTTAAGCAATGGGCCAACCTTTTTAGCGGCCCCATTGCTTATGCTGCCCAAAGGGTGCTTAAGCGGTGCACCAGCACCAACTGAGACTTGGAATTTTTCCAAGTCTCTACCAACCGCTTGGGATTCATCTGAAATTCTATATTTGCAAATAAACTATGTTACCTTATTAAATTCGATGTTAGAGGCTCAATGGCATAGTCAAAATTTTCATTCAGGTCGTTTCGATGTAAAGTGGATCCCACACCTATTTGTTATTTTTCTTAACTTTTGGGTAATAGCTCAAAAGGAGTCCGGAAGCCTCGGGACTCGGACCAAGGATTCTCCTAGCCTAAAATCTACGTTCCAGAGCTGCTGGAGTAGTCAGAATTTGCATACGAGATAATTTGATTAAATCTTTCACTCGGTAGTTAATTTGAACCAACATATTCTTTAAAATAGAAAATTGGCTCTGTAAAGTAAATGTAATGTCCGATAATCAACTTGTCAGTTCCAACAAGTCATAAATGACTTGGAACAGCTATAGAAAAGCTATAAATGACTAAAATAAGTGGAAATACAAAAAATTACCAGACGGGTCATTACAGTTGGACTCCATGCTATAAAACAAAATAACTCATCATCTTGAAAATCTAAGAGAAGAAAATTTAATTTGTATTACATTCCTTTACTATATAATTTTTATAACTCAATGGTACATTTAAAATGAATTGTTGATAAATTTTTGTTATTACTAAATTTGGCAAAAACTTTATGAGGACAAAGAATATAAAGAGTAATCTAATTGGATTTCTTATCCACGATTATGGTATTTTTAATTTCTACACATTCTGTAAGAAATCATGTTCCTCTATAAAATAAAAGGTGATCTTCACTACATTATCTTAATTAAATAGTACCAATTTAATATGATTTTTTTGATCAATTACTATTGTTTATTATGAAAAAAATCATAAACATGCAACAGATAAGGTACAATATGAAATCAAACTAGATAATTTTCCTAAAAACGTTGCATAACCTACCAAGATTAATACAGACATCAGTGTATCGATCAGCATGAGTCTATTTGACATTTTTCTCTTGTATTCATAAGACTAGTGAGCCTAGGGATTCGATACCAACTTGTCACGATCCAAAATTCCAAAATAATAATGATACCTACATCGACCCAATCTTGGTATGTATAAGGATGCACATCAGTCAATTTGGTTGATTTTATGTATTGTCGATTTAATTAATCAATTTTTAATTTACAAATATGCTATACCAATAAACAAACTAACATGATATTTTTTCTTTCGGCTTTTATTCCTTAACGATTTGATTTTCAGTTCAATTGATAAGAAAATGCACATATAGAGTCAAATGATATTTGGAACTTGTTTCAACTATAAACACGAAGGACTAAGGCCTTCTGTTTTAAAAAACAAAAGACAATTCAAAATTCACTTAGTCTGATCTACATTAATAACTTTTTAGCTATTCAATTTTTCTATTTCTACTTTGAATTGTTCCTTCATTAAAGATATTGGAATCCACGAGCTGCAGGAAAGAAAATATTTTACTCTTTTAAAAGGATAAGTTGTTTATGTCGTTCTCGTTGCTATTCCAATGGGTGTTTACGGACAACAACTTACTATCTCAAATAGATTTTATAGATGTGAAGTCACTAATATATAAGTAGAGGTAAAGTAGGAATTTAAAATTAGGTTATCGATTTATCCAATAACTCAATATTAAAAAATCAAAACCGAATCAATAATTCAATAAAAATATTTATAAAACCATTAAAATTGTTACACAATAACCCACACTTTGCTTGTGATTGTCCTGAGCCTATACAGATATATGACCTTATTAATAATTTACATAGTGATGTGAATATTTCTTGTTCTGCTTTTTTAACCGAATCACTTCTTATGTGTATTGTAGATTCAGTAGACAATGAGCACTTAGAGAATGAAAGAGATGCTTTCTTAGATTTTAAATGAATCTCAAAATGATCTAAATGGGTGTATGTAGGAAATAACTCCAAAGAAGGTTAAAGGGATGGCTACTTGCAAGCTTGAAATGCATGGTAACTGGTGGACAAAATGTATGGCTACTATTTACCCCATCAATTCATCAAAATCTAAACTATGTTAGAATCATGATTAAGATAGGATTAAATTTTTTCTTTGATGAACATGGTATGAATATGTATTTGGCCAAAGTAAAAATAAGGCACTAGTTATTTTTATGATCGATTTTTTATTCTGGATGTTGTTCAAAGTCCCAATAATAATAGTTTTTATCTTTATTTATTTACGTCAGCTTCTAATTGTCAGAATGATGTAAATACATGACATGATAGACTTGTCCATATTGGTTAGCAAAGAATGAATCACTTAGCTAAAAAAGATCTTCTAGGAACTATAGATAAAGTAGACTTGTCTACTTGTGAATCTTGTGTAATTGAAAAAACTGAAAGAAAATTATTTGACAAATCCACAAGAACTAACACTCCATTGCAATTAATTCATTCTGACATATGTGGTCCTTTGAATATAAAGACAAGATATAGTATTATTTACTTCATCAGTTTTATTGATGTTTTCACTTTATTTGATTATATATATTTGATTTCTTACATTCTGATGCTTTGAGTTGCTTCATGGAGTTTCTGAACTTAGTTGAGAATCAATTGGATAGAAAATTTAAAGATTTAAGAACGATCGAGGAAGAGAGTATTTGCCAGATTTAATAACAAAATAAGGATACAAAATGACGAGATAAAATATTATTAGAAATGGTTAGGTCAATGATGGTTTCACACCCGATTTCTCAGGTCATAATGACATGTATGATAATCCTCTAGTAAGTAAGCCAACCCGTAGTCTAGAACTGCTAGTAACGGACTATTAAGAGAGGTAAAGAAAAAAGCAAAAAGGAATCTAATATGGAGACTAATATAGAGATGAAATCTCCAACACCTAGTGAAGTCATTACAAGAGCTTCTAATACAATAGGATTACAATTCAAATACAAAATAAGCAAATATACAAAGGTATCTATGAATACAAAAAGAGATTATTCTAACAATAAGAGAGAGAAAGAATACTCTGAATGTCAGGAGCTCACCCCAACTATCTGATCCATGGCTGCTCTTCACGATGCTCACCTCAACAGCAAGAACTAGTACTATGATTTTTAGGCTTGTCACGTCTCGAACCAGGGCCTAGTTGTGAATGGTATCTCAAGTCTGCCAAGGACCAAAAACCACCTCCATTAACCTAGCTAACAAGAACACAGTATAACTAGCAGCAGATGAGTTCCGAACATATAACAAGATAAATAAATCATTGACAAGAGAGATCTAAGAATCCATAACACAATCCGCCCACACTTTATCCACAAAAACCTCTAAACCAATAATAATATCAAACTAGGTTAGGACATGCCCCCGCCTATGACAGTGACAATGACAATGTTAATGTGAATTTTTCAATTTTAAAATATGGAAAGTAACTGATGGAATGACTAATCTTTATGGAGGATAGAAGATCACCAATTCACCGCGAATCAAACGACGAGCCCGATCATCTAACACTACACAAGTCAACATAGATCCCCTAGGGACCTACATCATGAACGGATGTAATATTCGGGGATGATTAGTAGGGTGAGTGATAGCATGTAACTCAGGGTAGGGATAAAATAATGTTATTTCAAAACCAAATCTGAAACCAATGTACATGTTGACATACATGCATACACACACATATATGTAGTGATATATAGGGTACCAGGTTTAGCATGAAGTTTAAAATCGTTAACTTGGACTGTGTATCTTAAACAGTCATCTATACGCACGGGCTATATGAGTCCAACTCTCACTTTGCTGAATGGGTCCCTGTGCATGTTAGCCGCAGGAATCGGGGTATCAAATAAGGCCAGGAAATCCACAACCCTATGCCTATATATGATACAAATTTATAAACTGTGACACAAGCACACGGTCATCAAGACCAAACCCTCATGATGACAAATGTGGGCTTCCATTGTTAGTCCCTCGAGACCTCTACCTTCACGGCTAGTTACACACCCCCCTTTAAGCCCAATTAAAACATTTACACATTTTCATTCATCAAACCAAGAATCATCAGTTAAGGAATGTATCGTTGGTATTGTCATACCAACTACACGCTTGAAAGCTAACATCACTATGCCATTTCCACTGACCATCAACTTGGGGGAATCCATGACCCCCATCTTCTAATTATCCATTAAGTTGGTCCAATCCACGCCCCCACAGTTCAATTTAAAATCAGTTGATGGCCATAAAGGCCTTTCGAAGCCATTTGTATTCCATTAGCCTGTTATGCAATTCAACAATTCAAATTTTCTTTCAATATGCATATATCCATGTTTTAAAGCCAATTTTATAAGGTGGGATAAGGTTATTACCAACTGCATCACCAAAATCCTTTTGGGGGAATCCACAACTCCCTTAAGTTTATCAAACCAATTTGGGGGAATCCACGACCCCCTATTAACATTTACCATGCCCATGCACCCAATCGGTTCAAAAGCTATCATTTCAAAACATAAATGATTCACAGAACCCAAAGCCATGGGAAAAGCAATTCAATTAATAGTACCCAAATGCCCTCAACGCAATTTCCAAACCAATAATTAAATCACATAGATAATAATATTAAAGACATACTTTTAAAAAAATAAGTTTTAGGTAAGAGATACATGATTGTGATATCAAGAGAACTGAAGAGAAACCGCAAATTGGAAGCTTGAATGCCTAATCCCTTGAAAACTCTAATTATTTTTGCCTAGAGAATTTTGACATAATGTTTATGTTATGATAATTTGATGGTAATAAGGACACAAGAGTGTTTTAAGTCGTGGAATAGAAGTCGGATGAGAACAAATACCGATTTTCCCTTAATGAGAACGTGCAGGAAAAACTATCTCTAGCTGTTTTGGGTCATGTCACAAATTGTGATATCTAGGTACGAGTCGTTGCCTGGACTTATAGTCTGGGCAGTCACTCAGGTCAACCTTACTTCTAGCGTCACGAGGCATACCTCTCGACTCATGACCTCACCTTACGAATCGTAAGGTTGAAATTGTGACATCAATATAAACTTGGGCATTCCTTATTGATTTGCCTATGACTTGAGCCCTACGACTCGTAAGGAGTCTTCACGACTCGTTAGGTGAGTCATTACCTGGACAGTGAGCACAAAACTCAAGAAATTTTTAAAGGACCAAAATTTAGGGTTTAACATTCTCCCCCCACCCCCAGGATCATTCGTCTCTGAATGATGAATCAAGGCATCTATTAGCATGATTATAAGACAAAATACACCTCAAAATCATGAACCATAATTCGAAAAGAAATGGGAATAGAAAAATACATACCTTAAGAAACATTGTCCAACTCGGGGAACAAAAACGTATTCTTGGACTTCATGTCCTCTTAAGACTCCTAAGTAGCTTCTTCCACCGTTTTGTTCCTCCGAAAGAATTTTACCAAATCCACATCCTTAGTCCTCAAACGATGGACTTACCTATCCAAAATCTCACCTGGAACTTCCTCATAAGATAAGGAATCTAAAATGCAAACACTCTCAATAGGGACAACCAAAGATGGATCGCCCACACACTTCTTTAACATCGATACATGGAAAATAGGATGAATAGAACCTACATTTGAAGGTAAATCCAATTCATAAGCAATAATTGCAATTGTCCACTCTCCGAAAAATACTATATGGACCAACATAACGGGGGATGGTCTTCCCCTTATTCCCAAACCTCACCACTCCCTTCATAGGAGATACCTTAAAGAACACCTAATTGACAACCTCAAACTCCAACTCTTTTCACCTTACTTCCATGTAGGACTTTTGGTGACTGTGCAGTCTTAAGCCTATCGCTGATCACCTTCACCTTCTCCATATCTTGGTGAACCAAGTCTGGATCGATTAGGCTAGTATCATCAACCTCCAAAACCCAATAGGAGATCTATATCTCTACCTTAAAGACCTTCAAATGAGCCATTTCAATACTAGAGTGATAACTATTATTATAAGCAAACTTTATGAGAGACAAATAATCCACCCAACTACCTCCTAAATCAATCACGTAGGACCTTAGAATATCTTCCAAAGTTTGAATGGTCCTCTTCACTTGTCCATCTGTATGAGGGTGGAATGCGGTGCCAAGGTTCACCCGTGTGCCCAAGCCTTCCTATAACGAATGCCAAGTAAGAAGAGAACTGCATACCTAAATTTATAATAATGGAAACTAGAGCACCATGAAATTTGACAATCTCCTGAATAGACAATTTAGCATTATCCTCTCCAGAGTAAGCAGTTCTTACAGGCAAAGTAGACTTATCATTCTATCCACTATAACCCGTATCAAATCATGCTGATTCTGAGACCGCGAAAGACCCATAGTAAAATCCATATTAATTATCTCCCACTTTCACATAGGCAAGTCAATCTCTTAAGACATGCCACCAGGTCTCAAGTGCTCAACCTTCACTTACTGAAAAACCATGCACTTAGCCATAAAATTTGCCACATCTCTCTTTATATTGTTCCACCATTAGATCTCCTTTAAGTCATGATACATCTTCGTCGATCCCGGATGAACTGTATACCTTAACTAATGAGCCTCAACCAAAATCCTTTCTTTTAGCCTATTAACATTCGAAATATACAACCTACCTTGGTACGTTAAGATACCATAACCACGAATCTCAAAAGCAAAAACCTTTTGCCGACCCACATCATTATTAATCTACAAAAGAATAGGATCCAAAACCTTCTTCTCCTTCATCTCAGCACCAAGAGATGATTTAACCACCTCTTGAACAATCACCTCTCTATATTATGATTCCAAAAGACGAACTCCTAAGTCGATACTTGGTGAATATCCTTCACTAATCCTTTTTTCTACTCATCCACATGAGATAAGCTCCCTATAGGCAACCCGCTAGAGCATCAACAACCACATTAGATTTACTTGGGTGATAATGAATACTCATATCATAGTATTTCAGAAATTCAAGCCACCTCCTCTATCTAAGATTCAACTCTTTCTGAGCGAACACATACTGCAAACTCTTATGATTGGAAGATTTATCAACCTGAATCCAATATAGATAATGATGCCATATCTTTAATGCAAACACCACAGCCGCCAACTCTAAATCATGAGTTGGATAATTCCTTTCATGGACCTTTAGCTTCCTAGAAGCATAAGCCACAACCTTACCATGCTACATCAAGACACAACCTAGTCCCACACGAGATGCATCGCAGTAAATAACAGAACCGTCTATTCCCTCAGGCAGGGTCAAAACTAGAGCAAAAGTCAACTTAAATTTTTTACCTTTTCTTGAGTCAACTTAGTCAATAGAGTAGTAATAGAATAAAAAATCTCCACAAACCTCATATAATACTTAGCTAACCCCAAAAATCTCTAAATGATGGTTGGAGTTATAGGTCTAGGCCGTTTTTTAACTACCTCAACTTTCTATGGATCCATCATGATCCCCTCACTGAAACAACATGACCCAGAAAGGTCATAACATTCAACCAAAATTTACATTTTGAAAACTTGGCATATAATCATTGGTCCTTAAGAGTCTACAGCATAATTCAAATGAGATTGACATGGTCCTCCTCACTCTTAGAATATACCAAGATATCATCAATAAATACTATCATGAAAAAATAAAAGAACTATCTGAATACCAGTTGATTAGATCCATACAATTAGCCGGAGCATTATTCAATCCAAAAGACATAACCAAAAGCTCATAATGACTATCGATTTTGAAAAAAAGTCTTAGGGATATCAGTGTACCTAATTTTCAACTAATGACATACCGAGCAAGGATCAATCTTAGAGAAGCATTTGACACTCTGTAGCTGGTCAAAGAGATAATTAATCCTAGGAAGAGGATACTTATTCTTCATCGTCATCATATTCAACTATCGATAGTCTATGAATATCTGAAGAGACCCATCCTTCTTACGTACGAAAATCAAGGAGCACTCCACCAAAAGATATTAGGATGAATAAAACCCTTATCAAGAAGATCCTTTAACTGCTTCTTAAGTTCTTTCAACTCAGTCAGAGCAAGTCTATATGGAGGGATAGAGATAAGATGGGTATCTAATAGAAGATCAATTCCAAAGTCTATTTCTCTGTCGAGAGGAACACTAGGAAAATCATCAAGGAACACTTTATGGAACTCATTAACCACAGAGACGAATTACATAGATGGACCCTCAGAACTAGAATCCTTAACCCAAATCAGATGATATAAATACTCTTTTGAAAGCAACTTTGCGCTCTAAGATTAAAAATAAACCTTCTTATAGGCACTAAGGACTTTTCTCTCATTCTATTATTGATTCATTAGGGAATTAGAAACTGAGCTTTTGGGTCCTATAATCCAAGGAAGCATAACATGAATGGATCCAATCCATCCCTAATATAATATCGAAAACCACCATATCTAACTCTATCAAATTCATAAATGTCTCCCTACCATAGATAGACACCACACAACCCCTATAAACCTTCCTAATAGAATGACCAATCGAGGTAAACACAGAAAAGGGATGGGAAATACTCTCGGGACCTAAACCAAAATGAACAAACACATAAGGGGTCACATAAGAAAGAGTAAACCCTAAATCAAGTAAACAATACACATCATAAGAGAAAAGCTATAATATACCAGTGACAACATCAGGAGATGCCTCAGATTCCTGATAGGTGGATAGAGCATAGAGATGATTTTGGCCAATGTCGGTACCAGAAGTAGAACCTTTTAGCGCTAAAGTAAAAAAAGTAGCAATCAAAACCTTATTAGCTTCAGAAGCAATCTTAGCTGGACAGTGTCACCGCAAATGACCTGACTGATCTTAATTATAACACCTATTCCTCCCATCATCATACTGACCATAGTGTATCTATCCATAAAATCTGCAAGGAGGATAAGGTGGTCTAACTAAGCTCCACTAGTCTAAGACTAGTAACTTTATGCGTTAAACCCACTGGTAGTCTGAAAGTGATGATCCCCAGGTGACTTAGGATATAGAGCACTAGGTGTAGAATATGCACCAAAGATTCCCCAACTCTTCTTTTTGCACCACTGTCTACCATCCCTTTGACTAGTTAGTTGATCTCCATCCTGCTCTAAATACTTGGACTTCTTACTCTGCCTCTACCCAATCTCTGCCTATTTCTTCTTTTCATCCTCATATTGCTGCATATAAACCATAAGTTTGGAAATATCCATGTCATTATTCAACATCGCTACCTTGCACTCCAACACTATGTTGCGAGACAAACCCAAAGCAAACTTACTTATCTTAGACCTTTAGGTAGACACTAGCTTAGGAGCATAACGAGATAATTGTTGAAATATCAAAGCATACTCCTTCATAATTATCTTTCCCTACTTTAAATTCACAAACTCCTCTGCCTTAGCTTCCCTCAACTCTTGAGGAATGAAATAATGGTGGAAGGCACTAAAGGACTCATCCTATACAACTGTCTCAGCATAATCACCCCTCAACTTCTCCCATTTCTCATACCACTAATAGGCTACTTCTTTCATCTAGTACGCGGCAAACTCCACACTCTTAGAATCCAAAGCGTGCATCATCCGAAATATCTTCTCCATTTCATTCATAAAGTATCCTCCCCAACCTTAGAGCCTATGAAGGTTGGGAAAGTTAACCTCATATACTGTCCAACTCTAATGACCTCAAAAGATGGAGAAACAGAACCAACATGGTCAGAGTAACGAGACTAAGAAGTTACCAATTGAGTCAACAGATGAATAGATCGATAAAACTCAGTCTTAGAAATATCTCCTTAAGGCAGATGGGCATGAATATTATCAACCATAGAATCACGAGGAGGAATGGTAAGGACCAGTGGAACTCTATGAGGGGTAGTATAGTTAGGAATAGGGACCCTCGATCGAGTCTAAACTCCATAAACTGGGCGATTTCCTTCCCCATTGTCCTTAGGTGGGACAAAAAAGTTTCTATAAGCATCAGATCTTAGAGAAGGAATGATCTAAAATGCGAGGAAATGGAAATTAAAAAGTTTTCAAAATCTTAAACTCTATAGCCTGAAAATAGATCACAAGAAAAGAAACATTACTAAATGCCTCGTAGCCTCTCCTTTATAAGTATGACACGCTACACACCCATGAAAAAGAATTTACTTGACATGACTTTTTGGACACCTAATGACCACGAACCAAGGCTCTGATACCAATCTTGTCATGACTTAATCCAGGGCCTAGTCGTGATAGGTATCTCAAACCCACCAAGGATTAAAGACCACCCCTATTAACCTAGCCAACCAAAACACAATATAACTAATAGTAGATAAGTTCCAAACATATAATAAGATAGATAAATCAATGACAAGAGAGATATAAGAATCTATAACATAATCTACCCATACTTTGTTCATAAAATCCTTTAACTAAATCCAAATATCAAACTTGGTCGAGACATGCCCCTGACCATGGTAGTGACAATGAAAATGACAATGTTAATGTGAACTCTTCAATTCTAAAATATAGAATGTAACAGATGGAATGACTAAGCTATTTAGAGGATAGAAGCTCACCACTTCACATAAAAACAAATGAAGATCTCATTCACCTACCACTGCATTAGTCAATAAAGAACCCCTAGGACCTTATATCATGAAAGGATGTAGTTCCGAGGAAGATTAGTGCGGTGAGAGCTAGCATGTAACTCATGGTAGGGATAAAATATTGCCGTTTCAAAATCAAATTAAAACTAATATACATGTTAGCATACATGCATACATATATATATGTGATGTTGGGGTAGGGTACCGAGTTTAGCATGAAGTTTAAAATTGTTAACCTAGACTGTGTAGCTCAAACCTTTATCTATACCCATAGGCTATATGTGTTGAGCTCTCACCCTATTGAAAGGATCCTAGTATGTGTTAGCTGCATAAATTGAGGTATCGAGGAAGGCTGGGGAACCCATGAACCTATACCAATCTATGATATAAATATATAAGAGTGACACAAGAACAGGATCATCAAGACCGGTCCCTCATGTAAGCAAATATGGGATAGATATTCATAATTCCTAATAAAAACTGAGAACCAAGGGAAAAATAGTAGAAATAACACCATATGACAACGGACTATCCTTCGAGCATTTATCAAGCATAATCTATCTAAATAAAAAAACTGAGATCATAGGTCATGAGTAGGCTTAGTCAACCTGTAAGTGAATTCTCAACTAAAAAAAATTTGAAAATCAAGCTGCAATCAAGTTACCCAATACATAGTTGTAATCTTTAAAGCAAAGTTGAACTACTCAATCTCAACTATCCAAATCTATCCCGCTGGCGAGCAATATCCATATTGCAAAAGATATCATAACTTTTAAACCACAAATAAAGAAGACAAAATACCAAAATCGAAGCCTACAAGTCTTCATGAATATTAAATACTCAAACCAATCTCACTATCAGAATTTTAGCATTTACCCAATGATTCTTGCAAAAGTTGAAACTGAAATGTTGTCGAAGAACAAAATCACCCTAGAGAAAAATCACCAGTTGAAGGCACAAGCAATCAACTCCACACCTGTTGGAGGTCATAATGTATTAAGTCATAACCAAGAACACGTCAAGGCTGCGAAGAATACTAATAGTAGCCAAATCCTTAGTAACTTAGAAAAGTTACTATCATAGCTTGAATCTGGTTAATCTAATACTCAATCTATGACAACAAATACCCATAGGCACATATCAGGAAGGAGAAACACTCCACAAAGTCACATTAGGTTGAATAAATGACAAAATAGGAATTTTCTGAATTCACCCATTTCACCTATTTTAACTCAATTAAATCATGAAACACATCGCAAAAACATGGAGTACCCAACTCACTTAAATATCAAAACTACTATTAGGAGATGACTTATACAAATAAAAAGAACAAATATCAAATTATCAACCTCAAGAACGACCTCTAAAAAAGAATAACCAATGTTAGAATCTCAACAGACTATAGGAGGTCAAATCTTTCTTTACTCCTCTCAGAAAATAATTAAACTTTTATAATAGAGAAAGAAATAAGCAACCTCACCTCACTAATATAGAGAAGACCAACCAACTAAGTAATCCATCTAAGACAACAAATAGGAGTCCCATGGAAGGGGATACTAATTAGGAAATGCTAGTCTATCGTCTATCAAGTATGAATCAATCAATTTTAAACAATGACAATAATAATGATAATATAAAGTACAAGTGTCATCAAAATAAAAAATGACCAATACCATTCAACGTTTGAAACAAGTCTAATATGCCAAAGGATAGGGACTTTAACCTAAATACTAAACCCTAAGTAAATCACAATAATGATCTACTCAATCCACTACTAAACAAAATTATCCACGGGGGTGGTCATATATGCATGAAATCTACACCAAGACATGAAACAACCAATATAAAGTACTAAGGCATATAATCATCGTTGGATTTGAACACCCCAACTTAACTCTAATAGAAACTAAGGGGAGAAAACCAAAGGCGCACCTATAACGATTGAAATATAATCATAGTCCTGACTTACCCAAAGAAGTATGAACATGAATGCATCCTAATATGGACTGAGCATCTGAATGACCAACTGAAACACCAAGTGAATTACCTCTAATTCAAAATGCCACAACACTATAAGACAAGTTTATCCATGTCAATTGACTAATAATCCCATTATGAGGACACTTTATAAATCATAAATGGTCTCTCTATAGTAGTAACAAACCCTTAAAGCACTAACCTAGTAAAAACATGAGTTGTCCCTAACTTGCTAACTAACTGACGCTTGGGACACTTTCTACTGAAATGATCATTCTCCCGACAGTCATAAAAAACCGTAGGAGCTCTAGGCTGGTGAGAAGCATGTGTTGGCCCTGTGTAAATCAACTAACTCATGATTGAGGAACTTCATAGACCAATGAACAACCTCCTCACAGTCAAAACATGCCCCTAAGATTCTCTGATGCACTGCACTACATATTTTGAATGGCCTCTACGACCTAAAAATTTATATCAAATACTCCATAATGCCTAATGTAAACTCTGCCAATTGAGATCACCATAACTGAGATGGGAACCACTTATAGTCTGAGATGTTATTTTTATAAATCTGATAGGCTACAAGTAATACTAATCCCTTCTAAAAGGATCCCTACTCTCCGATAGAATATGAATAACATTGTACTGATGACATAGCCTCTTACTTCCACCTTCATATATCTCAATACATACAATCTTTGTGGTACTCACATGATCAACAACCTAAGGGAAAAGAGACTCAACTTCTACCTAATGCTCCGACACTAAGCAGGGTGGTGTAGATAACCCTCTAATAAATCCATGCACCATCTCATGCTCTAAAGGATATAGTTAGGAGTATGTTTGGCCTACTTGAGAAACCCCATCTCATACTTTGAAATAGACAGAGAACTTTGATGAACACCAAAAACCCAAATCTTGTTGAGAAATACTCGATGTGCTAGCCATTATTACTGGCTTTGAGGTATCTACTAAAATACTTAAAATCCCTAAAACTGAGTCCCAAAAGTCTGAGGCAGTCACAACTTCTTTGGAGCCTGGGCTGGCCCCAGACCCTCTGGCTGACGCTGAAGACTCTTGATATCAGTCTCTAACACCTTAGACCAATGATGAGCTGAAACTCTATAAACACATGCAAAAGTCTCATCCACATCTAGTGACAAAGATATGTTATCTATCTGGAAATGAGTGGAATCAAAGTAGTACTTAGAGATTTATAGAAGTACAGACACATGATAAGGATTCAAGATTAGAATATCGTAACAATGCCTTATAGGTTCCCAAAAATAGTACACGAATATTTATGTACCAATCTGCAGGACTCTAATTATCACTTAGCTCTTGTACTAACACATTGGTAAACCTAACTCTGATACTAATTTGTGACAATCTAATTTCCTAGGTAATGATGACACCTACTATAACCTACCAATAGGTAAGCAAACCCATAGTTCAAAACTGTCAGTAATTGACTATTAAGAGAAATAAAGAAAGCAATGAAAATAAATTTAAAAATAGACTAATATAAAAATAATATCCCCGAAACCTAGTGAAGTTAGTACAAGAGCTTCTAACACAACAGGATTATAAGTGAAATACAAATTAAATAAATATACAATGATGTCTCTAAAAATAAAATAGAGATCAGTCTAACAATAAGAGGGAGAGCAAAAATACCCTAAATATCAGGCGATCACCCCAAATCTCTGATCCATGGCTACTCCAGATGATGCACACTTTAACAATGAGAAATCGTACGATAATCTGCAAGCTATAGAAGCATAGAATGAATATCAAACACGTGGTATTCAACAGGCATCAACCAATTGAGCTTTAAAGATAGTGCAAGTATAAATAATAGGTAAAGAAGGAATTTAAACTATAGCCAATATCCAAGAAACTAAGCATAATGATGCTAATAGATCAACAAGGATAAACTATCTTATTCGAACAATAATCTGGGGCTAACGGGCAATGTCGTATATCACTCGCCAATATATAAATAAAGAGTGAAAGAAGAATATATAATAGCAATACAAGGTCAAAGAATACATATACATGATGAATAGATAAGGAAAGAGAGGAATATATGGTAATAACATATATATATATATATATATATATATATATATATATATATGAATAAACCTAAAGGTAATAACTTGATGGAGACAACATAACATCTCAAGGAATCCTAACCAGGCAAGAAAACTAATATTAGCATAATCAGGGTATCTAACTAAAGGATGACTAAACATGAGATATTCTAATAATAACATATCTTACTATGAGAGATAAAGGAATTAGGAACATACTGACAATCTTGGGTACCATTCCATAATGACCCTACCACAAACTAACCATAATAACCTATAAAAATGTAACCGTCTAGTGCGAACAAATAATAACCTAGTCGAGCTCCCATAAGCTCAGAAGGTTTCAACAAAACACTTAGCAAACAACAACCATAACTTATACCTATATGACCCCCCCATAAGAACTATAGATATAAGCACCAAAAAACTATATTGGTGATAGGTATGCATATGAATGAATGAATAAAACATACACAAAAAATACCATATCCAATCCAACTGTCATAATGTAATGAGTGAATACACCTTCTCACACTCAATATCTTCCAAAGGCAGGACCTATGATGACCATACTTCTCTAGCACTATAGTTTACAAAAGATGTGGCTCATAGAGGACTCGAGATATCCTATATACACTGCCTAGTCCTAAATTATCACTTTTAATAGTCATCATAATTGATCTACTCCATCCAATACAAAAGAGATATAAATAAAATACATGCTCGAACTTGATTTGAGACTAAAAGAGTGTAAGTCTATAAATCCATTGCCTAAGATTGACTTCAAGACTAAATTGACATAATAGCATAGAAAGGGTCAAAATCTACATTGACCAAAGTAAATAGTTGTGGTAAAAAAGTATATTAATAATGGATTGAAATCAACCTCAGTCTAATTAAATTGCATATTTAGTTACAAAAGCTCGTAATTCATCAAATAAGGTGGTACGATTCTCATTGTAAAAAAATATATTTTAAAATCAAAAAGTGAGAATAAATTTCTTTTTAGAAAATAGTAGTAAAATCAAGGTTTTGGTTGGTATCGTAATACTAAGTGAGCATAAATTCACCTAAAATATGCTTGCCAACACCAGTATCCAAACAATACAACTATAACATCTATAAAATATAATCTCATCCTTTCAAAGGATAGAATACTTATATGGAGTCTAACTAGTATCGTAACACGGCCTCAGGCCCAACAACACATAACTAGCATACCATTCTCACCATAATATGAGAAGCTACGATGCAAACTGCTATATCAATTATATGACTTATACTAAAGGGTCCTTAACATCAATCTATGGTTAACATGCCTATAATTAAGGATAACTGGAGTCTACGACCATAACATATATTCTGTACTATAGTTCAGGTCATATTTTTATCCCCAAATTCCCTAAATAGGTCAATTCAAAATGTACTAGTCATAATCCCATTCTCTAATTCTTGCTTATCATGCAATCTATACAATAAACAATCTCGCAGAGAAAAGTAGACTGAAGCCTACCTCAATGTAGAAAAGAAATCTTGAATCATCCATGAATCACTCTTACATATTCCATAATCCCAATATGTTACCACAATATCAATATAAATTCTAAACATTATTATGAGAAAATTACACTCATATAGTAATATAAAACTTCTAGACCTAAAATTGGGTAAAAAATAGGCCCGTGAGGTCCATAAATGGGATTCATGAATTTAATTCTTTATGAGATCCCTCAAAGGACAAGGAATACAAGCTCAAAATTTGAGTACAATTGGAGGCCCAAATCAGCCCACAAAGCTAAGAAGTTCAAAAACTAATCTCTTGAAATTTACAAGGAGTGGAGTATAATTTAATAGTGAAAACAATATAAAATGATCAAGAGCTATTGAATTACCTTACCTTAGCCTCAATGGATGATTTTCCATAGTTTCCCAGGCCCGAGATCCAACAATGGTAAAATATGGCTTTGAAAATAGAGGAATAGAGTTCTCATTCTCAACCTTGAATAGAAATCATGAAAATCAAAATTGGTATTCTTGGAAAATAATAAAAATAAGGTTATAATATCATAGAGAAATATTATACAAGAAAAACACATTGAGAATCAACAAAATCGAAGCTTCCTAGCTCCTAAAATATCAATAGTATGAAATGGATTCAATTTGGGTCTTATATTGAGCAATTATTACTAAAGAGATGCTTTCTCCACTAAAGCATACTAGTCAAAAGGTCAAAGTACCACTAAAGTGGTCAAATGGTCAATGGCTGCTAAAGCGGCCATACCAACAATAGCAACTTTCAAAACCTATTTTTCACCCTAAAACTTATTCAGAACCCTATGAACATGAACCAGTAGTGAAACTTGATCATAAAAACATTCCAAATCAAATGGAATCATATGATTTATAAAAAAAGATCATTTATGGTAAATTAGCCCCCAATATTCCGTTAGGCAATTTTAACTAATTTTCGTCTAAAGACTTAAAATTAAATATAAAGGCTTTAGAATCGAACTAACTATGCTACCATACTAAATTAAACAATAGCCAAAATGAGTTGGAAGCCTAGGGACCCGAACCAAGGTTCCCCTTTGCCTAAAATCAATGTTCTAGAACTAACGGTTCTATCGAATTACTTATCCAATAATGCTTACTAGGAGTTATGATCCAAGACTAATTTTTTAATAATGAAAGATCCATAATATGGAAATGAGCCTAAAATTCAAGTAAATTGGCCGATAAATAAATCGGTAGTTCCAGCATGTCAGAAATGACCTATAGTCCCTATGGGATAGATCAAAATACTGGAAATACATGGAAACTGAGAAAATTACCAAGCTAGTAATTATAGTCTAGCAAAATTACTTTTGTACTATTGGGTTGATGCCTTACTCACTACTGCATTTGTACATAATTGTATCTCTTATAAATTAGTTACAACTATGTCGCATGAGTTATGGACTAAATGAAAGTCTAATTTAAGAATTTTGAAGCCTTTGGGTTGTGTTTTTTTTATTCATAATCCTTTTCCCAATATCTAAATTATCTAATAATTATGTGTCCATTGGTAAACATGATATGTCACTATAATTGATATTGTATCGGATGACATTACATTCATAGAGAATAATTTTCCTAAGCAGGGTGAGATAGGTCAAGAATTATCTCTTTATTAAACTGTGGACTAGATCATTTCTTCCATAAACATTAAAATAGATTTGAGTAGGAGTCATGTTGATGATAATGGATCAGTTTGTGATGACCCAAGTCTACCCCTAGTTGTAATACGATGCTTGGAACCATAAGTGATCCCAAGCTAACCAATGAAGTGGCATACTGGTTGAGCAACTGATTTAAATTTCATACAAAAATCTAAATTTACTGAGCGAAAACATGGGAAAGGCTGAATTAATGTAATACTAATGAAGTTTACAACATGATAAAAATGAAGAAAGAAACTTGAATTACATGTAATGATTCTGACTGACTATTTATGAAACCTCTACTATACTAACTATAGATAGCTGGGGTATTCCTCCAACCACCACTAGTTAATATATTTGAATTATCAAATGAACTGCAATGGATTGGTGTCCCCAAAATAAGGGAAATCATCACCTGCTGGCTAAAAGCTAAGAACTGTCTGACCCTAGTGTGTGGACTATATTTAGTATCTACATTATGAAGGAATATAGTCACAAATGTATATATATGGTCAGTACGTCGGAATGTACTGAGTATAAGAAGACATGCACTAGATCATGGAAATATTTAAAACATGCTTTAAAATGGAGAACATAAGTTATTTGATGACACATAGGGAAGCAGTAATACATGAATACTGTATGTAAATCTCATGTAAAGCTGGACATGTTGTAAAACTAAACTGAGGGTTATGTATACATACTGAGCATGAAAACATGAACATAAAAAATGAGAATACATGACAAAGTATAAACATGTAATGAAATAAACTATAATCTGAATGACTGAATTACTATTATTTGCGTAACTGGATAACTGAGATCAGTATAATTGAATAACTGATATCTATACACTTGGTCATGTAAACCTGAACTGACCTACATTGAATATTTCACTGAGACTGCGGGAGCTATCATGTAAACTACATGTCCCAATCAGAGAAAATCAAGTTCCAAGCTGTGCCTTGCCACGAGTCCTTATACATAGCTATATAGATACACTAATATGATGTCCCGAATAATTAGGGAGTAAGTATTAAACTAGCAGGTGACCCCTAAGAGAGTGTCAATCCTAAATTGGTGGGTGACATCTCATAATCCTACGCTGGCTACATAGTTCTAGAACCTTAGGACTACTAATAAGGACCTTGTCCTAACTGGAGAGTGAGCCCTCATCCCTAGGTTTTCTCAATGCTAAATCCTACTCCCAACAGAATAACAATGGTATTATTATGGGTATAACATGACATGGTATTGTACTTATAAGTTCTCAACATGAACATGGTAGTCTGAATATAGTAATAAAAATCATGACCTATCTGACATGTAAATTAAAAATAAAGACTTGTATAAACATATAGGTATCGGGTGTTCATAACCCTCCAACACTGAATGATCACAAAATACATTAAAAACACTTAAAATAGAGGTATAAAATCATAGTTGAAAGACCCAAGACATAATACATTTCAATAATTGAGTGAAATAAATGAACTTGAACATGGGGATGAGTTAAACTTGAGAAAACAACATATTCACATAATTTAATTCATAACTTGAAGATTTGACATGGAATCACTTGGATAGAACATGAGTAATTGAAATTTGAGGCATGAAATAAATGAGTTTACATAGGAACACATGTTGACATGGCTTGAGTTCAAATTTCTCAAAAGACATTAATTAAATTCATGATTTACTTGGTTAATATCATAAAAGAATATTAAAAATCCACACTTGAATAAAAAGGAAATTTTGGGACTCAATGGGTTGAAGGAACCCATTGATGAATACCCCACATACCTGGACTTCTTGACTTCCTTAAAGGGAACTTATACTTGGAAACTTGAGAGAAGATTTTAAAGAAGAAACCCTAGACTTATTTTTCTTGAGAGTGGGAGAAGAACTAACATGCTAAGTGATTGAGGATTGGAGAAAAATAATGCCTTCTTATGTTTTTTAGTCGTGGGGGTAGGGTCTGAGGTGAGGAAAAAGATCAAAAACCCCCTAGGAAAACTAAATAAAAATTGTAGAATTTTTCAGTTGATGACTTAGTTGTGTAACCCTTCAGAGTACACTTTGGACGCCACACCGTGCTTACATCCCTGAAGGACCACAAGCTAACCCATGCTAGTACCTACTGTGAGCATGAATAAAATAATAAAGAACATGTGTAGAATTTAACTGGAAACACCATAAGGTTTTAGCAATTGAAAATCAATACTAAATCATAGTTTAAAAATGTCTAAACCATACTATAAATACTGATAAAACAATTAATACTAATTACTAAAAACTAACTATCTAGTCTGTACTAGTCTGAAAGCCTCTAAACTGACCGAATATGGAGTTGATGGGATAAGTCCCCAACTAACTTTGAGTAAATAAATAACTACACCAAAATACTGAAATAAACATAAACGAGGATTCACCACTGCTATTGCTGTTGTTGCACTGGGATGTCTAGGTGAGGTCGGGAACCTGAGCATCCAAACTTATGATATGAAACATCATAGTTCAAAAAATAAGTATTTGGTCTGTACTTTGAATTTAATGGTATAGTAAATGAGGTTAGGCTGATATTCATAACTCATATGCATGAATAATAAATGACTGAATAAATGACATGAGATAACTGAGGTATAATATGCGAGAAAGTTATAATATCTGAGTATGCATAACCAAACATATGACATGATAATGGGATAGTCTATAACTAAAATACTGATTTTGAACAACTAATAACTGTATGCCATGGTCAAGAAAGCCTAAAAACTGATCTCTGAATTGAATACTATACTGACACTATTGGAGCTATCATCTAATCGACATACCTCAATATGAGCTAATTGGGGTCCAACCTATAACCCCAGTTGGAAGGGTTCCAGTACCGTACCATGGATACTAAAACCAGTTGTGTGGATCCACTGAAGTGAAGTCCTGAAGGACTAAAGAGTCACCCTCTACTGGCAGGTGCTCTAGTGAGATATATGTCAACCCTCAACTGACAGGTTAACATCTCTTACCTACGCTAGCTATATAGATCTGAAACATAGGGACTGCTACTAAAGGTCACACCCTCAACTGGTAGGTCGTCCCCCATCCCTAGGTTTGCTAGTTGCTAAATCCTACTCCCAACTGACCTGCCTCGGAAAGTTGAATTGAACTAAACTTGACTGATAGAATAACTGAATGAACTAATAATACTTATATAAGTCTAAAAACCATTCTAAAAGTACTATGACTAAGTAAACAGCTAAATTTTGGGTATTCATAACCCCCAGGACTCGATAACATCAACAGTAAAAGCATACCAAAACTTTAAAAGCATAATAAGTAGCCATTGCTCAAAATTCATCTCTTAGGCATTTCATCAAATAGTTGAAATTCATAAACTTAGACATGGGAATGATTGAAACATCTAGTAATAACATAATCATAAAACTAAAACCATAAATTGGGGAATTTATCATGGAATTTCATGCCTCAAACGTGTAAAGGCTACTTTCCAACTAAAAACACTTGTAAACATCCTGCATAATCAAAATTCCCAAAAGTTTCATGAAATCAACTCATTGTAAATATGTGAATTCATGATTTATAACAAAAAAATATGTACTTGGATTACATGAGTGAAAAGGGCCCTTGAATGAACATTTAATATACCTTAAGTAAAGAGTTCATGAAGGTTCTTGGTGGTTCTCTTGAAATGTGAGCTTGAATCTTGAAAGAGCTAGGGTTTGTTCTTGAGAGAGAATTACTTTCTTTAAGAGAAATTATGAATAATATGGCTTATAATGCCCCTTTGGGATTTTAATTTATTTTTGTATGGATTTGGGTGTGGGAAAATGACAATACTACCCTTGGGAAATTAAAATTCATAACTGGGATGCTGATTGGTCCTTCACCATAACACCCCAAGGCTGTCATCATAATTCCACCGCAATGCGGTGCAATTGCAGTGACTTACTGGATTCTGACTATTGTCATTTTGAACTTTATTGCTACGTGGTGAGGTGATAACCACTATAGACACCACAAAGCTCTACAATCGCGGTGCGCTACTATTTTGGTAATCTAAACATGGTCCAAACCTCATCCAAAAAATCCAAACCTTACCCGAGACATGCCCCTAACACCCCTGAACATGAATCAACTAATAAACTTACATCTCGGGGTCGAGAAGGTCACTTTAAAAATCAAAAAAGCTAAGAGGTCAAAAATGAAACTAAGTCTCCAACACTTAGCAAAATTTTCAGGTTCTAAGCCTCTTGTACAAGTACTATATGATGAATTGAGCTAAGACAATTACGGGGTATTACAAGTTGATAGCTTATCAACTAGTTGATGGATTATCAACTTAGTCATCAAACTATAGATAGACTTGGACACTTGCTGGTTAAGGTTGATGACTTAGTTGATAGCTTGTCAACTAGTTGATGGCTTATCAACTTAGTCATCACCTCCTCTTACTGATCTGGTTAAGGCTGATAATGAGTTTGATATCTCGTCACCTAGTTGATGGCTTATCACCTCAAGTAATCATCTTGTAGCTAGTCACATTATGGTTAAGGCTAATGATGAGGTTGATAGCATGTCACTTATTTAACGACTTATCACCTCAAGTTGTTACCTTGTTGATAGACGAACAGTCCAAAGTAAAATAAGCATAACTTTCTACTCAAATATTGGATTAAGATGAAGCTAGATGAGTTGGAAAGAAGAGTCAAATATCTTTTATTTGATGTATACACATGAATAGTTATATTATGGGTGACACACTCATTTAAAGTTGACCCATTTATAATTGGACACTAAAACTCAATCAATGCAAGTGTTGTCAACTCGACTTTACTCTAAGTGCTTCCTATGAACATTTTTCACCTCGATAGAACTTAACACTTTAGTTGAATGATCATGACACATATATTCATATCCAAATATTTTTATGAGAGTTTACACACATACGAACGATGGTTCAAAGTCTTTTCTTAACATGCGGGGTGTTACAATTTTCTATTTCCATAAATTTTTGTAATATTACTGGCCGAGTAGGAGCAAATTATTGATTGATAAATGAATTAGTCAATCTCAACCTCGACAAATAAGTTTTCTATAAATTTTTTATTGTTGATTTAAGATCAAAGAAAAAACATTTGTAGTTACTCCAAGTAATAAAGAGCCAACAAATAATGAGGTTTTACATGCCCTGCAAAAGAAAAATAATTAAAAGCAATGAAAGAGATGATAAAGTTAATGAAATTTAACCAAGTATGAAAAACTGGTAGATCTACCTATAGTCCTAAAGGCTATTAGAACAAGCGAATTCTCAAAATCAAGCCTAAGATAGATGGTAGTGTCTAAACATTTGAAGTTCATCTAGTAGCTAAGGGGTGCACACTATAGGAATCAATTGATTATAAAGAAACCTCTTTACTTCACTAAGATTAATTTTGTCTATAGTTTCTATGCTGGATCTTGAAGTGTATCAAATGAACATAAAAATTGCATTTCACAATGGAGAAGCAGAAGAAGAAATCTATATCAAACAACCTATAAGATTCATGAAAAAAGGCAAAGAATATAAAGTATGTCAACTTTGAAGGTCGATTTATGACCTTAAACAATTTTTTAGATGATAGTACTTACGTTTTGAAAGTGTGATCATATAGCACAGATTTGTTATAAATATGAAGAGCATTGTGAGTAAATCAAAAGATCATCATTATACGCAAACAACATACTTATAGCTGCAAGTGACTTTGAGTATGTAAAAAAAATAAAATATTGGTTATCATTAATTTTTAACATGAAAGATATGGGTGAAACATTATACATTCCTGGAGTTAAGATGTTTTGATGTGTCATGAATTTATAATTCTTAAGATGTTTAAAACAAGGAATAGTTGTAAGAACGGGGTATGTTTATGAGGATATGATGGGTTTTCTAGTGTTAGAAGGATAAATAGGTGCAGAGAATGAAAATTCTTAAAATTGGACTTGTAGAGGATTATACGATTGAAGACATGATCGTGGATTAAGGTACGATTGTGTCCTCAGGAGTTGATCAAATGAGACCCTCCCATGATCGTACCTTAAATCCATGACCTACCATGCTATTATGGGAACAAGACCTAAAAATTAGGCTACAGAAGCTAGGTTTGAGATTATCAAATAAGATAAAGCCATGGTCATGATATGATATAAAGATTGTACTATGAGATCGTAGGATGAAGGCCCAAAAATATGAATTGCAGAAGTTTAAGCTGTATACAATCAAACGAGAACATTGCATACTCCTAGATTGGTACCATAGAGCCGTACTGAGAACTGTACTATTAAAGATATGATGATTAAAATTCATGAGCCAAAACACGAGCACCAAAGTACAATCGCAGGTTCTAACCATGATCATACCTTCTTCTCATTCGAGGCCCCGACCTAGATTTTTTGCTTTGTCTAGGATAGGATTTATTTTGTCTATAAATACTTTTGTAGGGATGTTTTTATGTTGTACACACACTACTTTGATTTAACAACATTATATTGAGAGGTTTTATGGCATATTCCTCGAATCTTATGATTATATTTCTAAAATTTAATTCAAGTTGAGATCTTGGGTTTTAATTCTCATTATAAGTTCATAACAATGTTTTTACCTATGAATTTTCTTGTATCATTGTAATTATGAGTAGCTAAACACCACTACTAGGATTTTTAAAACTATGATGAATTAATAAAATAGGATAAGTGTGAAGTAATTCTTGATCGATGTGCTTAGATGTAATGGTATTTTCTTTGTTATGATTTCATTCATAATGGATGCATACATTAAGAACTCACCTGTATTATAAACTTGCTCAGGGGAGAGGTATAGATTAGGAAAAGGAAATAAAAATAAAAAATTAAAGATATCAACCTTCATCTAATAATTTAAGCCATAACATGAATAATTAATATGAGATCAAGAACAAGGATTAGAAATGCGAAACTTGGAGTCTGGAAGGATAAGAGTGAAATGAGCCTAACCAAAGTAGGGAGACATTTAGATGAACCTATCTCATTAGATTTTGCATACAATGCATTGGAATATTTTGCTAGCATGAGAAACCTGTGTACTTTTGAAATCATTGGTAACACAATCCTAGAGCTTTCTCATACTGATTAGTCCTCTATCAACCAACAATTATTACTGTAGCCCTTTCGTTTCACAAAATCCCGCCTATTTTATATATTTGATATTTACCTAGACAAACATATGATTGGATTTTGTACTATTTGCCGTGGACTTGGCCCCAACCTTGTTAGGTCCTATATTTGATTTAATGACCACTTTATACTTTTTGAGAGGTATAATTTAGGTGATATAAAATTTGGCACCACTGTCAGGATATGCAATTATGGTGTTGATTGATTTGGTTTGTCAGGCTATTAGTTTTGCTTGCTAATTTTACTTTTCCTACTATTTCTAAGGCACACTTTAGTCTATACCCAATACTTGGAGTGAAGGAAATCCTTTGATTCTATATAATCCTAAACTTGAGAAATATGTGAGACAAAATTGAAGAATAGAGAGAGAAAGAGTTCATGATCAGGGACCTCTGCTCGAGAGGGTTCATGATGACCCAACATTTGTGAATTGGACACTACAACATGATGTTTTAGAAATTGCAGACATGTTATTACTCGATTAATGGTTGAAAAAAATGCTAGGCAAGCAACTGTTCAATGACCAACGAGGAGAGAAAAGGCTAGATAAAAAAAGATAGATTGGATGGTTGAGCTTGATGCAATAGAAAGAATGACAATAAGTAGGGAAAAACAACCTATATAGCAATATCTACCTGTTTATGATGATACAGAGAAAGATTTGGGATATGTAGATCTAATTGAAATAGGTACAATCATTCCACAAGAATTGCCTCAATGTACTAAGTTTGACACTATGAGTGTATTAATCCAGCTCCTGAATTTGAATGGGTATTTGTTATCCTACCTACTGATGATACCAACATATATATTATGAACTTTGTGGGGATCTGTACTTCATATAATCTACTAGGAGTGAGTGAAGACGCTATTTGACTAAGGTTATTTCCATTCTCTTTGATAAGATAAGCTACTTTATAGTTAGGTGAGTTACCCCATAGATCTATTACTACTTGGAACGAGTTGAGGACTTAGTTTTTGACTAATTTTTTCCTTTCTCTAGAATACTGTAAATAAAAGATGAGATATATAATTTCCTATAGTTATAATCTGAGCCATTATATGGGACATGGTTGAGGCTCAAGAAGAAGCTACAGAATATGCCAAATCATACGATCATTAGTAAAAACTTGTTAGAAATCTTCTGCAGAGCCTTGAAAGTTAACATTAAGGCTGTAGTAGACAAGATTATTGGTGGGGCCTTCATGAGTCTATGATGAAAACATGCTTCTGCGATCCAAGATTAGATTATAAAATCTAATTGAAGGTGCCATACTCAGAGACAGAAATTTCTGTAGGTACTTATGCAATTATAGCCTATATTGAGAAATGAGCACTAGATAAGATATTAGCTTAAGAGGTGGAACAACTGAGGACTGAGATTGGGTTGCTTACTAAGAAATTTGCTATAACAAGAGTACTAAAGGTTAATGCAGTAGGTGTATAAGGTAAGGCATCTAGATATGAATATTTGGATTCTGAGGAGGAGGATAATTATCTTAATAGAGAGGTGGTAGGTTTTCAAGCCAAGGGTCTAACCTAGACAATTGGAAAACTAGGTAAGAGAATCAAGGTCAAAATATTTATAGAGACAACTATAATAGGTTTGGGTATAGAGACAAGAGTAGGGATGGAATTAGAAGAGAAAAAATAATTATAAAGATAAGAGTGACATGTATGCTACACCAGGGAACCATGATGCTAAGTTTGGAAATTCAAGGATGGAAACTTTTCTCACAAATATTGTTAAGAGGGCGGAGAGTCAAGAAAATTGCCTTAAAGAGATTAGGACAGAAATTGTAGGGATGAGCCAAAAAGTTGGGTTTTATGATTTTTCCATTAAATAGATTTAGTAGAAATTTGGGCAGATGTCTGCCTCTTTGAATCAACATCAACTGGGCACACTTTTGAAAAACACTATCCTGAATTCTAAGAATAATATCCACTACCTAGATATCACTACTCAAAGTGGTAAGGCTACTACTGAACCAATTGTGTCTATGATCAATGATAAGATAAATAAACCAGTGATTATTAATGATGTGTATAAGAATGATGTAAATTATTTGGTGGTAAAAGAAGATGCATCTCAAAAGCCTTTAGTTGTTGTTAAAAAAGGCTAAGACTAATAAAAAAAGGGAAAGTAGGTCACAATAATATTGAATCCCACTCCACCATCACCTCCTTTTCCCCAAATATTGAAAATAAAACCCAAGAAGGAAAAGATCAAAAGTTTATTCTGATGACGAAGGAGTTATCGATGAGCATCCTTCTTATGGAAGCTCTAGAGTAAATGTTGGGCTATGCAAAGTTTATTAAGGACTTGGTGACAAAGAAGAGGAGTGTGAGTTTTAAGCCTATGGATAATATTCACAATTGTAGTTCAATTACTTCTCACTCTATAGTTAAAAAAAGAAAAACCCAAGAGCTTTCATAATTCCTTATGCTATCGAGTCTTTGAATTGTGCATGAGTCTTATGTGGCTTGGGTGTTAGAATTAACTTGATTTCACTTATCGTTTACAAGTATTTTTATTTGGGGTCACCTAAACCAACCTTTATGAGACTTCTAATGGTTGATCACACGATAATATGGTCAGCGGAAATCTTGTGTGATGCGTTGGTGAAGGTAGGATCTTTCATATTTCCAATCGACTTTTTGATTCTTTACTATGAGGTTAATTTTGAGGTTTCCATTATTTTGGGAAAACCTTTTCTTGCAATTGGATAGACATTGATGTATAGATTGGGAAAGTGAAGTTTCTTTTGAATAAGGAGCAAGTTACTTTAAATATTTGCCAATCCATGAAGCAACGAACAGATATGTGTATGATTTTAGCAATAGATACCATAGATATGGATTAGTTGGTAGTTACTATTTAGGAATAACTCAGTGTTGAGGAACTTGCAACATTAATAATGAATTTTGATAATGATGGTATTGAAGAGTATGATGAGATAGTAAACGCACTTTTTTGAAGGGTTCATACACTTACGCACCTAAAAAGTTGTATCTTGATTTAAAAAATAGGGTAACCCCACTAGCTAAACCATCTGTTGAGGATCCTTTTATTTTTGAGCTCAAGGACTTTTTTTCTCATCTGTGTTATGAATTTTTAGGGTACAACATTACCGTGATGGGAATTCTTGTTTATCATTTACTAGAGTGGCAGGTTGTGGCCTTGGTTTCTATTTTGCATAAGTTTAAAAGGGCTAGTAGTTGGCGCATTGCTGATATTATTGGGATTCCACCTAGAATTTGTACTCATAAAATCCATTTTGAGGCAGAATGTATTCTTACAATTGAGCACTAACAGAGATTGAACCCATCTATGCAAAAGATTGTGAAGAAAGAAATTATTAAGTAGTTGGATGCAAGTGTGGTTTATCCAATTGCTAATAGAAAATAGGTGAGCCTAGTTTAATGTGTTCCAAAGAAGAGTGGAATAGTGCTGGTTCTCAATGTAAAATATGAGCTAATTCCTAGGAGGCTAACCATTGGATGTCTTGTTTGAAAGGATTACAAGAATTTTAATTCATGGATCAAGAATGATCACTTTCCTATGGTCTTTATGGACCAAATATTAGACCATCTTGCTAGTTAGAAATGGTATTGTTTTCTTGATGGCTATTCATGGTATAATCAGATTTTTAGTCCCCCTAAGACCAAGAGAAGACCATTTTCACATGTCCATATGGGACATTTGCATTTAAAAAGATGTTGTTTGGTCTATGTAATGCTCTCAGCACTTTCCAGTGTAGTATGTATAACTTTTCTGACATGGTGGAGGACACTATTTAGTGTTTTATAGATGACCTTTCTGTTGTGGGTAACTCATTTGATGATGTCATGGAATATTTTTCCAATGTTCTAAGAAGATGTGAGGAATGTAACTTGGTGCTAAACTGGGAGAAGTGGATATTTCTTGGTTTAAAAAGGAATAGTGCTTGGTTAAAAAATTTCTAGGAAGGGGATTGAGGTCGATAAGGCAAATATTGAGATGATTGAGAAGTTGCCTCGACCAATTTTTATGAAGGGTATTTTTAGTTTTGTAGGCCATGCAAGTTTCTATAGATGATTCATCAAAGGCTTCTCTAAAATTGAGAATCCATTATGCAAGTTGTTGCATAAAGATGTGAATTTTGTGTTTGATGAGGCATGTTTAAAAGAGTTTAAGTGTCTAAAAGAGAGGTAGATTTCAACCCCTATTATTGCATCTACAGATTGGGCTTTACATTTGAGGTTATGTGTGCAAGTGATGCGGTCTAGGTAAAGTTCCAGGCTAGAGGTGAAGATTGATCATTCATCCAATCTACTAATCTAGCAAAGCACTTAATCCTACTCAGAAGAATTATACTATGACTAAACAAGAGTTGTTTTTTATTGTGTTTGCATTCAAGAAATTTTGGTCCTACTTGGTTGGCACGAAGCTGATTGTGTATTTTGACTATTCAGCTCTTAGATAACTTATACTTAAGAAAAATACAGAACCAAGGTTGATTAGATGGGTACTTCTTTTGAAGGAATTCAAGTTTTAGGTTAAGGAGCGAAAGGGGACTGAAAATCAGGTAGCTGACCATATGCCATACCTTGAAGAGGAGGCAATGCTAAAACTAGGGGATGATCTTGCGATTGATGATACTTTAGATGAACATGTCTTTGTAGCATTGCATAACTTAATCCCTTGGTTTTAGATTTTTCCAACTACCGTCAAGTGATCTAGTTCAAGAAGATATGTCATTTTAGCAGCGAAAATATTCATGCATGAGGTGAGAAAGTTATTTTGGTATGAGTCGTACTTGTTTTAGGTTTATAAAGATAGAGTGATCCAAAGAAATGTTCCTGAGGTTGAGATTATGAGTATCTTAGGGGCGTGTCACACCTCGCCAATTGGGGGTCACACCTCGCCAATTGGGGGTCACCATGGAGGTACGTGGACCATGCATAAGATCTTGCAGTGTGGTTACTATTGGTACACCATTAAAAGATGCTCATAATTATGAAAGGGATTGTGACCAATGTCAAAGGCAAGGGAATATATTGCGCATACATGAACTTCTAATATGACTATCCTTGAGCTTGAGTTGTTTGATGTATGGGGTATTGACTTTATGGTCCCATTTGTGAATTCAAATGGGATGAAGTACATTTTGTTGGCAATTATATATGTTTCTAAGTAGGTGAAAAAATTGCACTTCCAAAAAATGAAGGTAAGAGCATCACAACTTTTCTAAACAAGAACATTTTCTTGGGATTTGGTATGCCCCGAGCTATTATTAGAGAAGATGGTTTGCACTTCTACAACCGTCTCTTTAAGGCCCTACTTGATATATGTTGTCAAACATAAGGTGGCAACACTATACCATCTTTATATGAGTGGGAAATTTAAGTTCTCCAATCGAGAGATCAAGTCTATATTAGAGAAAACTGTGAAAGATAATCGGACAAACTGGGCTAAAAGGTTAGATAATGCTTTATGGGGCTACCGAATAACATATAAGACCCCTATAGGTGCATCTCCATATCATCTTGTGTATGGTGATACATTCCACTTGCTTGTTGAAATTAAGTATAAGGAATTGTGGACATTGAAAAGGCTTAACTTGGAATAGAGTAATGTCAAAAATTAAGATAAGAGCAAAGAAAAAGATAAAATTGTACGATGATCGGAAGACTGAGCAAAGTGAAATCCACCTAGGTGATTTGGTCTTGCATTATAATTCAAGGATTCATTTGTTTCCTTGTAAGTTAAAATACAAATGGTCAGGACCACTCACTGTTATGTGAGTATTTCTACTTAGTGCAATCAAGCTACAAGGTCATGATGTTGACACATTTAAGGTGAATGGAAAGAGTGTTAAGCACTATGTGAGTACCATGGAAGAAATGAGATTATGTGAAAAATTAAACCTTGACAAATTCTGAGAAGTCAAGAAAGTTGGTTCGTGTCGTGACATTAAATCAGCTGCTTCATGTGAAGTAACCTATAGGACAGTTAGTGAAATATGAGCAACCAACTCAGTCATGTTGTGCCATAATGTTAACTCAATAACTTTATCAAAGGCAACCCATATTTTTTCCTTTATATTTTTCATAGGGTAATGTGTCTTATGGTGCAGTGATTATGCAGAAAAGAGGAGATGCAAAACAGGACTTTAGACTATATCCATAAGATGATTGTACAGTTGTGGGAAGAATCCACGATTATGGGTTCGATCGACTGAGCAATATGGATGGAAGTCCTATATGTTACACAATTAGGAGTTATCCTATGATGGGTCACCACGATCATATTTAGAGGTCACAATCATGGTACCCATCATTTGATCAAACACTTGCAAGTCATCAATATAGATATTGAGCCTACGAGTTTAAAGAATGATTGTAGTTAGATATCACGGTCATCCTTAATCTTTGTAGGTTCACAAGTAAGTTTTTATTAATAACTATGGTATGGTAGGGTGTTACAATCATGGTTCATTACCACAATCATACAATCAAGTCCTTTGTTGGGCCCTTCAGTTAAATGAAATTGCGACTCGACCCGACCTGACTCAATTTTATAGCCCTAAAACCCTATACCTAAGATTCGAGACTCATCTGAAAACACTCTCACTTAAGTTTCTCTTAAATATATAGCACTCAAGAAAAAAAATATGTATTATATTAATGTTTCTAGCAAACTCAAGCTTCTAATTTTAAATTAAGAGAATGAATAAAAAATTTTATAAGTTCAAATAGCACTATCATTTTTCTTGTAGTATTCATTAATGGGTATAACTTTTCTTGAGGCATAAATAGTACATAGGTATGAACAATTGAGTATGCATGAGTACAACAACAATGGAGAAGTCTTGAGTACCCAATATTGTTAACAATTTGGTCAATGGGTGTCAGAATGACCCAAATTAGGGTCATGTTCTATGTTTGAAACTTGTTAAGTGTTAGTGAACTCCATGACACAACCTTCAATCATGTTATCAACCCATGATCATAGATTGGGTCGTAGTAGGGTCTCAAGTTGGATTAAGTTCTCATCCTATGAGCTTATCCCACGATAGTCCTACCTAAGTAAGATTGTGGAATGTACTCATATGATGTAACATATCCTCATTACTTTAGTAATGATCCTACTTAAAAGTTATGATCGTACCTTCATTGTATGATGTAGAAACTAGTTGTCTACGTTTATTTCATCCCAGTAATTTTGGGGAACATTTCCAATGATGGAAAGGTACGATTGTACCTTATTGCACGGTCATAGGAAAGTTCATCTAATATATTTACTGAACTTGTCCAAACTTTTTCAGAACTAATAGTAATCCTTTCCCATATAGGTATAATGTCACCAAAGGCACAAACAAATCTATCAAAGGAAATCTCCAATAAGAGCACACCCAAGGACACACTTCAAAAAGTGAGTCTGACACCTTAAGTGAAACCGAGGCAAACTTATCCACTAGTTCTTTAGAAGAACAACACTCCTTTTGAATCATAAGGTCTAAGTCAAAGGAGATAAAACACACCAAGTACATGGTATCTAATACCTTGGTTGAGGCTACAACCTCGATTAACCTTCCCCAATCTGACCAAAGAAGGTAACATTGAGGACACTATAGAAGAGGGTTTCTCAGAGGAGGAGGATGAGTTCAACCCTGAATTCTTTGACAGAAACGCTAATGCTCCACTTCAGAGGGGCGTAGGTCTTAGACATTGGATGATCCCTATGTAATGGATTATTACATTTATAGAGTTACCTTGATAGAACAAGGCAACAACAAGAGGATAATTCAGTTGGAGCCTCAAGTACTAGTTGAGTCACTTCAAAAGATACTAGAGTTGGTAAAGGGTTTTGAGAAGTATGATCTAGGATGGATGACAAAGCCCCTACAAAACTATGTATAAGAGATGGTGGACAAATTTTATGCCAACTATTTGGCGACAATAAAGAAAAACACTTCTTCAAACAAGTTGAAATATATAAATAAGTAGCATAAGCTTGACATTCTTTAGTTCTGGGATACAGAGGTAGATAACTTCATTTAAGCTATCTTCGATTGAGGAAACTCCAGAGTGTGAACTCCAAATGAATAACCTATAGAGGGTCAAGATGTTGACTGAAAATGACTCGTTGATGAACTATATCTAGCTGGTGGGCCACATTAAAGAAGCCAATGAAATGACCCATTAATCAATGAGGCAGCAATTTACAAACACACCCTAAAGTTTACTGCCAAAAGTTAGTAGTCTATTATGAGGCACCAAATTGAACCCACAACCAACTAGAACATAGTAGGTGCAACCAATGTCTACTTGGTTGTTGTATTAGTTTCTAGAGTCAATTTGAACATCATGTAGATCATCATGGAAGAGATTCAAAATTGAGTACTGTAGTTTAGCACTATACTTTATTTTTCCTATATCATCACAGAATTATTACAGAGTGCTCAGATCCCAATCATAGATGCTATAGATCAGGTTATTCATCCAATAAATATTATAGATTTAGCATTGATTAAGTATATGAGAAACCTAGTTGCTCTGACTTAAGGGTAAGGGGTTCCATATGTAGATGGGGATTCCCCAACTAATGATATGCCGACATCTGATATTGGTGCTTCTTTATACTCAACACCACCAGCATATATCCATAGTTTGCCATTGGTTTTGACTAGATATACATTGATTCTGACTTTATAGTTTGAAGGAATTATGTAGAGCCTACTTATGCATGATACTCAAATTGAGATACTTAAGGTTGGGGTCAAACCTTTTGTTAATGATGATATACTGGGTGTACTTAGGTCTATGTAGACTAAAATAGATAGTTTTGAGAGCTATATTATAGATAGGATCAATCTAGTCTAGTCTTTGAATTTAACTAATGTTAGGGAAGACTTGATCAAGCTTAAGGAAGAAATCAAGGTCTTAGCTGAGAGAGTTGAGGTTACATTTTCTCTACCATTGCCTATGCCTTTATTGGACTATCTTGTGGTGTCCGTGGGTTTGTTACTATATTTTTATACCCTCACACCCTATCTTAATGAGATTAATATTGAGGAGGTGAGAGGTGACTTGCATCCTTGTAAGAGGCAAAGAGGTATTGAGATGAGCAAGTGGAAAAAATAAATTTGAAAAGAAAAAAAGAAAAATAAAGTTGGATAAACCTCTATGGCAATAATTTTGGATGGGGTGAGATACCACTTACCATGGAGGTAGTTACACAGACTAAAGGGGAACGGTGGTTATCCTTAATTTGAGTACTTTGAGTACATCAGTCGCCACCAATGTCGACTTATCTATGAGTTCCACAACCACAGTCAATGCTACTAAAGCTGAGGAGACCATTAGGGACCTTCCTATATCCCTATATGATCAGAGTTTGAACAGCGTCTAAAGAGCCATAAGTAGTCCCTTGCCCTAGTATTAAATTTCTATGATTCCTTACAATAGGGAAATTACATAATTTCCAAGGTGTACCATAATTGAGGGTTTTTATTGCCATATTTCGTTTCCCTCGGTTGCCCTATCTTGGTTAGAATTGACATATTTAGGTATTTTTACTATTTTTATTATTGTTTTGTGCTTTCTATGTAACTTGGAGTAATTTTAGAAAACTTGGTGCAATCATATTTTATAAAGTATGTAAACCTGTCTTTGAATGTTTTAAAATGATACCCTTCAAAAATTTTCTTATGATGATTGTGTGTTAGCATATACTGTGTTGTAACCATTGTGAGGATCTAGATATGACAATTGTATTATTAGTAGGGTAACCTGGCTGACCTTGCATGAACTGAGTAGGCAGTACCATAGATGAAATTCCTGAGCCATGAGTGAGTAAGGTTTCAACCTAGGCGGTATATGTGTGCAGTAGAAATTATCCGATTAATCTTGCTAAAGTTGTAGGATCGGAATTTAGGAAAGGATCATAGGTTATGTTTGAATAAGTCCACTATAACCTAAATGACCTACCAAATTATTATATATCCCTTGAACCCAACTTTTGAGCCTTAATAGACCTTTTCTTTATACTACTCGATTTACCTTCCCAATTTCTTCAATGAAACTTCTTTGGCCCTAGTCTCTCCTTAGACATTATGTATCTCAACTCAAGCAAATCGCCTAAGTTGAGGATGGATATATGTAGGGGTATATCGAAATGGGTATGAAGGATTAGTAGTAAAAGTAAATAAAAGGAGTTGGGCGCAGTGCGAGCAAAAGAAAATAAATAAATTAGTAAAGTATTGTGAAAATAAAATCGTACCTAAAGACCAAAAAAATGAATATGTGAAAAAAGAATATTAAGAAAGTGGGAAAATGGAACAAAAAATAGTGTAGTGCCAAGGAGGAATAAGTCACAATACCTAAATGTACCATACCCATCCCCTAAGCCTACATTACAAGCCTATAAAAGACCTATAATTATCCTAACTCAATTGTCCAAAAACTGAAGCATAGAAAATAAGAGCAAGCCTATGGTATTAACTACATATGACTTAACTTTTTTGTGATACTAAGAGATTTGATTCAACCCCAGCTAATATATTTCATTGCTTATACCAAGTAAGTAGAGGACTTCTTTGATGTGAGGGGTGTGGGTTGTAGTCTAGTTATTTCTTAGTTAGGTAGTGTATTGCTCTATGTGTTAGATTATTTATTCACAATGTAATGTCATGTCCTGATCTCGTTGTGTTTGAGTACATGCATTGGATGCATACTGCATAGGTTGTTTTTGATAAGAGTGAAGGGTGTTGAAAATACTTATATGGTTGCATGTGTAAAAAAAATTAGTTTTGCAAAAGTTACTATTGTAGTTATCTTGATTTTGCTTAAAGTTAAGCGTCTTAGCGAGTCTAGTTTCTTTGTTTGCCTAAGGACATACAACATTATAAGTTAAGGGTGTTGATGTGCAGTGAATTTACGACACTTAAAACACTTAAAGCAAGAAATATTTGCAAGAACAAGGGTATGATTATGTGGATATGATGGGTTTTTTTAGGTGTTTGTAGGACAAATAGGTGTGGGAATGAAAATGCTAAAAATTGGACTTGCATAGGATCATACGATTGAAGACACAATCATGGGATCTGACCACAGTTGTACCAAGTCTATCGTGCCTTGAACTTTGAAAGTGTCCTTAGGAGTTGATCAGATGAGACCCTCCCATGGTCGTACCATGATGCGACAATTGTGTCATGCAATTGTGGGGATAAGACTTAAAAATAAGGCTATAAAATCTAAGTGTTAGATCTTCAGATGAGAAAAAGAAATAGCTGTGATATGATATGATAATCGTACTATCAGATCATAAGATGAAGGCCTATATATAAAGATTGTGGAAGTTTAAGTTGAAGACATCAGACGATTCCATCACGAGATCGCAGGTTTATGCCACAGAGTCATACTGAGCACCGTATCAGTGAAGATCTAAATATGAAAATTAATGAGTCAAAACACAAGAACCAAAGAATGATTGTGGATTGTAACCACAATGGTACCTTCTTCTCGTAAGAGGTAGGCGATGCTAATTTCTTGTTTTGTTTAGGATTGGATTTATTTTATCTATAAATACTCTTGAAGGGTTATTTTTATATTTTACACACACTATTTTGATGTCACATTATTGTGTGAGGTTCTAAGGCATATTCTTGGAATCTTACGAACATCATTTCTAGGGTTTTAATTCAAGTTGAGATTTTGGATTTTAGTTATCATTGTAAATTAAAAACAATGCTTTCATCTACGAATCTTCTTGTGTTCTTGAAATTAAGAATATCTAAACACCATAGCTAGGCTTGGAACTATGATGAATTAATGAAATAGGATAAGTGAGAAGCAATTCAAGAACGGTGTTCTTACATGTATTGGTATTTTATTCGTTGTAATTGCTTTTCTAATGGATGAATTCACTAGGAACTCACCTTTATTCTGAACTTTCTAAGGAGAGAAGTATAGATTAGGAAACATAAATAAAAATAAAGATTAGAATCTATCCACCTTCATCTAATAACGTGAGTCGTAATAGGGATAGTTGATTTGAGATCAAGAATAAGGATTAGTAATATGACACTCAGAGTCTGAGAGGACAAGAGTGAAATTCGTATAACCAAGGTTCGGAGACATTTAGATGAATATATATTATTAGATTTTGCATGCAACATATAGAAATAGTTTGCTATCATGAGTAACTTGTGTAGTTTTTAAATTATGGGGAACATAATCCTAGTGCTTTTTGATATTGATTACAACTCCAACAACCAACAATCATTTCTATAGCCCGTTGGTTTAATAAAATCCCCCCTTTTTACTTATTTGTCAATTACATAGACAAACATGTGATCAGAATTCATCCTATTCCCTATGGGTTTGACCCCAACTTTATTATATTTTTATTTGATTTAGCTACGACTTTATACTTTTTGGGAGGTATGATTTGTGAGACATTGATACGCCATGGTTTCATGACACTTTTGATGCTTAAAACAAGAAAAATATGAAAGAACTTAGGCAAGTTTGGTGAGTATGATGTGTTTTTGTGACATTGTGTAAGAGTATAGTGTTTGGAGGAAAAACGAAGAAAAAAGGACCAAAATTGACTAAGGAAGGAAGAAGTATGAGTTCCACAATTGTAGTCTATGAGTTGTGGACTTGACCTATGACTCGTGAACTGTAGTCATGAACTAGATACTAAAGAAAAAGTAATGTCTAATTTCCATGTATGGGACCAACAACCCATAGACTAGATCCGTGGAAAAGTGTCTGGTTTCCATGAGTTTAGTTTATGATTGGTTGACTGATCCATGACTCCAGCCTATGATTGGTAGAAACTACCGACCTTTTTTTCCTACATAGTTTAAGATACAATTCCATTTGTATATATAAATACTTCTATTAGGGTTTATTCGTTCTATTACATTATTGTAAGGTTCTAAGGAAAATTATTGGTCTTGAAATCACAATCATCAATTTTTTGGATTTAATTCAACGTGAAGTTTTGGAGTTTTTCATATTATTATTGTAAGCTCATAATTATGCTTTCTTATCATAATTATTATTGTATTCTTGAAATTATGTGTAGCTAAACACAAAAATTAGGATTGTGGAAACCATGACGGATTAATGAAGTAGTGTTTAAACTCTAAGGTAATTCTTGAAGGGTAGTTAGACGTACATTTTTGGTTCTTTTGGTTTGATTTCTCATTAACAAGTTGACATTGATGTGCTAGCATTTTGTTAGCATATTTAAAACTATTAAATTGGAATAATTATAAGTTCTTAAGTAACTAACGTTGTTTTTGATGATATTTCCTTGATATTGAAGTGAAAGGCAAGATGCAAGAGAACCTAAGACAATAAGGACAAAAAAAGGTGAATATGGAACAAATAAAAAGAAATTGCAGAAGAGCAGTTGATGAATTTTATGATAAGTCATCAACTTGGTGATAAGTTATCAGATCCATCATCAGCTAGAGGCAGTGTGATGAAGTTGGAGCAGAAGTGTGGCAACATCCTCTGATATGTCATCGCAAATTTGATAAGCTATCAAGAGCGTCGTCAGCCTTACACAGAGAATGGAATTTAGCTGGAATCTGTGATGACATTGGTGATAAGTCATCAAAGTTATGATAAGCCATCAGGTTTCATCGTCAGCCTAAAGCAGGGTATGTTAAAATTTAAGAGGATCTGACGAGATTCCTGAGAAGTCATCAGAACCCTGATAAGGCATCACGCATGTCGCCGTCTATTTCTACAAAAAGATATAACTTATGATTTTATTTCCATAATTATCCTAAGTATTTAAGGACAAGTCTAGGTTTTTCTTAAGAGTTTGAGTCATCTAAGGGACGAATTTCAGAAATTTTAATTCTGAATTTCCTTTAAGTTACAACTATAAAAAGCATTGTTGAGGGTTTTTCTAGGGTTGGACCTTGAATTTTGGACAACACATTTTGATATTTTCTCTCTTTACTTCTTGACTTGAACAACACAGCTATTTTTGAGAGATTATTATCAGTATTTTGGGATTTTTCCTTTGTGATCTAATCGGCGATTCACTAGTTATTATTCATCTCTGTAAGTTTATCTTTCAAATCATGAATTTTATTATGTGTTTCGCTCGTTACATCATGAGTGGCTAAATTCCATCAACCTGAGTTATGGGATATAAGGTTAGGTCTTGATGAGGTGCTAAGTATTCAAGATTCAAAAGGTGGTAGCATTTCTTGATAATTCTGAAGTTTTATATAACGTCTGTTGGTTGTAAATAGTAGACACACCTGCTTTGATTTTCTTGAGAAAGAAATCAAATATAGTAGGAAGTGAATTATCAACAGGGACTCAGAAATACTTTGTTTAATAATCAGCGCTGTAACAAGGTTGGTTAACCTGAGTTAAAAATCTGAGCAGTAAATAGAAATACCCTAAATCCAAGAGGATTAGGGAATTAAACGCTTAAGTAGGTTGAGAGACATTTAAGCATAACATCGATAAAGATAGCTTGTTATCCTACCCAACATGAGAATCTTAAACGACTTTTAGCATCTGTCATGAACTGGAAGCCCTAGTGAACATAATTCTGGTTATTTCATAAACTCTTGATTTACAAACACCGAAAGTAAAGTAACAAACGACAACTTATTAAACCTAAACCCCCATTTTATATTTTCATATCATTTGTTTGAATTTAACTTGTAGCTTTAGTTTCAAACTAGTTTAATCGCCACTCACATTGTTACCTGTGGATTTGACCCCGACTCCGAATTTGGGTTAATGTATTGATGAAATGCCTTGCACTAAATTAAAGTGTAAGTTGAGTGTTATCAAAAATGGCACCGTTGTCCGGGAACAATTTGGCGTATTGAGGTTGTTTGGAATTTTTGCCTACTTGCTTGAATTCAAACTTGTAAATATTTATTTTTAGTCTTTTTTTATTTCTGGTGTTAGGTAGATTTCTATTTTAGTTTACTTATTACTATGGCATCTTGGAATAAACATGAGCTTTGTGGTTGGAAATCGTGTCTTGATGATCCATGTCCATATTATGATGGACCTTACTTTAGCCAAGATTGTAGATATGCTTCTCGGGGAGTTATGTGTGCACCATGTCCATCCTACTGGGAGTATGATTGTCCTTTATATGGTGGTTAAGATGGAAATTGGAGTGATTGCCCAAATGCCCCCTCCCCTCGGTATGCTAACCCAAATTCTAGTTCTTCTTATGATTTTGATAGGTCTTATGGTCAAGAATAGAAAGAATGAAGCCCCAAAAAGAGTGGCATTAAAGTTATACTTCAACTAATATTGGAGTGTGTCGACAAAACGAATGATGTCATACCTGATATTCATTAAGCCATAAGGGCAAATAATGAGCAAAGAAGAATGATAGAGGATAAGGATATAGAGGTCAACCATTCAAAGCACTTTTCCATATTATGTTTAGATGATATCTTGTCTATGGAATTATTTAACATAATGGATGAGTGTGAAGATGAGGAGGAAGAATTTGATATTGATGATGAGCTTGATGTTGAGCAACCCTCGATGATTTCCCAACCAACCGAATCATTTATGAATAAAGATGCCAAAGACGATGAAATGGTACTAGAGTCAAAAAAAGAAATCAAGCACAATCCTTGTGAAAACTCTAGTTCATTTTAGGATAAAAATACTAATAGGGATGCTACTTGAAAATTGAGAGTTAGTCCTCATTCAAACCACTTTTCAACATTATGCTTGGTGGATGTGATGAAAATTGAATCACCCAAGCAAATGATGAATTTTGAAAATAAGGAGGAAGATTCTTACATTTTGGAGTTTGTCCTTCCCAAATGGTATACTACAACCCCAATATTGAAGGCCAAGAAGCTTAAA
The DNA here is from genome assembly GCA_030864225.1 of Capsicum baccatum var. pendulum. Classification (NCBI taxonomy): domain Eukaryota; kingdom Viridiplantae; phylum Streptophyta; class Magnoliopsida; order Solanales; family Solanaceae; genus Capsicum; species Capsicum baccatum. The sequence continues at coordinate 170,852,103 of CM061558.1, forward strand.
GATCAATATCCATTTAGTGGCTATTTAAGATTCTCACACAAAGGTTTGATGCAAAATTGGGCAAGCAGTTCAAGTCTTCGATATGGCATGATAGAACATTCCTCATCATGCCCGCACATTTGCCCAACACACCCCAAATATGTATTGATCAAAAGTTGGGTCGTCGTTTTAAATCCTCCAAGTAGAGACATAAATAATTATCAACAAGGTATCTTTATGAAGTCTGAGTAGTCAAAATAATTGAGTCGTGCCGCGATACTAAATTAGGCACTTCTTGGGAGGCAACCCAAGGTATTTTGTTGTTTGTATTCATATTATGTTATTGACATGAGATCTTCACACCCGTGGTGCCACAGGTATGTTTTTAACTTTTTTGTTTTGGTTTGATGCATTGGGGACATTGTATGATTTTAAGTTGATGGTGGGTCTATTTATGGATGTTGATATCCTTCGTGGATTTTTGTTATCGTTCCTCATTTCCTCGAAATCTTATTCCTAGTAGACTGGTATGTTTATGCGTATTGTGTTTTGTTTTGTGATGTGTTGTAGTTGACTAGGAGAAATACAAGTACCTGAGGCAGTTAACATGGTTTTGCTATTTTATGAACACCTCTTAAATGGTCTGATTATTTAACTGTGTGATTTGCATCTAATTATGACGACAATGCTTATTTTGGTGGCATTAGTTCTGGCGACGTGATAATTAGGCTAAACGATTACATGAATCAGATAAGTAGTGATGTGCGATATATTTGAGTTCCATGTGTGTGTGAGGTCTTACTCAGTCCCCTTTGTATGTGAATCTAGAACTTGTCCGATTAGTTTTACCTTGGTTGAAGGTTAGGGGTTAGGAGAGGATCATAGGCCATTTTGATTTTAGCCCACTTTTAGACTAAATGACCTTCCTTGTTGACATAATATCCTTTGATCCTCGTTTTTAGCCTAAATTGCCTTTTTTCATGATACCTACCACCTTCCTATTTATTTCACAATGAACCTATTTCGGCCCTGGTCCTCCTTGGACACTATGCACTTTGACTTAGGCAAATAGCCTAAGTTGAGGGTGGCTATCATAGGGGTACGTGATGCAAAATGAGTATGAAGAGAGGTAGAATAAGAGAAAAGAATAAAAAGTCGGGTGTGGTGCAAAAAGAATAAGAAAATAAATAGCTGTATAAAAGATTAGAAAAAGATAATTTGGTTTTTGAAAAGATAGTACCTACCTTGAGCATGTGTGATCAATAAAAGAGAGGAAGATAAAAAGGTTAAAAAGTGAAACCCCAAGAGGTTAGTATAGAGTCAAGGAGGTGTAGTCATTTTAAATACTCTTGAATATCATACCAGCCCTTAGCCTACATTACAAGTAAAGAAAAAAACCTATAGTGATCCTAGCTGACCTATCTGAAAACCTTGGTACCAACTATAAGGGCAAGCCTATGGCGATTAACGTAAATTGAGTGGAACTTCATTCTGAGAGTGAGTCTCGTGATTATCCTAAGTATATATATGTGATTTTTGATATGAGTGAAAAAGGTATTTCTTTGGTGTGAGGGAACACAAGTTATGTTACTAGTTGCTAACTTGTTCAGATAGTGTGATCTTGGTACATGTATGGTTGCTATTGCTGAATTTATGCCATATCTTGATTCCTGTGTGTTGCATTGTTGTTTTTCAATAGCATACACAATTGATTTTAAATTGATTGACCTGGGAGAAGGTAAAGTTGTGTTGAGGTGATATAGCAAATTGACTTCCGAATGTACTTTGTATCCTCTTAGTTATATTTTGATTGTTTGAGGACAAGCAATTGTTTTAATTCAAGGGTGTTGATGTGCTAGCATTTCGTTAGCATATTTAAGACTATTAACTTGGAATAATTGTAAGTTCTTAAGTAACTATCATTGTTTTTGATGATATTTCTTTGATATTATAGTGAAAGGAAAGATGCAAGAGAACCTAAGATAATAAGGACAAAAAGATGTGAATATGGAACAAATACCCAAGAAATTGTAGAAGAGCAATTGATGAATTTTGTGATAAGTCATCAACTTGCTGATAATTTATCAGATCCATCATCAGCTGGAGGCAGTGTGATAAAGTTGGAGTAGGAGTGTGACGACATCCCCTGATATGTCGTCACAAATTTGATAAGCTATCAAAAGCATCGTCAGCCTTAGACAGAGATTGGACTTCAATTGGAATCCATGATGATATTGGTGATAAGTCATCAATGTTTTGATAATCCATCAGGTTTCAACGTCAGCCTACAGCAGAGAATGTCATAATTGAAGAGGATCTGACGACATTCCTGATAAGTCATCAGAACCCTGATCAGGTATCACGCATGTCGTTGTCTATTTCAAGAAAAAACTGTAACCTGTGATTTTGTTTCCATAATTAACCTAAGTATTTAAGGACAAGTCAAGGTTTTCCTTATGAGTTTGAGTCATCCAAGGGACGAATTTCAAAAATTTTAATTCCGAATTTCCTTTAAGTTACAACTATAAAAAGCATTGTTGGGGGTTTTTTCTGGAGTTGGACCTTGAGTTTTGGACAACATATTTTGATATTTTCTCTCTTTACTTCTTGACTTGAACAACAAAACTATTTTTGAGAGATTATTATCAGTATTTTGGAATTTTTCCTTTGTTATCTAATTGGTGATTCTATAGTTATTATTCATCTCTGTAAGTTTATCTTTCAAATCATGAATTTTATTATGTGTTTTGTTCGTTACATCATGAGTGGCTAAACTCCATTAACCTGAGTTATGGGATCTATGGTTAGGTCTTGATGAGGGGCTAAGTATTCAAGATTCAAAAGGTGGTAGGAATTCTTGATAATTCTGAAGTTTTAATTAACGTCTGTTGGATGGAAATAGTAGACACACCCGCTTTGATTTTCTTGAGAAAGAAATCAAATATAGTAAGAAGTGAATTATCAACAGGGACTCACAAATACTCCATCTAATAATTAGCGCTGTAACAAGGTTAGTTAACCTGAGGTAAAATCTGGGCAGTAAATAAAAATTCCCTAAGTTCGAGAGGATTAGGGAATTAAACGCTTAAGTAGGTCGAGAGATATTTAAGCATAACATCGATAAAGATAGCTTGTTATCCTATGCACCGTGAGAATCTTGAACCACTTTTAGCATTTGTCATGTACAAGAAGCCCTAGTGAACATAATTCTGGTTATTTCATAAACTCTTAATTTACAAACACCGAAAGTAAAGTGACAAACAACAACTTGTTAAACCTAAACCCACATTTTATCTTTTCGTATAATTTGTTTGAATTTAACTTGTAGATTTAGTTTCAAACTAGTTTAATCGCCACTCACATTATTCCCTGTGGATTTGACTCCGACTCCATAGTCGGGTAAATATATTAACGATGACTGCCTTGCACTAAATTGAACTGTAAGTTGAGCGTTATTAGACATGTTGGAACTTATTCTATCACTACCCTAGACTGTAGCAAGGAAAGCTAGATTAGAATGGTGAATTAATAACAAGACTTAGAGTTATCTTTAGTTAATTAGCCTAGAGCCAGTAAATGGAAACACTATATTAGGATCACAGATAGGGGTCAATAATTCAACATTGATGATGTATGATGCTTTGTGCTTGGGGATAGTCATCTACAAAGGGTGTAACATTGTGTGTTATATGTACATAGCCTATCAATTTTGCATGTCAAATACCATAACTAATCACTAAAGTACGGAGAACCTATGGTTATATGATGTTAATGTGGAACACGGGCCTAGTTCCTTTCATATATTAATTACAAATCCAATAAGTAAATCCTTTTTTCTATTGAAATTTTGTTTCACAAAGCCCCAATTTTACTTTCTTACCAATTACTTAGAAAAATTCATGATCAGATTTAATCTTATTCCTAGTTGAGTGACATCAAATTTTGGCATTATTGTCAAGGAATATGATTACTGAGTTGATTGATTGTGTTTGTTAGGTTGTTGACTTTGTTTGCTAATTTTACTTTTCTACTACTTCTAGAGCACACACTAATGTATGACCAATACTTAGAGTTAAAGTAATTCCTAATTCTATTTGGTTCTAAGATTAAGAGAACTCTATGATATAATAGAAACATAGAAAGAGGAGTTCAGAATCAAGGAGCCCCTCTCAAAGGGGTTCATGATTACCCAACAGTATTGAATCGGCCACTTAAGCAAGATGTTTAAGAAATTATAGAAAAATTCACTACTCGGTTAATGGTAGAGGAAAATGCTAATACAACAGTTGACCAACGAGCAACAAGAAAATAAAGGGTTAGATAAGAAGAGGCAGATCATTTAGCTACATTTGATGAAAGGGATAGATTGAGAATAAATAGAGGATAATAGCCCATCCAATAATATCTTCTTATTTATGATGATCCAGAGAAAGATTTGGGGTATGTAATCTAGATACACTTTATACGAGGGACAGTGTAACACCTTAGAATTTTTCCTTTAGAATTTTTGAGATTTTGGGACTCACTGCCCATTTTATGACTGACTTTATGAGTCGTATGGTGTCCTTACGAGTAGGTTGACCCAAATTGTAGCCTGACCAGTAAGATTGGACTATGTTGCTACCCTGACCATGACTCATACCTGACGAGTCACGAATACTAAGTATGAGTCATGATATGCCAATCGTAGGGTGACCAGTATGTTACCCAAAGTCCTTATCCTGAGTACGATTGAGACACTATGAGTCATAAAGACTCTTTACAAGTCGTAGAATGCTTTTTGTAGCCAAACTAGTGTAGGGGCCCTTTGATTTTATCCTGACTATGACTTAGACTCTACGAGTCATAGCGTTACTCTATGAGTCGTAACGTGACTCGTAGTCACTAGCGATAATTTTTAGTATTTTTATTAAGGGCACTTTGGACATTTCCCTATTTGCTCACTTAAGACCTATGACTTAAAAGCACATTGGGGACCTTATTTTCAATATTTTAGAAATCAAATAAATACTCTCTTCTCTCTCAAATCCCTAAGTCAAGAAAACTAGGGTTTTAAGAGTTTGGTAATTAGGGCTTCAAAGAGGTGATTTCTCTCCATAATTGTGATGTTCTGAGGAATGATACTCTTCCTAAATTTTATTTTGTTAAGGCATTTGTTTTAAATGGTTATTAATGTGGTTTGGTGTTAGTTTTGGAATATGGGTTAAGGGTGTTGAATAATTGTTTTCTTAAATAATGTTCCCATGGTTTATATAAAATGGTTCATGTTTATTGATGGTTTTTAACTTGTGGGGTTCTTGGGCATGGTGAATAAACTAGGGGTCACAATTTTTCCCAAATTGATAATTTTGGATAATTGGAATTGGTATAACCTCAACCCAATCTGGTGAAACTGGTTTTGAATATGAGTATATGCTCATTAAACTATTGTTGAATTATGGAAATTTCATAAAAAACTTAATGAAACACGAATGGTTTGAATGGTCTTTATGGCCATAGATTGAATTTAAAATGGAACTTTAGATTCAATATAGTTAAACAGGTTTGAGTCCCAAATGGCCAAATAGTTTGGAGTCCTATTGGCTGATAGGCTAGAGTCCTAGTTTACTAAATGGATAGGATTCCTATTTGTTAGTGGGTTAGAGTCTCATTGGCTATTTGATTTGGCATGATGACATTCGCTTGCAAGCTATAGTCGGTATGATGATACCACTTGATATTGCTGTAATAAAGTTGGTATGATGATTCCACTTGATATTGTCATAATAAATGACTCCTTGATTAAATGAATGGGTTATGTGCAAAATTTTGTAATTGGGCTTAAAGGGGGTTGAGTAGTTACCCTTTAAAGTGGAGGTGTCAAAAGTACTTATACTGGAAACCATGTTTGTACGTGTAGATATCTAAATAACCGGGTGTTTGAGTAACCCTTATTATTTGAATGGGTGTTCCAGTCCCTCTTGGTTCATATATACATTTTGTTTTTCTTAGGTTCGTACGGCTACACGCATTAGGGCCCTTTCAGTAGGGGGATTTGAACCCATATAGATCGTGGGTTGTTTTATTATGACGGCAGAACTACACATCAGAAGGGGGATTTAAACCCAGTTTATGCTAAGACTCGTTCCCTAACCCGACATGATATATTTATATATATGCATGCATAGGATTATGCACATTAGTTTTAAATGGTTTTTAACTGTTGATCATGGCATTAATTTATCCCTTCCTTGAGTTACTTGCTAGCGCTCATCCATCTAACTGTCTCATGATGGTGTTTCTCTATGCGATGTAGGGAATGAAGACACTTCTACATTTTCTATATAGTGATAGGATTTTGGGTTATCAATAGTCAACTTTGAAGTGGTGAGCTTTCATTCTGGAAGGTCTATTATTTTAAAATCTTGCTTTATCTTTGTCTTAGCCTAATTTTATTGGATCTTTTGGCTATAGTCGGGGGCATGTCCAAACTTAGGTAGATTTGGCTTTGTTTTAGAGGCTTTGCGGATTACTGTAGATTGGGATGGTTGTTGAAAATTTTCATTTTCTTTCTGAATTAGTTGAGTTACCTACCTAGTTATATCTTAATAACTTAAGACTATCTTACTATATGTTTTGAATTCATCAGCTACTAGTTGTGTTGTGTTCTATTTTATTAGGCAAAGATAGTGGTCTGTGTTCCTCGACAGACTGGAGATACCCGCCACGGCTAGACCCTAGTTAAAGTCATGACAAGCTTGGTATCAGAGCACTAGATTCATGGTCAATTAGGTATCCACAAAGTCGTGTCAAGTAGAGTCTCTTTTATTGGCGTGTAGTGCGCCACACTTATAAGGGAGAGGCTATGAGGCATTTAGGAATGTTTCCCTTTATCATTGTTCTATTTTGGGATATAGAGTCTAAGGTCTTAAAATCTTCTCTAATTCTGTTTGTTCATATTTCAGATCATGCCTCCTAAAATGTTAATGCTCATGGAAACTCTTCTATCCCATTTGAGGTTGATGTGGATGGAATTTATTCTACCTATGGGGTACAGACCCAATCTAGGTGCTCGGCTCCTACTTGTATTTCCACTCATTTATTTCCATCGGTCCTACCAGTACTTCTCGAGCTGATAATGTTCACGCCCCACCGCCCCAAGAAGATATTTCTAATGCTGAGTTTCATCGATCTATTCATCTATTAACTCAATTGGTACATTTTGAGTCTCATCAATATAATCGTATTGGTTCTATTATTCCATATTTTTAGGTAACTATGGTTTGCTAGTTCATGATGTTTAACCCTTAGACCTTTACAGGACCTAAGGTTGAGAAAGATCCTCAAGGGTTTGTTGATGAAATGGAAAGGATATTCAGGGTGATGCATCCTACTGGTGTAGAGGGTGTGGATTTTACCACATATCAGTTGAAGGATGAGGCATACCAGTGGTATGAGAAGTGGGGAAGTAAATGGGTGATGATGCTGAGTAGGCTATGAAGGAGGAATTTTCTAGTGCTTTCCTTGTTCATTTGTTTCCTTGGGAGTTAATGAAGGCTAAATATGAGAAGTTTTTAAAATTGAGGTAGGAAAGGATGACTGTGAAGGAGTATGCCTTAAAATTCCATCAGCTGTCTCATTATACTCCAGAGTTGGTGTTTAGCATGAGGGCTAGGATGAGAAAGTTCACTTCGGGCTTTTCTCAGGACTTGGTACTAAAATGTAGAGCGACGATGTTTAATAATGACATAGATATCTCTTGGATGGTGGTGTATATGCAAAAGGTAAAGGATAAGAAGTAGAAGCAAGCGGAAATAGGGGAAAGATAGAGTAAGCAGTTTTTAGATACTCAGAGCAAGGTCGAGGCCAGCAAAATAGTGGTAGAAATGGTAGGTTGTGGTGCAAGAAGAAGGCTTGGGGAAATTCTAGTTCCTATTCTATGGCTAGTGCTCTATATTCTAAGTCGTTTAGTGATCGTTACTATTAGGTTAAAAATAGGTTTAAGGCACAAGGTGCCAAATCTCAGGTCAGTGGAGCTCAGACAACTTCATCATACCATTCTTATAGATTTTGTGCACAATTGCATTGTGATTTTTGTGATGAGGGAATGTTTTAGATGTGGCCAGCCTTATCATATTCAGAGGAACTGCCCATCAGCTAATGTTGCTACTGGAGCTAATAAGATTTTGATTTTAACTTCTTCAGATCTCGAACCAAAAGGTGGTACTTCAAGTAATGAAACTGGTCAGAACTGAAACACCTAGGCTTTGTACCCTTAGAGAATGTCCTTAGTTTGAGGATTCTGGACTTAGTACGACTAAGGGTACTAGTCAAACCTTTTGGATACAACTTGGTGACCCCTTATCGTACCCTAGGCAGTATGGTAGGGGTTACACACTATCCTAGGTATAAGTTATCCTCCCCATGGTTGTACATTAGGGTATGATTCGTACCAAGCTAAATCATATGGAGTGTTGTCTTAATCTAGTGCACACTATTGTAGGTACAGTTTAGGGAACCAATTATACTCTTTGGATATAAGTCTGCGGTGTGTGGCCATACCTTTGGTAGTGCAGGGGTCCTAGGTGAAACCTAGGGTATGAGTTAGGGTACCACTCGTACCCTAGGGTACGGTTGACTCATATGAGTCATACCCAACCTTGGGTTCAATTTCTAGCTTATAAGCCAAGGTCCCTATGGTTATTTCCAACCCCAAAACCCTTAATTCCCCTCACTATATAAGGCATTGTGGCCTCCTAAACCCATATTTTGTAAGATCAAAACCTCCTAAATACTCTCTCAAACATATCTTTGAAGATTTGGAGGTTGGGGTTTCAAGGGTGGTCATTTAGAGGCAAAGTGGAGTCAAGTTTCTTGGTGGATCATCTTGTTTATGGAATTTAAATTTTTTCCATGTTTTTAACTTCGAAACCATGTATTTCAAACATGGATTAAGACACAAATGATGATTTTGAAATCAAATGGTAAGGGTTTTATTTCAAATGCTGTGTAATGCTTGTTCTTGCTTATACTTATGATTATACATGATATTAATGATGATTTTTACTTGTGGGTGAATTTTGATTGTTGTTTAACATGTGGGTATTGAGTAACCCTAATGAAGATGAAATTTACATGATTTTGGCCTTTATAAAGGTATGGACACAACGTGTTTATGAAAATGCCTAAGTGAAATATCTAGTCACATCTTGTTGATGTTTTGAACTAGGGAAATGACCCAATGAGTATGAATGGTTGGGAAATGGCATTGTAAATACACTTTTATCCATGTATTTAGTTAACTCATGACGATATTGGTTTATTGGCTAAGTAGGGGTACAAGTCCCTAAATGTCAAATTGAATTTTTCTTGAACAAAAATATAGTATGAGATTAGTAATGAAGATGAATGGTTTGTGAGGGCCTTGATGACTATAAATTGAATTCAAGGATGAATTTAGTAAAGACATTGGCCTATTAAAGTGTTTGAATGATAAATGCTTCCATAAAGACCTTGAGGTCGTATATGGTGATTGAATTGGTTAAGTGGGTCCAAGTCCCAAGGTGTTGAATTCGCATATGGGCTAGAGTCCCTAAGTGTTGAAGTGAATGAATCTTGATGGACGGATAAAGGGTTATAGTCACAACATGACTAATGATAGTCGTGACGGCTTGCGGTTAAAGTCCTACGCTTGCTAAAGTGGCTTGTGGTTAAAGTCCCTTGCTAAACAAAATTTCCTATTGTTAGAGTCCCTTGCTTTAATATGCCGTCCTGGGGTTAAAGTCCCTTATCTAATATTGCTCGAGGTTAGAGTACCTTACCTAATAAAAATGCATGAGGTTAGAGTCCTATGCCTAATGAAAGGGAATGAGGTTAGAGTACCTTACCTAACAAAGACCTATGTGTGGTTAAAGTCCCTTGTCTAATAAAACTGTATATAGGTAAAGTCCCTTGTCTAATGAATATGTCAGTGTGGTTAAATTCCATTTCCTAATGATAAATGTTAGAATCTATAAGGGTGGAAGAGTGGAGTCCTCCACCTCATGACATGTGAATGAGTACATCAATAATGTTTTCTAAGTCTTGTTTCCTTATGGCATATTATGAACATTTTATATATATCTACATGTATTCCTATGAATATGAATGTGGTTGAATATGATGATTTGACTTGATTTTAAATGATGACTTTATTTTTTCCCTATTCTCGAGTCACATGCTAGTATTCCAATTACTAACCATCTCCGAATGCTAGGTCCCCATAGAACATAGGGTCCAGAGCTTCTTCTTCTCTTCCTGCACAGTGACAGGTGTTCGAGCGGTTCATGTGTTGACATTGAAGTGGTGACCTTCCATTTTTCAGAAGGCATACATTTCATATTCTCTTATCTTTGGTCATAAATAAATATATTTAGACTTGGTTTGGCTATTGTCAGGGGCTTGTCCCAATACACACACACATATATATATACATTTGTTTTTTGTCGAGGCATAGTGGATAACTGTGGACTTGGGTATGTTGGTAGTATGTTGATTTAAATAATGTTATGATTTTAAGATATGTTTCTGCTTTCTTTATTATATATTTGGAGTTCACCTAAAACTTATGGATTGATGTGATGTTTAGGTTGGGTTAATAGGGCAATCTCCAGTCCATGTTTGTCTCAAGATGCCCATACTACATGGCCCAGTTTTAGGTCGTGTCAAGTTGGTCTCAGAGCCTTGGTTCATGGTCAGTTGGGTGTCAACAATGCCATATTAAGTAGAGTCTCTTTTATGGGTGTGAAGTGCACCATACTTATAAGAGTAGGGCTACGAGATATTAAGGAATTTTTTTTCTTGTGTTTCAATCTCAAGCTATAGAGTCTAAGGTTTTGGATCCCTATAATTTATTTGCTTATTGTCAGATCATGCCTCTAAGGGGATCTGATACTCAGGAAAAAACCTCGGCCCCAACTGAGGGCCCTTGGATAAAGATCATCTAACTTTTGGGGTCCAGACCCAAGGTAGGGTTGCGGTATCTGACCATCCTTGTAGGGTTCCACCTATCCTCACCAACCTTGACTATGAGAGTGACCCTCCTATTCCCTCACCTCAGAAGGGATACTACCAAGACCGAGTTTTATCGCTCTATCAATATCTTTACTCAATTGGTTGCCTGTTAATTGGAGTGTGGTGCTCCAACTACTATTTTTCTGAGGCCACAAAAGTTGGCTAATTTATGAGGTTGAACCCTTCTATGTTTAGGGGTACAAAATTTGAGGAGGATCCTCAAGGCTTCATTGATAAAATTTAGAAGATTTTTTTGAATCATGCATGCTTCAGAGGTTGAGAAAGTTGAGTTTGATTTTTTACTTTGAAGTATATAGTGTACCAATGGTACGAAGGGTGGGAGTTTTCTATAGGTTTGGATACTAGTTTTGCTTTATGGGAGGATTTCTCTGAGGCTTTCTTGGACTGCCTCTTTTCTTAAGAGTTAAGGAAAACGAAAGCGGAGTAGCTCATGAACTTAAAGCAAGGGAAGATGTCTGTTCAGAAGTATGCCTTGAGATTCCTTTAGTTGTCTAGGTATGTTCCCGAGGTAGCTTCTAGCATAAGGGAGAGAATGCGCAAGTTTGTCTTGGGATTGTCCTGTGAGTTAGTGCTTAAGAGCAAGGCGGCTTTGTTTATCTTAAATATGGTAATCTCCAAGTTCATTGTGTGTATGCAACAAGTCTAGGAAGAGAAAAACAATTTGTTAAGTTTAGTGAAAGGCAAGGGAAAATATTTAGATCTTTCAAGCATAGTGGTGGAGGTGGTGGTAAGTGGCCTATAAAGAAGTGAGGGAGTTTGAGTTCTTTCTCCTTGGTTAATGATCCTCATCCAAAGTCATCAGGCAAATGTCGATCTTAGTTTACTGGTAGGTTTAGGGAAATGAGGGCCCAATCTCAGACCAGTGGGGCTTAGTCGGCTCCATCCTACCCACTTTGAAGATCTATTGTCAGCTTCATCGTGGTCAATGTGAGAATAGGTGAAGATTTCTTAAATGTAGGCAAATTGGGCACATGTAGTGAGATTGCCCCTCTTTAGCGGTTTCTTAGGCTAACAGGGAACCTATTTCTACTTTATATACTCCAACACCAAATGGTGTTGTTTTTTATTCTGCCTCTATTTTTGGTACCGATACTGGCTGAAATCATTTGTATGCACTTGCTACTCGCCCGGACTCTGAGGCATCTCCTAATGTTGTCATGAGTATGTTAAAACTTTTCTCCCATGATGTGTACTATTTTCTTGATCCAGGGTCTACCTTATCATATGTAACCTCATTTATGGCAGTGCATCTTGGTTTTGGTCTTGACAGTCTGCCAGTTTCTTTTTTTGTGTCTACCTCAATAAGATACTTAATGGTTGATAAAAGGTCCTATAGGGGGTGTGCGGTAGATATTAGTAGTAGAGAAAATCTTATAGACTTGATAAAGTTGAGCATGGTTGATTTTGATGTTATTCTAGGGATGGATTGGTTGCATTTGCATTATGCATCCTTAGATTGTCGGACTCGTAGGGTAATGTTTAAATTCCTTAATGAATTGGTCATTATACGGAAAGGGGGTTCTTTAGTGCCTAAGGGGAAGTTCATGTCATATCTTAAAGCCCAAAAGTGGATCTCAAAGTGGTGTTTGTATCAGTTGGTTCGAGCTAAAGATTCTAACTTAGAAGGTTCTTCTCTAGAATACATTCTCGTGGTTAATGAGTTTTCTAAGATTTTTCTCGATAATCTTCTCGGTATTCCTCTTGATATGGAAATTGATTTTAGGATTGTTCTTGTCTCAAACTCTCATCCAATTTTTATCCCTCCTTATAGAATGGCTCCGGCGGAGCTCAAAGAGCTTAAGGAGCAGTCAAAAGACCTTTTAGATAAAGATTTCATCATCCTGGTATGTCTCTTTGGGGTTCTCTCGTGTTTTTTGTGCGCAAGAAAGACGGTTCCCTTGGTATATGCATTGATTATAGTCAGTTAGACAATGTGACCATACAGAATAAATATCTTCTTCCTAGGATCGCTGATTTATTTGATCAACTTCAATGTGCAAAGTATTTCTCTAAGATTTATCTTAGGTCGGGTTATCATTAACTTAAGATTACAGAATTGGATATCCCTAAGAACGCATTAGAACCCGGTATGGTCACTATGAGTTTCTAGTTATATCTTTTGGGTTGACCAATGCCCCGACGACATTCATGGATTTGATGAATAGGGTCTTCCATCCGTTGTTGGACTTGTTTGCCATAGTCTTCATTGATGATATCCTGGTCTATTCTAAGAGTGAGCTGGATCATATCGATCACCTCCGTGTCGTATTGTAAACTTTGAGGGATCATCATTTATATTCTAAGTTCTCTACGTATGAGTTTTGGTTTAAATATATGACCTTCATTGGTCATGTTAATCAGCGAAGAGATTATCGTAGATCCCCAAAAGGTTGTGGTGGTTAAAGAGTGGCCTAGAACTGTGACTCCAATCGATATTCGGTACTTCTTGGGTCTAGCCGGGTACTATAGGAGATTTGTGGAGAGTTGTTTTACAATAGATACCCCACCAACTAAGTTAACCCACAAAATGGTCAAGTTCTTGTGGTCGGATATGTGTGAGGGTAGTTTTGATAAGTTGAAAGATAAATTGACTTCAGCTCCAATTTTGACCTTGCCTGAGGGTAATGATGGTTTCGTATTGTATTGTGATGTTTTCCATGTTGGGCTTGGTTGTGTTTGATGCAACATGGTATGGTGGTGGCCTATGTATCTAGGCAATTGAAAGTTCATGAAAATACCTACACTACTCATGACTTGGAGTTGTTACCCATGATTATTGTCTTGAAGATTTGGCGGCATTATGTCTATGGTGTTCATGCAACATCTTTTCTAATCATAAGAGTCTTCAGTATGTGTTTACTCAAAAAGAGTTGAATCTCAGGCAATGGATGTGGCTTGAGTTATTGAAAGACTATGATATGAGTCTTTATTATATGGATGAGTAGAAGTACGAATTGGTGAAAGGCATTCACCGTTTGGCTAATCTTAGAGTTTGTCTCACAGACTCTGAGGATGGTGGTGTATTTGTGCATCTAGTATCTCAATTGTCTCTTGTTGTTGATATAAAGAGAAAGCAAGTGTTGGATCCCAATTTGACGAGGATTAAGAGTAATATGGGTTAACAAAGGATTATTGACTTTGTGATTGGCGGTGATGGTATCTTGAGGTACCAATGTAGATTATGTGTTCCCGACATTGATGGATTAAGGGAAATAATTATCGTCGAGGCTCATGAATCTTGGTATGCTATACATCCTAGGTCTACAAAGATGCATCATGATCTTAGAGAGTTCTATTAGTGGAGTAATATAAAACGAGATGCGTCTAGTTATGTGGCTTAGTGTATGGTGTTTCAATAAGTGAAAGTTGAAAACATGAGCCCTGAAGTCTTATACCAAGAGATTGCCTTGCTCGAGTGGAAGTGGGAGGCAATTAACATGGATTTCATTATCGATCTTCCCTGGTCTCGGAATCAATGAGATTATATATAAATCATTGTGGATAGGATGACAAAGTCTTCTCATTTCTTGATCATGAGGACTAATTATTCGGCGAAGGATTATGATAAATTATAACTTAGAAAGATTGTAAAGTTTCATGGTACTCCAGTTTCTGTTATTTTAGATTATGGTACTCTATTTTCATCTCACTTTTCGAAGCCGTTCCAAAACGATCTGGGGACTAAGGTGTGCCTTAGTACCGTTTTCCACCCACAGAAAGATGGACAAGCGGAGAGGACCATCCAAATATTGGAGGATATGTCGCGTGCTTGAGTGTGTGATTATGGGGGTAATTGGTATGACAATTTTTCATTAATCAAATTCACCTATAACAATAGTTACCATTCAAGCATTGGTATGGTACCTTTTGAGTCATTTTATGGTAGGAGATGTCATTCTCGTATTGGATGGTATAAAGTTGGTGAAGGTAAGTTTCTTGGCACCAATTTAGTTCACCAAGCCTGAGAAAAGGTGAAGATGATTCATGATACAATGAAAACCACTCAAAGTCTTCAAAAGTCCTAAGCGGATGTGAGGCATAGATATTTAGAGTTTAATATTGGAAATTGGGTATTCTTGAAGGTATCTCCCATGAAGGGAATCATGCAATTTGGTAAGAAAGGGAAATTTAGTCCCTGGTATGTTGGTCCCTATTTGAATTTGAAAAGGGTTGGCAATGTTGCCTATGAGTTGGAGTTACCTTTTAGTTTGAAATCCATTCACCCGATTTTCCATATTTCTATCTTACGTAAATGTGTGGGTGATCCTTCGTTAGTTGTTCCCTTCGAGGATATTGTTATGACTGACTCTTTATCCTATGAGGAGCACCTGGTGAGGATTTTAGATTTCCAAGTTTGATAGTTATGAACAAAAAAAGTGTCTTTGGTGAAGGTTCTATGGAGGAACCAGAAGTCCTAGGAAGCTACTTGGGAGGTTGAAAAGGACATGAAGTCCAAGTATATATATTTGTTTTCCGTTCCAGAAAGTAGTGATTGAGGTATGTGTTAACCTTCTTACCATGACTTAAGACATTGTTAGACTATGGGTTAAAGTCCCCAATAATTTGAGATGATTTATGTCCTTGGTATATAATGGGTTCAAGACCCTAAGTTTTGAATCGAACAAGTTTCTTTGATAAATGATGGGTTTGAGTCCCGTAGTCAATAAAATGAACAATTGGTTGATAATGATCATAATATGAGTTTTATCCTTATTGTACACTTTGTTTTCTAACTTGTTTAAATATTGGTTTGATGTGTAATAATGTGTTAACATATGCTTTTGTTAGTCTTACCCGTCATTCGTGTATGAATAATCCTAGCGTGAGAGAATTAAAACACCTAGGCTTTGGACCCTTGGAGAAATCCCTTGGTTTGAGGATTCTGGACTTGGTACGACTATGGGAACTAGTCGTACCTTTTGGATACAACTTGGTGACCCCTCTCTCATACCTTAGGCAATGTTGTAAGGTTTCACACTATACTAGGTATGATTTAGCCTCCCCATGGTCGTACATTAGGGTATGAGTCATACAAAGCTAAGTCGTATGAAGTGTTGTCTTGATCTAGTAAAGACTATTGTGGGTACGGTTTGAGAGTACGGTTTAGGGAACCTATTGTACTCTTTTGATATGAGTAGAGGTGGTGTAGCTGTACCTTAGGCAGTGTACAAGTCCTAGGTGAAGTCTTGGGTACGAGTTAAGGTACAACTCGTACCCTAGGGTACGGTTGAGTCAAGCAAATCATACCTTACCTCAGTTTTATTTTTCAACTTATAAGCCAAGGGCCCTATGGTTATTTCTACCCCAAAACCCTCAAGTCCCCTCACTATATAAGGTATTGTGCCCTTCTAAACCCTCATGTTTTAAGATCAAAACCTCCCAAACACTCTCTCAAACACATCTTTGAAGATTTGAAGGCTAGGGTTGCAAGGGTGGTCATCTAGAGGAACAAAAGTCTAGTTTCTTGGTGGATCATCATGTTTAAGGAATGTAAATTTGTTCCTTGTTTTTAACTCAGAAATCATGTATATCAAATATGGATTAAGACTTACAAATGATGATTTTATATCAAATGATAAGGATTTTGTTGTCAAATGATGTGTAATGCTTGTTTTTCCTTATACTTCTGATTATACAGGATATTGATGATGATTTATACTTGTGGGTTCTTGTTGTTTGTGGTTTCACATGTGGGTATTGAGTAACCCAAATGATGATGAATTCTACATGATTTTGGCCTTGATAAAGGTATGCACACATGGTGTTGTGAAAATATCTAAGTGAAATATCTAGTCACAAGTTGTTGATGTTTTGAAATAGGTCAATGGACCAATGAGTATGAATGGTTGGTAAATGGCATTGTAAAGATACTTTTATACATGTAATTAGTTAACTCATAACCATGTTTGTTTAATGGCTAAGTAGGGGTCAAAGTCTCGAAATGTGAAATTGAATTATACTTGAACTAAAATATGGTATTAGATGGCTAATAAGGATGAATGGTTTGTGAGGGCCTTTATGACCATAAATTGAATTGAATCAAGGTATTGGCCAATTAAAGTGTTTGATTAACAATTACTTCCATGAAAACCTTGAGGTTATTTATGGTGATTGAATTGGTTAAGTAGGTCAAAGTCCCAAGGTGTTAAATTGGTCAAATAGGCTAGAGTCCTTAAATGTTGAAGTGAATGAATGTTGATGGATGGACAAAGGGTTAGAGTCGCAATGTCGACTTAATAATAATTGTGATGACTTGTGATTAAAGTCACATGCTTACTAAAGTGGTTAGTGGTTAAAGTCCCTTGCTAAACAAAATTACTTATGGTTAGAGTCCCTTGCTTGAATACGCCGGCCTGGGTTTAAAGTCCATTATCTAATATGGCTTAAGGTTAGAGTTCCTTGCCTAATGAAAATGCATGATCTTAGAGTCCCATGCCAAATGAAAGGAGATAACGTTAGATTCCTTGCCTAACAATGACGTGTATGTGGTTTAAATCCCTTGTCTAATAAAAACATATGTGGGTAAATTCCCTTTTCCAATTAAAATATGAGTGTGGTTAAAGTCCATTGCCAAATGATAAATGTTTGAATCTATAAGGGTAGAAGGTCGGAGTCCTCTACCTCATGACATGCAAATGTGTACATCAAGAATGTTTATTGAGTCTTGTTTCCTTGTGGCACATTATGAGCATGTTATATATACCTTCATGCATGCCCATGAATATGAATGTGGTTGAATATGATGATTTGACATGACTTGAATGATGACGTTATTTTGTCCTTATCCTTGAGTTACATGCTAGTGTTCCAACTGCTAACCATCTCCGGATGCTATGTTCCCACACGATATTGGGTCTATAGTTTTTTCTTCTCTTCCTGTGTAGTGATAAGTGTTTAGGCGGTTTGTGTGTTGACATTAAAGTGGTGATCTTCTAATTTTTGGAACACAAATATTTCAGTCTCTTATCTTTGGTCGTTGATAGATATTTAGACATGGTTTGGCTATTGTTGGAGGCTTGTACCAACACATATATATAGACATCAAATTTTTGTAGAGATATTGTAGATGATTGTCAACTTTGGTATGTTAATGTAAATGAAGTTATGATTATAAGATATGTTTTCGCTACCTTGATTATATAGTCAAAGTTCACCTGATACTTATGGATTAATGTGATAGTTAGGTTGGGTAAATGGGGCGATCTCTAGTGTATGTTGGGATTGAGATGCCCACATGGCATGGCCCAATTATGGGTCGTGTTAGGAGCCATATTTATGCTCTTGCCACCTGTCAGGAATTCGAGGCATCTCTTGATATTGCCATTGGTATATTACAACTTTTCTCTTGTTTTGTGTATTGTTTACTTGATTTGTGGTCTACTCTATCTTATGTGACCCCGTATGTGGATAATTATTTTGGTTTCAGACCTGGGTGTATTTTTGGTTCCTTATCTGTGTCTACCCCAGATGTTGAGTCTGTTATGGCTAGAAGAGTCTATAGAGGTTATGTGTTATCTGTCTGTGGTCAGGAGACATTGTTCTATAGATTGCTAGACCCGAAGAGTTAGTTTCCAATTCCTGAATAAACTAGTAATAGAGTGGGGAGGGAGTTCCTTAGTTCCTATATGAATCATCCTAGGTTTAGACCCTTAGAAAATTTCCTAGAATCTCCTTCTACAGACCCAACACTACTCATGGTATGAGTCGTATGCTAAGGTATAAGTGGTGAAGTCTTGTCGTAAGTTGACAAGTATTAGTTGGTGGAATGGTTTTGGTCACTGGAATGGATACGGCTTAGGGGTAAGTGTTGTATGGTTAGGTATGAGTTGTACAGGTGACTTTTAAGGCAGATAATGTTTGATCCTCTTGGTGTTACATTCTGCCAGGGATACGGGTCTTGGGGTACGGATCGTATGCTGAGGTCATGACTTAGGTAGATGAGTCGTATATTGGATAGTGTCTGATCCATGGTTGCAGCTTGGTTACGATTGGGTAGGTGTCAATCGTAAGGGAGGTTATGACTCATAAAAAGGTCAGTCATGACCCTGTGTCAGATTTTTATGGGATTTATGTGGGGGTATTCTAGACATTTCCCTACTTACCCTGATAAGGACCCACGACTTCTAATACATTTAGAAGGTAATTTACCTTATTATTTTACTCTTAAATTCTTAGAAACTCTTCCTAAATGTATCATAATTCTCTCAAGAGCTTTTGGGGCAAAGAGCTAGGGTTTCAACTAAGGGATTAGTTTTATGCTTGTCTTGGTGAATTCTTTTCATCAATCTTCGGCGTGATTCTCTTTTGTAATTGTAATTTCGATTAAAGTCATGGTTACATGTTTGATTTCATGGTTTTGCTCTTGCATGATTATGGATTTGAACTATTGATTTAGGGTTTTTGATGTTAAATGCTTGGTTATGTTTTCCTATGGTTTTAATTATGTTTTCTATGCATTAACGATCGTTGTGGACAATTGAATTGCATGGTAATGGTTTAATGGTAATGGAATTTCGTTTTGATCATATTATGCCCCCAAGGTGTTTGATAAAATGCTTATAAGGATATGTTCATTGCATTGACTTATTTTAATGGAACTCTTGTTTGTTTTCGGCTTATATATTAAACCTTAAATGTTTTTCCATTGCTTACAAAGGTTAATGGTTAATTGGTTATGTTTGTGGAGAACATGGTAGTTTCCCAAGAGGTTTAATATGGCTAATGATAGGGCACTTGAATGTCCACTTAATCTAAATAGTTTGGCTATGGATAATGCTTGCAAGTATAGTGGTATGACGATACCAATAGTTTATTGAATAGCCTTGGTTAATAAAAGGATAATTGTTTATTTTGTACTTGATTTTAATTGGGCATTAATGGTGAAAAGTGTAAGCTAAGCCGTGGAAGGTGGCGGTCCTGGGGGAATCAAAACCCGAAACTCAAATTTACTGATATAAGGGGTTATCGATGGCCACGTGTGAGTGTGACATTTATATTGGAGTGATGTACTAGTTATCCTAAGGATATTGCTTGGTCGTGCAGCTACATGTAACGGGACCCTTTCAGCAGGGGGACCTGAAGCCATGTGGCCCGTGGGTGGTAGGACGGCTATGCCTCACAACCCAGGTAAAGGTTTTAATGGAATGCTAAGCCCAGTCCCTTTTCCTAATACTTACATATATGTGTGGTTTTTTGCATTGGATGGTTTTCACTTGGTTTTGATAACTGGTATTACTTTATCCTTATCCCAAGTTTCATGCTAGTGTTCACCTACTAACCCATCTACTGGAGGTTGTATACCCACTCTATGCAGGAACTAGCCGTTCAACTCCTCCTTCATAGTATTTGACTCAGGGATAGCTTATTGGACTAAAGTGGTGAGCTTTCATTCTCTTGGAAGGCATCATTTCATGTTGGAATTTCTTAAATATTTTACCTTTTTTCTAGATATTGGAATTGTCCATGGTTGGGGACATGTCCCAACTGGATATTTGTATTCTTTTAGATAGAGGACTCATGGTACTTTTGGGGGTTGGTATAGGCGGGATCACTATTGGTGTCGGTCTTGGCATTGGAATAAGCTGGGAGGCTGGCATCATCAGACATCATTTCTCACTATTCCATCATATTATATTTTTGGTTTGATTATCATATTATGTTTGATACTTTATAAATGGTTTGGTATGGTATGAATGGTTAGTTTGGTATGGTTAGACTTGATTAGGTCAGTCATGGTTGCGACCTTATCCCAAAGTCTTCATGAGAGCATTATGTCATCTTGTTATTTGCTCAAAGTTCAGCTTATCTAAGGTTGTATAAGGTGGTTGGGTTAGGTTAAGGAGGTGGTCCCCAGTCCTGGTTGGACTTAGGATGCCTACTACGAAAAGGTCCCAATTTGGGCTGCGTCACTAAGGGGGGATTTATTTCTTATCTTAAAGCCCAAAAGTTGATTTCCAAGGGGTGTCTATACCATCTAGTTTTGGTTAAAGATTCTTGTTCTACAGTTCCCTCTCTACAATTTGTCTCTATTGTTACTGAATTTCCATAAGTGTTTTCTGATAACCTTCCTGGTATTCCTCTCGATAGGGAAATAGACTTTTGGATTGATCTTTTATCGGATACCCATCCTATCTCTATCCCTCCCTATACAATGGCTCTGGTTGAGTTGAAATAACTTAAGGAGCAACTAAAGGATAATTTTGATAAGGGTTTCATCCGTCCTTGTATCTCTTAGTAGGGTGCTTCTGTGCTCTTCATGCATAAGAAAAATGGGTCTCTTTGGATGTGTATAGACTATTAGAAATTGAATAAGGTTACTATTAAGAATAAGTATCCTCTTCCTAGGGTAGGTGATCTCTTTCACCAGCTTTAGGGTGCTAGATCCAATTCTAAGATTGATCTTCGGCCATGTTATCATCAGTTGAAGATTAGGGAGGCAGATATCCCTAAGACTGCTATTCGAACCTGATATGGTCATTATGTGTTTCTGGTGATGTCATTCGGGTTGACTAATGCTATGACTGCATTTATGGACTAAATGAACTGGTTTTTCAAATAGTTCCTCGATTTATTCATTATTGTGTTTATTGATAATATTCTAAAAGTGAGAAGGATCATGACAATAAACTTAGAGTAGTGTTGTAGACTCTTATGGATCTGTGATCGAATGCCAAGTTTTCAAAGTGTGAGTTCTGATTAGATGTCCTAACCTTTTTGGGTCATATTGTTTCTAGTGAGGGAATTATAGTGGATCCACAGATAGTAGAGGTGATTAAAAAGTGGCCTAGATCCATGACTCCAACTGGAATTTAGAACTTTTTGAGTTTAGCTAGGTATTATTAGAGGTTTGTGGAGAGATTCTTTTCTATTGTTGCTCCATTGACTAAGTTGACTCAGAAAAAGGTGAAGTTTCTGTGGTCCGATGCTTGTGAGTATAGTTTTGATAAGTTGAAAGACAAGTTAACTTTTGTGCCAATTTTGACCCTACTCGAGGGTACTGATGGGTTTGTTGATTAATGTGATGCGCCTCGTATGGGACTGGGTTGTGTGGAGTATGGCTTATGCTTCTAGGTAGCTGAAAGTTCATGAAAGGAATTATCTCACTCATGATTTGGAGTTGTTAGTTGTAGTTTTTCTTTGAAGACTTGGCTCCATTACTTGTAAAGGGTGCATGTGTATATCTTCTCAGATTATAAAAGCTTGCAGTATGTGTTCACCCAAAAGGTGCAAAATCTCAGGAAAGTGAGATACTTTGAATTGCTCAAGGACTATGATTTGTATCTTCATTACCACCCAGGTAAAGCTAATGTGGTTGTTGATGCTCTTAGTAGGTTGTCCATGGGAATCCTATCTCATGTGGAGGAGCAAAAGAGGGAATTGGCGAAGGACATTCACCAGTTGGCTAATAGTTGAGTTCGTCTTTTGGATTCTGAGGATAGAGGTATGATTGTACAAGAGGTAGTGAAGTTATCTCTTGGTGTAGAGGTGAAGGAGAAACACATTTTAGACCCCATCTTGATGCAAATTAAGGATGATGTGGGTCAGTAAAAGGTTATGGCATTTAAGGTTAGTGATACTAGGTTGTTTAGTCCGAACTTCATTAACCAAGCCATAGAGAAGGTTAAGGTGATACGAGATAGCCTTAAGACTGCTCAAAGTTTCCCAAAGTCCGATGCGGATGTGAGGCAGAGGGAGTTAAAATTTGATGTTGGTGATAGGGTATTCTTGAAGGTATCTCCCATGAAGGGAGTGAGGATGTTTGGGAAGAAGGAGAAACTCAGTCTCCAGAATGTGGGTTCATACATAATTTTGGCAAAAGTAGACAATGTTACGTATGAGTTGGCTATGCCTTTGAGGTTGGCTTCCATTCATCCAATTTTCCATGTTTTGATGTAGAAAAAGTGCCTGGGTGATCCTTATTTGGTTGTTCCTATTGAGGGTGTTGGTATTTCAGATTCCTTGCCTTATGAGAAAGTCCCAGTAGACATTTTGGACAGGCAAGTCCATCGTTTGTGGACTAAGGATGTGGCTTTGGTAAAGGTTCTATGGAGGAATTAAAAGGTGGAAGAAGCTACTTAGGAAGCTGAAGAGGAAATGAAGTCCAAATATCCTTTTTGTTCCCTGAGTTAGATAATTATACTTAAGGTATGTGAATGCCTTTATATCTTTATTTTTTGACATTGTTAAAGGAAATTGTGGTTGTATTTCTATCTAATAATCATGCTAATGGATACCTTGACTCATCATTCGAGGATGAATGATCATGCGGGGAGAATGTAACTCCTTGATAACGCTCAAACTACAGCTCTCGTAAGAGTGTAAGCGACCGTCGTCAAATATAGAACCCAACTGGGTTGGGTGTCGAATCCCACAGAGAATACTTGGTCACTAAGTAAGCAAAGATTATTAGACTTTTGGTGAAAGTTTTGTAAAAAAAGGGGGATTGTAGCGTGCAACTAATGTAAACAAAATAGTAGAGTAAAAGCAGAAAATAGAAGAGTAAAACGGATTGCTTGGTTGGTTTTGATCAATGAGAATTGAGAGTTAGGGTTATGTCCACCTTATGAGTTGTACATATCTATTGACTATGAGTTGTGCGGAATTCAGACATGCATGTGCTTATAGAGAATCGTATTCTATGGTAAATCCAAGCGTCTTTCGACCTAACAAGGACTATTTCACTTTAACTCTTTCGAGCTTAAAGCGTATCTAATGGTACAAATTCTCCAAGAGGTTAATCCAGTTACAGCACTAACTTTTTAACAGGGGTTGGTGCCCTATTACCTTGACATTATCTCTTTTCCAGACATATAAATTTTCTTTCGAACAAGTTAATGCTATACTGGCGTATTCTATATGTTTCCAACCACAAGAATTTAGATTAAGATGAAGAGAATAATGACATAAGCAGTATACTTGTCAAGAATTCACAAACTCATAGCAATAGATAGTATCTCAAAAGGCTTCCATAACCCCAACCGAGTCATGAGTGCAATGGAAATCACAATAGTCATTATCATCATATCAATATAAGGATCTCACGTGTAGTATATGTTGGTAGGGCTTTGTGGCGTGAAGACCTTGCAAGTAGCGGTTCTCTTGTTGTGGAAATTTTAAGTCGAATAGATGAAGAGAAAGTAAATAAGAATTAATTGAAAGCAAATTGTTTAGAGTTGTAGATGAATGAATTAGAATGTGAATAATGAGAATAATGAGAATTAATTTAAAAACTTTAGCAAAATAGGGTATTTATAACACCCATATCCTATTCCTACTAAGCTACTGCATTACTTATCCTAATCCTACTAAATTACTGCATCATTATCCTAATCCTAATAATCCCCAAAGTCTTTGAAAATGCTGTTTTTGCCCGGGACAGGTTTCCCATGCGTCGCTTTTAGTCCTAGGCGTCCAAGCTTTGCTTTCCTTCTTTGTGAAGCTTCCTTTGGCCTCAAGTTATCCATAAAATGCTGAAATCTTCATCATTTATACCTGAAAACTTGCTAATCACGTTTGTTAGCTCACTTACAGGAAAAAGGACTAAAAGTGCATGAATTATATATTTTGTCCTTAAAACTTAGCTAAAATATGGGTAGATTATAGCACTTTAGGATTGTAAATACACCTATCATCAATACCCCACACTTAAAGCTTTGTTCGTCCTCAAACAAAATATCATGTCCTTCTAAACATCTACTTAGGGTTTCATAGTAACAGCACAAAATATTCGTCCAGACAGGCACGACAATCATTAACAAAGAGTAGTTTTTTGATCACTACTAGAAACAATCTCAACCTCTAATATAGACTCGTGATGATGGTTTATTCGTATTCAAAAGTTAAGGCACAGAGAATCATACACAACTACCCAAAACTCATCAACCATGTGTGTCTCACAATATATCACCCATAATCACTCACAAGTATTTTATTTTTTGAAACATGGGTATAAGATTATCCTTGCTCTCACTCTCACAAAGAATTCATATGTTGGAGCTGATGTCCATAGGCTTGCCTTTAGTGTAATGCTCCACTAAATATCAGAATGCTAAGCTTAGGATCAAATAGGTGTTTTACGGGTTGTAATGTAGGCTAAGGGACGGGTAGGACTATTTTTGCCAGAAATAGTGACTATGTTTCTAAGCGCTTTAATACATCACATTATGCCATTAATACTTTATTTTAAACAACCTTGCTACCTTTCTTTCGTCTATCACCCCTTTTTACCTCTTTTGTTTTTCAATTTTGAACATAATTAACTTTTTATTTTTCTATTTCTTTTTCTTTTCTTCTCTTTTTTTTTATAACATACCTCTATGATAACCATTCTTTTTCATAACAAATTCAAGTACCAATTCACTTTAAAGCACTATTCTCACCCAATTTCCTCTTATTTTGTCACATGACTTTACAATTTAAAGCACTTAGGAATTTGGATCAAATTATGGTCTTAAAAAAAATGGATTAGGCTTACATATGAGGCTGTCAAAGAAAATAGGCTAAAGGCTCAAAGGGGGTTATCTAGGATGATGTTCAAGGGTAAGTAAAAGAAAAGAAGGTAAACAAGTATAGGCTGCCAAAGAAATGCCTAAATCATCTCCTAGACTCACACTCTTTATTTTACTTTACATACATACCAGGCAAGTTCTAGCATCATCCACAAACACAGAATATACTATTATCTCACACATGCAAACGCAGATAAAGAAGTATAGCATGCAAATACCAGAACCCCACACTTAGACGGGACACACTGTCCTCAGTGGAAAATAAATAAGAATAACCTAGTTAGTCGGACTCCTCCTCTACGTCTGGGGTCATACCTCCTTCGTCGGAATCATCATTAGAGTAGTCGTCATCAGAGTTCTCCTCCACGTCGGAGTATGGCATTCGACGATTATCATCGGTTGGCACATCGTTATCAAGAGGTTCCTCGACCTCCGCTCATCATGGTAAACCGAGTCATGCCATAAAGATAGCGAAAGAAACTCTCATCCCTAGCATGCCTTTCTGCAGTGGTAAGGTTGACGCCATGTGTAGTTTCAGCATCTTTAACCTTTGTGAGGTCAACCTTCTTTGGGTTGTGTGGAAGTTTATGATCAGTCGGTTCCTCTTCGATGTCCTCCTTCCTTAATATTGCAGTCAACAGATTGCCAAAGCTAAAGTGGGACCTCTTGTGCAGCCTAGCCTTACGCATTGTAGATCGAATAATTGCCCCAATGTTGATAGGGATATTCGTCATCAATGCGTACACCAAGCACACTCTATCTCATGTTATCTTTGTGTACTGTGTCCCTAGAATAAGGCAAGAGTTGACTATTCGCATCCATATCCGATCTTCTCTATTCAAGGAAGCATATGGGAAGGTGTTGTGCCGACCGGTGTCCTTGTGTCTGCTCCATCGTGCCATAGATCTTGTTCCGCATAATGTGTGTCTAATTGCCCTGTATAGAGGTCTATTATACAGCTCCTTGAGTGGTGATGGATCAACAGATGGCAGCCCTAGAAAAGAGTTGAAGAACTCCTCATTTAGTTGTAGAACTTGGCCCTGAATCTTTACTTCACTTCCTGTAGTTTTTGGTGACCAATTGGCATAGAATTCTTGTGTTAAATCGAGATTGCCCTCTCCCATATCTCAGAAGATGAAATCAAGATGTAACGCTATTATCTTGGACAACATACGGGGTTCTTTCTTCGCTAGGCTTTCCTTGTGTATCAACTCCACATGAACATATTTCTTCTCTTTATTGTTCTTATACCACTCCTTTCCTTCCTCTTTGAGGACCCATTTAATTCCAAACATGCGGCGAGGTACTTGCAGTACGGAGGATTCACCTTGCTCTTTACGTCCCCTTTTCTGGCCTTTTTGTGAAGTGGTTGCTTTTTCTTTTCCTTGTTTTGCTTTTGGTTCCATTGTACCTGAGATTAAAATAATAGTCATGTTAGCTTCATCTCGGTGGATACAATCAACAAACAAGCAGTAGCAGCACCACCCCACACTTAGTTTGTTGGCACAAACTAGTGAAATAAACGATATCGATTACTCAGACATCATCGATATACGTTCAGGTGTTATGTTCCAACAATATAATCAGTTCAGTCATAATTTTCTTGTCATATTAACTATCCTTTTTGATTCGATTTCATGAAATCTTGGCAATACTTTCATGTTTGGATTGATGTATCTTTTGAGCAATGACTACCACATAAGGATTGAATCAAGTTATAATATTTGGAAATAATCACAACATAGTATGTTTGTAGTCAACCATGATTCTCATCTCGATGAACAAGTCGTTCCAACATGTAAGCGTTCTATTGATAAGATTATGCAATTTTCTTGAACATGTCAAATCCGCAAAAGTATGACAGTGCATCAAAATCAAATTCAAGTTAGGAACAAGTCAAGATCATCCTGACGTATTCTTTCACTCACTTAGTTGTATCACAACAAATCAACCATATTCAAATCACCAATACTACATCAAGATTTAACAATTCATTATAGACGTAGTAGTGTAGTACTTACGGAATATAAAAGAAGAACAAAGAAGTACTTACTTGGTTGATGGCC
This sequence comes from Capsicum baccatum var. pendulum, assembly GCA_030864225.1. Taxonomy (NCBI): domain Eukaryota; kingdom Viridiplantae; phylum Streptophyta; class Magnoliopsida; order Solanales; family Solanaceae; genus Capsicum; species Capsicum baccatum. Next base: position 170,879,707 of record CM061558.1, read on the forward strand.
TCGGAAGATTTTCTTGCAAAGTAAAAGAGCAAAAGGAAATTTTTTAAGAGGAATTGGAGAGGTAGGTGGCACTTAGGTTGGATTGGCAATGTATTTATGTTCTAAGACTAAGTTCTTATTTATAGGACAAGATTGGGTCGGGTTTTGACCCATTTAGAATCGGATTTGGGAACAAAAAGTGACCATACGCAGCGCCTATTGCTTTGTCTATGCTTGGCATAGGCCGCGCCTTTTGCAAAGCCTTGTTGAGCATAGGCGGCGCCTATGCCATGGCATTGTTAGGCATAGGTGGCGCCTATGCCATGGCATATGAGATTCAGAGACAAAAGGCTTTTCCATAGGCGGCGCCTATGCTATAGCACTCTAGAATCCGAGAGCTTAGGCTATAGTATAGGCCTTGCCTTGTTCGTGGCCTAGATTTACATAGGCCTTGCCTTGTTCTTTGCCTATATTTTAATAAGCAATGCCTAACCCATAGACTTTTGCTTCTTCATTCCTAACTTACCACCTTCAACATGCAATACGTCCAAATCAAAATTTGAAACCAATCTCCTCCTTTACACCTCTTGCACCTACATTCACTCAAAACGATTAGAACGATGGGTTGCCTCCCATCTAGAGCCTTAGTTTTGGTCATGGCTCGACTCTTCTTTTTGGATTTTTATTTAGTAAAACAAATGCAAAGGAAACGAAAAAACACAATGGGTCGCCTCCCATCTAGCGCTTGATTTATTGTCGCGGCACGACATCGTTACCTCGAGTACTTAGACTTCGTCGAGATAGATGGTGGCCATGTAGTTTATCGAGTCAAGAGGACCGATATATGGTTTTACTCGTTGGCCATTCACCTTAAATACAATACCATTATTGTCTTCTAGCTCAACTACTCCAGACGAGTAGACTTGGCTAATCTTGTCCGGACCAGACCATTTGGACCTTAACTTACCTGGGAATAGCTTTAGTCTGGAATTGAAAAGAAGTACCATATCACCCTTTTGAAAGTTTCATTGAACAATCCGCTGATCATGATACTTTTTCATCCGCTCCTTGTAGAGGTATGATCTTTCATATGCATGTAAACGGAATTCATCCATCTCATTCAGCTGCTCCAACCTCAGACTCATAGCATCATCCCAATTCAAATTTAGTTGCTTCAGCGCCCATAATGCCTTATACTCGAGCTCAATAGGTAAGTGACAATACTTCCCGTAAACTACTTGGTACGGGGACATGCTAATTGGCGTTTTGAATGCAGTCCTATAAGCCCATAGTGCATCGTCCAGCTTCCGAGACCAATCTTTCCTATTAGCATTCACCGTCTTAGCAAGGATTTGCTTGATCTCTCGATTGGAAACCTCTACCTGTCCACTAGTTTGAGAGTGATAAGCCGTGGCTACCTTGTGTTGCTTGACACCATATTTTGCCAACACAGATTAGAATAGCTTGTTGCAAAAGTGAGATCCTCCGTCGCTTATTATAGTACGTGGTACTCCAAAACGAGAGAAGATGTTCCTCTTTAAGAATGCAACAACATATTTTCCTTCATTATCAGCCAATGCTACTGCTTCGACCCATTTTGAAACATAATCTACAGCAACTAGGATATATTTCATTCCAAACGAATTCACGAATGGGCCCATAAAATCGATACCCCATACATCAAAGAGCTCTATTTAAAGGATTTTCGACATTGGCATCTCATGGTGTTTCGAAATCGCACCTTGTCTCTGACATTGGTCGTATCTTCTCACAAAGTCGTCGGCATCTTTAAATATCGAAGGCCAATAATAGCCACTTTGCAATACCTTCCTTGCTGTCCGATTACCTGCGTGATGTCCCCTAACTTGGGAAGTGTGGCATGCTTCCAATATATTCGGCACCTCAACATGGGATACGCATCGCCTGATAACACCATCCGCGCATCGTCTAAACAAATATGGCTCATCCCAGAAGTAGTGTCTCGCGTTATGCATGAACTTCCTCTTTTGATGAGATAATAGATTCGTAGGCATCATATTACTTACCACGAAGTTTGCAAAGTCTGCGTACCATGGTAACTCCGCCATCATCGTGGCTAAGATCTCTTCATCAGGAAATGCATCATCAATCTCTAGATCAGGTTGTGCTATATGCTCGTTCTCGAGTCTAGATAGGTGATCAGCCACTTGGTTTTCGCAACCTCTTCTATCTTTTACCTCGAAATCAAATTCTTCCAGCAACAATACCCATCGAATTAGCCTTGGTTTTGCATCTTTCTTTGTCATCAAATATCTCAGAGTCGCATGGTCTGTATGAACTACCACTTTCGTTCCCAATAAATAAGCATGAAATTTTTCAAACGCATAGACCACTGCTAAGAGTTCTTGTTCTGTGACAGTATAGTTCTTCTGGGCTTCATTCAGGACCTTACTTGCATAGTAGATTGGATGGAATAACTTTTCCCTTCTCTGTCCAAGTACAGCACCCAAAGCTACCCTACTAGCATAACACATGACTTCAAACGGTAAAGACCTATCTGGTGCTACAATGATAGGGGCTTCAATAAGCTTCCCTTTGAGGCATTCAAATGCCTTCAAACAATCTTCATTGAAGTCAAACTTTGCATCTTTCTCCAAAAGTTTGCATAATGGACTAGCAATTTTGGAGAAGTCTTTGATAAACCTTCGGTAGAAACCTGCATGCCCGAGGAAACAACAAACCCCTTTGACCGAGATTGGGGGTGGTAGTTTTTCGATGACTACAATTTTAGCTCGATCCACCTCAATTCCTCTTTCGGAGATTTTATGCCCAAGCACTATCCCTTCTTTCACCATGAAGTGGCACTTCTCCTAATTCAGCACTAGGTTGAATTCAACACACCTCTGCAACGCCATACCTAATTTGCCAAGCATGAATCAAACGACTCACCCATCACTGAAAAGTTGTCCATGAATACCTCCAAAGTGTCTTCCACCATATCGGAAAAGATGGACATCATACAACGCTGAAAAGTGGCGGGTGCGTTACATAGTCCAAATGGCATACGTTTGAAGGTAAACGTACCATATGGGCATGTAAACGTTGTCTTCTCTTGGTCTTCTGGAGAAATACAAATCTGATTATAACCGGAATAACCATCTAAGAAACAAAACCATCCTTTCCCTGCTAATCGATCAAGCATTTGGTCTATAAATGGCATTGGGAAGTTATCTTTAAATGTCCACGAATTCAGCTTACGGTAGTCCATGGATACTCTCCATTCTGTGATGGGTCTGAGTGGAATAAGCTCATTCTCTTCATTCGCCACTACCGTCATGAATCCTTTCTTGGGAACACATTGTACTGGGGTTACCCATTTACTATCGGAGATTGGATACACAACCCCTGCATCTAACCACTTAATAATTTCTTTCTTCACCACTTCTTGCATAGGTGGATCGAGATGCCTTTGATGTTCAATAGTGGGTATGAAATTTTCTTCAAGCTAAATTTTGTGTGTACAAATCCCAAGCGGAATACCAATAATGTCAGCGATGGTCCAACCGATGGCTCTTATGTACTTCCGTAGCACAGCCGTGAGAGCTGCAACTTGCTGCTCACCCAAATCTGCTGCCACAATAACCGGAAGTTTGTTACCGCTTCCTAAGAATGCATATTTTAAATGGCTAGGCAGCTCCTTCAATTCTAACGTGGGTGGTTCTTCAATCGATGGTTTAGCTGGTGGTGTTGGTCGATTTTTGAGATCAAGGTCCAGCTTCTTAGGAGCATGAGGATATGACCCTAATCCTGTTAGAGCAGAAATAGTTTCTTCATAAGTTTCAGCATCCTTACTCTCAACATTCATAAGCACAACCGCCAATGGGTTATCAACAAGCTGCTCCTCTACAGGTAGATCTTTCTCATCATCAAAATAAACATCAGCTACCGAGAACACGTTCAGATCTTTGGGTTGCTTCATTGATTTACACACATCAAAGCGGACTACTTCCTCATTCATTCGGAATAGAAGCTCATTAGCTCTTAAATCAATAAGCACACTTCCTGTTGCAAGGAAAGGGCGCCCCAAGATTATGGGAACTTCAGAGTCTACCTCACAATCCAAAATAACAAAGTCCGCCGGAAAGATGAATGAAGAAACCTTCACCAATACATCACATAAAATACTAACAGGTCATTTTACCGACCTATTAGCCATCACAAGCCTCATATTGGTTGGAGTAGTATCACCCAACCCCAACTTTTTGTAAATGGATAATGGCATCAAGTTGATGCTGGTTCCTAAATCGCATAATGCCTTGGCAAAATTCAAAGATCCGACAGTGCACGGAATAGTGAAGGCACCGGGGTCGGCCTTCTTCTGAACTAGTGATCTGGTAGCGATTGCACTACAATGATGAACAGCATCTGTCAACTCACCACTTGCTGCCCGCTTCTTTGTTAGAAGATCCTTCATAAATTTTGCGTAGCCTGGCATCTGTTCTAGTGCCTCAACCAAGGGAACATTAATGGTCAGCTGTTTTAACATTGACATAAATTTATTGAACTTGGTATCATCAGCTCTCTTCTTTAATCTTTGAGGAAAATGAGGTGGTGGAAGGGGAATTGTTTTCTCCACAATATTCTTTTCATCATGCTTTGGTTCAGAGTTCTTTTCAGGCAGTAGATGTCGAGGAATGACGTCATGAGCGTCTTCATCAACTTGGACGACGTCATCTTCTTCTGCATTACCTATGATATCTTCGGCCACTTGCTTGCTTTGGGATGAATTTTCAGGCACCTTACCACTCCAAGTAGTAACAGCCATGCATGTTCCATCGTTTCTTGGGTTTTGCACTGTGTCGCTCGGTAAGGTGCCAGCTTTTCTTTGATTTAATATGGCTGAAATTTGACTCAATTGTTGTTCCAGCTGTTTTATTGAAGTGGAATGTGAGTCAACTAATTGCTTAATTGAGGCCAAGTCATTTATTACCTCCGTTACTCCCGTGCTAGTTAGTTCCACTCCTTTCAGCAGCTTAGCCATCATATCTTCCATTGACATATTTCCTGAACCAGATGCAGTGGCCTCACGTCGTCCAGAACGAATATATACACCACTCCTGTCAGTCTTGTTCTTCCAACTCCCTTGATCACGATCCTTGTTTCTAGAATTATTATAATAGTTTCGACCTTGGTTTCCTTGGGCATTGCCTTGGAAACCCCCTGATTATTCACGTGGTTGGCTTCTTCCTCAGAATCGGATTCCTCTCTTTCTTTTAACGCCACTGCTTTAACTTTTTTGGTCTTCCCTGATAATAGATGCTTTGTAAGAAGATCCACTTGTGTTTTCAGGTGCGCCATATCTTGATCACGTTCTTCTTCTCTTCTCCTTTGTTCTGCAGTTATGCCTATTGACAAAGTGTGGCTTTCTACCTCGGAATATCTGGTGTGCCATGCCCTACTTTGCTATGTCATCCGGTCTAGCATATCACTTGCCTGAACAAAGGCAAGGTCCATAAACGATCCTCCAGCCGCATTATCCACCACTGGTTTAGTTACCAAATTCAAGGATCTGTATAGTATCTCCATCAAGTGGACATTTGTCATGTGATGGTTTGGGCCTCTCATAAGCTTCTTCTTGAATCTCTCCCATGTTTCGTGGAGGGCTTCAGTTGGAAGCTGACGAAAGTTGCTGATTCATCTCCCAATTGTGCTCTTTTGGATGGCAGAAAGAATCTTTCTAGGAAAGCGTCTTTCAATTACCTCCAATTTGTAATAGAATTAGGAGTTAGCCCATTCAACCATAGAGTTGCCTCCCCAGATAGAGACAATGGAAATAAGCGCAGCCGAATTATATTCTGTCCAACGCCAGGATTGTCAAACGACTTGCAAGTAGAGATAAAGTTGATCAGATACATATTTGGATCATCACCTGCGAGTCCACCGAATAGTCCCTTGAGTTGCAATAACTGGATCATGGTGCTAGTGATGTTGAACTTGGCTTCGGACGCCAAGGGCGGAGGAATAATGGCTCCTGTGGCACTAGCTCCATCAAGATCATCATCATTATCATCGAATGGTATTTGCATGGCTCGGCGTTCAGGCCTGAACCTAGATTGACGATCTCTTCTTTGGGCAGGTGTCGCCATCTCATCATCACGCCTCAGGTTTAGTAACTCGTCATCACCTAGATCCTCATCGTTAGGATTTGTTGCTCGCCCAGGGTTATCAATATTCTGTTGATGAACTTGAGTGGCGGCCAAAACAGCTAGTCTAACCTGCTCCTGTTGAGCAGACCTTCTTTCGATTTCCTACTGAGCCTCCATTCTACCAATACGATGTGGTTCAGGATTGAAAGGTAATAACGGTTGACCAGAACTTCGAGTATGGGGCATACACTGAATAAAAACCTACAGAAAACAAAAACAACAACTAAACGTAAAGTACGAGAATCTTTGACCAAAGGGTCTAGTAACTATCACAAACTTAGTAGACAACCGTATTCCCCAGCAATGGCGCCAAAATTTGATAACGCTCAAACTACAACTCTCGTAAGAGTGTAAGCGGTCATCGTCAAATATAGAACTCAACTGGGTTGGGTGTCGAATCCCACAGAGAATACTTGGTCACTAAGTAAGCAAAGATTATTAGACTTTTGGTGAAAGTTTCGTAAAAAAGAGGGGATTGTAGCATGCAACTAATGTAAACAAAATAGTAGAGTAAAAGCAGAAAATAGAAGAGTAAAACGGATTTCTTGGTTGGTTTTGATCAATGAGAATTGAGAGTTAGGGTTATGTCCACCTTATGAGTTGTACGTATCTATTGACTATGAGTTGTGCGGAATTCAGACATGCATGTGCTTATAGAGAATCGTAATCTATGGTAAATCCAAGCGTCTTTCGACCTAACAAGGACTATTTCACTTTAACTCTTTCGAGGTTAAAGCGTATCTAATGGTACAAATTCTCCAAGAGGTTAATCCAGTTACGGTACTAACTTTTTAACAGGGGTTGGTGCCCTATTACTTTGACATTATCTCTTTTCCAGACATATAACTTTTCTTTCAAACAAGTTAATGCTATACTGGCATATTCTATATGTTTGCAACCACAAGAATTTAGATTAAGATGAAGAGAATAATGATATAAGCAGCATACTTGTCAAGAATTCACAAACTCATAGCAATAGATAGTATCTCAAAAGGCTTTCATAACCCCAACCGAGAAGTTTAGCTACTCATGAGTGCAATGGAAATCACAATAGTCATTATCATCATACCAATATAAGGATCTCACGTGTAGTATATGTTGGTAGGGCTTTGTGGCATGAAGACCTTGCAAGTAGCGGTTCTCTTGTTGTGGAAATTGTAAGTCAAATAGATGTAGAGAAAGTAAATAAGAATTAATTGAAAGCAAATTGTTTAGAGTTGTAGATGAATGAATTAGAATGTGAATGATGAGAATAATGAGAATTAATTTAAAAGCTTCCGCAAAATAGGGTATTTATAACACCCATATCCTATTCCTACTAAGCTACTGCATTAGTTATCCTAATCCTACTAAATTACTACATCATTATCCTAATCCTAATAAGTTACTGTTGATCCCCAAAGTCTTTGAAAATGTTGTTTTTGCCCGGGACAGGTTTCCCATGCGTCGCTTTTAGTCCTAGGCATCCAAGCTTTGCTTTCCTTCTTTGTGAAGCTTCCTTTGGTGTCAAGTTGTCCATAAAATGCTGAAATCTTCATCATTTATACCTGAAAACTTGCTAATCACGTTTGTTAGCTCACTTACAGGAAAAAGGACTAAAAGTGCATGAATTATATATTTTGTCCTTAAAACTTAGCTAAAATATGGGTAGATTATAGCACTTTAGGCGTGTAAATACACCTATCATCACTCCTCAGAATATTTTCTTTGAATTTCCATGTTTTTGGGACTCACTTCCTATGCTATGACTTACCTTACGACTCGTAAAGTATCTTTATGGATTGTAGGATCCAAATGGTAGCCTGACAATTAATGTTGGAATATGTTTCTACCCTGACCATGACTCGTACCTCACAAATCATGAAGACTAAGTACTAGTTGTCATGTTCCAATCATAGGGTGACCAGTGTGTTACCCAAAGTCCCTGTCCTGAGTACGATTAAGACTATATGAGTCATAGTATGGCTTCTATAGCGAAACTAGTATAGGGACCCTTTGATTCTGTCCTAACTACAACTTAGATTTTATGAGTCATAGAGCCACCATACGAGTTGTAAAGTGACCCATAGTCACTGGCAATAATTTTTAATATTTTGATTAAGGTCACTTTGGACATTTCCCTCTTTCCTGACTTAAGACCCACGACTTAAAACCCTATTAGGGACCCTATTTTCAAAACTTTAGAAATCAATTACGTACTCTCTTCTCTCTCAAATCCCTAAGTAAAAAACACTAAGGTTTTTAAGAGTGTGGCAATTAGGGCTTCCAAGTGGTGATTTCTCTCCATAATTATGATACTCTCAGGTATGTTGTGATTCCCCAAATCTTATTTAGTTAAGGCATTTGTTTTAAATTGTTATTCATGTGGTTTGGTGTTGGTTTTTAGAATAAGGGTTTTGAATGATTATTTTCTTAAATGATGTTCCCATGGTTTATATGAACTGGTTAATGCTTTATTGATGGTTTTGAACTTATGGGGTGGTTGGTCATGGTGAATAAATTAGGGGGGGCATGGATTTTCCCAAATTGATAATTTTGGATAATTGGAATTGGTATAACCTCAACCCAATCTGGTGAAATTAGTTTTAAATGAGTATATGCACATTGAACTACTCTTGAATTATGGCAATCGGATAAAAAGGCTAATGAAACATGAACGGTTTGAAAGGCCTTTATGTCCATGGATTGATTTTTAAATGGAACTTTGGAGTCCAGATGACTAAACGAGTTTGAATCCCAAATAGCTAAATATTTCAAAGTCCTATTGGATAATGGGTTAGAGTGGTTCGAAGTCCTATTGGTTAGTGGGTTAGAGTCCCATTGGCTATTTGATTTGGCATAATGACATTCGCTTGCAAGATATAGTCGGTATGAAGATACCACATGATATTGTCATAATCTATGACTCCTTAATTAAATGAATGGGTTATATGATCATGTGTTTGAGTCCTCCTTGGTTTTTGTATACATATGATTATTCTCTAGTTCGTATGGCTATACGTACTGGGCCCTTTCAGAAGGGGGAGCTAAACATATATAGCCTGTGGGTGTTTCTATTATGACAAAATAATTACAGAGTCCAGGATAATGTTTTAAAGTTCATGATAAGCCTCGTTCTCTATCCTGGCATGATATATTTATATATGTATATGCATATGGTTGTGCACATTAGTTGTGAATGATTTTGAATTGTTAATCATGGCATTATTTTATCCCTTCCTTTAGTTACATGCTAGCACTCATACCGCTAACTGTCTTCCATTGTTGTATCCCCATACAATGCAGGGAATATAGACACATCTACTTTTCTTACACAGTGATAGGATTTTAGGTTATCAGCAGTCAACTTTGAAGTAGTGAGCTTCTATTCTCCGGAAGGGGTATCATTTTAAATTCTTGTTTCATTCATGTCTTAGACCACTTCTATTGGATTCTTTTGGCTATCATCGAGGGCATGTACCGACTTAAGTAGATGTTGGTTTTTTAGTGGCTTTGTGGATTAGAATGGTTGTTGAAATTCTTAGATTTCTTTCTGAATTATTTGAGTTACCTACCTTGTTATATGTTTAGAACTCAACGCTATCTTGATATATGTACAAAATCCATCTGCTGCTATTTATGTTGTGTTCTTTTTAACTAGATAAAGGAGGGTCTTTGATCCTCGCATACTTGAGATACCCATCACGGCCAGGCCTTGGTTCGGGTCGTGACAAGCTTCCTATTAGAGCACTATGTTCATAGGAAGTTGGGTGTCAACAAAGACATGTCAAGTAGAGTCTCTTTTATTGGTGTATAGTGCACCACACTTATAAGAGAGAGGCTATGAGGCATTTAAGAATGTTTCCCTTTCTTGTTGTTTTATTTTTTGATATAAAGTCTAAGGTCTTGAAATTTCTTCGAATTACATCTGCTCCCATTTCAGATCATACCTCCTCGAAGATCTGATGCTCATGGAAAATCTTCTATCCCATTTGAGGATAATATGGATGTAACTAGTTCTACCTATAGGGTATAGACACGGTCTAGGGTTTTCGCTCCTGATAGTACTACCTCTCAAAGAGTTCTACCGGTCCCTACCAGTCCTCCTCGGGCTCCCAAAGCAAATGATATTCGTGCCTCACTGCCCAAGGAGATATTTCTAATTATGTATTTCATCGACCTTTTCATATGTTGACTCAGTTTGTGAATTTTTAGTCTCGTCCACCTTATCATATTACTTCTATTGCTCCATCTTTTAAGGTCACTAGAGTTGGCCAGTTCATAAGGTAGAACAATCTAACCTTTATAGAATCTGCGGTTGAGGAGGATCCTTAAGTGTTTTTGATAAATATAAAAGATATTAAGGGTGATGCATGCTACTGATGTGGATGGTGTGGAGTTTGTTGCAAATCAGTGGTATGAAGAGCGGAGAAGTCAAGGGGTGATGATGCTGAGCTGGCTATATAGGAGGAATTTTCTGGTGCCTTTCTTGATCCTTTTTTTACCTCAAGATTTGAGGGAGGCTAAAGCTAAGAAATTTGTAAATTTGAGGTAGGGTGGGATGATTGTGAAGGAGTATGCCTTGAAGTTCCATTAGTTGTCTTGTTACGCTCTGGAGTTAGTGGATAGCATGAGGTCTAGGATGAGGTAGTTTGATTTGGGTTTTTCATGGGACTTCTTACTAGAGTGTAGAGCGGGGATATTGAATAATGACAGAAATATCTCTAGGATAGTGGTGTATATGTAGAAGGTGGAGGATGAGAAGAAAAAACAAGTAGAAATAGGGGAAAGGCAGAGTAAGAAGTTTAGATATTCAGAGAAAGGTGGAGTCCAGCAGAACAGTAGTAGAGATGGTAGGCCATAGTGCAAGAAAGAGTATTGGGGAAATTCTCGTTCCTATTCTATGACTAGTTCTCTTTATGTCGTCTAGTGATCGTCGCTTTCAGACTAACAGTGGGTTTAAGGCACAAAGTGTCCAATCTCAGGACAATGGAGCTCAGTAAGCTCCATCATACCCTTCTGGTAGATTTTATGGGAAGTGGCACTATGGTTTTTGTGATAAGGGGAGGATAAATGTTTCAGATATGGCCAACCTAGTCATCTTCAGGGGAACTGCCTATCAGCTAATATGGCTACTAGAGATAATAAGGTTCCAGTTTCTACTTCTTCAGCTCCTGTACCAAAGGGTGCTACTTCTAGTACCGATACTAGTCAAAACTGTCTTTATGCTCTTGCCACTTGTCAGGAATTTAAGTTACCTTATTATATGACCAGGTGTTTAAATCCCTCTAGGTTCATATATACACATGATTATTCTCTGGTTCGTGCGGCTACACACATTGGGCCCTTTAAGTAGAGGGATCTGAACCCATATAGCCCGTGGGTATTTTTATTATGATGGCAAAACTACATTGTCCAGGCTGATGTTTTAAAGTTCATTCTAAGCCTCTTTCCTTATCTCGACATGATATATTTATATATGTAAATGCATACGATTATGCGAATTGGTTTTGAATGATTTGAACTATTGATCATGACATTAATTTATCCCTTCCCTGAGTTTCATACAAGTGCTCACCCAGCTAACTATCTCTAAACAATGTATTCCTACGCGATGTAGGGAACAAAGTCACTTCTTTTTTCCTGCATAGTGATAGTATTTTAGATTATGAACAGTCATCTTTGAAATGGTGAGCTTTTATTCTTTGGAAGGGCTATCAGTTTAAATACTTGTTTCATTCATGTCTTAGACCACTTCTATTGGATTCTTCTAGTTATCGTATGGGGCATGTACCTACTTAGTTAGATGTTGGCTTTTTTTAGAGGCTTTGTGGATTACTGTGGATTGGGATGGTTGTTGAAATTCTTATATTTATTTTTGAATTAGTTGAGTTACCTACCTTATTATATGTTTTAAACTCAATGTTATCTTTTTATATGTTCTGAATTCATCCGTTGCTAGTTTTATTATGTTCTATTTGACTAGGCAAAGGGGGTGGTCTCCGATCCTCGGTGGACTTGAGATATCCATCATGATCAGGCCTCATTTTGGGTCGTGATAGACAGATGGAGAATAAATAGGGGAAATAGCCCATCAGACAATATATGTTTGTTTGTGATGATCTATAGGATATTTGGGGCATGTCCTGACAATTGAAATAGGTAGATTCATTCCACCAGAATTGCCTCAAGGTACTAATTTTTATATCATGAGTGCAATGATCCAACTACTGAATTTGAAGGAGGTAATTGTCAGCATGCCTACTAATAATTCAAACATGCATATTATGAACTTTGCAGGGATCTGCAATTCCTAAAATCTATATGGGGTGAGTCAGAAGGTGAGTCAACTGAGATTATTCCCATTCTCTTTGACAGGGAAAGCTACTTTGTGGTTATATGTGTTGCCCTTTGGATATATTACTACCTGTAATGAGTCGAGGGATCAATTCCAGGATTGATTTTTCCCACCCTCCAAAATGCTGCAATTGAAAGATAAAATATATAACTTATAATATGTTCATACATAGGCATTATATGAGACATGGTTGGGGTTCAAATGAACATACCAAATCATATGATTACTAGCAGAAATTCGAGATCTTCTGCAGATCCTTGAATGTTAATACTAAGGTTGTAATAGGCACAATCATTGGTGAAGCCTTCATAAGTCTACAATGTGAGCATGCTTTCTAAAATATAATACCCCGTATTATACTTAGCTTAGTTCAGCTCCTAGTTGCATGCATAGGAGGCTTAAAGCCTGAAAATTTCACCAAGTGTTGGGGACTTAGTCTTATTTTTGGCCTCTTAACTTTGAGGATTTTTTTAAAGTAGCCTTCCCGACCCTGAGACATAGGTTTTTGAGTTAATTTATGTTCAGGGGTATAAGGAGTATGTCTCAGGGAAGTTTTGTATTTTCAGACGAGGATTGGGTCATGTTTGAATTTTGATTCCAGTAGCTCACCGCGCTACTTATAGAGATGAGGCAATCACTGGTCGTGGTGCCCTCGTAATCAGTATTTCAGTTATGAATTTAATCTCCTAAGGGGCAGTTAGGTCTTTTCCCATCAACCCAATTCGTAAAGAACTAATAAAGATTAAGTTAGGGCATTATATGACCAAATTCTCCAATTAACTCTAAAAAACAAACCCTAATCCTCCCCCAAGTTCATCAGTTTTATTCCTTCCTCTTCAAGAAAACAAAGGATTCAAGTTACCTAATCTATGAATTTTCAAGAAAAGCATCAAGATTGTGCTTCTCTTTCAAGCTTAAGGGCTTTAAGGTATGTTTGATGTTCATCCATATGCCCTTTTCACCCATGGAGTCCAAGAATCCCCTTTTGATATTAAATTATGAGTTTTCACATGTCTATGATGAATTTTCTCTATGAAGTTATTATTGATTTTGATTAGAAGTTATGTTACAAATATTTTTCAATGGAATGATCACTTACATGTCTTGAGTATTTAAATCCTCATGTTAAATCTCTAATTTAGGGTTTTAGTATTGTAACTATGTTTTCAATCACACGCTTTACCCATTCCCATGCTTTAATTTATGGCTTCTATGTGTTTGATGAAATGCCTAAATGTTGGGTTTTTAGTGATGATCCGTTATTATGGTTTTTTAAAGCTTTATATGTCCTTATTGTTATTTCCATACAGTGCTAGTGGGTTATGAACACTCGATACATAGTTGTTTACATAATTTCAATTTCTTCAAAATGATTTACATAAACTATGAGCATTATAATTCAGTCAATTATAATGATCAGTTATCTGTTCAGTTAAGCATAGTTCAGTCCAGTAATTAGTGTCAGTTTTGTTGGGAGTAGGATTTAGTACCGAGCAAACCTAGGGATAAGGGCTCACCCATTATTTAGGATTGGGTCCTTAGATACAGTCCCTAAGTTTTAGAACTACATAGCCAGTGTAAGATTATCAGATGTCACTGGTAGATTATCAGATATCACCAACCAGTTTAGGAATGACATTCTCTGAGATGTCACCCGCAATTTTAGGACCGACATTCTCTTAGGGGTTATCCGCCAGTTTAGGACAGACTCCCTATTCCTTCGAGATTCCACTTGAGTGGATCTACACAGCCAGTGTTAGTACCCGTGGCATGGTACTACACCCATCCAACTGGGTTTACAGGTTGTACCCCAATTTGCTCTAATTGGGGCATGTTGGTTAGATAATACCTCCCATAATCTCAGTTCAGTACCTAGTACAGAACTCAATTCAGGTTTGGTTGACCATAGCATATGATGTTAGGCGTATTTACACGCCTAAAACACCTTAATTTACCCATATTTTAGCTAAGTTTTGAGGACAAAATATATAAATCCTGCACTTTTAGTCCTTTTTCCTGTAAGTAAGCTAACCAACGTGATTAGCAAGTTTTCAGGTATAAATGATGAAGATTTCAACATTTTATGGACTGTTGGACGCCAAAGGAAACTTCACGTAAGAAGGAAGGCATCTTTTGGAAGTCTATGGACTGAAAGTGATGCATGGAGAACTTGTCCCAGGCAAAAACAGCATTTCTAAAGACTTGGGGGATCAGCAGTAGCTTAGTAGGATTAGGATAAGAATACAGTAACCCAGTAGGACTGGGACAAGGATAAAAACCCTATTTCAAAAGGACTAGGATATGGATGTTATATAAACCCTATTTTGCTGAAACTTTTCAACATTCTCTTCTTATTCCCCTGTCTATTCTTTCCCTTCTTCATCAATTCGTTTTCATACATTATTCTATTCAATTCTATTTTTCTTTTATTCGACATTTACTATTCCCATTACTTTCTGATATATAAAGCACGACCCTTGTAACCAATATGAGATCATGATGATGTTTATTGTGATCTCCGTTGCAATCATGAGTAGCTAAACTTCTCTGTTAGGGTTATGGAAGCCTTATGAGATACTATCTATTGCTATGAGTTTGTGAATTCTTAACACGTATGCTGCTTATATCATTACTCTCTTTATCTTAATCTAACTTCTTGTGGTTGCAAACATATAGAATACGCCAGTATAGCATTAACTTGTTCGAAAAAAAAGTTACATGTCTAGAAAAGAGATAATGTCAAGGTAATAGGGCACCAACCCCTGTTACAAAGTTAGTGTCGTAACTGGATTAACCTCTTGGAGAATTTGTACCATTAGATACGCTTTAAGCTCGAAAGAGTTAAAGTGAAATAATCCTTAATGGTCGAAAGACGCCTGGATTTACCATAGAATACGATTCTCTATAAGCGCATGCATTTCTGAATTCCGCAAAACTCATAGTCAATAGCTATGTAAAACTCATAAGGTGGACATAACCCCAACTCTCAATTCTCATTGATCAAAACCAACCAAGCAATCCGTTTTACTCTCCTATGTTTCGTTCTTATGTTAATATTTTGTTTACATTATTTGCACGCTACAATCCCCCCTTTTTTATGAAACTTTCACCAAAAGTCTAATAATCTTCGCTTACTTAGTGACCAAGTATTCTCTGTGGAATTCGACACCCAACCCAGTTGGGTTCTATATTTGACAACAACCGCTTACACTCTTACGAGAGCTGTAGTTTGAGCGTTATCAAATTTTGTCACCGTTGCCGGGGAATATGGTTGTATACTAAGTTTGTGATAGTTACTAGACCCTTTGGTCAAAGTTTATTCAGTGCATGCCCCATAATTGAAGTTTTGGTCAACCGTTATTACCTTTCAATCCTGAACCACATCGTATTGGCAGAATGGAGGCTCAGCAGAAAATCGAAAGAAGGGCTGCTCAACAGGAGCAGGCTAGACTAGCTGCTTTGGCTGCCGCTCAAGTACACCAATAGAATATTAATAACCCTAGGCGAGCAACAAATCCTAATAATGAGGATCTAGGTGATGACGAGTTACTAAACCCGAGGCGTGATGCTGAGATGGCGACACCTGCCAACAGAAGAGATCGTCAAGCTAGGTTCAGGCCTGAACGCCGAGCCATGCAAATACCATTCGATGATGATGATGATGATCTTGATGGAGCTGGTGCCACAGGAGCCATTATTCCTCCGCCTTTGGCGCCCGGAGCCAAGTTCAACATCACTAGCACCATGATCCAGTTATTGCAACTCAAGGGACTATTCGGTGGACTCGTAGGTGATGATCCGAATATGCATCTGATCAACTTTATCTCTACTTGCAAGTCGTTCCACAATCCTGGCGTTGGACAGAATACAATTTGGTTGTGCTTATTTCCATTGTCTCCATCTGGGGAGGCAACTCTATGGTTGAATGGGCTAACTCCTGATTCTATTACAAATTGGAGGCAATTGAAAGACACTTTCCTAGAAAGATTCTTTCCGCCATCCAAAAGAGCACAATTGAGAGATGAAATCAGCAACTTTCGTCAGCTTCCAACTAAAGCCCTCCATGAAATATGGGAGAGATTCAAGAAGAAGCTTATGAGATGCCCAAACCATCACATGACCAATGTCCACTTGATGGAGATACTATACAGATCCTTGAATTCAGTAACTAAACCAGTGGTGGATAATGCGGATGGAGGATCGTTTATGGACCTCACCTTTGTTCAGGCAAGTGATATGCTAGACCAGATGAAAAAGCAAAGTAGGGCGTGGCACACCAGAGATTCCGAGGTAGAAAGCCCCACTTTGTCTATAGGCATAACCGCAGAACAAAGGAGAAGAGAAGAAGAACGTGATCAAGATATGGCGCACCACAAAACACAAGTGGATCTTCTTACAAAGCATCTATTGTTAGGGAAGACTGAAAACGTTAAAGCAGTGGCATCAAAAGGAAGAGAGGAATCCGATTCTGAGAAAGAAGCCAACTACGTGAACAATCAGGGGGGTTTCCGAGGCAATGCCCAAGGAAACCAAGGTCAGAACTATTATGATAATTCTGGAATCAAGGACCGCGATCAAGGTAGTTGGAAGAACAAGACTGACAGTAGTGGCGTATATATTCCTCCTGGACGACGTGAGGCCACTGCATCTGGTTCAGGAAACATGTCAATGGAAGATATGATGGCTAAGCTGCTGAAAGGAGTGAAAGCAACCAGCACGGGAGTAACGGAGGTAATAAATGAATTGGACTCAATGAAGCAATTGGTTGACTCACATTCCACTTTAATAAAACAGCTGGAACAACAATTGAGTCAAATTTCAGCCACATTAAATCAAAGAAAAGCTGGCACCTTACCGAGCGACATAGTGCAAAACCTAAGAAACGATGGAACATGCATGGCTATTACTACAAGGAGTGGTAAGGTGCTGGAAAATTCATCCCAAAGCAAGCAAGTAGCCGAAGATATCGTAAGTAATGCAGAAGAAGATGACATTATCCAAGTTGATGAAGATGCTCATGACGTCATTCCTCGACATCTACAGCCTAAAAAGATCTCCAAACCAAAGCATGATGAAAAGAAAGTCGTGGAGAAAACAATTCCCCTTCCACCACCTCCTTTTCCTCAAAGATTAAAGAAGAGAGCTGATGATACCAAGTTCAATAAATTCATGTCAATGTTAAAACAGCTGACCATTAATGTTTTCTTGGTTGAGGCACTAGAACAGATGCCAAGCTATGCAAAATTTATGAAGGATCTTCTAACAAAGAAGCGGGCAGCAAGTGGTGATTTGACAGATATTGTTCATTATTGTAGTACAATCGCTACCAGATCACTAGTTCAGAAGAAGGCCGACCCCGGTGCCTTCACTATTCCGTGCACTGTCGGATCTTTGAATTTTGCCAAGGCATTATGCAATTTAGGAGACAGCATCAACTTGATGCCATTATCCATTTACAAAAAGTTGGGGTTGGGTGATCCTACTCCAATCAATATGAGGCTTGTGATGGCTAATAGGTCGGTAAAATGACCTGTTGGTATTTTATGTGATGTATTGGTGAAGGTTTCTTCATTCATCTTTCCGGCGGACTTTGTTATTTTGGATTGTGAGGTAGACTCTGAAGTTCCCATAATCTTGGGGCGCCCTTTCCTGGCAACAGGAAGTGTGCTTATTGATTTAAGAGCTAATGAGCTTCTATTCCGGATGAATGAGGAAGTAGTCCGCTTTGATGTGTGTAAATCAGTGAAGCAACCCAAAGATCTGAACGTGTTCTCGGTAGCTGATGTTTATATTGAAGATGAGAAATATCTACCTGTAGAGGAGCAGCTTGTTGATGACCCATTGGCTGTTGTGCTTATGAATGTTTAGAGTAAGGATGTTGAAACTTATGAAGAAACTATTTCTGCTCTAACAGGATTAGGGTCATATCCTTATGCTCCCAAGAAGATGGACCTTGATCTCAAAAATCGACCAACACCACCAGCTAAACCATCGATTGAAGAACCACCCACATTAGAATTGAATGAGCTGCCTAGCCATTTGAAATATGCATTCTTAGGAAGCGGTAACACACTTCCAGTTATTGTGGCAGCAGATTTAGGTGAGCAGCGAGTTGCAGCTCTCACGGCTGTGCTACGGAAGTACATAAGAGCCATCGGTTGGACCATCGCTGACATTATTAGTATTCCGCTTGGGATTTGTTCACACAAAATTTAGATTGAAGAAAATTTCATACCCACTATTGAACATCAAAGGTGACTCAATCCACCTATGCAAGAAGTGGTGAAGAAAGAAATTATTAAGTGGTTAGATGCAGGGGTTGTGTATCCAATCTCTGATAGTAAATGGATAAGCCCAGTACAATGTGTTTCCAAGAAAGGAGGCATGACGGTAGTGGCAAATGAAAAGAATGAGCTTATTCCACTCAGACCTGTCACAGGATGGAGAGTATGCATAGACTACCATAAGCTAAATTCGTGGACACTTAAAGATCACTTCCCAATGCCATGTATAGACCAAATGCTTGATCGATTAGCAGGGAAAGGATGGTTTTGTTTCTTAGATGGTTATTCCGGTTATAATCAGATTTGTATTGCTCCAGAATACCAAGAGAAGACAACGTTTACATGCCCATATGGTACGTTTGCCTCCAAACGTATGCCATTTGGACTATGTAATGCACCCACCACTTTTCAGTGTTGTATGATGTCCATCTTTTCCGATGTGGTGTAAGACACTTTGGAGGTATTTATGGATGACTTTTCAGTGATGGGTGAGTCGTTTGATTCATGCTTGGCAAATCTAAGTATGGCATTGCAGAGGTATGTTGAATTCAACCTAGTGCTGAATTGGGAGAAGTGCTACTTCATGGTGAAAGAAGGGATAGTGCTTGGGCATAAAATCTCCGAAAGAGGAATTGAGGTGGATCGAGCTAAAATCGAAGTCATCGAAAAACTACCACACCCAATCTCGGTCAAAGGAGTTTGTAGTTTCCTCGGGCATACAAGTTTCTACCGAAGGTTTATCAAAGACTTCTCCAAAATTGCTAGTCCATTATGCAAACTTTTGGAGAAAGATGCAAAGTTTGACTTCAATGAAGATTGTGTGAAGGCATTTGAATGCCTCAAAGAGAAGCTAATTGAAGCTCCTATCACTGTAGCACCTGATTGGCCTTTACCATTCGAAGTCATGTGTGATGCTAGCGGGGTATCTTTGGGTGTTGTACTTGGCCAGAGAAGAGAAAAGTTATTCCATCTAATCTACTATGCGAGTAAGGTCCTGAACGAAGCCCAGAAGAACTATACTGTCACAGAACAAGAACTCTTAGCAGTGGTCTATGCTTTTGAAAATTTTCGTGCTTATTTGTTGGGAACCAAAGTGGTAGTTCATACAGAACATGCGGCTCTGAGATATTTGATGACAAAGAAAGATGCAAAACCAAGGCTAATTCGATGGGTATTGTTGCTGCAAGAATTTGATTTCGAGGTAAAAGATAGAAGAGGTTGCGAAAACCAAGTGGCTGATCACCTATCTAGACTCGAGAACGAGCATATAGCACAACCTGTTCTAGAAATTGATGATGCATTCCCTGATGAAGAGATCTTAGCCACGATGATGGAGGAGTTACCATGGTATGCAGACTTTGCAAACTTCGTGGTAAGTGATGTGATGCCTACGAATCTATCATCTCATCAAAAGAGGAAGTTCATGCATGACGTGAGACACTACTTCTGGGATGAGCCATATTTGTTTAGACGATGCGTGGATGGTGTTATCAGGCGATGTGTATCCCATGTTGAGGTGCCGAATATATTAGAAGCATGTCACACTTCCCAAGTTAGGGGACATCACGCAGGTAATCGGACACCAAGGAAGGTATTGCAAAGTGGCTATTATTGGCCTTCGATATTTAAAGATGCCGACGACTTTGTGAGAAGATGTGACCAATGTCAGAGACAAGGTGCGATTTCGAAACACCATGAGATGCCCATGTCGAAAATCCTTGAAATAAAGCTCTTTGATGTATGGGGTATCAATTTTATGGGCCCATTCATGAATTCGTTTGGAATGAAATATATCCTAGTTGCTGTAGATTATGTTTCAAAATGGGTCGAAGCAGTAGCATTGGCTGATAATGAAGGAAAACGTGTTGTTGCATTCTTAAAGAGGAACATCTTCTCTCGTTTTGGGGTACCACGAACTATCATAAGCGATGGAGGATCTTACTTTTGCAACAAGCTGTTCAAATCCGTGTTGGCAAAATATGGTGTCAAGAAACATAAGGTAGCCACGCCTTATCACCCTCAAACTAGTGGACAAGTAGAGGTTTCCAATCGAGAGATCAAGCAAATCCTTGCTAAGACGGTGAATGCTAATAGGAAAGATTGGTCTCGGAAGTTGGACGATGCACTATGGGCTTATAGGACTGCATTCAAAATGCCAATTGGCATGTCCCCGTACCAACTAGTTTACGGGAAGGCTTGTCACTTACCTATTGAGCTCGAGTATAAGGCATTATGGGCGCTGAAGCAACTAAATTTGAATTAGGATGATGCTATGAGACTGATGTTGGAGCAGCTGAATGAGATGGATGAATTCCGTCTACATGCATATGAAAGATCAGACCTCTACAAGGAGCGGATGAAAAAGTATCATGATCAGCGGATTGTTCAACGAAACTTTCAAAAGGGTGATATGGTACTTCTTTTCAATTCCAGACTAAAGCTATTCCCAGGTAAGTTAAGGTCCAAATGGTCTGGTTCGTACAAGATTAGCCAAGTCTACTCGTCTGGAGTAGTTGATCTAGAAGAAAATAATGGTGTTGTCTTTAAGGTGAATGTCCAACGAGTAAAACCATATATCGGTCCTCTTGACTCGATAAACTACATGGTCACTATCTATCTCGACGAAGTCTAAGTACTCGAGGTAACTATGTCGTGCCGCGACAATAAATCAAGCGCTAGATGGGAGGCAACCCATCGTGTTTTTTCATTTTCTTTGCATTTGTTTTACTAAATAAAAATCCAAAAAGAAGAGTCGATCCACGACCAAAACTAAGGCGCTAGATGGGAGGCAACCCATCGTTACAATCGTTTTTATCGTTTTGAGTGAATGTAGGTGCAAGAGGTGTAAAGAAAGAGATTGGTTTCAAATTTTGATTTGGAAGAATTGCATGTTGAAGGTGGTAAGTTAGGAATGAAGAAGGAAAAGGCTATGGGTTAGGCATTGCTTATGAAAATATAGGCAAAGAACAAGGCATTGCCTATGTAAATCTAGGCCACGAACAAGGCAAGGCCTATGCTATGGCCTAAGCTCTCGGATTCTAGAGTGCCATAGCATAGGCGTCGTCTATGCTCAACAATGCCATAGCATAGGCGTCGCCTATTCAAAAGCCTTTTGTCTCTGAATCTCATATGCCATGGCATAGGCGCCGCCTATGCCTAACAATTCCATAGCATAGGCGCCACCTATGCTCAACAATGCTTTACAAAAGGCGCCGCCTATGCCAAGCATAGGCAAAGATTTAGGTGCCGCCTATGGTCACTTTTGGTCTCCAAAACCGATTCCAAACGGGTCAAAACCCGACCCAAGCTTGTCCTATAAATAGAACCTTAGTCTTAAATCAAAAGCACATTGCAATTCCACCCTAAAGCGCTGCCTACCTCTCCAAATTCTCTCCAAAATTTTCTTTTTGCTCTTTTTACTTTGCAAGAACATCTTCCAAAGGCCATCAACCAAGTAAGTACTTCTTTGTTCTTCTTTTATGTTCCGTAAGTACTACACTACTACGTCTATAATGAATTGTTAAATCTTGAAGTAGTATTGGTGATTTGAATATGGTTGATTTGTTGTGATACAACTAAGTGAGTGAAAGAATACGTAAGGATGATCTTGACTTGTTCCCAACTTGAATTTGATTTTGATGCACTGTCATACTTTTGCGGAGTTGAAATGTTCAAGAACATTGCATAACCTTGTAACTGGAAAGCTTGCTTGAATGACTTGTTTATTTCAATGAAAATCATGGCTTACTACAAAACATAAGATGTTGTGATTATTCCAAGCCATAAATTGATACAATATCCATGTAGTAGTTTTATTCAAAGTGATGCATTAGGCCAAGATTTCATGAAATCAAATCAAAAAAGGATAGTTAATATGACAAGAAAAGTATGACTGCACTGATTATATTATTGGAACATAACACCTAAACGTATATTGATGAAGCCTGAGTAATCGACATAGTTCACTTCACTAGTTTGTGCCAACAAACTAAGTGTGGGGTGGTGCTACTACTGCTTGTTTGTTGATTGTATCCACTGAGATGAAGCTAACATGACTATTATTTTAATCTCAGGTACAATGGAACCAAAAGCAAAACAAGGAAAAGAAAAAGCAACCACTTCACAAAAAGGCCAGAAAAGGGAACGTAAAGAGCAAGGTGAATCCTTCGCACTGCAAATACCTCGCTGCATGTTTGGAGTTAAATGGGTCCTTGAAGAGAAAGGAAAGGAGTGGTATAGGAACAATAAAGAGAAGAAATATATTCATGTGGAGTTGATACACAAGGAAAGCCTAGCGAAGAACGAACCCCGTATGTTGGCCAAGATAATGGCGTTACATCTTGATTTCATCTTCCGAGATATGGGAGAGTGCAATCTCGATTTAACATGAGAATTCTATGCCAACTGGTCACCGAAAACTACAGGAAGTGAAGTAAAGATTCGGGGCCAAGTTCTACAACTAAATGCGGAGTTCTTCAACTCTTTTCTAGGGCTGCCATCTGTTGATCCATCACCACTAAAGGAGATGTATAATAGAACTCCATACAGGGCAATTAGACACACATTATGCGGAACAATATCTATGGCACGATGGAGCAGACACAAGGACACCGGTCGGCACAACACCTTCCCATATGCTTCCTTGAATAGAGAAGCTCGGATATGGATGCGAATAGTCAACTCTTGCCTGATTCTAGGGACACAGTACACAAAGATAACACGAGATAGAGTGTGCTTGGTGTACGCATTGATGATGAATATCCCTATCAATATTGGGGCAATTATTCGATCTACAATGCGTAAGGCTAGGCTGCACAAGAGGTCCCACTTTCGCTTTGACAATCTGTTAACTGCAATATTGAGGAAGGAGGACATCAAAGAGGAACTGGCTGATCATAAACTTCCACACAACCCAAAAAAGGTTGACCTCACAAAGGTTAAAGATGCTGAAACTACGCATGGCATTAACCTTACCACTACAGAAAGGCATGCTCGGGATGAGAGTTTCTTTCACCATCTTTATGGCATGACTTGGTTTACCATGATGAGCGGAGGTCATATTACAACTACTGCAGAGCTCCAACAGCTGGATTATGACTACCCAATGAATGAGAATGCAAGGGCGATGTGTGGAGTCGGAGTATATTTCGAGGAACCTCTTGATGATGATGTGCCAATCGATGATGATCGTCGAATGCCAGACTCCGACGTGGAGGAGAACTCTGATGACGATGACTCTAATGATGATTCCGACGAAGGGGGTATGACCCCAGACATAGAGGAGGAGTCCGACTAACCAGGTTCTTATTATTTATTTTCCACTGAGGACAGTGTGTCCCGTCTAAGTGTGGGGTGCTGGTATTTGCATTCTATATTTCTTTATCTGCATTTGCATTTATTTATGTTAGTTTTTTTTGTTTTTTTTTTTCTGTTTTTTTTAGTAGCTAAAATTTTTTTAAAAACTTTGCATGAAATTGTTCTAATAGGCAGCATGGTATTATGACAAGAGTCTGTGATAAGATCATTACTATTGAGACGTTTAGGCTCCAAGTGTGACTCATTATGTGATAAGTGTGTGGTTTAATTCCTTCATACATTGGGTCAAGAGTCTATACTGCTCCCAATAAAGTCGACCATGTGCCTTGTGTGTGTGAGATAATAGTATATTCTATGTTTGTGATTGATGCTAGAACTTGCCTGGTATGTATGTAAAGCGAAATAAAGAGTGTGAGTTTAGGAGATGATTTAGGCATTTCTTTGGCAACCTGTGATTGTTTACCTTCATTTTATCTACCCATGGACATCATCCTAGATAGCCCCCTTTGAGCCTTTAGCCTATTTTCTTTGACAGCCTCATATGTAAGCCTAATCCATTTTTTTCAAGACCATAATTTGATCCAAATTCCTAAGTGCTTTAAAATTATAAAGTCATGTGACAAAATAAGAGGAAATTGGGTGAGAGTAGTACCTTAAAGTGAAATGGTACTTGAATTCGTTAAGAAAAAGAATAGTTATCAGAGAGGTGTGTTATAAAAAAAAGAGAAAAATGAAAAGGAAAATAAAAATTTAATTCTGTCCAAAAGTGAATAACAAAAGAGGTGAGAAGGGGTGGTAGATTAAAAGAAAGTAGAAAGGTTGTTTGAAAGAAAGTGTTAATGGCATAATGTGATGTATTAAAGCGCTTAGGAACATAGTCACTATTTCTAGCCAAAATTGTCCTACCCGTCCCTTAGCCTACATTACAACCTGTAAAAGACCTATATGATCCTAAGCTTAGCATTCTGATATTTAGTGGAGCATTACACTAAGGGCAAGCCTATGGACATCAGTTGCAACATATGAATTCTTTGTGAGAGTGAGAGCAAGGATAATCTTATACCCATGTTCGAAATATATACAATACTTGAGAGTGATTATGGGTTATATATTGTGAGACACACATGGTTGATGAGTTTTGGGTAGTCGTGTATGATTCTTGGTGCCTTAACTTTTTGGATACGAATTAACCATCATCACGAGTCTATGTTAGAGGTTGAATTGTTTCTAGTAATGATCAGAAAACTACTCTTGGTTAATAATTGTCATACCTGTCTTGATGAATATTTTGTGTTGTTACTGTAAAACCCTAAGTAGATGTTTATATGGACATGATATTTTGTTCGAGGACGAACAAAGCTTTAAGTGTGGGATGTTGATGCTAGGCGTATTTACACGCCTAAAGCACCTTAATTTACCCATATTTTAGCTAAGTTTTGAGCACAAAATATATAAAGCCTGCACTTTTAATCCTTTTCCTGTAAGTAAGCTAACCAACGTGATTAGCAAGTTTTCAGGTGAAAATAATGAAGATTTCAGCATTTTATGGACTGTTGGACGCCAAAGGAAACTTCACGTAAGAAGGAAGGCAGCTTTTGGAAGTCTATGAACTGAAAGTGATACATGGAGAACTTGTCCCAGGCAAAAACAGCATTTCTAAAGACTTGGGGGATCAGCAGTAGCTTAGTAGGATTAGGATAAGAATACAGTAACCCAGTAGGACTGGGACAAGGATAAAAACCCTATTTCAATAGGACTAGGATATGGATGTTATATAAACCCTATTTTGCTGAAACTTTTCAGCATTCTCTTCTTATTCCCCTTTCTATTCTTTCCGTTCTTCATCAATTCGTTTTCAGACATTATTCTATTCAATTCTATTTTTCTTTTATTCGATATTTACTATTTGCATTACTTTCTGACAGAGAAAGCACGGCCCTTGTGACCAACGTGAGATGATGATGTTTATTGTGATCTCCGTTGCAATCATGAGTAGCTAAACTTCTCTGTTAGGGTTATGGAAGCCTTATGAGATACTATCTATTGCTATGAGTTTGTGAATTCTTGACACGTATGCTGCTTATATCATTACTCTCTTCATCTTAATCTAAATTCTTGTGGTTGCAAACATATAGAATATGCCAGTATAGCATTAACTTGTTCGAAAGAAAAGTTACGTGTCTAGAAAAGAGATAATGTCAAGGTAATAGGGCACCAACCCCTGTTAAAAAGTTAGTGTCGTAACTGGATTAACCTCTTGGAGAATTTGTACCATTAGATACGCTTTAAGCTCGAAAGAGTTAAAGTGAAATAATCCTTGATGGTCGAAAGACGCCTGGATTTACCATAGAATACGATTCTCTATAAGCGCATGCATGTCTAAATTCCGCATAACTCATAGTCAATAGATACGTAAAACTCATAAGGTGGACATAACCCCAACTCTCAATTCTCATTGATCAAAACCAACCAAGCAATCCGTTTTACTCTCCTATTTTCCGTTCTTACGTTAATATTTTGTTTACATTATTTGCACGCTACAATCCCCCCTTTTTTACGAAACTTTCACCAAAAGTCTAATAATCTTCGCTTACTTAGTGACCAAGTATTCTCTGTGGGATTCGACACCCAACCCAGTTGGGTTCTATATTTGACAACGACTGCTTACACTCTTACGAGAGTTGTAGTTTGAGCGTTATCAGCATACAGACTTCCAGTTATTTAGCTATCAGATTTAAGTAATTCAATTTAAAGATTATTTCAGAAATATTATATGCTTGGTCTTGTATTTTCAGTATTTTAGTCTTCATACATGCTTACTCAGTTATTTCATATTATTTAGTTAGTCATTACTTTATGCACAGTTAACCCTTGTAATTTAGCCTAACCTCAACTCATATACCAGTACATTAAAAGTATTGATCGCATACTTTCTTCACGATATAAAGTCTTATATCATAGGTTCGGATGCTTAGTTTTTAGATTGTGCTTAGACAGTTCAGCTTATCAGTAGCAACAATTATGAACAGAGTGTCTTTTGGACTAATGAATGCCCTGGTAGATTTCATGGACTTGATGAACAGAGTGTTCAAGCAGTACTTGGACATATTCATCATAGTCTTCATTGATGATATTCTTGTCTACTCCCGTAGTGGAAATAACCATGCAAACCATCTTATAATTGTATTGCAAACTCTCAGATCCCATTAGTTATTTGCAAATTTAGTTAGTGCAAGTTTTGGCTAAAATCAGTAGCTTTGCTTGGCCATATTATTTTCGGTGATGGAATTAGAGTTGACCTTCAAAAGGCTAAAGCAATGAGAAATTAGCCCAAACCTATCTCTCCATCAAATATCAAGAGCTTCTTGGGTTTGGCTGGCTATTATATATGGTTTTTTGAAGGGTTTTTGTCTATTGCATCCCTCATGTCTCGATTAACTCAGAAGAAAGTCAAATTTTAGTGGTCAGATTCTAGTGAAAAGAGTTGTCAAGATTTAAAGACTCGACTCACCTCAGCCCCGGTCTTGACTTTGCCAGATGGGTTTGTTCTTTACTGTGATACTTCTAGAGTTGGTATTGGTTGTGTATTGATGTAGAGAGGTAATGTCATAGCCTATTCCTCTATACAGCTTAAGCCTCATGAAAAGAATTACCCTTCTCATGATCTTAAGTTGGAAGCAATTATTTTTGCCTTGAAAATTTCGAGGCACTATTTGTATGGGGTTCATGTTGATGTGTTCATGGATCACAAAAGTTTGCAGTATGTGTTTTCATAAAAAGATTTAAATCTTCTTCAGATAAGGTGGTTAGAGTTGTTAAAAGATTATGATATGAGTATGTTGTATCATCCGAGCATGGCCAATGTAATGGCAGACGCCCTTAGTAGATTATCAAGGGATAGTGTTGCTCATGTTGAGAATGATAAGAAGAGATTAGTTCAGGAGGTTCATCAGCTTTCTAGATTAGGTATTAGGTTGGTTGATTCAGCTAAGAGTAGTATATGGTTTTAGAATAGTTCAGAATCTTCTTTGGTTGCCGAAGTAAAAGAGAAGCAAGATAGGGATTCCATTTTGGTTAAGTTGAAGGAATCAGTTAGAGATCAGAAGGTAGAAGTTTTCTCCCAAAGGAGAGATGGTGTATTACAACATTAGGGTAGTATGTGTGTGCCGTGTGTATATGGTTTAAGCTAGTGAATCCTTGCAGAAGTGCATGATGTGCGTTATTCTATTCCCCTAAGATCCACTAAGATGTACCGTGATTTGCAGGAAATCTATTGGTGGAGTAGTATGAAGAGAGATATTCCAGAGTTTGTAGCTAAGTGTTCTAACTATTAGCAGGTAAAAGTTGAACACCAAAGGCCTAGTGGTATATTGCAGAAGTCCAGTATTCTCACTTAGAAATAGAAAGAGGTAAACATAGATTTTGTTATGGGTTTGCCTCGTACGCGTCATCAACATGATTCAATATAGGTCATTGTAGACAAAATAACCAAATCATCCTATTTCTTGCTAGTTCATACTTCTTTTTCAGTCGAGTATTATGTCAGATCTATATTAGTGAGCTGGTTAGGTTGTATGGAGTCCCATTGTCTATCATTTCAGATAGAGGTACTTAGTTTACCTCTCACTTTTAGAAGGCTTTATAGAAGGATCTTGGTACCCAAGTTTATCTAAGTACATCTTTCCATCCTCAGATAGATGGCCAGGAGAGAGGACTATTCAGACCCTAGAGGATTTGTTGAGTGTGTGTGTTATTGATTTCAAGGATAGTTGGGATGATCACTTATGTTTAATTGAGTTTGGCTACCATAACAGTCATTACTCCAATATTCAGATGGCTCCGTTTAAGGCTCTCAATGGGAGGAGATATTAAACTCTTTTTGGTTGGTTTGAAGTAGGTGAGACTGCTTTGATAGGACTAGATTTGGTGTTTGATGCAATTGAGAAGGTTCAGTTGATTAGGAGAAGGCTTAAGACAGCCCAAAGCCAACAAAAATCCTATGCACATGTGAGGAGAAGAGATCTTGAGCTTGAATTGAGGATTTGGTTTATTCAAAAATCTCTCCCATGAAGGGAGTGAAGAGGTTTGGTAAGAAGGTAAAACTCAGTCCCCGATATGTTGGCCCTTACAAAATCTTGAGTTATTTTAGGAAGGTAGTTTATGATCTTGAGTTGCCTACAGATTTGGCATCAGTGCATCCAGTGTTTTATGTTTCCTTATTAAATAAGTGTATTGGTGATCCATCTGTTGTAGTTCCTTTGGAATGCACAGATGTTTAGGATAGCCTTTCTTACGAAGAAATCCTAGTGGAGATTCTTGATCGTCAGATTCTTAGACTAAGGAACAAAGAAGTTCCCTTGGTCAAATTTCTTTGGCGGAATCAGTTTGTTGAGGGAGTCATTTAGGAAGTAAAAGTAGATATGCATACCAAGTACCTTCATTTTTTCTCTGCGAAGTCAGACTCAGCTTAAGGTAACATTTTCCCTTAGATTGTCTCTTATCCATTCTCATTTCCAGCTATATAGTCATTCTCACGTCTTTACATGCATTCACGTATCAGTTCAGTTCATGTATCATGTTTCAGACTTAGTTATGTAATCATATTTTCTGTTATGACTGTTCAGTATGTGATTTTAGTTTCCCTAGTGCTCTAGCTTAATCAGTCGCATTCGAGGAAGAATGTTACCAAGGGGAAATATTGTAATACCCTGTATTATACTTATCTTAGTTCAACTCCTAGTTCCATGCATAGGAGGTTTAAAGCCTAAAAATTTCACTAAGCATTAGGGACTTAGTCTTATTTTGGATTCTTAACTTTGAGGATATTTTAAAGCAGCCTTCTCGACCCCGAGACGTAGGTTTTTGAGTTAATTCATGTTGAGGGGTATAAGGAGCATGTCTCGGGAAAGTTTTGGATTTTTTGGACGAGGATTGGGTCGTGTTTGGATTTTGATTCTAGAAACTCACCGCAGTAGTATTGCGTTATGTTTCTTATAGTGATGAGGGACTCACCATGTCACGGTACCCTTGTAATCAGCATTCCACTTTTAAATTTAATCTCATGTGGGGCAGTTAGGCCTTTTCCCATCGACCCAATTTGTAAAAACATGAATTAAAGATTCAGTTAGGGCATTATAAGCCTGAATTCTCTAATTAACTGTCAAAAACAAACCCTTATCCTCCCCCAAGTTCATCAATTTCATTCCTTCTTCTATAACAAAACCAAGGATTCAAGTTCCCTAATCCAAGAATTTTCAAGAAAAACATCAAGATTGTGTTACTCTTTCAAGCTTAAGGACTTTAAGGTATGTGAAATGTTCATCCATGGTCCCTTTTCACCCGTGGAGTCGAAGAATCCCCTTTTGATATCAAATTATAAGTTTTCACATGTTTATGATGAATTTTCTCAATTAAGTTGTTATTGATTTTGATTACAAGTTATGTTACAAGTATTTTTCGATGGAATGAGACCCTACTATGACTTGAGTATTGAAATCCTCATGTTAAATCCCTATTCATTCTTTTAGTATTGTAACTATGTTTTCAATCACATGTTTTACCCATTCCCATATTTTAATTCATGACTTTCACGTGTTTGATGAAATGCCTAAATGTTGGGTTTTTAGAGATGATCTATTATTATGGGTTTTTAAAGCTTCATATGTCCTTATTGTTATTTCCATATAGTGATGGTGGGTTATGCACATTCGATACCCAGTTGTTTATATAATTTTAGTATCTTCAGAATGATTTCAGATAAACCTTCAACATTATCATTAATTCAGTTATAATAATCAGTTGTTTGTTCAGTTAAGCTTAGTTAAGTACAGTAATCAGTGTCAATTCTCTTAGGAGTAGGATTTAGCACCAAGTGAACTTAGGGATGAGGGCTCACCCGTCAATTAGGACTAGGTCCTTAGAAGTAGTTCCTAAGTTCCAGAACTACGTAACAAGTATAGGATTATGAAATGTCACCCGCCAGTTTAGGACTGACATTCTCTTAGGGGTCACCCGCTAGTTAAGGACTGACTCACTAGTCCTTCGGGATTCCAGTTGAGTGGATCCATACAACTAGGGTATACCATGGCGCGGTACTGACACCCTTAAAACTAGGGTTACAGGTTGGACCCCGATTAGCTCAGACTGGGGCATATCGATTAGATGATACCTCCCACAGGATCAGTTTAATATCCAATACATAACTCAATTAAAGTTTGCTTCATCATAGAATAAAAACTTCTAGTTATTCAGTTAACATATTTCAGTAATTCAATTTACAGATTATTTCAGAAACATTATATGCTTGATCTTGCATTCTTAGAGTTTCAGTTTTTATGCATGCTTACTCAGTTATTTCATATTATTCAGTCAGTCATTACTTTATGCACAATTAACCTATGTATTTCAGCCTAACTTCATCTCATATACCAGTACATTCAAAATAATAGCGGCATACTTTTTCCGCGCTTGATGTCTTATATCATAGGTTCGGATGCTCATTTTCTCGACCATGCTTAGACAATTCATCTTATCAGGAGCAGCAGTTGTGGTGAGTCCTCATCTTTTGAGGACAATTTTTTCTTTAATTAAGTTATTTTAGTATTTCCATTTATTTAAAGTTAGTTGGGGGTTTGTCCCATAAAGATATGCTCATTTGCACTGTCAGTAAGTAAGTGGCCTTTTAGACAATCAAACAGTCAGTTAGATGGTTATTCAGTTACTAAATTCTTTCATGATTATCAGTTGTTTTAAATTTTAAAATTATACTTTCAGTAGTCAGATTGGGATGATTATGTTTCATAGTATATCTTCTGCGTATGTGTTTTGTTGCCATTATATTCAGTGCTCACAGTAGGCACCAACTCGTGGGTTAGCTTGTGGTCAATTGTGACCGTAAGCACCGTTGTCGCGACTAGGGGTTAGCCTTGAGTCATTACATAAAATCTCAGACTGTATTATTAACACCAATCCAAGGTGGCATACTCGGGAGGCAGACAAATCATCGGTACTTATACAATTGAAGCCTATAATGAGCAACGAGCACTAGATGAATAATGGATCAAGAGGTGTCACAACTCAAGACTATGATTGTCTTGCTTACTAATAAATTTATGATATACAGAATATAAAATCTCAATACAGTGGGTGCACGAGGTAAGGCTTTAATATATGAAGATTTTGATTTTAAGGAGAACGCTAAACATCTTGACAAAGAGGTGGTAGGTTTCCGAGCCAAGCACCAAAGGTCTAATCAAGACAATTAGAACTGTTTACAAGGGAATAAAGGTCAAAACTATAATGGAGACCACTACAAGAAGTGTGGGTATAGAGATAAAAATAAGGACTGAGACACTGAGTGGAAATGGAAAGATGATTACAAAGATAAAAGTGGCCTTTATGTTCCACTGGGGAACCGTAATGCTGAGTTTGGAAGCTCAAGGATGAAAGATTTGCTTGAAAAAATGGATAAAGGTTTGGAGAGCCAAGAGAGCTACCTTATGCAGTTCAAGGCAGGCAATTTAAGTTTGAGGAAAAAGGTTGAATCACATGCAATGCCATTAAATAAATTGAGCAACAATTCGGGCAAATATTTGCCATATTAAACAAACATCAACTAGGCACAATTTCAAGAAATATTGTCCAGAATCCTAAGAATGATATCCATTATCTTGCCATTACTACTTGGAGTGGTAAGGCTACTACTGGTCCACCTATTCTTCTGGTTTATAACAAAAGGAACGACCACATAATTATTGATGATATGGGTAGAATAAAGCAGAGAATTTGGTGATGAAGGAAGATGCATCTCAAAAGGCTTTAGTTCCTAAAAAGGGATAAGTCTGATAAAGAAAAGGGTAAGGAGTTCACACAAGTATTGAAGTCCATTCTATGACCTCATTCTTCTTTTCCCTAAAGAAGTAGGAAGAAAGTTGAAAAGTGAATATATTAAAAGTTTACTTTTAGGTTGAAAGAGATATCTGTGAACATATATATTATGGAAGCACTTGAAAAAATGTCAGGATATGCGAAGTTTATGAAAGACTTTGTGAGTAAGAATAAGGCAGTGAATGTCGAGTCAATAGATAATGTGAACCATTGTAGTGCCATTGCTTAGCGCTCTCAAATTGAGAAAAAGAAAGATCCAACAGTCTTCATAATTCCTTCTACTATTCGATCTTTATGTCACGACCCAAAAATGAGGTTCATGATGGCACTTGTAGCGGCGTACCTTGACAAGTAAGCCTATCACCCAAACTGATATGAATAGAGAAAAAGACATAAATAACCAAGGTAAGGCTTCTAGAATAAAGCCGAACCATATAAATAATCATAACAATGCGGAAAGAACTTATTCAAAACAACAATCATGCCCAAAACCAGGTGTCAATAGTGTAGAACTACTAATATAATCCAAGAGTCAAATACATCGAAAAAATAACCACAGAGGAATAATAACTGTCTCTGAACACTAATAAGGACATAACTAGTATAGAAAAATAGAGGTGAACTTCGGACGCATGAATGTCCAATCGCTACCTTGGAAAGTCCAACAACCGCCTGAATCAAGTAAGCTGAGGCGCACTCGAGCTAGGACCTACACCGAAAGGGCGCAGTGGGCATGAGTACGGTCTACTTGTACTCAATAGGTATCATAGGCCAACTAAGAAAAGTAGTAAATAAGGCATACAAAATATACACTAAGGGCACGTCACCTGCAAGCAGAAAATAACCCACAACGGTAGCCCACACCTCTTGCACTAACAGTTCTAATATATCTCACATATATTGCAAAAACACATCAAGATATAGAACACAAGTATAGATTATGTAACATATAAAATAGAGTAAGAGAGAACATGTAGATATAAGATCATCAAATACAAGTAAGGAAAGGTAAGACAAATACATAGATGACAAGTCAATAAGGCAATACAACACAACATAAACACAATAAAGTAAGTGAAATGTATACGATAATGATGATGATGATGATGATGATGCACGAGGTTATCGCACAACCTCTGGGATCGTCTCACAATCCCCGTATACACCTACAGAGCCAAAAATTCCCAACGTAGGACCCATGGGGAGTTCGTCAACCCATATACAATCCACATATCTGATATCTCCTTTCCGGTATATCCTCGGAAAGGGTTTTATAAGGTGTTACAATATTTTTAAAAAAGTGTTGCCAGTGTTTCTCAGATGTTTCCACGGTGGTACCAATGTTTCATGAATGAGTATGGTATGAAGATGTAATAATCACAACCAATCACAATAAGTATTTTCGCAACCAACCACATGATATATTTCCACAACCAACCATAATGATACATTTTCACAACCACATGAGTCAATATTCACTCGTTAATTTCATTTCATCCATGAATTTTCACATGTCTCATATGCCAATAAAGTATGAATATAATCACAATACACCAATGGTGCCACATTAAACAATACAATATAGTTATTCACATGTATTCAAGGCTATCAATGTCACATAGGACCCCA
Organism: Capsicum baccatum var. pendulum; assembly: GCA_030864225.1. Classification (NCBI taxonomy): domain Eukaryota; kingdom Viridiplantae; phylum Streptophyta; class Magnoliopsida; order Solanales; family Solanaceae; genus Capsicum; species Capsicum baccatum. Next base: position 170,914,323 of record CM061558.1, read on the forward strand.
CACGGTCAAACATATCACATAATATTCAATTTCGACAATTACATCACATATAGGCCCCACACGGTCACAACACATAGATAACCAATTTTCATGATTATTTCCCACCCTTAACATACATTTTGTACCATTATTTACTATCCAGCCCATTCTGAAGAGTTAAGTCATAACCTACCTCAAAAGCCGAAACCAGTCCGCTACACTTGAACCCGCAACCCTACCTTTTACAAAAAATTCTAAAATTTACTAGAAACATCAAATATAAAATCTACGCATCAAAACGAAACCAACGACACCCATATTGACTACTTTTGGTTCGGGATCAAAACGGAACCCCAAAATGCGTTTTCAAAAAAGAAGGGCAAAATTGGAAATTTACTTCAAAAACATGTTCCCCATATTTTTAGGAACCTACAGCTAAAAACCCAAGTTAAATTGAGTCAAAAATGATGTTCAGATAGAAGAAAACTTATTTTTGAGCTTTACCGGGTAAAATATTTGAAATCCGGGTTAAAATCCTGAATCAGAGTTGTTTTGAAGGTTAAATTGATGAAAAACTAGTAATTATAAGATAAAAGTATTATTCAAGTGAAAATTAGTGAAATTTGGGTTTAAAATCATACCCTAAGATATTTGGGTTTTGAGAAATTAATGAAGAAATTACTAAAAAAATGGTGAATTCTTACCTTAATTCCACAATATAATCAAGAAATAGGTGTTAATCTAGCTTCTCAAGCTCCCACAAACTTCACTTTTAAGCTCCCAACTATTTAGGATTTAACTCTCAAGAGGCAAGATAAAAAAAAATGAGCAAAATGAGTCAAAAAAATGCTATTTATCAGTGCAGAAATCTGCACTGCTGTCGAAATTAAAAAAGTTGTTTTTCTTAAACTCAATACGGACCTCAACGGGGTGTCCGGGATTTGTTTGGAGTCCGATTTATATAAACGAACTATGCAAATACACTAAAATCGACGCTCCAGACGCGATGGAGATACCAAATTTTCCAGAAAAATTCGTTTTCACAAAATTGACCCCCGAGACCTGAAATCACAATTTTTCAAACTGAGGGTCGAAATGAGATTTAAAATCCGCAAAATCATACCAAATATGCTAACACACTAAAATCGACATTCCGGATCTGTTGGCAAAGTCGGATTTTCTATACGAGGTCATTTTCATCAAATGTGGATCCCACACCCATATTTCTAATTTTCAAACTTTCCGATCAATAGGTCGAAATGAGCTCCGGTGAACCAGGACCCGAACCAAAGGTCTAACTAGCCTAAAATCGATATACCGGAGCTGCTGGTGCAGTCTGTTTGGTCATCCATCACACGGATTAAAATATAACCACATAAGTTCAAAATAAGGCTCTTGAAGCCATCAAAAATCATAATATTGCATAAATGATACCAAACTCCATCAAAAATCATGCCAACCACTCCCACACCCCAGAAATACCATAATGCAACTACGAGGAGGGGTAAAACAGTCAAATCACATAAAATTACAAATTTCACATATTTCATCAAATTTTTAGGTCGTTACATCGTCCACCACTAAAAATCTAGTTCGTCCTCAAACTAAGGCAAGGAAATACCTGAATCAATGAAAAGCTAGGGATAGGAACTATGCAAGTAGCTTCATCTACAGGTCGATGTCGCCATAGGACCTTAACCACAGGGATCACTCTAGAGCGCAACCACCTAACTTCCCTAGCCAAAATGGAAATTGGTTCCTCAACAAAGGACAACTGCTCATCTAACTGAATCGAATCCAAATGAATGACTTAAGACTCATCAAGAATATAGCAACGAAACATAGAAACATGAAAAACTGGATGAACAGCTGATAGATCAGGGGAAAAAGCTAACTCATAAGCTACACCACCAACAGTCCGAAGAATCTCAAATAGACCAATATACCTGGGGCTAAGCTTGCCCCTCTTCCCAAACCTCATCACACCCTTCAGGGGTGAAACTCGAAGGAAAACACAATCACCAACACCAAAACTCAAGGCACGATGTCTGCGATCAACATAACACTTCTGCCTACTCTCGGTCGCTATAAGTCTATCCTAAATGACCCGGATCCTATCCAAAGACTCACAAAGCAAGTCCATTCCTCGAGGTCTCACCTCTGAAACATCAAACCAACCTATCGGAGAGCGACAAAGCCTACCATACAACGCTTCAAAAGGATCCATATCAATATTGAAATGGTAGCTATTATTATATGAAAACTCTGCTAAAGCCAAATTCTGCTCCCACTGTCCACCAAAATCCATCACGCATGCATGAAGCATATCCTCCAAAACTTGTATAGTCCGCTCTGACTGGCCATCAGTCTAGGGGTGAAACACTGTACTAAGATCCACTCGAGTACCCAACTCATCCTAAAAAGTCTTCTAAAAGTGAAATGTGAACACAGGATCTCAATCTGAAATAATGGACATCGGCACACCATGCAGATGCACAATCTCATGAATGTAGAAATGGGCCAACCTCTCAGCACTAAATGAGACCTGAACCAGAATAAAATGAGCTGACTTGGTCAATCAATCCACGATGACCCAAACACTGTCAGAACCATGAGATGTACGAGGCAAACCAATCACAAAATCCATAGTGACGCGTTCCCACTTCCACTCGGGAATGAATAACCTCTGAATAAACCACCAAGTCTTATATGCTCGGCCTTTACCTGCTGACAACATAGGAAACGATCCATAAAATCTTCTATATCTTGCCTCATACCAGCCCACCATTAGTGCTATCTCAAATGACGATACATCTTAATCACACCTAGATGGATAGAATATCTGGAACAATGGGCCTCCTCCAAGATCAACCTAATCCAATCACCCACTTTTGGCACACAAACTCGGCCTCTAATCCGCAAAACTACATTCAAATCAAGTGAGGATTCCTTAGCCTCTCCACTCAATGCCTTGTCTCAAATCAACCTCAATTTAACATCATCAAACTAATGAGCTCAGATCTGCTCCATCAAAGAAGATCTAGCATCCACAAATGCCAAAACACACCCCAGTGTCGAGATATCAAATCTAACCATTTGGTTAGCTAAAGACTGAACCTCTAAGGCCAAAGGCCTCTCCTGGGTCAAAAGATGTGCCAAGCTACCCATACTAGTTAACTTTTGGCTCGAGGCATCCGCAACAATATTAGCCTTGTCTGGATGATAGAGAATAGTCAGGTCATAATCCTTAAGCAGCTCAAGCCAACGACGCTGCCTCATATTAAGATCTCGCTGAGTGAAGAAGCACTAAAGGCTACGATAATCTGAAAAGATCTCACAATGGACTCCATACAAGTAGTGCCTCCACAACTTTAAGGCAAACACAACTGCGTACAACTCCAAATCATAGGTAGGATAATTCTTCTCATGAGGCTTCAATTGATGAGATGCATAAGTAATTACCTTGCCCTCCTGCATCAACACAGCACCTAACCCAATACCTGAAGCATCACAACAAATAATAAAGCCAACGCTCTCCTTGTACAAAGCCAATATAGGAGCTGAAGTCAACAAGTCCTTGATCTTTTAAAAGCTCGCCTCACAAGCATCGAACACTGAAAAGAAATCTTCTTCTGAGTCAACTTGATCGATGGAGCTGCAATGGAAGAGAAACCCTCAACATAACACTAATAACACCCGGCCAAGCCAATAAAACTTAGAATCTCGATGGGCGAAGTAGGTCTATCCCAATCACGAACCACTGCAACCTTTGTTGGATCAACCATAATACTTTCCTTAGTCACCACATGATCGAAGAAAGAAGCAGACTCCAACCGAAACTCGTATTTAGAGAAATTAGCATACAACTTCTCATCCCTCAATCTCTTAAACATAATCCACAAACTCTCCTCCTTCTCAGCCTCACTCTTGGAATAAAGCAAGATTTCATCTATAAATATGATCATAAAAGAGTTGAGATACAGTCAAAACACCCAGTTCATCAACTCTATGAACACGGCAGGGGAATCGATCAACCCAAAAGACATGACTAAGAACTCATAATGACCATATCGAGTCTGAAAAGCTATTTTTAGAATATCCAAAGCTCTAATCCCAAACTGGTGATAGCCGAACTATAATTCAATCTTCAAAAACACCGTAGGCCACTGAAGTTGATCAAAAAAATCATCAATGCGAGAAAGAGGATACTTATTCTTAACCGTCACCTTGTTCAACTACCGATAATCAATACACATCCGCATAGACCCATTCTTTTTCTTCAAAAATAAGATAGGCGCTACCCAAGGTGAAACACTTGGTTGAATAAATTCCTTATCCAACAACTCCTGCAACTGGCCCTTTAGTTTCTTTAACTCTACTAGGACCATCCTATAAGGATAAATAGAAATGGGCTCGGTGCCCGGCTCAACATCAATACTGAATCAACATCTCAATCCGAAGGCATACTAGGCAAGTCCGTAGAGAACACCTCCATAAACTCATGGACAACACGGACAGAATCCAAGGAAGAAGGCGAAACAACACTTGTGTCACGAATATAAGCCAACTAAGATAAACATCCCTTTTCAACCAATTTACGAGGCTAAACATAAGTATAATCTTTTTAGGACCCGAATTAAGTGTACTCTTTCCAAGATATCCTTGTCACACCAACTAAAGCTAAAGTCACAGTCTTAGCAAAACAATCTAAGACAACAAGATAAGGAGCCAACCAATCCATACCCAAAAATAACATTAAAATCGACCATATCTAACACAAGCATGCCTACTAAAGTCTCACGCTCGACAAAAGTCACAACACAAGATCGATCCGATCCACCACTAAAGAATCACCTATCGGGGTAGATACACAAATAGGCATGGCAAGAGGCTCACTAATAGAATTAAAACCTAAAGAAAAATATGCAGATACATATGAGAAAGTTGATCTGAGATCGAATAAAAAGATGCAGGTCTAAAATAAATGGGATGGTACCTGCAATCACAATATCTGAATCCTCTGCCTCAAATCTGACTGATATAGCATAAAGCTGTTCGTGACTACCAACTGGCTGAGTAGCCCCACAACCACCAACACCGGCTCTACTATCTCTACCTCTTGTACCTTTGGTAAAACACCTACCTCTCACAGCTGAAATAGGAATAGCTCTAAACAGTCCTTGGCCATATGGCCAACCTCATCACACATATAGCAACCTTTATGACCAGTCTCAACAAGAGAAAGTACAATTGAGCCCAAACGGTCACCCTAAACTGCTGAACGAGAAGATCTACAAACTGAACTCTATAAAGATACTTACACTGGCCTACCATGATATCCATGAGAATATCTAAAATCTCTGCCTCGAGAGGTCCGACTACTGAACTTACCAAAATGATGCACCCACTTGGCACCTCCCCGAGATGCACAAAGAATATTCTCTATCATCTTAGCATAATCCACAATACTCTAAAAAGAATCCCTAATCACAATTATTTGAGATGTAGCCAACTAAAGAGAGACATTCAAACCCTTTACAAACTTCGTATCTACTCAAACTCGGTGTAAACACTATTATAGAAATATCTGGACAGGGTATAGAAGCATGCCTCATACTCAACAATTGATATGGATCCCTACACCAAATGATTAAACTCATCTCGTATATGATCTCTCAAACTAAAAGGCACAAATCTCTCCAGAAAGGCATCAACAAACAGATCCCATGACAACTCAGGAGCATCAACAACCCTACAACCAATAAATGATATCCACTAATTTCTTACAATATCTCTCAACTGATAGCAGCATAAGCAACTCCATTTGCGTGGAAAGAGTAAAGCACAACTCAGAACACAAAGTATCAAAAAACTTTGCACAATAAAGAATGAAATGAGGAAAGTTTCCTAAAAACATCCGATTGCCTCTCAAAGATAGATACGGACATCTACATACCAATCTGCAAGATTCTATTAGACGTCCCATTCTTACACTTTTGAGACCAATTAAACCTGGCTGCTCTGATACCAATTTATCATGACCCAAAAATGAGGGTCATGATGGCACTTGTTGCGATGTACCTTGCTAAGTAAGCCTATCACCCAAACTAATATTAATAGAGAAAAAGACAGTAATAACCAAGGTAAGCTTCTAGAATAAAGCCGAACCATATAAATAATCATAATAATACAGAAAGAACTTATCCAAAACACCAATCATGCCCAAAACCAGGTGTCAATAGTGTAAGAACTACTAATACAATCTAAGAGTCAAATACATCGAAAAAATAACTACAAAGGAATAATAATTGTCTTCGAACACTAATAAAAACATAACTAGTATAGAAAGATAGAGGTGAATTTTGGATGCATAAATGTCCAACCGCTACCTTGGAAGCTCTAACAACTTCCCAAATCAAGTAAGCTAAGGCGCACTCGACTAGGACCTGCACTAAAAGGACATAGTAGGTATGAGTACGGTCCACTTTACTCAGTAGGTATCATTGGTAGGGGCATTGGTCAGACATGATCAAGAACTCATAATGACAATATCGAGTTCAAAAAGCTATCTTCAGAATATACAAAGCTCTAATCCTCAATTGATGATAACCGTACCTCAAATTAATCTTTGGAAACACCGCAACACCCTGTAGTTGGTCAAATAAGTCATCGATATAGGGAAGAGGATACTTATTCTTAACCATCACCTTATTTAACTACCGATAATTAATACACATATGCATAGACCATCTTTCTTCTTCACAAACAAGATAGGTGAACCCTAAAGCGATAAAATAGGTCGAATAAATACCTTATCCAACAACTCTTGTAACTGATCCTTTAATTTCTTCAACTCTGCTGGGGGTATCCTATAAGGAGAAATAAAAATGGGCTTGGTGCCAAGCTCAACATCAATAGAAAAATCAATATCTCGATTCAGTGGCATACCAGGAAAGTTCGCAGAAAACACATCCATAAACTCATGAACAACACGGAAAGAATCTAAGAAAAGAGGAAAAATAACAGTAGTGTCATGAATATAGGCCAAGTAATATAAACATCCTCTCTCAACCAATTTACGAGCCTGAACATAAGATATAATTCTCTTAGGACCCAAATACGGCGTACTCTTCCAAGCTGCCCTTGGCACACCCCGTGAAGCTAAAGTCACAGTCTTAGCATAACCATCTAGGACAACATCATAAGGAGCCAACCAACTCATACCCAAAATAACATTGAAATCAATTATATCTAACACAAGTAAATCTACAAAAATCTCATGCCCGATAAAAGTCATAACACAAGATTGATACTCCCGATCCACCACTAAAGAATCACCTATCAGGGTAGATACACGAATAGGCATGGCAAAAGATTCACTAATAGAATCAAACCCCAAAGTAAAATTCACATACATATAGGAAAAAGTTGATCTAGGCTCAAATAATACAGATATAGGCCTGAAACAAGCAGGGGATGATACCTATGACCACAACATCAGAAGTCTCAACCTCAGGTCTATCTGATATAGTAGAATACTGATCACGACCACCAACTGGTTAAATAGCCCCACGATCACCACTGAGGGCTCCACTACCTCTACCCCTAACACCTCTAGTATAACCTTTATCTCTCATAATTGTAATAGGAGTAACTCTAATTACACAATGGGAATAGTCCTTGGCCAAATGGATAACCTAATTACACATAAAGCAACTTCTACAGCCCGACTCCATCAGAAAAGGTGTAACTGGGCTCGGACGATCACCCTGAACTACTGAACCCAAAGATCTACCACTTGAACTCTGTATAGACACATATACTAGCCTACCCTGATATCCATGATAACCTCTAAAATCTCTACCATAAGGAGATTGACCTCTGAACACACCAAAACAACATACCTTCTTGGCGCCACCCTGAGATACTCAAAGAATACCCTCTATCATCTTAGCGTGATCCATAATAATCTAAAAGAAAGCTCTAAGCACAACCATCTAAGATATAGCCAACTGAAGGGAGACATCCAGACTCTTCACAAACTTAAGAATCTTCTCGGACTCGATGGAAATACTATCATATGAATATCTAGATAGGGCATAGAAGCATGCCTCACATCAGCCCCAGTTCTTACTCTACCAGATAGTTCAAATGGTTCTGTGGTGTACTGTGATGCATCCAGAGTAGGTTTGGGTTGTGTCCTCATGCAGCGAGGTAAGGTCATAGCCTACTCCTCCAGACAACTTAAGCCTTAAAAGAAGAATTACTCAACTCATGATCTTTAGCTAGGAGCAATAGTATTTACCTTAAGGATTTGAAAGAATTACTTGTATGGGGTGTATGTAGATGTATTCACAGATCACAAAACCTTCAGTATATGTTCTCTTAGAAAGATTTAACTTTGTATCAGAGAATATGGTTAGAGTTATTATAGGATTATGACATAAGTGTTCTGTATCATCTAGGCAAGGCCAATGTAGTTGTTGATGCTCTCAGTAGAATGGCTCATGTTGAGAATGGTAAGAAGAAAGCTCAGGAAGTCCATTAGTCTACCCAACTAGGTGTCCATTTACTCGATTCAGCAGAAGGTAGTGTATGGGTGCAGAGTAGCTCAGAGTCATCTCTAGTTTCTAAGGTAAAGGAAAAGCAAGATAGAGATCACAGTCTAGTTAAGTTGAAAGAATCAGTCAAAGATCAGAAAGTGAAGGTTTTCTCCCAAGAGAGAGATGGTGTTTTGCGTTGTCAGAGTAGATTGTGGGTGCTTGGTGTAGATGAGTTAAGGCAATATATTCTTGCAGAAGCACATGGTGCATGTTACTCTATTCATCTAGGGGCCACTAAGATGTACCCCAATTTGCTGGAGATCTATTGATGGAGTAGGATAAAGAGAGATATTCCATAGTTTGTAACTAAGTAATCTACATGCCAGCAAGTTAAGATTGAGCACCAGAAGCCTAGTGGGTCCATACAGGTGTTTAGTATTCCCATATGGAAATGGGAGGAAGTGAACATAGACTTTGTGATAGGTTTGCCTCGTACCCGTTATCATCATGACTCTATTTGGGTTATTATATATAGGATGACCAAATCAGCTTATTTCTTGCCAATCTATACCTCTTACTCAGCCGAGGACTATTCTAATCTCTATCTCAAAGAGTTGGTTAGGTTACATAGTATTCCCTTATCTATCATATCAGATATAGGTATTTAGTTTACCTCTCACTTCTGGAAAGCATTCCAAAAAGGTCTTGGTACCTATGTCCACCTCAGTACAACCTTCCACCCTCAGACAGACGGTCAAGCAGAATGGACCATTCAGACTCTTAAGGATATGTTGAGAGCATGCGTTATTGATTTTAAAGGTAGTTAGGATGACTATTTTTCTTTGATTGAATTCGCATACAATAGCTATCATGCCAATATTTGTATGGCTCCATTTTTGGCTCTTTATGGTACGAGATGTAGATCTCTAATTGGTTGGTTTAAAGTAGGTGAGGCTGCAGTAGTAGGGCCTAACTTGGTGTTTGGTGTGTTAGAGAAGGTTTAGTTGATCATAGAAAGGCTTAGGTCTACCCAGAGACGACACAAATTGTATATAGATACAAGGAGAAAGAATCTCGAGTTTGAGGTTAATGATCTTGTGTTCTTTACAATCTCTCCCATGAAGGAAGCGAGTAGATTCGACAAGAAAAGAAAACTTAATCCCCAAAATATCTATCCCTTTAGAATCCTCAGTTGTTTTGGAAAGGTAGCTTACGAGCTAGAGTTGCCTTCAGATTTAGCCTCAGTACACCCTGTTTTCCATGTCTCATTGTTGATAAAGTGTATTGGTGATCCATATGTAGTTGTTCCCTAAGAAAGTGTAGATATTCAGAACAGTTTTTCCTTTGAGAAAGTTCCAGTCATAATCCTTTATCATTAAGTTCGTACACTAAGGAACAAAGAAGTTTCACAAGTCAAAGTTCTTTAGCGGAATTGGTTCATTAAGGGAGCCACTTGGGAAACAGAGACAGATATGCATACCAAGTACCCTTATCTCTTCTCCGCAAATCCAAATTCAGTATAAGGTGCCAAATCTTCTTAAGATTGTTCTCCATCATGCTCAGTTTCAGTTACACATCATGTTCATGTCAGTCGTGCATTCATGAATCAGTTCAGTCATGCATTCCATGCATTAGACATGCATATTCAGTGTGTAAGCTCATTCCATCAGTTCCCTCATCATAATAAGTATCATTCGGGGATGAATGATCCCAAGGGGGAGATATTATAACACCTCATATTTCCCTAGATTAATCTAAGTCCCAATACATGAGTATTCATATATAAAATATTTAAAACGCCCATTATTTTTTAGTTTATAGCCTGCCATTGTGTAGAAAATTTAATTAGCTTTCCAACGATATATTATTCACCCAAATTCGATAATCGGGTAAGAAGTTATGGTGATTTTAAGTTTTAGTCGTAAAACCCCATCATTTTAAACTTTAGCGCATCGCAGATCAGGCCAATCTCCCATTTGGAGAAATCCAGTAAGGTTTCACAATAATGGCGTATCACGGAGCAGCCTAATTTCTCGTTTGTCATTTTCCAGAGGGCCTCCGCGATCATGGCACGTCGCAGAGATAGCCAAAATGTCATCCATAGGCTTACCACAATGGTGGCGTGTAACAGTGTTTATCTAGGTCCCAGTTGTCCCTTTTCCAATGGTTTGGTACGATAGTGGAACATCGTGCCAAGGCTAAAAATTGGGATTTGAGTTTTCAACTTATGTTTTTAAAATCATTTAAGGGTTTTTGGGTCTTTTTCCTAAGCTCTAAACTCACCCTAAACACGAAATTTAACCCCTAATTAACCTAAATACTCATCATTATTCACTCTCTTAAGTTAAAAATCCCTTCTTTCAAGAACAAGAAACCCAAGCTTTTAAGAATCAAGGTCAAATCTCAAGAACTCTCCATCAATCATTCAAAATTCATCATCCCAGGTATGTTAGATGTTCATGCATAAATTCCTTTCATACATGGAGTCCAAGTATCCATTTTAATTACAAATCTATTATCTTTTCAAGATTTATGATATTAAATTGTGATTTAAAACTATGAATCTCCATGAACTTCCATGAATATTGATTTTATACCATACTTTAATGGAATTATTATAGTTATCAAATCCCTCGTGTTTTAATATTGTCATTCTTCGAATTAGATCATGATTTAGTGTTATAAATATTGAGGTCATACTATTATTTCAAGTTTTATACTATTCCAATGAATTGACTAAACTATAAAGTACAAGTGTTTGATAAAATGCCTACAAGAGTGATTTATTTAATAAGAGCCTTCATGTTTTGGCCATCAAGCTTAAGTGTTTTTTCAGTATTGTTGTTTTGATTCCTGGGGGTATTGAATACCCAAAACCCATAATTGTTTATTTAGTCTAGTCTTAGTACATTACAGAATAGTCTTAAGATTATCTTATGAGCATTATTAAAATAGTCAGATATCAGTCATTGAACTCAGAACAGTCTAGTATCTCAGTGTTTTTAAGTTGGGAGTAGGATTTAGCATCGAGCAAATGTAAGGATGGCGTATTCCCCATCAGATAGGTAGAGTCATTGGTAGTAGTCCCTATACTCCAGAACTATGTAGCCAGCGTAGGATATGAGTAGTCACCTGTTAGATTAGGCTTGACTATCTTGCAGGGGTCACTCGTCAGTTCAGGTTTGACACCCTTAGTCTTTTGGACTTTATATCAATTTAGTGCATCCACATAGCCATTTTTAGTACCCGTGGAATGGTATTACACCCTTCCAATTGGGGTTACAGGTTGGACCCCGATTAGCTCAAATTGGGGAATGTCGGTTAGTTGATATCTCCCACGGTCTCAGATATAGTCTCAGTTATAGTGCCAGCTCAGTTATTTAGTCTTAGTGTTGTTTGACCAAAGCATACAGATTTTAGTTATCTCAGTATATCAGTTTATATATTTTACTCAGTTCATGTTATATGCTTTATCATGCATCCACAGTATTTACAGATTTTTTTGCATTTCCAGTATCTATAGATTCCCTGCACTTTATTCAGTACTCTATACTTTACATGTATATCCAGTTAATTATTTTTATTTCTATTCATGAGACCATGATATCAGCCTACCTCATTTAGCATACCAGTACATTCAAAGTACTGAACGCATACCTTTTCTTTTGCATTATGATGTCTTATATCATAGGTGCTAACACTCAATTCTCAAATCACATCTAGATTCTCAGATTATTAGCAGTACAATAGTAGTGGTGAGTTCTCATCATCCGAGGATAGATTATATTACTTTATGTCTTTCTCTCAGTAGTTAGTAGAGTTAGTTGGTGCCTATCCCATCAACTTACAGTATCCAGTTTAGAGCCTTTTCTGATACTACAGTTTGCTATTCAGACTATTTAGATTTTAGTATTTTTATTAGATTCATAACTCAGTAGTTATTTCATTATTAAAACCTTGTGGCATTTCAGTTATTCTTCCGCATTCATGATTATATTATTCAGTGCTCACAGCAGGTACCGGCTTATGGGTTAGCTTATGGTTTCTCAGGACCGTAAGCATCGTTTAATGACTAGGGTGTAGTCTAGGTTCATTATAGGTATTCATAATTAAGGTAGGTTTTAATGGAGCTGTTGATAGTCTCAAAGCGAGACTGGTTTCCAAGGGATACACTCAGATTTATGGCATTTATTATGGAGATACTTCCTCGCCAGTTGCTAAGATGGCTTCTGTTAGTCTTCTCATGTAATACCCCGAGAATTTTTCTTTGAAATTTATAATGTTTTAGGACTCACTTCCCAAGCTATGAATTCCCTCACGAGTCGTAAGGTGTCCTTGTAGGTCGTAGGACCCAATACATAGCCTGACCAGTAAGGTTTGACTATGTTGATGCCTTAACCACGACTCATACCTCACCAGTTGTGAGTCATGATGTACCAATTGTAGGGTGACTAGTGTGTTACCCAAACTCTATATCTAGAGTACGATTGAGACAATACGAGTCGTATAGACTCTTTATGAGTCGTAGTATGCCTTTTGTAGCCAAACCAGTATAGGGGCCCTTTGATTTTATCCTAACTATGACTTAGACTCTACAAGTCTTAGGGTCACAATACGAGTTGTAAGATGACCCATAGTCACTGGCGATAATTTTCAGTATTTTTATTAAGGGCACTTTGGACATTTCTTTCTTGCCCCACTTAAAACCCACGATCATAAAGCACATTGGGGACACTATTTCAAGACTTTATCAATCAAATACAACTCGTAAGCACTCTCAAATACCTAATTCAAGAACACCTGGGTTTTCTCAAGGTTGATCCATTAGAGCTTCCAAGGGTGATTTCTCACCATAATTGTGATACTCTCAGGCATGTTTCTCTTCCCCAAATCTTATTTTGTTAAGCCATATGTTTTAAATTGTTATTCATGTGGTTTGGTATTGGTTTTGAAAATATGGGTTGAGGGTTTTGACTAATTATTTTTTTGAATGATATTACCATGGTTTATATGAAATGGTTCATCCTTTATTGATGGTTATAAACTTGTGTGCTACGTAGGCATGGCGAATAAACTAGGGTATTACAGATTTTCCTAAATTGATAATTTTGGATAGTTGAAATTGTCAGAACCTCAACCCAATCTGGTGAAATTGGTTTTGAATATGAGTATATGCATAATGAACTACTTTTGAATTATGGAAATTGCATAAAAAGGCTAATGAAACATGAACAGTTTGAAAGGCCTTTATGTCCATAGATTGAATTTGAAATGGAACTTTGGAGTCCAGATGGCTAAAGGGTTTCAATCCCAAATAGCTAAATATTTCAAAGTCCTATTGGATGATGGGTTAGAAGAGTCTCAGTTGGGTAAATGGGTCAGGGTCCTATTGGTTAGTTGGTTAGTGTCTCATTGTCTATTTGATTTGGCATGATGACATTCACTTGCAAGCTATAATCGGTATGATGATACCACTTGATATTTCCATAATAAATGACTCCTTAATTAAATTATTGGGTTATGTGCTAAATGTTTTAGTTAGACTTAAAGGAGGTTATGTAGTTCACCGTAAAAGGGGAGATCTTGGGAGGACTAATACTGGAAACCACGTTTGCTGGCGTGGGGGTCTAAATGACTGGTGTTCGAGTCACCACTAATATATGACTGGGAGGCTTGAGTTCTCTGTGCATACATGTTTATGACTATTCTCCGATTCGTGCGGTTACATGTACTGAGGCCCGACCCGGGGGTGAGAGTTGGGGCCCATATATCCCATGGGTACTGTTATGATGGTTAAGCTACACTACCCAGGATAATGTTTTACTTTCATGCTAAACCTCGTTCCCTATCTCAGCATGATATATTTATATATTATAATACCCCAAATTTCTCAAGTTTATCTCAGAGGTAACGAGTCCAACCTACGACTCATTATAAGTCCTAACGAGTCATTAAGAGGACCCGTTACCATATTAATGTTCACCCAAGAACCTATTCCCTTGGTTACGAGTCCAGCATACGACTCGTAGTTTAACCTTATGAGTCGCTATGTAGATTCATAGCTTAACCAATGTATGATCCCAGAAGCCATCCCAGTGGGTACGAATCCACCATATGACTCATAGCCAGTCCTTATGAGTCATAATGTAGACTCTTAGCCTAACCAGTGAATGACCCAAGACTCAAAGTTCAAACTACAACTCCACCTTACAACTCATAGTCAATCATAATGGGTCATAAGAAGAAGGTTGTAGTCAGACCAGTGAGGACCTAAACCTTAGAATTCTAGGTTACAATTAAAATCATGACTCGTTACCCAACGTAATGAGTCATGAGGTAAGTCATAATGATTGGGGACCTAGTTTTCAACATAATTTTTCAAGGGCATTTGAGTCTTTTCCCACTTTTTTAAAAACCTAACCGAAATCGTTTAGGCTTTCCAAAGGGTAGTATAAAAGCCCCAAAATCCCTAATTTCATAATTAATTATAGTTTCACTCAGATAAACCAAAAATAAGTGATTTTCCCTTCTCCTAAGAAGCAACTAGGGTTCATTAAGCAAGTCCAATTCTCAAGAAGTTTATTCAAGATCTACATTCAGGTATGTGGGATTTCATCAATAGGCCCCTTCCACCCATTGTGTCCCAGGAATTCCCTATTGAAAGTATAAACCTTTTTTTCTCCTTTATTGAATTTCAAGTAAAACATGAATTTACTTAATTCTCTGTCAATTGCTTGAACACGAACCATGAGAACATGTTCCCCTATGTGAATTGTATTTCCATATGTTTACTAATGCAAATGTCTACATCATGATAAATTATTAAAATATTGAGTGTTATTCATGATTTTTCGTATCATGGTTAGTTCCATAATTTCCATGATCAATTTGTATTAGTTAGGGTTGGTGGGTTATAAACACTCGATACCTTGGTAATCATGCATATTACAGTTTTCAGGTTACAAGTTATTCATAATATTAGTATCAGTTTTATTTAATTGGGAGTAATACTTAGCACCTAGTAAACACAAGGATGACGGCTCACCCGTCAGTTAGGCATGAGTCATTAGTAGTAGTCCCTGTATTCTAGAACTATATTTCCACTTTCTCTTATAAGGTGTCCCCCGTAAGTAGAGGCATAACACCCTAGTCCTTTAGGACATCAGATTAGTGGATCCACGCCATCTAGTGTTGGCACCCTTGGCAAGGTTAGTATACTCATCCAACTGGGGTTACTAGTTGGACCCTGGTTCTGTTCAGATTGGGGTATGTCAGTTGTAGTTATCTCCCATAACCTTTATATTAGTTTTAGACTCAGTTTATATTCAGATAATGTTTCAGTCAGATATTCATGACCTTATAAATAGCTATTCAGTTATTCAGTTCATTCAGTACTTGTATACACTTGGTCTTGCATTCAATTACATATTAATGCATTCATGCTCAATTATATTAGTTAGCCCTCCCATTATTTATACTCAATACATTCAAAGTACAAGTCAAATATCCTTTGTGATATATTGTTTTATAATATAGGTTTGAACGCTCAGTTCCCCAGTCATACTTAGATAGTTCGTATATTATTCAGCAGCAGTCGTGATGAGTCCTCATCCTTAGAGGACAAGTTATTGATAGTTTCTTCTTGTATTTATTTTATTTTAGTCAATTATAGTTAGTTGGTGGTTTGTCCCATCAACTCCCCATGTTATAGGTTTTCATAAAGTCAGACTCATTTTCCGTTTTTATCAGATGTTCAGACGTATTGAGTATTACCTGTAGTAATATTTGTTATTTAGATTTTTTATTTTAGCTTCTACATATTACATTTCTACTTTTCTTCAGTGCTCATAATTGGTACTAGACCATGGGTTAGCTTGGGGTCACTCATTACTCTAGGCACCGTGTTACGACTAAGAGGTAGCCTGGGGTCGTGATGTATATGTAAATACATATGATTATTTGCATTAGTTTTGAATTGTTGATCATGGAATTACTTTATACCTTCTCTGAGTTATATAGTAGTGCTCAACCCGCTAACCGTCTCCAAATATTGTACCCCCACATAATGCAGGGAACGGAGACACTTCTACTTTTCCTGCATAGTGATCGAATTCTAGGTTATCAACAGTCATCTTGGAAATGGTGAGCTCTCATTCTTTGTAAGGGTTATCATTTTAAACCCTTGTTTTATTCATGCCTTAGACCACTTTTATTGAATTCTTTTTGCTAATGTCGAGGGCAAGTCCCAACTTAGGCAGTTGTTGGTTTTGTTTTAGAGGTTTCTTGGAATACTATGGATTAGGATGGTTGTTGAAATTCTTATATTTATTTCTGATTTAGTTGAGTTACCTACCTTGTTATATGTTCAAAACTCAATGTTATTTTGTTATATATTTGGAATTCATATGTTGCTAGTTGTGTTGTATTCTATTTGACTAGGAAAAAGGGGTGGTCTTTGATCCTTGGTAGAATTGATATGTCTATCATGGATAGGACCTGTTTTAGTTTGTGATATCTCATCTCTATAGTGGCAATAGATCACTGGCCCCTCTTTCAGTTGGACATCAAAAATGCTTTCCTTCACAAGGAACTTCCTAAAGAGTATATATGGAACAACTATTGGGGTTTCTTGGTCAGGGGGAGTCTGGACTAGTTTGTCGACTTTGTAGATCCCTTTATGGTCTCAAATAGTCTCCCACAATATGGTTTGGTTGTTTTCAAGCTACTGTTCAATAATTTGGAATGATCCAAACAGAAGTTGGTCGCTCTGTATTTTATAAGCATTTCTCTCATGGCGGACATATCTTTTTAGTTATTTAAGTTGATAATATTGTTATCACATGAGATGATCATTAAGTTATTGCTCAACTCAAAAAAAACCTCTAAATTCACTTTCAAACTAAGGATTAGGGTAAGCTGAAATACTTTCTAGGCATTGAAGTGGCATAGTCTAGCGACGGTATTGCTATTACACAAAGGAAATATGTCTTAGATATTTTGAAAGATGTTGATATATTGGATTGAAAACATGTGGACATTACCATGGATCCAAATACCAAGCCTATTCTAGGACATGGGGAGTCTCTAAAATATCGTGACAGATATCAGAGACTTATTGGCAAACTCAACTACCTTACGCTCACACGACCAAACATCTCATTTATTGTTAGTGTAGTTGTATGACCCCGTTATATTCCTAGTAGAATTAAGTCCTATATAGCATGAAAAATGGCCCCAGACTTACAAAAATTCAGCTAAGTATTGACACTTAGTTTCATTTAGGGATTGATATTTCAATGACTTTATTTTCAATCTTTTTGGACTTGGATTGTTGATTTTTCAGTTGATACATGATCAGGGATGTCAATAGGTAGTATCGGGTGAGTTTTGGAATTTTTAAACCAGTTTTAGGGTGATTTTGGATGTCCCAAATAGTAAGGTCTCGCGATACAAGATCCAGCCCCAATTTTTTAGAGTCGTGATGCATGGTTTATTCCTTATTTCTAGGAGTCGCGATGCGAGGTCTATTCCTTATTTATGGGAGTCGCGCCTCGAGGGTTATTTACATGAGAAAAGAGGCCTACGGGAATTTTAGTCCTTTTTCCCTTACCCAAATCAACTAAAACATGAAATTAAATAACAAATAGGGCAAATTTCATTCATTATTCACTCAATCCTCTCAAGAAAAAGCCCTAGTTTTATCAAGCTCAAGAATGAAGTCTCAATAATTCACCACAATCTTCACTAACTTAAGAATCAAGGTATGTTAGGTGTTCATCCATGGTCTTTCTTCCACCCTTGGAGTTCAAGAACCCTTTTTAAAACTATGAGTTTATTGATTTATGAATTTACATATGCAAATTTGGGTTGTATTCATTTTTGTGTTATTATATGGGTTTCAATTTAAGATTTTGTTATGAGTTTCATGAACCTAAGATAGCATGTATGTTGATTGATGTAATTCCTATGTTACAACAACAACAACAAACCCAGTGTATTCCCACATAGTGAGGTCTGGTAATTCCCATGTTACAATCCTTGCAATTTAAAAGTTTAAGTTGTAGTCATGATGCTTATGTGTTGCTCATTATTAGGTATAACAAGCATGCTCTCCAAGTGTTTGATAGAATGTCCATGTGAATTGAATAATGTAATCATGACATGTTAGTATGTGTTCTCATTCATGTATAAGTTCATGGCCTTCAAGTATTTGGTAAATTGCCTCAGTTAATGAATTGTGAACAATTGAATGTTGTTATGCTTTCAAGAAGTACTATGTTTTACCTTTATTCTATCGAGTCCTGGGGGTATTTATTACCCAAATTCTAGCCATTTGCATAGTCGCCATAGAAATAGAATAGACCCAGTAAAAAGGGTCAAGAACAGTAGTACTCAGTCAGTAACAGAAAGCAGCGAACTCAGTCTAGTTTGGTCAGTCAAAACAATTAGTGTTAGTTCAATCAAGCTTAGTACAATCTAGTGATATTCAGCTGGGAGTAGGACTCAGCACCGAGCAAACCCAGGGACGGGGGCATTCCTTCCAGCAGAGGGTTTGACCCTTAGTAGCAGTCCCTATGTTATAAAACTACGTAGCCAGTGTAGGGTAAAACGTTCTCCTACTAGACTATGGTTGACGCAACCATATATATGATTCATGAGTCTTCCTGCCAGATTAGGGTTGACCCAGCATTATTAGTATCCCTTGAGAAGGTGCTAATACCCTTCCAACTGAGATCATTGGTTGGACCATAACTCAGTTTATAATCAGGGTATGTCGGTTAGATGAACACTCCCACAGTTATAGTTTCAGTTTCAGACTCAGTAAGAACTTAGTTCAGTTCTACAGAATCAGGACTGTTAGAAATAGTTACCCAGTTATCTGTGAACTCAGATATCAGTTACTCAGTTCTCAGAACTCAGTATTCAGTTTTAGTATTATCTCAGTTACCCATGTACTCTCATTCAGTTATATACATATCATTTTATCAATTATTGTTCATGCATATGAACCCATGTATATCAGCCTACCTCACTTAGCATACCAGTACATTCAAAGTACTGATGCATACTCTTTCTTTTGCACTATGATGTCTCATATCATAGGTTCAGACGCACAGGCTCCTGACCGTACCTAGAAGCTCAGGTTATCAGCAGCAGATACAGTGGTGAATCCTCATATTTTGAGAACAGAGTTATTTATATCAGTATTCTAGCTAACAGCTAGTTCAGTAGTCGAAGTTAGTTAGGAACTTGTCCCATCAACTCCACATTCAGACAGTTCAGTTAGAGGCTTTTCAGATAGATATTCAATTTTTTAGTATTACTATAAGTATTTAGCATTTATTTCAATATTTAGATTATGAAACTTATGGCATTTTATCCTAACTTTTGCATTATTTTAGTATTATTATTCAATGCTCACAGTAGGTACTAGTCATGGGTTAGCTTATGGTGCTTTGGAATTGTAAGCACCATGTGACATCCAGGGTGCAGACTCGAGGCATTACAAACTTGGTATCAGATCCTAAGGTTCTAAAGAGTCCTAGGGAGTTTGAAAGAAGCATCAAGTAGAGTCATGTACATGGGTGTCTAGCACGCCACACTTATGGACAAGAGGTTATGAGGTGTTTTAGGAAAAGTTTATGTTCTTTCAGTATTCATGTCGTACGAGTGAGCGTGAGCTTAAGTTAAACTCTCTACCTAATTCAAGTTTCTCTTCTGTTTACAGAATATGCCTCCCAAAAAGACTAACAAAAGAAGAACTGGAAACCAACCAACACCTCCGCCTATTCAGGCAGATCCCCTGGATGAGCATATTTCTCACACAGAATTCAGAGCAACGTTTACCACTCTAGCCCATTCTGTAGTTGCCCAGAATGAACGCCCAGCTGCTTTTCAGGCCATCCTAGTGGTCAATACTGCTGCAGTGAGAATTTGAGACTTTACCCAAATAAACCCTACATCATTTACAAGGTCTAAGTCTAAAGAAAACCCATAGGAATTCCTTGACATGGTGCAGAAGTTCATAGATATTTTGAGGGTAACTGCTAGTGAGAGTGTTGAGTTAGATGCATATCAGTTACAAGATATGGTTTATATGTGATTTAAGTAGTGAAAGGTAGATAGGGTCACAGATGCAAGGCCTATAAAATGGGGAGGGTTTGCTACTACCTTTCTAGATAGGTTCTTCCCATTAGAGTTGGGGAAAGCTAAGGTATTAGAATTCATTAACTTGAAGCAGGGCATTATGATAGTGAAGGACTATTCTCTCAAGTTTACTCAGTTAACCAGATATGCTCCTCATGTGGTAGCTGATAGTAGATCTAAGATGAGTAAGTTTTTGTTTGGGGTATTAGTATGGTCAAGGAGTGTAAGACCCCATTGCTAATTAAGGAGATAGACTTAGCTAGGTTAATGGTCCATGAGTAGAATACTAAAGAGAAAGAGAGGGAGATCAATAGGGCTATAACATGTAGCTTCAACTTCACTCAGCCTAAGTCAAATAGTGGTAATCGTTCTCAGTTCTACCTAAAATCTTTCTTTCCAGCTTCTTCCTCGACTAGTGCTCCAGTGCCTAAATTCAGAAATGGTAATAAGGATAGGACATCATGCTCTAAATCTCAGGGTAGTGTTAGCAATACCCGAATAAATTTTCTTTGCCAAAAGTATGGCAGAAACCATCAAAGTATCTGTAGAGCTGGTAGTGATATATGTTTTGAATATGGCAAGCCAGTCCATAGAGTTAGAGACTGTCCTCAGGTGAGTTTGAAGAGTAGCATAATCATCCCCCAGCTCATTCAGTCTCCCATCGCAATAGGGTGCCACTTTCAGTGCCACCAGTTGGCAATGCCCAAATAGTCTTTATGCACTTCAGCCCTAAGGGATTCATCAGGCCCAATATTTATCAATGGGGCATACTTGTTCTATTCATGTGAAATAAAGATGGTTCTATTAGAATGTGTATAGGCTATCGTCAGTTAAACAAAGTCACAGTCAAGAACAAGTATCCTCTTTCCAGAATTGATGACTTGTTTGACCAACTTTAGGGTGTCAATTACTTTTCTAAGATAGACCTCAGATCAGGCTATCATCATCTCACAGTTAGAGAATGTGAATTCCAAAAATAGCTTTCAGAACTCGATATGGTCACTTCAAATTCCTAGTCATGTCATTTCATCTTACTAATGCCCCAGCAGCTTTCATGGACTTGATAAACCGTGTGTTCAAGCAGTACTTGGACATATTCATCATAGTCTTCATTGATGACATTCTTGTCTACTCCCATAGCAAAATTGATCATGCAGACCATCTCAGAATAGTATTATAGACTCTCACATCCATCAGTTATTTGCCAAATTCAGTAAATGTGAATTTTAGCTAAGGTCGGTAGTTTTCCTTGGTCATTTAGTTTTTGGTGATGGCATTAGAGTGGATCCTCAAAAGACTAAAGTAGTGAGAAACTAGCCCAGACCCATCTCTCCATCAGCTATTAGGAGTTTCTTGGGTTTGGTTAGCTATTACCGATGGTTTGTTAAAGGATTTTCATCTATTGTATCCCCCATAACCAGATTGACTCAGAAAAAAGTCAAATTCTAATGCTTAAATTCTTATGAGAAGAGTTTTCAAGAGTTGAAGACTCAGCTCACTACAGCCCCAGTTCTGACTTTGCCCTATGGTTTAGAAGGATTTTTTGTGTATTGTGATTCTTCCGGAGTTGGTTTGGGGTATGTTTTAATGCAGAAGGGTAAAGTTGTGGCCTATGCCTCTAGACAGTTTAATCCTCATGAAAAGAATTATCCCACCCATGATCTTGATTTGGCAGTTGTAGTGTTTGCAGTAAAAATTTGGAGGCACTATTTGTAGAGGGTACATGTTGATGTGTTCACACACCATAAACTTTTGCAGTATGTATTCTCTCAAAAAAACTTAAACTCATGTCAGAGAAGGTGGTTAGAGTTGTTGAAAGACTATGACATGAGTGTTCTGTATCATTCGAGCAAGGCCAATATAGTGGTTGATGCTCTCAGTAGATTGTCCATAGGTAGTGTTGCTTACGTTGAGGATGGTAAGGAGAAGTTAATTCAGGAAGTTCATCATCTTGCCAGGTTGGGTATTTGTTTGGTTGATTCAGCTGAGGGTAGTGTTTAGGTATAGAATAGTTTGGAATCATTTTTTATTTCTGAAGTAAAGAAAAATAGGACAGAGATCCCAGTTTAGTTAAACTGAAAGAGTCAGACAGGGATAAAAAAGTAGAGGTTTTCTTCCAAGGGGAAGATAGTTTTCTCCCAGGGTAGACTATGTGTGCCATGTATGGATGGCGTGAGGTAGAGAACTCTTGCATAAGTGCATGGTGTGCATTACTTGATTCACCCAGGGTCCACTAAGATGTACGGCGATTTATGGAAAGTCTATTGGTTTTATGGGATGAAGAGGGACATTGTAAAGTTTGTAGCTAAATTCTCAATATGTCTACAGTTTTAGATCGAGCATCATAAACCTAGTGGGTCTATGCAGAAGTTCAGTATTCCCATTTGAAAGTGAGAGAAAGTAAACATAGACTTTGTGATGGGTTTGCCTCAAACTCGTCATCAGCATGATTCAATTTGGGTCATTGTGGACAGGATAACTAAATCAACCCATTTCTTACCAGTTCATACCTCTTACTCATCTGACGATTATGCCAAGCTCTATGCTAGGGAGTTGGTTAGATTGTACGGTGTCCTATTGTCCATCATTTCATATAGTGGTTCTAGTTCACCTCTCACTTTTAGAAAGCCTTCCGAAAGGGTCTTGGTACCCAAGTTCACCTCAGTACAGCCTTTCACCCTCAAACAGATGGTCAAGCAGAGAGTACTATTCATACTTTAGAAGATATGTTAAGAGCGTGTGTTGTCGACTTTAAGGGCAGTTGGAATGACCACTTACCTTTGATTGAGTTTGCGTATAATAACAGCTATCATTCCAGTATCCAAACGGCTCCGTTTGAGGCACTTTATGGGAGGAGATGTAGATATTCTATTAGTTGGTTTAAAGTAGGTAAGGCCGCAGTAGTAGGTCTTGACCTAGTATCTAATGTCATAGAAAAAGTTCAGTTGATCAGGGAAAGGCTAAAGACAGCTCAGAGCCAACAGAAATCATATGTAGATGTGAGAAAACAGGATCTCAAATTTGATATTGGAGATTTTATGTGTTTGAAAATCTCTCCCATGAAGGGAGTGAAGAGATTCGGTGAGAAGAGGAAACTCAATCCCCGATATATTGATCCTTATAGAATTCTCAGTCGTTTTAAAAAGGTAGCTTATGAGCTTGAATTGCCTTCAGACTTAGCTTTAGTACACCCAGTGTTTCACGTCTCCTTGTTAAATAAATACATTAGTGACCCAACAGTTGTAGTTCCTATAGAGGGTATAGATGTTCAGAATGTTCTCTCTTACGAGAAAGTTCTGATCAAAATCCTTAATCATCAGGTTCGCAGAATGAGGAACAAAGAAGTTTCTTTGGTCAAAGTTCTTTGGCGGAACAGTTTGTTGAGGGAGCTACTTGGAAAGCAGAAGCAGATATGCGAACCAAGTATCCTCACCTTTTCTCCAAAAACTCAGAATCAACTCAAGGTAACAGTCTTCCTTAGATTTACTCAGTTCTATGTTTAGATTTACCTTTAAAAACTTGGTATCAGTTCATCTATATAGCACTCTTATATCATGCATACCTTCATGAAATAGCTCAATCATGTGTCATGTCTTCAGAATTTAGGTATGCTTTAGTTGTGCATATTCAGTATGTAAGATCAGTCTAGCAGTATTCTCAGCATAGTCAACCTCATTCGAGGATGAATATTCCCAAGGGGAAGATATTATAAGACCCTGCAAAAGTCCTAGTCTAATTCAGTCCTATATAGTATGAAAAGAGGTCCCAAACTTAGCAAAATTCAACTAAGTATTGACACTTAGTTTTATTTTGGGATCGATATTTTAATGACTTTATTTTCGATCTTTTTGATTTTGGATTGTTAATTTTTCAGTTAATTCGTGATTTGGGATGTTAATAGGTCATATCGGGTGAGTTTCAGAATTTTTGGACTAGCATAAGGGTAAGTTTGGATGTCCAAAATAGTATGGTCTCGAGATAAGCTCGCAATATGAGATCCAGGCCCCATTTCTGGGATTCGCGACGCGAGGTCTATTTCTCATTTCTGGGAGTCACGATAAGAGGTCCATTCCCCATTTCTGAGAGTCGTGCCTCGAGGGTTATTTATACGAGAAAAGAGGCCCAGTGGCAGTTTAGTCCTTTTTCCATCACCCAAATCAGCTAATACACAAAATTAAACACCAAATAGGGCAAATTGCATTCATTATTCACTCAATCATCTCAAGAACAAGCCCTAGTTTTATCAAGCTCAAGAATCAAGTCTCAAGAATTCACCACAATATTCACAAAATTAATCATCAAGGTATGTTAGGCGTTCATCCTTGGGTTTCCTTCCACCCCTGAAGACAAGGGACACATCCACATTGTTAGGTATTCTAATGCAAATTGGGCAAGATCTCCTTCTAACAGACAGTCCACGTCTGGTTATTATGTTCTAATTGGAGGTAATCTAATATCCTGGAAAAGCAAAACGCAAGTTGTCGTAGCTAGATCAAGCGCAGAGGCAGAGTTTGAGCTTTTGCACTAGCTTTATGTGAGCTTATACAGTTGAGACAACTTGGCCAAAAATTAAAAATGGGAGTTAAACCGATGAAATTAATTTGTGATAACCAAGTTGCACTACATATCGCTTCTAATGTTGTGTTTCATGGAAGAACGAAGCACACTAAGATAGATTATCACTTTATTCGAGAGAATATTGAGTCTTGATACATTGCCACAAGTTTTGTCAACTCAAAAGATCAACTAGCATGTTTTCACAAAATCACTCTGGAGATCAAGAACTCACTATCTTAATGGAAAACTGGGAGCATATGACTTGTACGCTCTAACTTAAGGGGGTGCTGGTGTTAAATATGATAGAATTGGTGTAGATATGAGAATAATTCGTATAATTAGTATAGATATAAGAATATTCTCTAATTCCTAAAATCAGGCAATTAGGAGATTGTGTAATATTTTCTTATCTTATTTCCTTGTTCACATCATCTGTAACAACTATTTAATTCCATGAACTTGAGGGAATAATCAATCAATACAATTCAAGTATCTCTTCTCTTCTTTTTCAATTTTACAATAGTAGTACTAGTAGAAGTAGTAGTAACTATAATAATAATAATAATAATAATAATAATAATAATAATTATTATTATTATTATTATATAAATAATTATGTTATTATAATAATTATGTTATTATTATCTCACTAATTTCAGGTATTTATCTCAATTCAAAGACATAAATTATTAAGTAAATACACATCATATTTGAAAAAAGCAAGGATAAGAAAGAATAAAAAATTAATCTTCTTTTAACAAATTAATATAATATTTAAAATTTAAATTTAAATAAAATTTGAACTGAAATAGGCTCAACTTCTTTTTCTCTCTTATATATACTCCTATATTATTAATATAATTATTGAATTTGTTTACTGCATTCATTGTATCCTCCATTTTATAAAAAAATATTTTTGATTTAACATTTTCTTTTCTATATATGTAGAAATGATATGATTTTTTCATCTTCATCATCCTTTGTTAACGTAAATAAAGAGGAACAAATCCACAATCATTGATATTATCTCTATCTATTTTCGCGGCTCTTCGCCATCACTATACATGGTAACAACTTCCAAAAGATAAAGAGAAAAAGGAACCGATAATAATTGAAAGGACGACTTCGATAAATAAAAGATTCATCAATAAACAAGTTTCAAATTAATAATATTTCTATTGTTTGACTTATGAAGAAGTGTTCTTAAGAGTTTATTCTTATTTCTTTAGTGATAATTTGGTTGCTATTGTTGAGCTGCAAAAGTGATAAAGAAGACTATAGAAAAAAGATAATAGCTAACAACCTACGTAGGAGTTTTGTTGATGCAGTTGATAAATTTAAGCTTCTTAAAATATGTGTTTGATATTATTATTCTTCTTTCTAATGTTATTCTTTTCATAGTTTTTTTATATTTAATTCAACTGTATAGTTTTTTTATATTTAATTCAACTGTATAAAATTCACAATTATTTGATATGTAATATTTCATATACATATTAACTTTTTAGGAGGATTATACAACAGACTTATAGAGGACATTTTGATTTTTAAATTTATTAATCCTCTTTAAATTTTACTTGCAAATTTAAATTTATGTATAAACTTTTTAATAATTTTGGGCTTCATTTACTTTCATTATATAAAGAATAAAATCAAGAAAACGAAGATAAATCATAGAACATGAGATAAAATTATATTTCGATTGTATGAAAGTGTTTAGTTTGAAATTTAATAACTACTTTTAAAAAATTATATTATTTTGGAGTCTTTTTCTAATTTATATCTCATTTATTTGGTTGTGTATAACAAAATTTATCTATTTTAATTTTATATTTTGAGGTAACAGATAATAAGCTTAACTCCCTTTGCACGTAACTTAAAAATAATTTAATTCAAAGTCAAATTAAAAAAAAAAAAAGCAATGTGATTAAAATAGCGTAGAAAAGAATGTGCACCAATAATTCGAGTGGGGGTGGAGAGAATTTTGGACTAATTTTGAGAATATAATAAACGTAATTATTAAATCATATATATATTTACAAATTTTAGACTAAAGAGATTAGGGGGGGGGGGGGGGGGGGGGGGGACAGTAGAATAAAACTTTAAACTTATTTTTGACAATTTGAAATATATATAAATAATATAATTAAAAGGAACATGAAATATAAAAGTTTTTCTTTTTACATAATTGTTTTTACTCATATATATTTGATAAGAAGTGTAGAGGGTGGGCGTGTGGGGGAGGAAAGATATTAATAATCTACTCAATATCTTTAAATTGTGAATAATATAATAAAGAAAAATACAAAATATAAGATTTTTTTTTTACAATACATGATTATTTTTTCATATAAATTTGATTAGAGATGTAAGGGGGAGGGTCTATCTATAATATATTAAAAGTGTGAAGACATTTAGAAAAGTGATTTGAACTTTTTGCCCTTCACTAAATGTCTCCACTTTAGATAAAATTATTTTTTTTTAATTATTAATCATTATTTTTATATTTATGACTTTAAAATTAATTAAAATTATTAATATTAAATCTTTAACTATTTGTAATAGGTAATTAAGAAATCTTATAACACATTAAAATCAACTAAAATGTTACTTATTTAAGTTTTCCTTTTATAAATTAAAAACTCAAAAACCCCATCTCCCTATAAAACCTTTTTGTCGTTCACCAACAAAAAACTTTTTTGTACAAAAAAGTTTTTCCTTTCAATATGATATTAGATGGTTAATATATTGACAGTAGCGACACAAGGTTCCCTTTGCTCATTTTTCCCCGGTTCTTAATTCTTCTTCCAACTTTTATTTTCTTATTTTCAATTGTTAAAAAATTTTCATGCTATGATTTGATTATTGAATCATATTTGTTTTTCTTGTACTTCTATTTATAAATGTCCACTTCAATGTTTTCAATAGTTTTTCTGAAAATCAGGTTATGTTTTGCTTAATATCTTATAGGAATATTGTTGATGGATGAAACAAAAGTCGGGTTAGGGATATTTACTCAATATCATAGTCGATATTATGTCAATATGAATGATGAATTTACTATGAAGAGGAACCATGTAAGCACCATACATGATGTGGCTGTAACATGTATTCGTTCAGTGGATTGTTTGAGATATCAATTTATGTTGTTGCTCGAATGAAAAGAAATAAATATTTAATTTGATGACGGATAATAATTTTGGTGCCGAATTTATTATAACGAGGAATGATGAAAGTACTATACTTCATGCGATCGTAACTCTTGTGTGTTACTGTAAGTATACTTTTCAACGGCCTTATTATGAACTATTATTATATTTATCTGAATTTCATTTTGGTTAAATGCCTCATTGACTTAATTGTTCAAGAAAAACCCTAATCGTGTTTAATTACGTATGCTTTTATGACAGGGAAGTCTTGCAAAATTTCTTTTGACGCTGGATCGGGGCATGGATTCTTCAGCGATATAAAAGTTGGAGGTGTTGTTATAAAGCAGCAGGTGAACACCATCTTGTTACTTTGTAGCCGAAGTTCTAGATATGTTTTCAATTACATGTTGAATAAATCTATTAGAATAGGTTTTCACTGAAGTAACTCGAGAGGGATACCTCATATTCTTGCGTGCACATTTAGTGGAATATTAGAACTTGAATTCTAGGGCTCAACCTCAAAGAATGTCACACCACTCTGGTAAATTATATTAGTTCATATGGGCTCGTAGTTGGCAAATTCTTAAACCACAGGGTGTTTGTGCCCGTGCTGTCATTGATCAGGTTCTTCTCCCTCTTCGTTGCAAAGATGGCAATGCTAACTGTGCATAAGAGGTTCCTCGCCATCCTAAGTTTCAGTTCCCTATCCGACAAAAGATCATTGTCAGTCAAAGATGGTATGTCTTTCATCTCAAGAATCATCATTATTTCTAAGTCAATATGTTATTTTTGGGAGCTTAATATTTTTGGGCACTAAAAATAGTCGAGTTATGAATGACGTGTAGATGTCATTATTTTATTATGATAATTATACAGTTTTGTAGAATTAACTTGTATGATTTTGGTATTTTTAAAACCTCATATCATGTAGAAGTTTATACTAGAGAGCTCATACAGACTCCCAATGCCCTTTTTTTGTATTGTAGACCCAAAAGTTGGGTGTCTTTATTAACACATTATTAAGAGGAGATAAATTTTTTTCTTTGGTTGGGAACAAGATATTCCAAGCAAAATTAGTAATTTCATTCCATCACTTCTAGAACTTTATCCCAAAATTAAACCAAATCAACATTAAAAACGCTTCAATTTAGCATTAAGGATATGTTTTCTCCATATTTTTAGGGCAAATGAGTCGCAATTTGTTGACTCATCAAATGTACAGGACATACATTATGAGATAGAGTTACTTAAATTCCCTAAATATGCTCATTTGGGTGTTGGTTTGTGTACATCCTTACCCTTTCCAAACCCAACTTGTGGAATTACACTGGCTACATTCTTCTTGTAGATAATTAGATCGAATGGACACCATACTCAGGTGCATTTTATCCATATCCTCGTTCCATGAATGATATTTCATCTACATTCTTTTATTGCGAGATCCAGAACCAGACAAGTTTGGTGGTTGCCAAGCCTCCTAAAAGAGTGTGTAACAAGCCACCTCACATATTATATCTAAATAGGTTTTCTTGAGCTCCTGTAACCAAGTTGCTTGCTCTGACTCTCCAACAATGTTGCCGCACCCGAATCGGATCCATCAAAAATACACTATATTTGGAGAATCTGACACGCACCCGTTGACATTTTTGAAGAGTTCGAGCAACATACCCTGTAACTACTTTGCCACCTCACATTATATCTAAATAAGTTGCTTGAGCTGCTCTCTCTCTCTCTCTACCTCTCTCTAACGGCTCTCTCTCTCTACCTCTCTCTAAACCTAAACCTAGGCCGACCCCCGGCGCACCGTCGCCGCTCCCACCCCGCCCCCCTCGGCCGATCGCTGACCCTCTCCGGCTCAGCACTGGCGACCGGCGATCGCCGCTCCCTCCCAGCACCGACAACCGCCGCTCTTTCTCAGTAGTCGCGGCTCCCTCTCAGCACCGGCGACCGGAGCACCAGCGATCGGCGACCGCCGCCTTCTCCTTCTCCATCTCAGCACCGACGACCGGAGCACCGGCGACCGGCAACCGCCACCCTCTCCGTCTCAGGACCGATGACCGGAGTCTGATCTACGTTGGATTTTGGTTTCCGACTTAGCCTACAAGAGTAACCCGGTGACTTCTAACCTTTGTTATTTTCAGTATTTCATTCCTCGTATTATGCTAGTACTATCTCCTGTATCTTGACTTGTGTTTGATTTGTTGATATTGTCTGTTGCCTGTTGTCATTTCTTGCACTGCGTCTATTGGGTTAGCGGCTCGGGGCTCTGTTTGGGGCTTTGGGTGTTGAGCCCAGTGGTGTTTGCTCTCTATTTGACTTTAGTTTTGTTTCTTCATTATTTCTTCGTATTTGTGTGAGCCTTGTATTCTTGCTACTGCTTTGCTACTACTACTACCACTGTTTATATTCTCTTATATTTGCTTGTAGTAGTGGCGGTAGGCGGTGATGGTTGAATAGGGTCATGTTCGAGGGGATTGGGGTGTGGGGCTATTGTGGGGGCGGGGGGTGAGGAAAGGGCGGGAGTGGGAGGGAGACCAAGGTTTGTCCTCAGGGGCGGTAGAGGAAGACGTGGGGATAGTAAGGGTAGGCTGAGGGTTGGGTCTTGAAATATAGGGACCCTTCAGGGTAAGTCCATAGAGCTTGTGAAGACTCTTAGAAAGAGGAGGATTAATATTGTGTGTGTTCAAGAGACCAAGTGGGTGGGGTCTAAGGCTAGGGATGTGGATGGTTACAAGCTGTGGTACTCTGGGAGCGAGAGGCATAGGAATGGAGTTGGCATCTTAGTAGATGAAGAGCTTAGGGGTCAGGTAGTAGAGGTGAAGAGGATCAACGACAGGTTGATGGCTATTAAATTGGTCATTCGGGGGTTTACCCTGAACGTGTGTAGTGCCTATGCGCCGCAAGTGGGCTCAGAAGGGGAGGAGAAGAGGCGGTTTTGGGAGGCTTTGGATGAGGTGGTTAGAGGCGTGCCTAGCTCGGAGAAGATTGTTATAGCAAGGGATTTCAACGGGTACATCGGGGCGTTACCGGGAGGCTTTGGTGATGTGCATGATGGTTTTGGTTTTGGGGAGAGAAATGAAGAGGGGGCTACTAATTGGATTTTGCAAGGTCCTTTGGGCTGGTGGTGGTGAACTCAGACTTCCCGAAGAAGGACGACCACCTGATCACCTTTCGAAGCGCGATAGCCAAGACCCAGATTGACTTTTTGTTGCTTAGGAAAGGGGATAGGGTGTTGTGTAAGGACTGTAAGTTCATCCCGAGTGAGAGTCTTTCGACCCAGTATAGGCTCCTGGTTATGGATTTGGGTATAAAGAAGAACAGAAAGAGGATGGGTGAGGAGGGTCGACCTAGAATTAAGTGGGGCGGCTTGACGCCAGTAAATGTGTGAGAGATAGGGGAGAAGTTGGCGGGAATGGGGGTGTGGGAGTGTAGGGGGGACGTGGATAGTATGTGGGATAGGGTGTCTAGGTGCATCAGGGAGAATGCAAGGGAGGTGTTGGGTGTTTCTAGGGGCTGGGCTGGGCATCATCGGGGGGATTGGTGGTGGAATGAAGAGGTGAAGAAGAAAGTGGGGACCAAGAAAGAGGCGTATGATAATTTGGTTGAGAGTAAGGATAAAGTAGAGAAGCGGGTGAACAGGAAAGAGTACAGGCTAGCTAAGAAGGAGGCTAAGTTAGCAGTTACGGCGGCTAAGACGGCTGCTTTTGAGAGCTTATATGCAGGGTTACAGGGGAAAAGAGGGGAGAAAAAGTTATTTAGACTCGCTAAGGCTAGGGAGAAGAAGGGCCGCGACCTCGACCAGGTGAGGTGCATTAAGGGGGAGGACGGTACAGTGCTGGTGGAGGACGGCCACATTAGGAATAGATGGCAGTCGTACTTTCATAGGATCTTGAATGACAAAGGGGATAGAGCTATTGTGCTAGGGGAGCTGGAGCACTCAAAGGAGTGTCAGGATTTTAGTTATTGTAGACGTTTCAAGGTAGAAGAGGTTAGAGAGGTTGTTCGCAGGATGCGAGGGGGTAGGGCGAAGGGGCCGGATGAGATACCGGTGGAGTTTTGGAAGTTCGCTGGAGAGGCTGGTGTAAGGTGGTTGACTGGATTGTTTAACGAAATCTTCAAGACGGCAAAAATGCCCGAGGCTTGGAGGTGGAGTACCATGATCCCTCTCTATAAGAATAAGGGTGACAGACAGAGTTGCAATAACTATAGGGGGATTAAGTTATTGAGTCACTCTATGAAGATTTGGGAGAGAGTGGTCGAGGTGAGGATGAGACGGATAGTGTCTATTTTGGAAAATTACTTTGGACTTATGCCTGGCCGCTCGACGACGGAGGCAATCCACCTGGTACGAAGGCTGGTGGAACAGTATAGGGAAAGGAAGAAGGACCTGCATATGGTGTTTATCGACCTGGAGAAGGCATACGACAAAGTCCCCAGAGAGGTTCTTTGGAGATGCTTGGAGGTGAATGGAGTCCCGCTGGCGTATATCAGAGCAATTAAGGACATGTATGATGGAACGAATACCCAGGTGAGGACGGCGGGAGGGGACTCATAGCATTTCACTGTCTTGACAGGATTGCATCAGGGATCTACTCTTAGTCCCTTTTTGTTTGCTTTGGTGATGGATGTGTTGACATGGCATATTCAAGGGGAGGTGCCTTGGTGTATGCTTTTTGCAGATGATGTAGTTTTGATTGATGAGACGCGAGGGGGTGTGAATGACAAACTAGAGGTGTGGAGACAAACGCTTGAGACTAAAGGGTTCAGGTTGAGCAGAAGCAAGACAGAGTATTTGGAATGCAAGTTTAATGACGTGAGGCTGGAGAATGAGGTGGTAGTGAAGTTGGAATCACAGGAGGTATGTAAGAGGGATAGTTTCAAGTATCTCGTGTCCGTGATCCAGGGTAACAGCGAGATTGACGAGGATTTCTCGCACCGTATTGGGGCGGGACGGATGAAGTGGAAGCTCGCGTCGGGGGTGTTGTGTGATAAGAAGGTGCCGCCCAAGCTTAAAGGCAAATTCTATAGGGCGGTAGTCCATCCGGCCATGTTGTATGGAGCGGAGTGCTGGCCAGTTAAGAACTCCCACATCCAAAAAATGAAGGTGGCAGAAATGCGGATGTTGCGTTGAATGTGTGGGCTGACTAGAGGGGATAGAGTTCGAAATGAGATTATCAGGGAGAAGGTTGGTGTGACCCCAGTGGAGTATAAGATGCGGGAGGTCCGATTGAGATGGTTCGGACAGGTGATGAGAAGGGGCATGGATGCCCCGGTTCGTAGGTGTGAGAGGCTAGCGTTGGATGGCTTTAGGCAGGGTAGGGGTAGGCCGAAGAAGTAATGGGGTGAGGTGATTAGGCGGGACATGGAGCAGTTACAGCTCACCGAGGACATGACCCTAGATAGGAAGATCTGGAGGACGCGAATTAGGGCAGAAGGCTAGGGCCAGTTTGGGTCGCTAGTGTAGGGAATTACTTGGTGGGGGTAGTATTCTTGCTATGGTACTTGGTTCTATGTTTTATTACGATTCTGTGTGCTTTTCTCTGTTTTTATTACTTATGGGTGCCGTTTTTATGTAATGAAATCTTGTTCTGTGCTTTACTATGTATCTATGTATTTGTGCGGTGTCTTGTGTCTTGAGCCGGGGGTCTATCGGAAACAGGATTTCTACCTCTTTAGAGGTAGAGGTATGGTCTGCGTCCATCTTACCCCCCCCAAACCCTACTAGGTGGGAATACACTGGGTTTGTTGTTGTTGTTGTTTATAGCATTTTTTAGCAAGCCAAATATTGCAAAAGCCAAGCAATATTAGTAGTTTTATGGCTGCTGGTGTCAGTTCTTTGTAGGTAGAGATGTGTACAGTATCACTAAAACTGAAAGCATTTTATAGTATTACATAAGCACCAATTGCTTACCCTTAAATCGATACAGTTGAATTTATTAATATGGCTCAAGGACACGCAGATTGGATGACCAAACTATAGTATTGTTAATGTTGAACATTGCTTATTAGATGTGATTATATGTACCATATCTCCTCTAAAACAAATATACAACACACATGTAACTATTTTCTTCCCTTTCTTCTCTAAATACTCATAACATTACATGAAGTTGCATCATGTCCTGTCTAATCACCTCTCTCCAATACTTCTTCGGCCTGCCTCTACTCTATCAGAACTGAACTATTAAATTTCATGCTTTCGAACTCCATAATCTAACAACTCTCCCAACCATAAATAGTTAGGCTCCTATGTTCATCCATGTGCTATGTATGCCATTCTCAATAGTAAGTATACATATCCAATAGCTAAAAAAATTGTCAAATAGTCTATGAATTAATAAGCAGGGAGTAGTAATTTTAACTATGTTTTATTTCAGAGCTATCAGTGATCAATATCAAATTATGTAGTATCTTTTGCAGTGGCCGCCAATGTTTTGTCAGACAAGAAAGGCAAAACAAGAGGTACATGATGAGGAAAGGGTTATCCCACAGCTACAGGTCTTATTGACAAATGAATTTGATATTTTTTTACTCATACTTGTGTTTAATTGTTTTTATTGTTAGTATACATTTATTTGTATATCAAAGAGTTGGAAACAACCTCAGGTCTGACTATACGCTACCCTCTCCAGACTCCACATATGGGATTACACTGAATTGTTATTGTTGTCGTAGGGTTGAAAATTGTTGCTGATTGTAACTTTAACACTATTTGGCCAAATTTGGAAGCTGACAGACGTGATGAGGACACTTGAACAGATAAGTCATGGATGTTGTATCGAAAAGCAACTCAACATTACTCAATACTTCCAAGTAGCCGAATAGATGCTCCAGAAATTTTTTTGAGTCAAATGGAGGAGCGTAAATCTGATGAACTACTTGGTACATGGAGGAGTACAACCATCAAATCATGCACCATCCTTGGAGTCGACAATAAGGGTGTCTCTCTCTAATCTAGTAGGAGCTAACGTTAATGTATAGCTCTTATGTGAGATCAATAATACCTGACAAGTGTTTCTTAAGGAGGTACATCTTTGTTTAGATGCAGGGCAGCTTCATTACCTGCCCACTACTTCAAATTGAAGATTGCGCCAGAAAAGTATTATTCCTTGTATGATGAAGGCAGGGGCAGATCTATTCATTGTTGTGGGGCAGTCCACCCGCAAACTTCGACGAAAACTCAATGTACATAGGTATATATATATATATATACTGATATAGTCAAATATTAAATCTGCAACCCATAATACCAAAGCACTATCTAGTGCAAGTGGCAAAGCGTCACTTTTGTTTCCCATAGGTCGTGTTCGATCCCAGTTTGCAGTATTTGCTTTTTCAATACTGATATAGTCAAATATTAAATTTGTCACTCATAATACCAAAGCACTATCTAGTGCAAGTGGCAAAGTGACACTTTTGTTGCCTATAGGTTATGTGTTCAATCTCGTTTGCAGCATTTATTTTTTAAAATAATTTTCTGTGAAACATTATTGACTAAAACAAGGCAACATGTGTACATTCTACTATTCTAATGAATTATGAATATTATATTATGATATTAGTAATATTATTGAAAGATCAAGTTTTGTTATTTTGTTATTGTTTTTTAATTAATTGGTTGGTTAATTGTCCTATATATCAAAAAATAAATAATTTGATTAATTTAATCAATTAGCAGTGGCGGAGCCAGAAATTCAGCGAACGATATGTAAATTTTATTCTCAGTTATATTAAGAGTGTGCAAATTAAATATACACTCATTATGATTAACATTTAACCTCTATTCACCATATAATTTTCCGACGAAGGGTGTGCATCTACCATCCTTCATCACAGGTGACTCCACCCCTATCGATAAGTTTACTTGGCACCAAGAGAGTCCGGATCCTGGATCCACCTCTGGATGAAGGAATATGTTAGCCATTTTTATATGAGAATAATATCAACTCTAATTCACAAAATTGAGGGATATATCTAATCATTTTTTTCCTAAAATATAAATATATATATTGTAAAAGATCTGCTTTATAATTATAAAACTAAAAAATTGTACTAATGGACATAATTGCTGAGATATGAAGATCAACCTTTTAATTTATTTATTTTTTCAAATTATTTTTTAATTGTATTTATAATATTTAAAATAAGAAGTTTTAAACTATATGATAAGAGGCATTAGGAGAATTAGTAATTAAGTACTCCTATATCATATGCATGGTAAGGGATCTGGAGTTCACTTATTCTTATGTATTTCATCACACCAAAAGCTAATCTAAGAGAGACTCCAGCAATAGCCTATAATGGAGTAGAGATAAGTGTATTTATAGATTGAGTCTTTTAAGTTGCAGAGCTTTGTGAAAAGAAGACATATATGCAAATCATTAGCTAATTATGACTTGGAATTAATTTTAATATGGAAAACTCTTAATCTAAATATTTATATTCTTAAGTTATTTGTTCATACCTTTTACGTGCAATGCATTTGTTATGCAATTTGGTGAGTCAGTACTATTAATAGTTTTTCTAAAGAAGACCAACAGAATAGTGGAGGAGGCAAATAAGAAAGAGTTGATGGATGTGGTGGTTTAACTGCCTTAACAAGGATCTTTAGATGCCCACACACTGGTGTTGTATTGAATTCACTCTCCAAGCCAAGAAAAATTGAAATTATAGGCGTAACATTAACGCTATATCTTAAATTTCATAATTCGTTCTACATTGTGGATATTGTACGAGTATTATATTTGCATTGTGGATTGATTTATGATATCCAACAGACCAATTAAGAAGTGAGTTCCTCTATGTTTAATGAAGCTATATAAATTAATATGTTACATAAGTTTCAAAAAAATAATTCTAGAATTAGTTATTTTTTGTAGGGTTTAATTAGCTAGTAGTTTATTTATCCATTTTATTTTATGTTAATTAGTTAATAAAATAGTTATTAGTTAGTTCTTTAAATAATATAACTATGATTTGCCTTTCGATATCGATGATGAATTTTTATTCATTTAAATTAGGTAGAAACAAAAGAAATAGTTGAATTAAAAAATCATGCAAAATTTATTTGTGATTCTTGAAAAGCAGAATAATGATTTTTTATTTATGTAATTTAAATAACTAAATCTAGGAAACATAGCATCTTAAGATACATGAATGACTCAACTCTTATTCACTAATCAAACGGTCCGTAACATGTTCAAGATTTATAATCTTTTAAATGTCTTCAATTTTGATAAAAATATAGAATCCTAATGATAAAAATAACTCTCTGTTAAAAATTGAATGTTTTTTACATTAGAGAATAAGTAGAATAACTAAATACTATTTCGAGTATCTAAACGCCAGTTATCACTAATTTGGATTATCCCAATTTACAGAAAAAACACTAAATAGTATAATTTTAAACAAGAAATATATTTTTGGCTACAACTAATTTTATCCTTAATTATTAGTATAACAGTGATTTATCATGTTCCTCTTTAATTAACTATACTTTTTATATTCAAATTTTACGTGATATTGTTAAATTTTTTGTACTAAATCATATAACATACATACTAATTTATTTTTATATATATTTAATTTTAATTAACGCTTGATACACGTGCAACGCACGTACATTAAGCTAGTGTATATATATATATATATATGTGTGTGTGTGTGTGTGTGTGTATACACATACTAGAAATAGCAGAAGAAGTCAAGTGATAACATAAGAATTAGCCACTTGACAGTTTTAAGACAAAGGATAATAATATTGTAATAAAAATTTTGAATTAAAAGATTATAGATCTTTGAATTTGACAAGATGACGATTTTTGTTTAAAAAAGATTATCATTAACTTAAAACTAGGAACCTAGGATTGAAGAGTTCTAAATGAACTCTTACTACTTTATAACCTTTTCTCTTCAAAATAGATAATAATAATAATAATAATAATAATAATAATAATAATAATAATAATAATAATAATAATAATAATAACAAATAAATAAATAAATAAGCAATAGTAGTAATTTTGCATACGTAGTAGTTATAAAGTAGTTGGCAATAATAATAATACAATAAATAGTATTAGCAATAGCAGTTAAGATTTATCAACATTGTTAGCCTTCTCTAATCTCCAATTATTCGATTATAATTTAAAGAGAATACCGATGTCTAAATAATTTAAAATTTATTAATCATCTTTATCAACAACATTTGAAATATTATTAGGATTTTAAAAGAATCAAATTAGAAGTTGAAATTGAGATAAAGAATGAAATAGAATTTGTTGATAAACAACTTTAATTGGCATAAAAATATGTGTTCTATATGGTATAAGGATAATAATAATGTAAATAATAATAATATCATCTCATTGATTTACATATTTATCTTAATACAAAGATATTGATTATTAGATAAATTATTTGTTTTAAAAGAAAAAGTAAGGATAAGAAACAATAATAAATTAATATTGTTCAGCAAATTAATATGATATTTAAATTTGAATTTAGATAAAATTTGATTTAAAATAGAGTTCTAACTTCTCAGCCTCTCAAGAAAGATATGATATTTTCATTTTCATGTTTTTTTTGTTAAGGTTAATGAAGAAGAACAACAACTAGTTTTCACGGCAATTTGCCTCCAAATAGATAAGAGAAAAATGAGGTCTATAATGATTGAAACAACAATCCCGATAAGTAAAAGATTCATAGGTACATCGATTTTAAATTAATGTCATTTCTACTATTTAATTTATAAAGAAGTTTATTTTTGAGGGATCCTTATATTTTTGTGATGATTTTGTTGTTGTTATTGATTTGCAGAAGAGATTAAAAGGATGAAGAAAAGAAAAGAGAAGAACTCATAGTTGCGGAAGTAGAAATTTTGATGGTATAGTTGACAAACTTAAGATTTTCAAAATGTGTTTGATATCATTGTTTTACTTTTCAATGTTGCTTTATTTCACAAATTTTCTATATTTAATTGTTTGCATATCATTCACATATTTACTTTTTATTTTGGAGGATTATGAAACAGATTTATGGGTATTTAGATAGTTTTATATTTTTTAAATTTTACTTACTAATTTACATTTATGTGTAACTTTTTTAATGATTTTGGGCCTTTTTTAAGAAAGAAATAAAATCATAAAGATAAATCATAGCCTAAAAAGATAAATATTTAATATAATAGCTTAAAATATAATCATGAAATGCACAGATAACACGGCTATTTGCCTCTCAATATAAAATGGCAACAACCTCCAAATACATAAGAGAAAAATGAGGTCTATAATGATTGAAATAACAACCCGATAATTAAAAGATTCATAGGTACATCGATTTTAAATTAATGTCATTTCTACTATTTAATTTATGAAGAAGTTTATTTTGAGGGATCCTTATATTTTTGTGATGATTTTGTTGTTGTTATTGATTTGCAGAAGAGAATAAAAGGATGAAGAAAAGAAAAGAGAAGAACTCATAGTTGCGGAAGTAGAAACTTTGATGGTATAATTGACAAACTTAAGATTTTCAAAATGTGTTTGATATCATTGTTTTTCTTTTCAATGTTGCTTTATTTCACAAATTTTCTATATTTAATTGTTTGCATATCATTCACATATTTACTTTTTATTTTGAAGGATTATGAAATAGATTTATGGGTATTTAAATATTTTTATATTTTTTTTAATTTTACTTACTAATTTACATTTATGTATAACTTTTTTAATGATTTTGGACATTTTTTAAGAAAGAAATAAAATCATAAAGATAAATCATAGCCTAAAAATATAAATTTTTAATATAATAGCTTAAAATATAATTAATCATGAAATGCACAAATAACACATTAAATGTTTTTGTATTGCATGATTTTTTTATTATACTTTTTCCATTAGAATTCATATTCAAAAAAAAAAATCATGCATTAATGAATTCTTTTTAATTCTTAGGAAAAAGTTACTAAGCTTTTTTAATTTGAACAAAAAATAAAACTTGACATATGTGATAAAATTGTATCGATAGAAGTTCAAGTTTCTAACTTGAATTTTAAACCATAACAATTTCTAACATATTAGATTAAATTGGAGTTTTCTTCTGTATTATATGTTATTTTAAATCAGCATATTTATTTATATTTTGTAGTAATACGAAATTATAATTTAAAATAAAATATAATATATAAATCCAAACAATGAAAAAGTTATGAACAATGAAATAAAAGTTTAGAAATAAATTAAATTTCAGAAATAAGGAAGGGTATGCATTGTATCTTCACATCCATTAATGAATACAAAATCTCACATTATATCTATTATATTTTTATTTTTTTCTCTACTCTAATATAATCAACAATTTTCATTTAGTGTACTTTACAACATTGAATAAAAAATCTACAACCCAAATAATTTCATATTTTATTGTAAATTATTATGATTTGAACAAGGCTAAATCCAAATAGAAAAGGTCTTTGACTAATTTTTGTTATAGTTGTTATCATTGGGAGGCATAAGCATTTTTAAAGAGTATCTTTCCACTCTAAATTCACTAATATTTTGACTTAAAGTAGACAACGTTTGCTCAATAGAAGAATTCTACTCAAATTCATTCTTATGTGATTCGGTAACTTAAGAATCTATCTTACCTATTCTATTCGATATCCCCTTTTCGATCGAGAAGGATTAGACTTAAAAGAGAATTAGTTTGATGATAAAAAGATTTGTTTATTTTTCTTATGAACATTATCTGATATTTAAATTTAAAAATAACTATATGCAAAAAAACACGCAATAAAAGTTCTATCACTTCTGATACAATTACAAGAGACATATTTACTTATAATTAATTAATGCTAGGTGGGTGGGGGTAGGGGTGGGGCTTGGTGGGCGGTGGGTATGTGAAGTGGTGGATTTTGGTGGAATTTGGGGGTTTTAAAGATATAATTTTTTTACGAGTGGATGGTAATAAAAATATTTTAATAAAATTTAAAAAATAAAAAAACTAATTTTATTTGGTTGGGGGGGGGGGGGGGGGGGTTGTTGGATAGGGGAGGGGTTAAAAGAAATAAAATAAAATTTAAATATATTTTGTTGGGGAAGGGGATGGGAGTTGGGGAAGGGTGGGGTAAGAAAAAATTTAAACAAAAATTTAAATTTTTTTTAGAAAAATGGAGAGGAGGGGAGGGGGCGGGGTTAAAAGGTGGGGGTGATTGATCTTAAGGGTTGTATAAGAGCTTTTAATTGAATAATTTAGGAGATATAATAATTTGTATAAAATAAAATATTTAAAGTATTTTAGTGATGAAATCAAACAATGAAACCATTACAAACGATATAACAAAGTCTGAAAATATAAAAGAAAATAATAAATTGAAGAATTATTTATCATACATAAAAATAATAAAAACTTATTAGGGGAGGGGGGAGGGGGGATTATGAAACATAATACTTTATTTTACAAGTAATTATTTTTTCATATAGGTTTGATTAGAGGTTGGGGGGGGGGGGGGCCAGAGTAGAATTATTTTCTGAAAAATAATTAAGGGTGGATGAGGGTAGGGGTGGAGAAGGATAGTTATTTAAAAATAAAATATGATAATTGAACTTTAAAATAAATCTGTCAAGTGGGTTGGGTTGGCCCATTAGCCCAGCCCAGTCTGACCCATCCCTGTGGGCCTTCGGGTTATCAGACTGTGGGTCTCGGATTGGGTCGTCTCAATAGACAGGCCAGGTGGACCAGCCCAGTAACAAAATTGGATCAGGCTCACCGGTTATTTTGTCCAGTTATTATTATTTTTTGTAGTCGTTTGGACTTTGGAAAATAGGCCAAATTGGACCGTTGACGCCCAACGGCATTATAGCCGTTGTGGACCTCCAACGGTCAATTGGCCATTTTCCCAAATTTTATTTTAAAAAACAAAAAAAATAATTCAAATTTTTTTCTATAAATACCTACAATTTCAAATCATTTTTCCAACATTCTCTCAATCTCTCTCAAATATTCTAATTATCTCCTAAAGTGCTCAATTTTATTTTTTAATTTTGTGATTATACATAAAAGTGGAAGTTTTCTAAAGTCGCAACTTTTGGATACTTTCAAAATTTGGTATTGTCGTTCCATCTCTTATTTTTTATTTTTAATTAGTGCATTAATTATTGAATATTTATTGTTATTATTTTTGTGTATTGTGAATATTTTTTAGTTTAATTTATAATATGGATAAAATAAGAAACCTCAGTAAAAGCATCAAA
Source organism: Capsicum baccatum var. pendulum (assembly GCA_030864225.1). Classification (NCBI taxonomy): domain Eukaryota; kingdom Viridiplantae; phylum Streptophyta; class Magnoliopsida; order Solanales; family Solanaceae; genus Capsicum; species Capsicum baccatum. The sequence goes on from CM061558.1 coordinate 170,956,947, forward strand.
AATCTTTGTTCCAAAAGTGGCAGTGATAGTAAAAAACGAATTGATGGTGGTTCCGGTAGAGGTAGTTCAAGTAATAGCTATACCCGTGTGCCTCCTGTATCGATTAGTCAACCTTTTGAAGAAGAAATAGGTGTAGGTGCTCACGATATGAATTATGCATAAGCTCAGAAAAATTATGGTATAGAAGAAGAAAATGAAGTAGATGAGGTTAATTTAGATATAGAAGATGAAAATATTGGTGAGACACCCAGAGTAGAAAATACTAATGTTAGATCTGAATCAGTTAATCTTCCTCCCCATCCTCCCCATGCCCCAAGACCTAATAGAAGAACTAGTATTGCATGAGAATTGTTTTACGGAAATGGAAGGAGAAAGTAAGGTGCAATGCAATATTAGTGAAATTATATATGAGCATAAAATCGAAGGCAATAAAGAGGGTACAGGTTCATTGATGAGACATATAAGAGATAGACACGCTAGAGAGTTATGTATTGCACAAGATGGTGAGGTTGTTGGTGGGCCAACACAAACTAGATTGAACTCAACAAGCAGTTAACTAATTAAAAATTATAATAAAATAAAGGACTGGGAAGAAATAGCGAAAATGAATATTGTGGGTTGTTTGTCTTTCACTTTTGCTTCTTTGGATGCTTTTATTCATTATATTCGAGCAATTTATAATCCCATGTTTAATGGTATTCCTAGAAATACTTGTCGAGCTAATATTTTTAAACTTCATGCACAATATGTTTATTATTTATTTACATTATTAAAAAATATTCAATGTAGATTGCTCTAACTTCTGATCTTGGTCGTGCTATTAATAAAAATAATTATTTAACAATTACTTGTTACTGGATAGATAGTAATTTTGTTATGCAAAAACGTATTATAACTTTTTTGTATGATGAAAATCGTAGACATACTGAAAAATTTATTGCTGAATCTATTACTAAAGTTGCAGAATACTACGGTATTGAAAGAAAAATTAAATTTTATGTATTGCTTTTGATAATGCATCTAACAACAAGACTGCTATTAACAAGTTCAAAGTTGACCTTTCTTCATCGTTACCTAAAATATTTCATGTTAAGTGTGATTTTCATATATATAATTTAATTATAAGAGATGATCTTCAATTTTTTGAGCTTTATATTGAAAAGGTCCGGCTTCTTGTTGGCTTTATTCAAGGAAACAATCGAAAAGATAGAGTGAGAGAATTTAAAGTTAAATGTGAAAAAATGAACTTAGACCGATATTTATGCCTGAAGAATGTGATACTAGATGGAATGCTACTTATAATTATTTATAAACTTGTCTTGTTTAAAAAGTTTCTATTACAATGACTTTTAATCAATTTTGTGGTTCTTTTCCTGAGTGTATGCTACATGATTCTGATTGGGTTACAATTGATGATCTTGTTAAATTTTTGAAAAAAAATTATATAGCTACGATTGAATTTTCTGGTGCTTATTATCCCACTGTTTGTAATATTTTAGTTTATTTAGCCAACATTTCTTGTTTGCTTAAAGAATATAAGAATAGAGAAGGTTACAAAGAAGCTTTTAGTGCTATGTTTGCTAAATTTAAAAAATATTTTTATCCGCTTTTCTCAATTTACTTGGTTGGTGTTATACTAAATCCATGTATGAAATATAATACTATGTGTGATTTTAGTTCTATTATTTATGCTTCCTTATAGATAGAGCCTGAAGAAAAATCAGATTTGTTTACGGCTATGAGTGATGCAAATAGTTACATAGAAATATTATATAACCATTATGTCGATTTACTTGATGTAGTTGTACCAACATATATCACTCCAACTGTCGCTTCTCAAACTCTCAAGGAGTCATCATCTTCTAAAAGGACGGCACATAGTGGTTTTCCTGATTACTTTTATGATTTAACTGTTTGGGACAAGGTTGCGACTTCAACATACACAGCAAATTCTCGGGAAGTGCTTAAGTCTTATCTTCGACAATCGATAGAGGATCGTAGAGCAAGGATCAATGCGTTGGATTGGTGGAAGAATAATGAAAGATAATATCCTATTCTTTCAAGATTGGCAAGAGATGTATTGAATGTTCTAATATCAACCGTTGCACCAGAGAGCACTTTTAGTCAAGGACGACAACAGCTTGGAGACAACCGACACTCATTGAAAAGCAAGCTATGAATATTCTAGTTTGCCTTAGATATTGGATTATAGTGGAACGAAGAAATCAAGGAATGAAGATGGAGCCGAAAGACGAACAAAATCTTGAAGAAATTATGGCTTCAAAGGAGAACTCAGCATAATCAAGTCCAATGCATAATTTGCCCCCATTGATTTTGACTTTCCTATGGCAGTTCTCATTAATATTAACATGCATGAGTTGAAAAAAATGATACAAAATTTGTAGATTTTTCATTAATGTAATTATAAGTTTTGGATCATTTTGCAATCAATAAAATACAACATTCACTCACTCCTTGCTTTGTAGTAATTTTTTTTATTTAAATTAAATTTAAATGTTTTTAATATATTACTATCAAACTTTAAACTAAGTAATAAACATAACAAATATACATACACATAATGAAAAAATAAATATCTTTGAAGTTCAAATATAACGAAAACATATAATGAACATCTGTCCAAAACTTCAAGTATTATTATATAAGTAGCATACATTGTAATTTTGTATGTATATATGTGTTTTCTAAAGTAATATAACATGTAATGTATATATCTTTCAACTGACATTTAAAGTAGTATATATTTTACATATATGTGTATATATTTTCTATAGACTCTAAAATAGTATATATGTTTTCTAAAGTAGTATATATGTTGTTTGTATATTGTTTGTGTGTGTGCATATATATATATATATATATATATATATATATATATATATATATATATATATATATATATATATATATATATATATATATATATATATATATATATGTATTATATTGTACGTATATGTGTGCATATATTTTCTATAGAATCTAAACTAGTGTATATTTAAAGTATACATGTGTATATGTTTTGTAAAGTAGTATATATTTGGTGTATATATGTTGTATGTATATTATTTAAATTAGTATATATAATATATTGTACGTATATATGTATATATATTTTCTATAGATTCTAAACTAGTATATATTTAATGTATACATGTGTATATGTTTTCTAAAGTAGTATATATTTGGTGTATATATATTGTATGTAAATTATTTAAAGTAATATATATATATATATTATATAGTACGACTGTACGTATATATGCGCATATATTTTCTATAGAATCTAAACTAGTATATAGTTAAAGTATACATGTGTATATGTTTTCTAAAGTAGTATATATTTAGTGTATATATGTTATATGTATATTGTTTAAAGTAGTATATATATTATATTGTACGTATATATGTGTATAAATTTCCTATAGACTCTAAACTAGTATATATTTAATATATACATGTTATATATTTTCTAAAATAGTATATATTTAGTGTATATATGTTGTCTGTATATTATTTAAAATAGTATTTTAAGTAGTATATATATTATATTGTACGATTGTACATATATATGTGCATATATTTTCTATAAAATCTAAACTAGTATATATTTAAAATATACATGTGTATATGTTTTCTAAAATAGTATATATTTAGTGTATATATGTTGTATGTATATTATTTAAAGTAATAAACATATTATATTGTACGTATATATGAGTATATATTTTCTATTGACCCTAAACTAATATATATTTAATGTATACATGTGTATATATTTTCTAAAGTAGTATAGATTTAGTGTATATATGTTGTATGTATATTGTTTAACGTATTTAAAAGTACATCGGTGTGTATATATTGGAAAAAACATATAAATTTGAATTTTTTTTTTTACATTTTGACCGGTCAAAACCGAATACACGCTAAATGGGCCCGTTTCGATCCATTTCAACAAAATTCCCTGTTTAGACCCAGACCAGACCGACCCATTAAGTGTGACCCGACACCGAACCGGCCCAGAACTCGGTAAAATTACGTGGGCCGGTATCGGCTTGAACCAAACCGGCCCGTTTAATAGGCTTTCTTTAAAGTAATATGATTCAATATGCTCAGACGACACATTTTAATATGAAGTGATTAAAAGTAATATTTTAATATTATTCGCACATCACATGGTATATATACTAAATAGAATAACATCCACAAGTTTCCTTATCATTAACAAAATAAATACTGAATAAAAAAACAAAACAAATAATTAGACAGAAATTTCTAGGAAATTTTGCTGTAATGTACAAAATTCGTACGACATCTCAACTGCGGCTCTAAGTTGCTGTCGAGATAGAAAAGAATAAAAAATTTAGTGATTATATATATATATATATATATATATATATATATATATATATATATATAGTGAATTAAACTTTTTGTCCTTTGTTAAAAGACGTCACTTTAGACAAAATCAATTAATATTTTTGTTTGTACTGATTAATTAAAAAAAATACTCCTAAATATGATAGAAAAATACTCTTAAAATAAGACTCAATTAAGGAAATACTTCTATAAATATTGAGATGCACGTTAAATTAGAGAAGAAATCGATTTAGATGTTGAAAGAATATGATTGATACTCATCTAACTTGATTCGGTTGCATGTCTAGATTGATGGATGCTTAATTTTCTAATCCTCAACTTCTTCACTGTTTTTGACAACATAAAAGATTTCAACGTGTGTGTATATATATATCTTCTTTTTTTTTTCATTCAAGTCATTCATTAGGGTCAAAATTTTTCTCAGACAAGAATTATTTTCATCAACACTGAAGTTTTGTGATCACTATTATATTATTCTGTTGTAGTTTACAGGAGTGATCACTATTGTATTATTTTTTTGTAGTTTATAAGTCATAGATGAATTTATAGGTGGTACTTGAATGTCGGTGGTCTTTGAAGAATTTTGTAGATAAATGTTAGTTTAATTTTATTGTATTTAAATCTCTATTTTGAGAATTTTTGTGTGTAAAAGTTAAGTTTAGTTGTATTATTTTGATATCTCTATTATAGTATTATTTTGTTATAGTTTATAGGTTTGAGAAAATTTTTGTGTAAAGGTAAGATTTAATTATATTATTTTGATATCTCTATCATCGTATTGTTTTGTTGCAGTTTACAGGTGGTAGATGAATGCCGATCGGCTTTGATAATATTTTTTGGTAAAAATTAGGTTTAATTAAATAAATTCTCCAAAAATATGTTGAATTTAATTATTGTATTCGTCTTTATTATTTAAACAAATCTCCTATTTAGTATAACGTTTGAACTGAATAAAGTAAGGTACACACGTGAGGCGCGTACACCTAAACTAGTGTATATGTTGTGGGCGATGTAATTTTATTAGATTTAAATCCGTAAAAAATTCAGATTATATTAAATTCAAAATATATTAGTCCTAAATAAATATTGTGGATTAATATAATTAGATTAATTATTTAATTCCAAACATATATGGGTTTAATTAAAGTCCAATTTTTATTGGGCTAGCCCATTAATTTGGGCTATAAATAATGAGCTCACTTTGCTAAGCCCAAGAATATTGTCATATTCTAGAGGCCCAAACAAGCACCACGTGTCAAATGACGTCGCATGTCAAGTCAAGTGAAGCAGTCAATATGACCGTGCCACATGTCAAACTGATGCAGTAGACCCATGAAATAAAAGCCCATAAAAGGCGTCACATCACTTAAATTTGATTGGTCAAAGTAAGTCCATATTCATCATGACTCTTCCTTTCATACAACAATAAATAGGGGTCTCATAATTCAGAAGAGGGCCCCCCAGAACTTTAACAAGTAACAAGAGAAAGCTCTGGATCAAACGCCGCAATTTCTCTAAAAAGCTCAAGCATTCAAATCAAGTTCATCAAAGTTCAAGATCAAGACTGCAATATTCAAGAACAAGCTCAAAAGCGCTTGAATTCAAGAACAAGTCAAGATCAAGTCCATCAAATCAAATTCAAATTCAAGACTAAGCTTTAAGCCCTTGAATTTATATTCGAAAAGGCAAATCAGAGGATTCATAGAGATTGTAACACTCACTTATTGAAATCAATAAAATCGATTGTTGCATTATTTTCTTGTCTCGAATTATTTATTTTTCGGTCTCAAAATTTTACTGTCCAACAAATTCTGACATGCTCAGTGGGACAATCTCTACCTCTCATCTCAACTTTTTATACTTCAAAGTTTAAGAACAACGAAATGACTTCCAAGAAGGTCAACTCTCAATCAACTGCTTCCAAGGCTGCTGACTCAAAGTTCTCTGCTGGATTAGAAAGCATCCTTGGTGTTACTTTCGGAACCTTAGGAGTTGTCACAAGGAGCAAGGCAGACTTGCTAGGACAACAAACACATCCAGTGTCGTCCGCGCCAACTCCAATTTTTGGATCTTCAACCTCAAAAGAAAAAAAGTCCAATGTAAGTGCTTTAGAAGGAGGAAGCAGTGTGGCCAAATCGCTAAACAAAAGTCTAGCTCTACTTGAGCATTTCGGTTCCAAATACTCTGAAGCCAAGAGCGATGGTCGTTCAACAAATGCGTCATCTCCACTTACACCACATAAGCTAAGTACTTCAAAGATCAACTTATGTGATTGTTGACACCTAATTTTTTCCCTCCACAACCAAGTTTAATTTCGAGCTTCTTCAATTTTTAATAAAATCAAAATATTTATTTCGTCTGAATAGAAATTTTTTCAAGAAAGAAAAAATATTCGTTTGGGGAAGTTTGTCATTTTAAGTAGCGATTATATATTGTCGTAGTCAATTGTACGAAATTTATAATTTGGCTACTTAAATATTTATTTTACAAAATATCAGATTTTAATCAAGGCTAATCTTGAAAATAAATTCAAAAAATTGAAATCTTGATTTAAATATGTCTTTATTTCTCAAAATAATTTATTTGGATAAATATGTTTGATTTTTTTAATTAAGAAGCTCGGAATTAAACAAGTGTTTTTTGCGTTGGAAACTAGACTTGTATATCTACATCTCACGTGGAAACCACAATCAGATTGCATCCAAATCGTCCTAGATATTGCTCCAAATACGGCCTACTAATCTTGGTTCGCTAGTTTTTTCAACTCTGCACAGCGTCACGAGAAATTCTATATCTCGACGTGAAAATATCGGAATCAGGTGCCGTTTTTTGCATTGGAAAGTAGATTCTCATAGATACATCTCACATGAAAACCACAATCAGATTGTATCCTAATCATCCCAGATATTTCTCCAAAGCGGCCTTCTAATCTTGGTTCGCTTGTTATTTCAGCTTTGCGTAGCGTCACGATAAATTTCATATCTCGACGTGAAAGTATCAAAATTAGGTGACGTTTTTTGCATTAAAAAATAGATTTGTAGAGCTACGTTTTACGTGAAAACCACCATCATTGAACTTCTATATTTTTTCAGGTTCTTGTTCGAAGTTACAGCTTAAATCTTATAATACTCTACTTCTAGTCAGATTTGGATACTTTATGAATTTCTTATTCTACTTCAAGTTTTGGGATGCATCACTTCTGTAATTTGGTGAAGGCCGGACTAGAGAAATATTTAAAGTACCACAAGTTTTTTTACTTGTCGAGAAGCCTTCATTGCTTGGTGATAATGAAGAGTCCTTTTGCTTTAAAGATGACATCTTCAAAAGACTCCAAATATGCATTCAAGCTTCATACTTTTCTTTAGTTTGTTCTTTTACTATTTTTTTTTTTAGAGCAGTTCACAGTTTAGACTTATGCAGGCCAGAAAAAATTTGACTTGCTATTTAAGATCGTGCATCAATGAGTAGTTTGATTTGCAGTTTAGGCTCGTGTATCGAGAAGCATCTTGAATTGGATCGAGGAGCATTTTGACTTGCAGTTAAGACTCGTGCATCAAGGAGCATCTTCATTTGTATTTTAGGCTCATGCGTCGAGGAGTATTTTAACTTGCAGTTTAGGCTCTTGCATCGAGGAGCATCTTTACTTGCATTTTAGGCTCGTGGGTCGAGGAGCATTTTGACTTATAGTTTAGGCTCGTGCATCGAGGAGCATCATGCAGTTTATGCTCGTGCCTTAAGGAGCGTTTTGACTTGCAGTTTAGGCTCGTGCATCAAGGAGCATATTGACTTACAGTTTAGGCTCGTGTATCGAGGAACACTTTGATTTGCAGTTTAGGCTCGTGCATCAAGGAGCATTTTGACTTGCAGTTTAGGCTCGTGCATCAGGAAACATCTTGACTTGAAGTTTAGGCTCGTCTCTTAAGGAACGTCTTGGGGAAAAATTCTTATAATGTAACTTTCCTCTCAAACATTTGTAATGAAGTATTGTTGCACTTCAGTTTGGTATTTATTTCCCCCATTGATTGAAGCAGATAAGCATTTGATCTTTTGTCATCTTTTGAAAGTTGGAGTTTAGAAGCATTTTGATATTTTTTTCTTTTGCGAGCGCTCAGTGTCCAAGTATCACCCTTCTTGCAATTGGAGAATTCATTCGCTATGAATTTACTTGTTGTTTTCTTTAAGGCTGGAACCCCAATGAGGTCAAAGCTCCTAAATTATAGCGTGATAGTTTCTTTAAATTTTGGTGATTCCACAGAGTGCATGGCTTGTAGAGCTTTTGAAATTGAACCTTTCATATGGTGCAGTTTAGTGCTAACATGATTTGCGTCAACCGTATCACCTTCGTCAATGATGATCTTAACCTCTTGCATTAATGTCATGATCTTTTCCTTCAGGATGAAGCATTTTGTGGTGTGATGACCAGCAATGCGGTGAAATTTGTAGTATTTAGGATCATCGACTTTGTTTGATTCTTCAGGTCGCTTTGACTTAGGAAGTTCAATGACTTCTTTGGCTAACAACTCATCAAGAATTTTAGGAACATCTGAGTCGGGAAAAAGATATACCCTTGCTTGTAACTCTTTCAAGGTTGGTTGATTTTTCACCTCTTGCATTTGTTGCTTTGGAGTTTTCTCTTTTAACTTTTGTCTTGTAGGGGACTTCGTAAAACTCACAGTTGTCGTCATAGATTTCCCAATTTTGTCTTCAGATGAGTCTTAAAATTTTGTGACTTCCTTCCTAGGATAAAAAATAAGTGACATCATTTTATGATTTGCAATACTTAGCTCCATGTAATGAGCGCGCGTAGCTAATTCTTCAAAAGTCCGAGGCTTAATTCCTTGGAGGATATACACAAGGCCCCAACGCATCCCTTGAATGCATACTTCAACCGCGGAAGTTTCAGAAAGTTGATCCTTGCAATCAAAGCTCAATGTTCACCAGGGATTTATGTAATCCAGTACAGGCTCATCTTTACTTTGTCTTATGTTTGTCAACTCTATCATGCTAATCATACAACAGGTACTATAGAAACGATTTAGGAACTGACTTTCTAGTTGCTCCCAATAATTAATTGATCCAGACTCCAAGTTTGTGTACCAATCAAAAGCGTTGCCTTTCAAGGAGCGAACAAATTGCTTGACAAGAAGATCCCCATGTGTACCACCACTGCTATAAGTCTCAATGAAATGAGCGATGTGTTGCCTTGGATTTTTCTTTCCATCAAATTGTTGAAACTTTGGTGGTTGATATCCAATTGGTATCGGTAAGCCCTCGATTCGCTTAGAATACGGCTTTGAGTATCCTACGAAACTTTGTGACGGACCGACATATTGTGCTTTGATGGTGTTTGCAATCATATCTTGCAATTGTTGAACTGTTAGAGTAGCCACTGAAGCTGATCGATCGTCGCAGTAATTGTCACTTATCTTGATGAGAGATTTACCATCAACTTTTTCTCGCGATGTTTGTTTATAATTTGACTCTCCAGGATTGTATAGATCTAACTTGCTCATAAGTCGGTCGATTTGATGATCTTTCTTATCAACAGACTTCTTCAAGGCTTCAATGGTTTGCTCTATCATTGCAAACTTCTCGTCCAAGTCAATTGCATCAACCATGAAGGTGTTGACTTTCGTTGAAGTTGGAGAATTCATTAAGTTTTCAGATTCTTCAAAGTTGCAGCCAGTTTCAGACAATTTATCTGATAACATAGATGTGAAGTTGGCCCCGGGGGTTGTAGTTACTGTCAAAATTTGAGATTTTCTCCTTTTTGTCATCTCCAAAATGGTGAAGTATTGGGATCCATCCAAAGTACAAGCATTGAGATTGCGTCGATTGATGGGGCCAACAAGTTTAATCTCAGTAGACATGGCAGTAGTAGACTTCTTGCATGAAACTTCATTGATTTTTCTGAAGTCCATTATAATAGTTGAATATGTGATTTTCTTTGACTTGTAGGAGGAAGAGATGAAAAGCAGAACTGGTCCCACTGGGCATGCCAATTTGTTCGCAAAAAATTTTCGTTAATGCTGAAAATTGACTGCAACCAAAAAATAAAATAAACAAAAAGATTAATTTTATTTAAAGTAATTTTGTGGGTACAATTCCGTTATTCTCTCGATTCTTCGCTCCTAAGTTTTTTCGTGATTCAAGGGTCTTTGCAACGTGATTCTGGAATGTATGATGATTTGAGACTCCTAGAAATGTGTTTGGATCTCCAAGAATTGTCTGACAGCACTTCATCTTATCGAGTTGACCTCCGGACAAAACTCCATTAATCGATTCATTGAAGAGCTGTGTAGTCAATGTAGAAGCTTTCTCCAATTCTTGCAGAATCACCCAGAAAATTGTGTAACCCTCCTATTTATAGTTGTAGGGGGTAGACAGTCCAAGTGTAAATAACCTCTTTTGCCTCATTCTGATTGGTCCATTCAATTTTCAAGCTTATCACAAATGTTATGTGATAAGATTGCTTGTGATTGGCCAAAAACATGTCATTTGGGACACTTGACGATGTTTTATTGGCTCTTGAACTTGACTTAGATTGCCACATCATTTGATGTGTGTGGTCTTGCTTCATTGGTCTTTAATTTGACTGGGATGCCACATTACTTGACACGTGGCATAAGATTGGGCCTCAAGATCAAATGGACCTTGAAGTCCTTGATGAGGAATAAAATGAATTTATTACTTTTATAGCCCAAAATATTTTAGACCCAATAAAATATGAGTCAAATTCAATTTTTATATGAATTTGACCCTATAAATTTTACGTGTCTACAAGGAGTGCCAAATACTTTTGTCCTAAACACAGTTTTAATTAGAAAGAAGGAAACTTTTCAGTTTCCTTATCTTTGTGGACCGGATCTGCCAATGTAGTGGGCTTGAATAGTTGTGTTGACCATTTTGGGCCTGATTAATTAATAAAATGGTCAGAAAAGACCACCAAAAATTAAAAAAGAAAAAAATGTTTTCCTTGGTAAGAATTTAATTCCAAATTAAACTTCACAATTTTTTCGTTAAAAATCAACTCCAATTGAAAATTGGTTACCAGAGAATGCAACAAGTTAGGGTCTTTCAATAGGAATCCAATTCTCAAAGGGTAATGATGCAACGTCAAAACCTTTTAAAAATATTTCTTACCATATTTCTTTCCATATATTTTCTCTTACCAAATATTTTATGATTCTTTAATTTTTCAAATATATTTTTCTCTTACCAAAATATTTTAGGATTCTTTAATTTTAAATATTATAAAAAGAATAATAATTGAAGAAAATAACCGAAAAGATAATTTTGTCTATTGCAGAGTCTTTTAATAAAGGGTAAAAAATTCACATCACTTTTCTAAGGGTCTTCACACTTTTAATATATTATAGATTATAGATATAGATTATATATATACATTATAGATTATAGGTTATAGATTATAGATTCATTTTCGTAATATTGGAATTCAAAATTTCTAGTTAAAAATAGGATCCTAACTTTGTTAGAGCTATATAGCCAAAAGGATATAATTATATCTCATTTGTCAAAAAATTATATCCGTTTTGTTTCAATTTATTTATCTTATTTTAATTTTGATAAGAAATTTAAGAAAGTATAAATTTTTTTTGAATCTTATAGTGTTAAACTAAAAATATATAGAATATGCTAAAATATTTTTTAATCTTTTGATATACACATGTCAAGACGAAAATTAAAATTAAAGAAGTACTTTATCCTTTGTTAAACAAACTGAAATGAAGAGACGAACAAATTAAAATGAACAAAGCAGTGTATAAATATCACAAAAATAACTTGTTTTAGTCATATAAAAATAATTCGATTCAGTGACATAAGAGAATAAACCTGTGGTGGAGAAAATTCAAAAATTGAATTAGATTATAGGTTCCTAAAAATCTCAATTGCAATATCTTATTAGCATACCAATTTTTTTAAAAACTTTTTTGGACTCCGCCATTATTCTGATTCATTAGATTTACATCACACTTCAAGTCCGTTTGAATAGGATTAAAATCTAGTTAAATTAGCCTTTGATTTTTTTAAAACTTTTTAGGTGTTTGATAAAATTAAAACATGCTTAAAAAAGCTAACAATTGATTAGAAAAAGTGAAAAGTTGAGTACTTACTTTTTAAATTAATTTTTTTTTAGAGTGTACCAGTTACTTTTTTGTCTTATATTTTTCTGTAATTCCAACAATATCCTGAACTTATAGCCATTAAATATTTGATTTTTCTTTCTTTTTTTTCTTTTCCGCTTCTCTTTGTCTTTTCCCTTCAGTTTTCTTTCATCTTCCTCCTTTGTTTTCAGCGAATTCCTTATTATATCAGAGGTTTACTGAAAAGATTTAGCGTCAAATTGAGTTTGTAATAAGTTCTTCTCTATCCATTCATATAGAATCTCTGCATGTCCTTTAAGTTTTAAAAATTCATTCTTTTTAATGGTTTATTCCATTCTTGAAAACTTTTTGTTGTTTTAAAAATTCATTCATTTCTAATGATTGACGCTCGTCATATTATGAATATTTTTTAGTTTGTATCTAAATTTATTTAAATATATTTATTTTTGAGATTGTTTCTTGAGAATGATATCTCATCATTCATTATTGAAAGAACTTTGTTTAGTTCCTTGTACTGCTGATTTGTCTATTTTCTAATGATATAAACAATTTTTATCATAATTGCCATAACAATATTTCAGTAACATATTTTTTAATATAATCAAATTGTTACAAGCTTGCAATATTACAATATAATACTATATTTATATAAAAATATTCTAATTTTTTTTTAACATTTAAAAATAAAAACATAACTTACAATTGTAAATTGACTTCACATGATCGCTTTATATTGAAAGTTCATTTAAATAGAAAGTATTTTTGAATTATTAGAATTAAAAATTATAAATAATTAATCTTATTTATGGAATTAATAACTTTAATGATATTTAAGTCTTTTTGACAACAAAAAAGTGTTTAATATTACTTGTTTACTAAACACATCAACAACTTTTTTTCAATTTCAACACTTCTATCCAAACACTTAACTGCTTAATTTATAAACATTTATTTTAAGCTAAATCATTTAAGCTTAAAAACTATTTTTTTAATCTTATTTAAACGGACAATTAGGTACAACCAGCGAGACGCCACAAGCAATGACATATTCTCCGCAATTAATTAAGGTACAACTGACCTCAGAATAATGAGCTTTGATTTTCTCCATTTTTAGATAAAATTAGATGATGGCAAGTCCGTGCAAGCACGGCCCAACATGGAAAAAAATTAATTTAGGAATAAAGATAACTATGCTTTCATTAATTCAAATATCATTTGTTATAGTCCTAAATTTCAAGTACAAACTAATAGATATAGCCTATTAATTATGAGAAGACCATTTAAAAATAGAGAAGCTTTTAGAAAAATTAAAGAATCTTTAGTTAGTAATTATTCAGAATATATAAGTCTAAATAAAACAAAAGAAAATCCAGAAAGATTAGCTTATCTAATTACATTAATATCTAGTATTGAAGCAAAATTAATAATCCATTTAAAATCTAGAAGAATGAGATATATACCACCTAATTATGATAAAATTAGATTCAGATATCCACCAAAATATTATAAGCATAATTTAAATGAATAAAGAGCAAAAATATAAAGAATTAAAACAATTTATCTCTGAAAAACGTAAAGAATTAAAAATAAGAAAAGAAAGACTACATTATAATATATTTGCCGGAGTTAGTAAAAATTCAATAAATACACAAAGAGATGAAATATCAAAATTAGAGTCCCAAATGGATAGTTTAGAATATATATATCAACATGAACTATTCACAATAAAATGAATAAAGAAGAATTTATAATAGATGAAAAAATATACGAAAATCACGAAGGATCAAAAATAAAAATACTATTTTCGAATCTAGGAAGAAGATACAAGAAAATAGGAGAACATTTATATTTAATGTTAGAAAAAGAAGAATTAACAGATGCACCAGAATATATAGAAAAAACATTAATAGGATCAGTAAAACTATGGTTTTCAAACTTAACCGAAAATAGTAAGAAAGTATTAAGAACTAATAAACCTATGGAAGGAACATCATCAACAACAACTAAATTAACACCTATAGAATTATTAAAAAAATATGAAACAGCTATAAAAGATGAATTTGGTAGTATGACAACATTAGAAGAAGAACAAGATGAAGAAAAAGATACAAACAGGAATTTAATGATAAAATTAACAGTATGTAATATGTGTTATATAGACGAATATACTTGCGCATTTAAAGAATATTATTATAAAGGAGCATATAGTATAGAAGAAAGTAAAGAAATAAGAAAATTATATTTTAATAAATTACCCGAACCATTTAGTTCAAAAATAATAAAAAGTTGGGAAGAAGCAAAAATAGTAGATACGTTAGGAGCTAGAATAAAATTTTTACAGCAATGGTATAGAAATTTATGTGAAAAATATAGAGAAGAATTAAAAATGGAAAAAACATTAATAAGAAATTTAGCATGTTGCAAAAATAAAATAGCACCCCAATTTGGATGCGAAGAAAGATATTATAAGAAAAGAAAAAGACATAAGAAATATAAGAAATATAAAAAATCAAAATATAAATATAAGAAACCAAGAAAAAGATAT
This sequence comes from Capsicum baccatum var. pendulum, assembly GCA_030864225.1. NCBI lineage: Eukaryota > Viridiplantae > Streptophyta > Magnoliopsida > Solanales > Solanaceae > Capsicum > Capsicum baccatum. Next base: position 170,972,019 of record CM061558.1, read on the forward strand.
TATGTAAAAAATTATAAAAATAAAAGACCATATAGAAAGAAAAAATCTATAAAAGAATGTACATGTTATAATTGTGGAAAGTAAGGACATTTAGCTAGAGATTGCAAACTACCCAAAAATCCAAAAAATAAACAAATATCCGAAATAAAAATAGAAAATACAGAATATATGCAGATAGATTATATAGATTATGAATTAGAAAGTGAAGATAGTATATATGAAATTTCAGAAAACGAAACAGATACTGAAACAGATAGTGAAATAGATGAATCAAATGACTGAAGAAGATATAAAAATAATAACAAAGGAAGAATATTTAAATGATGAAGGAACAGAACAAAAAATAATATTTGACAGTAATATATTTGATGAAATAAAAGGAAAAGAGTTAGATTTAAGTGTAGAAAAAATATTTAAAATACCAACAATAAAAAATATTTTTAGTAGGAAAAAAGATGAATATTATGTAGTATGTCAAAAAGAACATGTAATAGACTGTAGATATGCAAAAGGAAAAGCTAGTATACCACTTGTAACAAAAAGAATAATTAATAAAGAAATAAATGATATAAAAAGTAAAGGAGATCCAATAAAATACGTACACCTTGGAGGTACAGAAATATTAATAAAAGCATGTTTTAGAGAAGGATTAGATACACCGATAGAATTATATTTAGCAAATGATAGAATTATAAAACCTATAGAAAAAAGCATAATAACTGCCGTAAAAGGAAATTTAATATACCAAAAATTTAAATTTATAATAAGTGCAAATTATTCAGTAGCAGTAACAGATAGAAATATAGATAAATCACTAGTATTATATTGGAAGATATCAGGAATAGAATTAACCCCAGGAAGTAAAATATTTACAGCAAGATGTAAAAATTTATATGTATTAACAACAAAACATAAAATAACAGGAAAGAATAAAATTAACAAAATACAAATAGATAGCCCATTTGAACAAATTGTAAAAACAATAGATTATAATGATTATAGCTATAGAGACATAGATATAGAAGAAAATTTAGAAATAGTAAATGATAGAATAAGTACAACAAAAAGAATAGCTAATGAAAAACCAGAATCATCAACCTCATCAAAAAGAACGAGTTATGAAACAAATTCAATAAGTAATCTAAATCAATATTACATAACAGGAAAAATAAATGAAAAAGAATATATTACATAATATCTTTTTCTTGGTTTCTTATATTTATATTTTGATTTTTTATATTTCTTATATTTCTTATGTCTTTTTCTTTTCTTATAATATCTTTCTTCGCATCCAAATTGGGGTGCTATTTTATTTTTGCAACATGCTAAATTTCTTATTAATGTTTTTTCCATTTTTAATTCTTCTCTATATTTTTCACATAAATTTCTATACCATTGCTGTAAAAATTTTATTCTAGCTCCTAACGTATCTACTATTTTTGCTTCTTCCCAACTTTTTATTATTTTTGAACTAAATGGTTCGGGTAATTTATTAAAATATAATTTTCTTATTTCTTTACTTTCTTCTATACTATATGCTCCTTTATAATAATATTCTTTAAATGCGCAAGTATATTCGTCTATATAACACATATTACATACTGTTAATTTTATCATTAAATTCCTGTTTGTATCTTTTTCTTCATCTTGTTCTTCTTCTAATGTTGTCATACTACCAAATTCATCTTTTATAGCTGTTTCATATTTTTTTAATAATTCTATAGGTGTTAATTTAGTTGTTGTTGATGATGTTCCTTCCATAGGTTTATTAGTTCTTAATACTTTCTTACTATTTTCGGTTAAGTTTGAAAACCATAGTTTTACTGATCCTATTAATGTTTTTTCTATATATTCTGGTGCATCTGTTATATTTATATTATTATCTAATAATTGTTTTGTCATATATCCTATCCATAATTGTATTGTTTTTTCTGTATCTATTACACAGTCTAGGTCTAAAAAGTTATAATTTTTATTAACTATTTGTTTTGGTGTCCATTTGTCATATTCATTATATCTTTTAAATTTATTTTTATAATATATAGGTTTTCTTATTTCTGTTGTTTTAGGTATTATATTTTCATCTTCTTTTTTATCAAGAGTATTTATTTCTGTATTGGTATTTTCTAAGTTTTCTTCATTAATTTTTTCTTGTTTTTTCTTAATTTCTAAATCTTTTATATTTGTTAATATTTCCGTATATGTTTCACTATCTTCTGAATCATAATTATCTGTCTCTTCGACCTCTATATTATTTATTTCTAATTTTTCTTTAAATTGATTTATCTCGTTTATTAATTTTTGTTCTTTATCTTTTTCTTCTTTTTCTTTTTGTCTTTGTTCGTATAAATCTTTTAACATTTGTAGTTCTTTTTCTAATTCAGCAATTCTACTATTTTTAGTTTCTTCTATTTTTCGTATTTCTTTCGTAGTTTGTTGTTTAATTCTTTCTATTTCCTTTTTTCTATCTATTTCTTCATTTTCTTTTTCTATTCTTACCATTGCTGTTAGTTTATCTTCTAATTTTAATTCTTCTTTTTCTAACATTAAATATAAATGTTCTCCTATTTTCTTGTATCTTCTTCCTAGATTCGAAAATAGTATTTTTATTTTTGATCCTTCGTGATTTTCGTATATTTTTTCATCTATTATAAATTCTTCTTTATTCATTTTATTGTGAATAGTTCATGTTGATATATATATTCTAAACTATCCATTTGGGACTCTAATTTTGATATTTCATCTTTTTGTGTATTTATTGAATTTTTACTAACTCCGACAAATATATTATAATGTAGTCTTTCTTTTCTTATTTTTAATTCTTTACGTTTTTCAGAGATAAATTGTTTTAATTCTTTATATTTTTGCTCTTTATTCATTTAAATTATGCTTATAATATTTTGGTGGATATCTGAATCTAATTTTATCATAATTAGGTGGTATATATCTCATTCTTCTAGATTTTAAATGGATTATTAATTTTGCTTCAATACTAGATATTAATGTAATTAGATAAGCTAATCTTTCTGGATTTTCTTTTGTTTTATTTAGACTTATATATTCTGAATAATTACTAACTAAAGATTCTTTAATTTTTCTAAAAGCTTCTCTATTTTTAAATGGTCTTCTCATAATTAATTTAATAAATAACTAAATCTAACTTAACTAAATTTAATCTAACTAATTCTAACACGTATCTCACTTCCATATCTTTTAATTTACTGTGCTCTGATACCATTTGTAGGGGGTGCGGATAACTAAGCTGATAAATAGATTTATAAATAGTTCTGCCCTTTTCTGAATTTAATAGAATCAAAATAAAATTTATTATAAAATTTTATCATAATTTAATGCCCTTAACTGTTTGTAATTGTCCCATATATCTTTTATATTACAAATTAAACCCTAATTATAAAATTAAAGTGATACGGTTAGGTCTAGTAGAATTTTTAAACTTATTGTACACAATTTTTACAAAATAGTCACGTGATATGGTGGTAATTAACTATTCCCCCATTCCAAACACTTGTCAACTTTTGATTCTCGTGAGTCAACTTGGCAATTTTTTGGAATTAAATCAAATTAGATTACTTATATTTTAAACTAAACATTTGATGTTTGAAAAGTATTATAGTTACAATTTTTCTCACATCACTTTTTTTTTTGAAAAAAATACATTAGTATCCAAACACGTGTACCATTCAATACTGTTGAGAACATTGATTGTGGCTAAATATGCAAATTGTGGATTATGGATAAATATGTAAACTGTGGTTAGATGTTAAAACAATGAGTCAAGAGAGTTAGTTATAGAGTTAGTCAGTAGGTAATGTATATATATATAGTGATGGATGATGTAAACAGTTAAGAAGTTCAGCTCAATAATAAAAATCCTCTTCTTTCTTTTCTGTCAATTTATGTTCTCTCTGCTCTTAGCTATTGATTGCTACGTTGTATCAAAGCTAGCTCAATCGTAAGATGGATATTCTAAGCTAGGAAGCAACAATGGCAACAGATAAAATTGATCACAATCATCCGTTCTTTATTCATCCATCGGATACATCAGGAGCTCCGATCATCTCAATTCAGTTCACTGGTTCAGAGAATTATGCGATGTGGAATCGTTCTATGAGGCTGGTGATTTTGGGGGAAAACAAACTAGGGTTCATAGATGGCACATGCAAAAAGGAGGATCATCCTATGAATGAGAATTTATGGAAAAGATGCAATGCAGTTGTTTTGAGTTGGATTATGGGATCTGTATAAAAAAAACTTGTATAGTGGAATTATTTATGCAACAACAGCAGCGGATGTATGGGCAGATTTGAAGGAATGATTTGACAAAGTGAATGGATCACGAATGTATCAATTACACAAAGGAATTGCTATGATGACACAAGGAACGAAGTCAGTTTCTAAATATTACTCAAATTAGAGAAGTTATTAGGATGAATTCGATTGTTTAATTCCACCACCTGGTTGTACATGCAAAAAAACCAAGGAATTTGGTGAACACTTGAGCATGCTTAGAATGATGTAATTTCTAATGGGACTAAATAAAACATATGAGCAAACTAGGGGTCAAATTTTGTTGATGCACTCAATTCCTACCCTAAACCAAGCTTATTCCCTAGTAATAGATAGAGAAAGTCAGAGAATTATGTTAGATTCAAATACAATGACAAATGAATTCTCAACTATGATGGGAGTTAGAGGAGGTCATGCTAGAGGAAGAGGAAAATTTTAAAATAGAGGTGGTCATTATGATAGAGACAATCTTCAAGGACGAGGTAGTTATCAAGGAAGATAGAACTCTTACGCAAGAGAAAATTTCCAAGGAAAGGGAGGATTCCAAGGATATTACCAGAAGAAGAAGAATTGGGATCACTTCTGTGACCACTGTCATTTGCAAGGACATGTCAAGAAGGAATGCTACAGACTAAATGGATATTCCTCGGATTACCACACTGAAATAAGTCAGAGTACAATGCTCATAATGTTACCATGAAGTATAATAGGAACCTTTACTACAGTAATCATGGATCTTCACATCGGCCTAGCTTTCATGATCAACAACATCCAGGAGATAATAAAAATGGAAGCACATACACCAGAAACTATGACAAAATGGAAAAGGGAAAAAGTAGTAGAGTGAAAAATAATAATCATGCATTCATGGCTAATGGAACGAGTGTTGATCCTTCATTTAATCCAGCTTCTCAATTCACACCAAAATAGTTCACACAAATCATAAAGTCACTAAAAAAAGAGAGTGCAGTAGAGAGAGCAACTCATATGGCAGGTATATCTTGTTCTTTTATGACTCATCAGGAGCCTAAGAATGAATAATAGACAGTGGTGAAACTAATCATATGACATCAGATTTGAGTTTGTTGGAAGATACAAAAGTTATTGAAGATTTATTATCTCAAAAGGTGCATTTACCAAATGGACAAGTGACTCATGTCACACATTTAGGGTCATATATTCTGAATAATGAGGACACTCTTAAGAATGTATTGTATATTATGGAGTTTAAATACAACTTATTATCTGTGTCCAAGATGACCAGGGAGTTGCATTGTTCAATTGCATTCTATCCTAACTTTTGCATCTTTCAAGACCTTTCCAGTGGGAAGCTGAAGGGGATTGGTAAAGAAACAGGTGGACTTTACCTACTACCTTCACAAGTTTCTCCTGGTAATACATATCACAAGAAAATAAGTTGTTATACAGGAAAGACAACTGAGGAAGCAGGATTATGGCATAAGAGTTTAGGACATGCACCAGCTGGAATCATGAAGTAGTGCTTAAATCTTGAAGATAAGGATTGTAGAATAGTTACAGAGAATTGTAGGAATTGTCCACTAGCAAGACAAGTCAAATCTTCTTTCCCTTCTAGCACAAGTAGAAGTTCACCTATTTTCAGCTACTACATTTAGATGTATGGGGTCCATTCAAATTGCCTATAGTTGAGGGATATAAGTTCTTTATGACTATGGTTGATTATTTTTCTAGGATGACTTGGGTTTTATAACAATTTTCTATAATGGTGCACAATCAGTTCAATGAAACAGTTAAAATTGTTAGATCAGATAATGGTGGTGAATTTGTCAATGATGTATGTCTTAAATTTTTTTATTCCCATGGTATTATACATCAAAGAACATGTAGTTACACACCCCAATAACATGAGGTGGCAGAAAGAAAACATAGACATATTCTTGAGTTAGCAAGAGGCATAAGATTCCAAGGCTCAATCCCATTACAATTTTGGGGTCATTGTGTTCTAGGAGTTGTATACTTGATTAACAGACTTCTATCATCAGTTTTGAGAGGTAAAACTCCCTGTGAAATTTTCCATGGTTAGATAATGTTCACTGACTCATATTAGGACCTTAGGATGTCTTTGTTTTGCTAAACGGTTGACACTAAGATGGAAGTTTGATTCTAAATCAATTGAAGCTGTTCTTATGGGATATTCTGAGACTACCAAAGGTATCTACTTTATGATATGGAGCATAAGGTATTCTTTATTTCAAGAGATGTTATCTTTAGGGAATATATCTTCCCTTTCTATAGCAAATCCTCATGTTCTTCTTCCAAGAGTACCCATTATGATTTTAGTTTTGATATGGATGAGGACATCTGCATTGATCAAGTGAAGACTCACCAAACCACTGAGCAACATATTGATGTCACAGCTGGGGATTATGATGTCTCTGAACAACATTTTGAAGTTTTTGTTGAGCAAAATGTAGTATCTCCATAACATGTGGCACCTACACCAATTATCTCACTTACGATATCTACCAGACAAAGGAGAGGTCCAACTTGGATAAATAATTTTATCACCAAGACTTCTACTTCACAGTGCACATATCCAAAGGCAAACTATATCTCTTATCATAATCTATCTCCATCCTATAGGACTTATCTCATGCTCTCTTCAAGAATCAAGAAACCTACTACTTATCAGGAAGCTATCCAGGATCCAAAATGGGTAGTTGCAATGAAAGATAAAATCCAAGCCTTACAAAATAATGAAACTTGAGAGTTAGTTTCTCTACCACCTGGTAAAAGGTCTATAGGTTGCAAATGGGTACAATCAGCAGGAAAGTTTTGACTATCAAGAAACTTTTTTCCCTGCAGTAAAAATAGTGACTATCGGGATTGTTCTATCTATTGCAGCTCAGGCAGGTTGGCACATCCATCAACTAGATGTTTATAATGCTTTCTTGCAAGGTGATCTTATGATGAAGTATACATGACACTTTCTGAGGGATTTTTTAGCAGGGAAAGACAGTGTGCAGGCTTTTAAAATGCCTATATGGGCTGAAGTAGGCAAGTAGACAGTGAAATGTGAAGTTATCAGAAGCCTTGATCAAGTTTGGTTTTATTCAGAGTGGTCTTGATCATTCCCTATTCATTAAAAAGGAATATACAAGCATTATGGTATATTGGTGTATGTAGATGACATGCTGGTTGCTAGTAATGATCTGTATCTCATACAGGACACAAAGAATAAACTTCAGCAAACCTTCAAGATTAAAGATTTAGGCACCTTGAAGTTCTTTCTTGGGCTAGAGTTTAGCAGATCAGATAAAGGCATTCTAGTGAATCAACGAAAGTATGCATTGGATCTAATTAGTGACATGGGGTTGAGTGGAACAAAACCTGCAGCTACTCCACTAGACATGAACACAAGACTAACTTCAGTGAAGCATGAAAAAATCAGTGGTTTAGATGGTGATGAAGAACTGACAGACAAATGAACTTAATAGAAACTTATTAAGAAACTATTATATTCAACACTCACCAGACCAGATATATGAAGTACAAAAATTAATTCAATATATGGAACAACCTAAGAGATCAAACATGGAAGCAGGATTGAGAATTGTAAGATAAATCAAGCATCAACTAGGACTTGGAATTTTTTTGAGCAGTAAGCAATCTAATAATCTACATGTATTCTGTGATACTGATTGGGAGAATGCCCCAACATAAGGAGGTTAGTAACTGATTTCTTAGTAAAACATGGAGATACTTTGATAGCTTTGAAATCCAAGAAATAATCTAGTGTTTCAAGAAGTTCAGCAGAGGCAGAATATAAAAGTATGGCATCAACAGTCACAGAGATTGTATGGATAACAAGTTTATTCAGAGAAGGAGAAGAAGTTAATCTGCCCGTGGATTTATTTCTTGCTAGTAAATCATCCCCACAAATAGCTGCAAATCCATTTTACCACGAGAGGACAAAACACATAGAAATTGATTGTCACTTCAACAGAGAAAAGATCCAAGATGGACTGATCAGAACACAGTTTTTGGGTACAAAAGATCAAGAAGCAGACATTATGACTAAGGGATTAGGTAGGCCACAACATGAATGGTTACTATCCAAGCTAGGGGTGTTCAATGCTTTCACTACTACTAGCTTGAGGGGGAGTGTTGAGAACATTGATTGTAGCTAAATATGCAAACTATGAATTGTGGCTAAATATGCAAATTGTGGTTAGATGTTAAAATAATGAGTCACAAGAGTTAGTTACAGAGTTAGTCAGTAGGTACTGTATATAGATATAGTGATGGATGATGAACGGTTAAGAAGTTCGGCTCAATAATAAAAATCCTCTTCTTTCTTCTCTGTCAATTTATGTTCCCTCTGCTCTTAGATACTGATTTCTACAAAAACAAATTAGTTAAAACAAAGAATTGTTTATATAAGAAAAAAGAAGAATGAAAAGAGCTTAAATCATAAACTAATGAAATGACTAAAATACCATCTAAAATTAGATAATGACACCTAAACATCCATGTTGATACCCAACTCATTCACTCACTCTTCTATAATATAGTAATAAAGAAAATCTATAACTAAAAATTTATTATTTGAAAATAGGGTTTAAAAATACCTAAAAATATTACTCTTTTCGTTTTAAAATAGTTAGTCGACTTGGCACTTTCCTTAAGAAAAAATTTGTTAGGGGTTTGTTTTATCAAATTAGCCTTATTAATTATGCTTTGAAAATATAAATTTGAGTATATATATACTTTGTTTAGTCTTTTAATAATAAGCGTAGTATTAGAAAAATATGATAACATTCTCTTGATTTCATAAAAGGGACAACTAAATTGAAACAAATATTTTTAAAAGAGAAAAACTATTATGAAACAGAGGGAGCAAAATTTATTTTTAACTAATCTAAAATTCAATCATTCAAGGAGAATTATTTTGAAAAAATAACGTAAACATACACCTTAACTTATCATATTTACAAAAATTTTCACCCTAAGAAAGTAATTACAAAAAATTCAACTAATTATGTATCTTCGTTGGATATATCGGGAGCTAATTATGTATCTTGATAGACCCAAAAATTTTTAAAAAAATATATCGGAAGCTAATTATGTATCTTTACAAAGAAAAACGTATGGAAGACGCGAATTAGGGCAGAAGGGTAGGGCCAGTTTGGGTCGCTAGTGTAGGGAATTACTTGGTGGGGGTATTATTCTTGTTATGATACCTTGTTCCATGTTTTATTACGAATCTGTTTGCTTTTCTCTGATTTTATTACTTATGGGTGTCGTATTTATGTTATGACATCTTGTTCTATGCTTTACTACGTATTGGTATAGTATCTCGTGTCTCGAGCCGGGGGTCTATCGGAAACAACCTTTCTACTTCTTTAGAGGTAGAGGTATGGACTGCGTATATCTTACCCCCCTCCCCCCCACCCAGACCCCATTATGTGGGAATACACTGGGTTTGTTGTTGTTGTTGTTGTACAGAAAAAAATGCATCTTCGTTGTATGTATTATGTATCTCGACAGACCCAAAATAAAAAAAACGTATGGAGAGATAATTATGTATCTTTACAAAGGAAAAAATGTATCTTCATTAGATGTATTAGGAGCTTATGCATCTCGATAGATCCAAAATCGAGATTTTCAATAACTAAGCAAAATGTCAAAATTTTTATAATTAAACTCCAAACTGTAGAATTTATATTGTTTACCAGAAGTCCTTTGTAAGGGTGTGGTATTTTTTTTCCATGTAAATAAGTTTAGCACATATAGATATTGTTAAAGAAAAGGATCAGAAGAAGTAAAGGTGTCAAACGGGCCGGGCTGACCCGGCCCGGCCCGGCCCGACCCGGCCCGTAACATCAAACCGGACCGGTTTGACCCGGCCCGGAAAGCCCTAGGGCTTTAGGGTACCGGGTCCCGGTCCGGTTTTTTAAAAAAATTGGGCCCGGTTAACCCGGCCCGGACCAACCCGGTCCAGGCCCGCCGGTTAACCGGCCCGGTAACCCAAAAAAATAAAAAAAAATAAAAAAAAAATAAAAAAATCTGTTGGGCCAAACTAGCCGTTGGCCCAACGGTAATATTACCGTTTTTGGGTCCAAACGGCTAGTTTGGGCCCATTTCATTAAAAAAAAAAAAAAAAATATAAAATATTTTTTAATCCTCAAAATAAATCTATAAATACCCTACAACTTCAAATCATTTCTCACACAATTTTTCAATCTCTCAAATCTCATTCTCTCTCAAATCTCAATTCTCAATTCTCAAATATTCAATATATTTAATTTCTTAAAGTGTTCACTTTAATTTTTTATTTTTTCGTTTACAAAGTAAGAGCGGAAGTTTCTAAAGTCGCAATCTTCGGATACTTCCAAAATTTGGTATTGTCGTTCCATCTCTTACGTTTAATTTTTATTTATTGTATTAATTGTTTAATATTTAATTTTGTTATATTTGTGTATTTTGAATATTTTTAGTTTAATTTAATTTATATTATGGATAAATTAAAAAACCTCGCTGCTAAAGGTGTTAAAAATTTTTGTCCCGGAAGCGGTAGTGGTAGTAAAAAGCGAATTATTAGCGGTAGAGGTAGTTCAAGTAATAGATATACCCGTGTGCCTTCGCCTCCGGTACCGCTTGGTACACCTTTTGAGGAAGAAATAGGTGTAGGTGCTCACGATATGGATTATGTAGAATTTCAAGAAAATTACGGTATAGAAGAAGAAAATGAAGTAGATGCAGTTAATGTAGACGAAGATGATGAAAATATTGCTGAAACACCCGCAGTAGGAGATGCTAACGTTAGATCTGAATCAGTTAATCTCCCTTCCCGTCCTCCTAGTGCCCCAAAACCCCGTAAAAGAACTAGTATTGCATGGCAATTTTTTGAACGTATATCAGATATTGAGGTGCAGTGCAATATTTGTCAACAAATATATAAGCATAGAAGTGGCGGTAAGCAAGGGGGTATGGGTACGTTAATGAGACATATAGCTGAAGATCACAAAAGAGAGTTAAATATTGCAAAAGGTGGTGGGGATGTTGGTGGGTCAACGCAAACTAGAATGGACCCAACAACCGGTCAAGTAGCGAAAAAGTATAATAAATTGAGGGACCGGGAAGAAATAGCTAAAATGGTAGCTGTGGGTTGTTTGCCTTTTACTTTTCCTTCTTCTGATGCTTTTATCCGTTATATACAAGCAATTTATAATCCTATGTTTAATGGTATTCCTAGAACTACTTGTCGGTCTGATATTTTTAAACTCCATTCACAATATTGTTTTTATTTATCAACATTCTTAAAAAATATTCAATGTAGATTGTCCCTAACTTCTGATCTTGGTCGTGCTGTTAATAAAAATGATTATTTAACTGTTACTTGTCATTGGATGGATAGTAATTTCATAATGCAAAAACGTATTCTTGCTTTTTTATATGATGAAGATCGCAAACATACTGGACAATTTATTTCTGATTCTATTATTAAAATTGCCGGATATTATGGTATAGAAAATAAAATTTTATGTATTGCTTTTGATAATGCTTCTAACAACAAGAATGCTATAACAAAAATAAAATCTACGTTATCTCCACCCTTTCCTGAAATTTTCCATATTAAGTGTGCATGTCATATCTATAATTTAATTGTAAAAGATGGTCTTGACTTTTTTGAGGTTTATATTGAAAAAATTCGTCTTGCCGTAGGTTTCATTCAAGGAAATAATCGTAGAGCGAGAATTAAAGAATTTAAAGTTAAATGTCAAGAAAATGGACTTACACCGATTTTAATGCCTGAGGAAATTGATATTAGATGGAATTCTACGTATGAATTTTTAAAAACTTGTTATAAATATAGAATTCCTATTACACTAACTTTTAACCAACACTGTGGTTCTTTTGCTGATTCTGCTGATTGCATGTTACATAATTCTGATTGGGTTATAATTAATGATCTTGTTAAGTTTTTAGAAAAATTTTATGTAGCTACGGTTGAATTTTCCGGTGCATACTATCCTACTGTTTGTAATATTTTGGCATATATAGCCGATATTTCTGGTTTGCTCCAACAATATAAAAATAAAGAAGGTTATAAAGAAGCTGTTGGCGCTATGTTTACGAAATTTAAAAAATATTTCTTCCCGATTCCCCCTATTTACATGGTTGGTGCTATTTTAAATCCTTGCATGAAATTTAATCATATGTGTCACTTTAGTACTCTTATTTATAATAACTTAGAAATAAATACTAACCGTGAGTCTGAACAAGAGCAGCCTGATTTGTGGACGGCTACGGCTGATGCAAAAGATTATATAGACAAATTATATAATCACTATGCTGATTTATTTGATTCAGCCGTACCTACAAATATCAGTCCAACTGTCGCTCCTCATCCTCCCGAGGAGCCATCATCTTCTAAAAGGTCGGCACATAGTGGTTTTCCTGATTCGTTTTATGATTTAACTTGTTGGAACAGTGTGGATGAGAGAGCTTACACATCAACTTATCGGGAGGAGCTGAAATATTATCTGCGGACGCCACCAGAGGATCGCAGACGACGGATCAACTCGCTGGATTGGTGGAGAAATAATGAATCACAATATCCTGTACTTTCAAGATTAGCCAGAGATATCTTGAATGTTCCAATGTCAACCGTTGCATCAGAGAGCGCCTTCAGTCAGGGACGACAGCAGCTTGGAGACAACCGACACTCATTGGGAAGCAACGCAATGAATGTTTTAGTTTGCCTTAGAGATTGGATTAGAGCAGAAAGAAGAAACCAAGGAATGGAACCAGAGCCAAGTGACGACCTCAAACTTGAAGAAATAATGACTTCACGGGAGAACTCAACAGAATCAAGTCCAATGCATGGGTTTGCCCCCGTTGACTTCGACTATCCTATGCAAATTCCAATTAATATTAACATGAATGAGTTGGAAAAAATGATGCATAATTTATAGATTTTTCATTCATGTAAATTATAAATTTTGGATCATTTTGCAATCAATAAAATTCCACAAATTCATTCACTCCTTAGTCGTTGTTTTTTATTTTTTTTTATTTATCAATTTAAAGTTTTAATATCTTATATAGAAGTGTATATTTAATGTATACACGTGTATATATCTTCTATAGAAGTGTATATTTAATGTATACATTATATATATCTTCTATAGAAGTGTATATTTAATGTATACATTATATATATCTTCTATAGAAGTGTATATTTAATGTATACATGTGTATATATCTTTTATAGAAGTGTATATTTAATGTATACACGTGTATATATCTTCTATAGAAGTGTATATTTAATGTATACATGTGTATATATCTTTTATAGAAGTGTATATTTAATGTATACACGTGTATATATCTTCTATAGAAGTGTATATTTAATGTATACATGTGTATATATCTTCTATAGAAGTGTATATTTAACGTATAACGTGTATATATCTTCTATAGAAGTGTATATTTAATGTATACATTGTATATATCTTCTATAGAAGTGTATATTTAATGTATAGATTGTGTATATAGAGTATATATAGTGTATATTTGACCGGTTTTTATCCGGGTTTGACCGGGTTTGACCGGGTTTGAGCGGGTTTGACCGGGTTTTAGCGGGTTTGACCGGATGGGGTTAAGTGGGCTGGTTCCGGGTGGGTTTTATTTTTTTTACTGTGCGGCCCGGCCCGTCCCGGACCGGTTAAGGCCAAAACCGGCCCGTCACCGGCCCGTAACCCGGTTAGAGAGAGGGGGCCGGTTCCGGGTTGACCCGGCCCGGCCCGTTAGACAGGTTTAAAGAAGTAGAAAGTAAATTGTTAAGTCATCAAGGGCAAAGTAGCGTTTTCCAATGCATACGTGAATTCAGAATTTGTAAGCTTGGGATGTCACGCTAGTTCATACAGTAACAAAAGTAGCATAATATTCACATAGGAAGATTGTACTTTATAGCATTTATTAGCAAACAGTATCATAGGATTTAACCTTGTTTCATTGGTATAAGCCTAGTTTCTAGTTACAAGAGGTGTAGCCTAGTTAGAAGAGATCTAGGTTCTATTCTACTTTATCACAATTTTTTAAACAGCAAATTTGGTACAAAAGAATATCCACATGGACAATTTTAAGAAAATAAAGTTAAAAGGATTCGAACTTGTGCCCTTAAGTGCCAAACTTGAGATTTAACCACCAATATCATGTGGTAGGTCTTTGTGTCATCGTGATCTTGCATTTTGAATCATGGCATATGCCCAACACAATATAATATACCCAACGAGTTTAATTTTACAAATAAAGCATAAAAGTCATGCATTAATAGCTCAACGTCCAAACTTAACAATAACATGGAAATTATCAACAAGATAATGTAATAAAGACTTAACTTATCCAATTCAGTAGTACTCCACAAATGATACAAATTGATAATAATTGATACTGGAAAAAAAATGCACACACGTAAAATTATAGCAAATGAAGATAATTGATACAAAAATTGATAACAATTTATATAGAAGAGCGAATGAATACAAAAGAAATTAGAGTGCATGAATACACAATTGAGTGTGTATCTTTGTATAACCCTTATATTTTGTGTGTTTCCTATTGGTGGTATTTGTTGTGCGCCACAAATACAATTTTGATGCAGGTTGTCTTTATTGCGAAAATGAATCAGTTGACACAGTTTGTATTCATTGCCGAAATAATGAGTCAATTCCTCATATTGTCACTCAACTTAGGAAAATGTTTTACTAAAGTCACTTATCTTTTTTTTTTTGTTTCAATAATGTCATTTAACTTTGTACATTTTCTATACAAACTAACAATTGCTAAAATAGTCCTTATTCTTTGTAAGAAAAATGAGCAAAATAATCCCTTAAGTTAAATCGTGAATTTAAATAGCCTTTATTCTTTTATTTGAAATATTAATAGGCATTCAACTATACTTATACTTCATTACATGCCCCCTCTTTTTAGTTTGACACATTTTATTTTACACTGTGATTAAAAAAATCATAAATTGAATGAAAATTTTTATTATTTTATCCTTTAGCAATATCAATGATATGACATAGAAATAAATATTGAAATTGAAATTGTTCAGATTTTAATGTATATAATATGAATTATAGGGGTTTCATGAAAAAAAATTAATTAATTCTATTTCGATTTAGTAAGTTATCAATTAATACGAGTCATTTACTTTTAGTAAGATGACTAACTAAAATGGGATGAAGGGAGTAATTAAATTTAAAAAGACATATCATAATATTAAAAAATAAAATAAAAATAAAAATTGAGAGATGTATTTAGTTTTTAAAGTCACTTGAGGAGGTAATATAGATTTTCTCCAAATAATAGCACAAGATTAACAAAAATAATATTTGAAAACCTTAACATTTTTAAATTACACAATGATCATATGATTTTTTCTAATTTTATTTGAGGTTGATTGATTGATATTATCATGATGTCCTCCATCAATATTTAATTTATTATAGAAATTCTTTAAAATATTTATATATGATTGTTTTTCTAATAGCTAGAGAGTCGGGAGGTTGAAGGAATTCATCGTCTTCTATATAAATTATGAATTTTCTAGCAATTATTGTTAGAAGAAACTAACAACTAAATTTGAACTATTTGATCAAAAAATAAAGATTAATCATAAAATAAATAAATATAAAACATTATTTATCGTAACTCCTAAGTTTTTAAATAAATAGAGTGCATATAAGCTTTTTTAACAATATCAATCACATTTTTTGGTGGACTATATTATTTTAATATTAAAAATAGAAGTAGAAATTAAAATTATACGCACTATTTTTTATAGTTAAAAAATTATTAGTATATCATATTGTTAAAGAACATGGATCATTTCAATTCAAAAATTAACTTAAGGGGCAATTTAGTTATTTTTCGTTTAAAGAATAAGGATTATTTTAGCAATTATTAATTTGTAAGAAAAATGTACAAAATTGAATGACATTGTTGAAATAAAAAAAAGATAAATGACTTTAGTGGGATACTTTCCTAAGTTGAATGACAATACGAGGAATTGACTCCCGAAATAATACACCTACGACCATTTGGTAGAGTATATAAGAATAACACTGAATAAGATGTATTAGTAATGGTTAGATTAATAGTGCTCAAATTAGTAATGTTGGGATTATTAGTGCTCGAATTAGTAATGTTGGGCTTATTTCTTGTGCATTGTTTGTATTGATGTATTAAAATAATAAGCATTGTTATATTTCTTTAAGAATAATATTTGTTTACAAAAATATCCTCAACATTCTATAGCTTTATGTATTTTCAACATCTTTTATTAACTTTTTTTTCCCATGAAAATTGGGTTTATTTTAATAGAAATTTAAACCTTGTATAAAAATTTCTCGATGATTTTTAACTTTATGATTGATCAATTTTGTGAATGATTTTGTTGATTCGTTTGCAGACGAGGGAGGAGTTAATGGATAACATAAAGGAATTATGAATAAGATGTTAAAAAAATATTTTTTTCAGCCGATCAAATCAAATTAATCAATCTTAATTATTGCCTTGTTCTACAAACTTGAATACATCTTATGTATGTAATTTATGCTGAATTAGAATTAAAATTTATCATGAAAGTTGTTGTCACACTATAAGTTATTTTAAGTGAAAATTAATTGGTATTGATATCAATTTATTTTTTAAGTGAGACAATTATTACCACCAAACAAATCTATTGATCGGGAGCAAAGTTTGAGGAGACCGCATTGTATTGATTGATCTTGAATTTATTTAGCAGCGGATAACTCTCTCTAAATAATAAAATTTGTAAGCTAATTTACTTAAATAAATTCACTAGTACAAATATAAAATAAAAATCTAAGAAAATAAACAAAATGATAAGGAATTGAGTGGTATTTTTATCCTTACATATATAATTTCATGATATTAAATTCAATGTATTACTAATACCATCAAATGGAAGGTATTAATTATACATCCTATAATACCAAATAAGGTGTATTATTAATTATACATAAATTTAAAATTCCTACCAAACATAATACTAAATAAAACCATTTATAATACATCAACTATTTCTGCTAATACCACTCTATCAAACAACTCCTTAACAGTTGTCTGTCAGCCAAATTTTGCAATGAAAAGTAATTACTGAAACTGCATATTGCATTTGATAATTAGCTCTGAAACTATAGTAATTTTGGTAAGTTGCCCAAAAAACCAAAAACATATTGAAACAAAAATATATATGGAGGAGAAGAAAACTATTACTCTCTCCATTTCATAAAAAATGATTTATTTTGATTTGTCACAGAGTTTAAAAAAATATATTTTTTTTAATCTTATGGTACTAAACATGTCATGTAGAAAGTTGCAATTAAAATACTGTTAAAAAAAAAGGAAAGGATCAACCTTTTTAAAATGAATTAAAAAGGAAAGTAAGTCATTATTTTTTAAATGAAGGGAGTATGAGATTAAAACTTTAGCTTTGGCATGGAGATATTGATTACTCCCCCTTTTTAATTTATGCGAGGTAGTTTGACTTGACACGAGTTTAAAAAAGTATTATTTTTTTTGTAACTTATGGTCTAAAATAAGTCCAAGATATTTGCGTGGTAATTAATCATTTCATTAAGGATAAAAAATAATATTTTAATAGTAAATTATTATTAAATATAAAAATATGTCATGCTTTTGAACCTGATTAAAAAAGAAAGTATTAATATAAATTGAAGAAAAGATAATACTTTTATAAAAATAAATAAACTCATGGATGTAAAATACTTTTTAGATCAATGACATGATAAACAGATTTGATTATCGCCTCCTTTCTAGTCTTGTATGTGGATTTCCTTTACAATAAAGTTAAAGCTTGTTTGAAAGGAAACATATTTTGGTTAGTTTTCTAATAATGAAAGCTAAGCTAAGATATGAAACTGGTTGACTAGACATTACTTACTAATAAGAGGGAATGGAGAGGAGAAGCAGACAAAACTCTGTCAAACTTCTCCTACCTGTTTCATCAGCTATTTTTTTTTGTGATTTTATTATATCATCTTTAATTAATTATTATAAGTTATTTATATATTAAAAATTAATTATATTTAATAAAAAAATAGATATTTATGACATGTGTACTTTAGATGCTTTACCTATAATTTGATTATATCACCCATAATTTTACTTACTAATAAGAGGGAATGAGAAGGATAAGCAGACAACTCTCTGTCAAGCCTGTTTCTCCTGCCTATTTCATCAGCTGCTTCTTTCATGATTTTATTATATCATCTCTAATTAATTATAAGTTATTTATGTATTAAAAATTAATTATATTTAATAAAAAATAAAATAGATATTTATGACATGCCTGCTTCAATTGCTTCACCCATAATTTAACTATATCACCCATAGTTAATTATCAAAAGTCATCTAAATACTAAAAAATTAATATCAAAAAATTATTATAAAGTCATCTAAGTATTAAAAAATTAATAATATTTAATGTTAAATTTACTTGACGTTTTATATGAGGCCATTTAATTTTTTTTCACAAGTATTTTTGTATAATAATTTTGTTATATCACTTCTAATTAGTTATTATAAGTCATCTAAGACATGTCTATTTCGTTATTGCAATCATGATTTTATTATGTCACACCTAATTAATTATTATGACCATTTAAATATTGTGTCACTTAAATTGAGATTTGAGTAATTATTTTAATTAAAATGAAAAACAAAATATTTTTGAAATGAATAAATAAATAAGTCTTATCACTTCTAATTAGTTATTATAAGTTATTTAAGATATGTCTGTTTTGCTGTTTCAATCATAATTTTACTATGGCACTTCTAATTAATTATTAGGGTAAATTACATAAATCCCTGAATCTTTAAGTAATATTTCATAAAATTCCGACTATTTTGTTAG
Organism: Capsicum baccatum var. pendulum; assembly: GCA_030864225.1. NCBI lineage: Eukaryota > Viridiplantae > Streptophyta > Magnoliopsida > Solanales > Solanaceae > Capsicum > Capsicum baccatum. The sequence continues at coordinate 170,991,283 of CM061558.1, forward strand.
TTATATTTTATCCTGATTTTTTAAAATGGTGATACATATGTTATATGATGATACATATAAAAAGTAATACATTTGAAACTAATAAGATATTTATTTAAGGAAATAATAGATTCTCTTTTATTCATTGTATTCTTTTATTTAAGGAAAGATATCTAATTTTTCTCTTTTTTTTTTTAGGTTTAATTTAGGTATTTTATTATGTTTCTCTTTTTCATCTTTAAAGATATGTTATTTTGGTATTTTTTCTCTTTTTTTGTATTTAATTTTGTCTTTAATTTTAGTCTGCTTTTTTTAGATTTAATGTTAATCATGTTTCAATTCTGCTTTTAGTCTTTTTTTTTAAAAAAATATTATTACTTTTATTTCCTACACTGACTACACCATTACCTTTCATTAATAACATATGAATCACCCAATAATTGAAATAAATAATTGTATCTACCAAATGAATCACCATAATACCATATATATCACCCATTAATATCATATGAATCACCCAATAATTGAAATAAACAATTGTATCTACCATATGAATCACCATAATATCATATATATGAATCACCCAATAATTGAAATAAATAATTGTATCTACCATATGAATCACCATAATATCATATATATAAATCACCCAATAATTGAAATAAATAATTGTATCTACCATATGAGTCACCATAATACCATATATATCACCCATTAATATCATATGAATCACCCAATAATTGTATCTACCATATGAATCACCATAATATAATATGTATCACCCGTTAAAATCAGACAACATATATCTATCATATGAATCACCATAATACACATATAATGATATCATATTTATCATTCATATGAATCACCATTAAAAAAATAAACATGTATGAATAACCAATAGATTTTTTTAAAAAAATGGGAGAGATTTTAAGAGAGGAAAAAAAAGTTGTATGCATTAATAGAGGAGAAACAATTAGAAAGGGAGATGATTTAATTATTGATAATTAGGGAGATATTTTTGGGAAGAAAATCTTGAATGAGTTAATGGTGGAGTAAAAATAGGATGTAGGGTTTTCTTGATATGTATCAAGAGTAAAGTTGAAAAATGAAATTTTATATAAATTTTTAAAAAGTAAGGGATATTAGATAATATAGTCTCTTAAGTATGAGATTTATGTAATTTATTCTAATTATTATGACCATTTAAGTATGGTGTCGCTTAAATTGAGATTTGAGTAATTATTTTCTTTAAATAACAACAACAACAAATCCAGTGTATTCCCACAAAGTGCGATCCGAGGAAAATAAGATGTACGCAGTCCATACCGCTACCTCCGAAGAAGTAGAGAAATTATTTTCTTAAAAAAAAATAAAATCTTTTTATAATTAATAAATAAATAAATCTTATAATCAATTATTATTATAATATTAATTTAATATAAATATTGGGCCGTGCATTGCACGGGCTATTCATAACTAGTATGTTTACAAAACGTCAAGAAACACATTTCACTTGCTAAATTATGTTGGCTCCCACAGGAAGTTCAACATACAAAATTTATTCTCATTCAGACACCATTTATAAAAAGGTTTTATATCCTCAATATTAATCCTTTCATTTTTAAAGAAGGTTTATTTTTTGGGTTTTATTTTTTGGGTTGAACACATTATTTAATAAATTACTAACTCGTAGAAAATAAAAAATAACTTTACCAATTTATCCTTAATTAAATTTATCTCTTTCAAGTTGACATTGATTACATTTTATTTAAACAAGGACAAAATTTGAAAAAACATGACCAATTTATTCTTGAAAGCTTAAACAAATACTTATTTAGGAACAAAATCAAACAACAAAAGGAGAACCTATTTAGAAATAGAGGAAATAGTATATTATTCTCTCCTCCAAAATTTTTGGACAGCTTCGTGAACTAAACTCCAACAAGAAGCCCAAGAAAGTCGGGACCCTACATAATATGATCTATTGTATATATTTTTATAGTACGACAATATTCTTGTTAGATATTATTAACATAGCTTGAACACTTGACCTTCGAGCAACTTCATTACTACAACTCTTATTATTGAGCCAAAATTTCACCCTTTCTATTAAAATATGCCTATATTATTTTTATTTATGGGTCCCAAACTATTATTCCACTATTAAAAAAATGTCAAAAATTGACTCATTGAAGGTCAATAAAGTCCTAGTCTGTAAAAAAATAATCGACCTTCTGAGGTTGATTTTCTAAATTGCACAATTATATAATGCACCATTTGGATAGGATACATTATTTGTATCACTAGACCAACGTTACTTGGGCTGTTGGCAAAAAGGCCACTTGAAAGTTTAATTTTCGTTCCTAGCTACATGTTTAAGTCAATATCTAAAAGAGCCACTATTCATGATGTCATCATTTAAAGTTCAAATGATGACATCTCTTGCACCCAAGTTTTAAAAAATACAAAAAGTCCCCACCATCAAAGTCTTGTAATATATTCAATCCTAGCATCCAAGTTTTAGAAAATACAAATTAGTTACCTTCAATAAATATAATATATTCAATTTAGAAATAAGAAAATATCAGTAAAATTATTTTTTTTCCTCCAAAATCTATTCGTATAGGTCGATTTTTGACTAAAATTTGACCAAAAAATTACTTCACACAACAAAAACCTCCTCAAAATCTTCTGTTGTGACCTTCCATTGTTGTAAAAGGTCAAAAATTTCATACATTGTTGAAGAAGCTCATTTTTTAGTGATCACTTTTTGACCGTTTTCAGTGATATTTTGGTTGTTTATTTCAGTATTCCATTAACACATCTGATCTATTAAGATATCCATCCCCGTGGTTTATTCTTTTGTATAAATTTAGAATCATTAAATTATGAACAGTAGCCTCGACCATTACTGTTTTATTATGTTGATTACTGAATATGTTGTAGCAGACAATGATTATACTGGTGAATGAGAGGAAACTCCAAAGTGTTGGAAGTGTAAGTCTTTGAATAAGGTGACAATACCTATTACATTCATCACAACGACATGTATGACGACATAGTTGATAACATAATTCAAACAGGAGAATTAAACTGTGAGCCTAGCAGCTTGAGCATCGGCTATTTGATGAACACTAAAGGAAAAATCCATCTATCTTTCATAACAAATAACATGCAAGTGGGTTGTACATGTTTGATATTGGCCCTGATGGTTCTAGACCAGTTTTGAGAATAAAAATTGTTAAGATACATGAAGAAGAAGGAGGAGAAGAAGGCTCAACAACACCATCTGACCCACCCGTACCCTTAGACCCTATTAAATTGACAGTCGATGGGGCTACATTTAAGAAGGACAACACTGATGATCATAATTAAATGAATATGGATAAAATTTCAAGTGATGATAAAAACCAGGTAATAGTGTTGGGAAGCTTAGTAGATACATGTAACGCCTCAAATCTGGTACCCAGAATGCTACACGGTGCTTATGACCCCGAATGACCACAAGCTAACCCATGACTAATACCTGTATCTGTACACTGCATAATATACGAAATAAATGTGAAAATAAAAGCTGTAAGGCCATGAGGTTCACACTAAATCATAAATGAAATAAAAATATCTGAATAGTGTAGTATATTAGTACAAAAAGAAAACTGAAAACAACTGAAGTCTGAATAAAATCTGAAAGCCTCTAAGTACTGTTTGAATATGGAGTTGAAGGAACATGTCTCCAACTAACTCGACCTAGCAAAAATGATCTAAAATAAATAATAACATAAAGTAATGATCATGTCCTCGAAGGATTAGGACTCACTGCTAACTTTGATTGTGGAAATTGAGATGCTACTGATGCTCTGTAGCTCGTGCTTTTGAACTTATGGTATAAAACACCATAACACAAATGCGTTAGTACTTTGAATGTACTGGTACGCATGTTAGGTAGGATGAATGCATGAGGTTCATATGCATGAACAATACTAACTGGCTGACTAACATGAACATGAGAAAGCATGTATGAACACATAATACTATAAATGAGATCCTAAAAACATGATTACTGAGTCTGAGTACTGATAACATGAGTTTACTGATATATCTGATAACATGGGTGACTGTATCTAACAGTTCTGAACCTGATGGAACTAGCTGAGTTTCATACTATATCTGAGTTGACTGTATTTGACCGTCCTAAAATCTAAAGAGCTATCTGAGCTCTTTTATTGAGACTGATTCTGAAACTGTGGGAGATAGTTATCTAACCTACATGCCCTAAATGCACTATAATAGCTAAGCTGGGGTCCAATCTGTGCCCTGATTAGAAGGGTGTCATTATCGCGCCACTAGTAGAGATAAACTGTGGGTAACCCTCATATGATAGTGTCCTCAAAATAAAATGGTGGGACCCTCATCTGACAGTGCTTACCCACCTCATCAACCCTCATCTGACAGTGTTGATGTCTCAACCTATGCTAGCTATAAAGTTCTGGAATACAAGGATGACTTCTAAGAATCACACCCTCACTTGACAGTGTATGTTCCCATCCTTGGGTTCACTCGGTGCTAATTCCTACTACCATCTGAATAGATACTGAACATGATTAACTGGATTGAACTGACAGGATTCATAAAGTTTCATTGACTGACAGAATGCTACTAAGATTACTGAGTTGTTGAACTTTCCTGAGTCATATGACTGACTGAATTCTATTAAAGATGGCTTGACTGAGAGGATCGTGAAAACATGACACTGGATCTAGGCACACAACTATCTTTTTGGGTACAAGTACCCCCATGACTCGATAGAAAGAAACTGACATAACATGACAATTCTTGATCATAGGAATAAAGCCCATAGTTCATAATTCCATAAGTTGGGGATTTCATACTACACATAGTTCTCATAATTTTATACATGAAAGGGAATGCATATAACAACATGCCATAAGTCCATCAAATCTAGTTTCATGAACATTTCATCAACAATCATAATGCATACAATATCATAGAAGTCATTGTTTTCATAAGGGTGTAGCATGTATTTGTTATTTAGGTCACAATTTAGCTGTAAAACATGATTTCTAGTCTCCTAGAAATTTTATCAAACACCTTACATGCACAACTTAGGCATAGGTGTACTCATCAAATTATTTATCATGAACAACCAAATTCATATGTTTCCAACTCATATGATATCATAGCTTCATAAGAACACACAAAGACCCTAACTTGGGGATTTTACAACATCAATTACATGAACAAATCAACCCACAAAATAATAACATGATTCATAATTTAAAAGAGGGTTATTGAGCTTTATAGATAGAAGGAATCGATAAATCAACACAACACATACCTTAGATGAAAGTTCCTTAACGATCTTCGATGAAATCTCTTGGATTTAGGTCTTCAAATTGAAACCCTTGTTCTTGAGAGAAATTGATGAAAAGAATTATATTTTGGTGTTTTGAGGGCTAAATTCCGTGTTTTTGATATATATAGGGGTGAAAAAATAACCAAATTACCTCTCAAAGCACAGAGATGGAATGCTAAAAAACTGGGCACAAAGGCTATAGCAAGGCGGCGCCTTTTCCAGAGCCTTTTGCAGCTGGACGGTGCCTTGCTATTGAGGTAGGGGGCCAAGGCTATAAGCTGGGTGGTGCCCCCTTATAGACTTTATCTATTGGTACAAAATCCAAACGTATCCTAAACGGATTTCGAAAATTCCAAAACTCACCTGAAATGTACTATGGACTTTCCCCATCCTAATGTAACTTAAAAATTAGAAAATAGAGGTAGGAAAGTCCGTCAACTAAATCCCCAAAGTTCGAAGGCTTAAAATGAGACTAAGTGTTGAAAACCTAGCTAAAATATTCTAAGTGTTGAACCTTCTAAAGAGCTTTTTGGAGCTAAAAGAGTTGATTATCAACGTATGATTTTGTGGGGTCTTACAATATCTCTCCCTTGGGAACATTCATCCCGGAATGAGACTGACTGAGAGGGGAAAAAAGTCAACTGACGTGAATACTAAGCATGAACAACTGAAACATAATTTCATGACTGACATGACTGATAAGTTTAACATATCATACTGAACATGCATATTTGATATATGTATAACTGATTCATGAATGCATAACTAAGTGTTCTGATGAACTAAGTTTCTCGCAATGAGAATGCATATCTGATGCATGATTATATAACTAAACTCATAGATGAATACATGACTGAATATGCAATGGCAATTGATACTGAGTTTATAACAGAAATATAAGCATGAAACTGGGTATCAAGTTTGTAATGAATACTGGACATAAAACTGAAAATCTTAAGGAGAACTGTTACCTCGATCTTGATCTGAGTTGGTGGAGAAGAGGTGAGGATACTTGGTACGCATGTCTGCTTCTGCTTCCCAAGTAGCTCCCTTAACAGACTGATTTCTCCAAAGAACTTTGACTAGAGAGGCTTCTTTGTTCCTCAGTCTACGAGTCTAATAGTCTAGGATTTCGACTGGAATCATTTTATAAGAGAGGCTGTTCTGAACATCTATGCTCTAAATAGGGACTACAACTGCTAGGTCACCTATGCACTTCTTGAGCAAAGAGACATGGAAGACTGGATGAATTGAGGCTAGATCTGAAGGCAACTCAAGCTCATAAGCTACCTTGCCAAAATGACTGTGTATCTTGAAGGGACCGACATATCGGGGACTGAGCTTTCCCTTATTGCCGAACTGGTTCATTCCCTTCATAGGAGAGATATTTAGATAGACATAGTCACTAATCTCAAACTTGAGATCTTTTCTACGAACATCTGCATAAGATTTCTTCCGGATCTAAGTAGCTCGAAATCTTTCTCTAATCAATTGGAATTTCTCTAAGGCATCGAATACTAAGTCAGGCCCTATGACTGAGGCCTCACTAACTTTGAACCACCCGATTAGAGATCTGTATTTCCTACCATAGAGAGCTTCGAATGGAGCTATCTGAATAATGGAATGATAGCTGTTGTTGTAAGCAAACTCAATCAAAAGTAAGTGGTCATCCCAACATCCGTTGAAATCAATTGTACACGCCCTTAGAATATCTTTTAGAGTTTGAATGGTCCTTTCTGCTTGACCATCTGTCTGAGGATGAAAGGCTGTACTGAGATGGATTTGGGTACCAAGACCCTTTTGGATTACTTTCCAGAAGTGAGAAGTGAATTAGGCACCTCTGTCTGAGATAATAGATAGCTGAACACCGTCCAATCTGATAACTCTTTGATGTAGATTTTGGTGTAATCCTCGATTGAATACGATGTATGAATTGGAAGGAAATGAGCTAATTTGGTTATCCTATCTATAATGACCCAAATCGAATTATGCTGATGACAAGTTCGAGGCAAACCCATCACTAAGTCTATGTTTACTTCTTTCCACTTCTAAGTAGGAAAAATGAACTCCTACATAGGACCACTAGGCTTTTGATTCTCTATCTTAACCTGTTGACATGTAGAGCACTTAGCCACAAACTCTGCAACATATTATACCACTCCACCAATATATTTCCCGTAAGTCGTGGTACATCTTAGTGGCCCCTGTATGAATAGAGTAGCACGCACCATGCGCTTCTGCAAGAATTCACTGCCTTAAGTCATCTACACCTGGGATACAGAGACGACCTTGACAACGCAATGCACCATCTCTTTCTTGGGAGAAAACCTCTACTTTTTGATCCTTGACTATCTCTTTCAACTTAACAACGCTGGGATCTCTATCTTTCTTTTCTTTTACCTCCGATACTAGAGATAATTCTGAACTTCTCTGAACTCATATATCACCCTCTACTGTATTGACTAAGAAAATACCTAGTCTGGCAAGTTGATATATTTCCTGAGTTAACTTCTTCTTACTGTCCTCAACATGAGAAACACTACCAATAGACAGTCTATTGAGAGCGTCCGCTACTACATTAGCCTTGCCCAGATGATAAAGGACACTCATGTTATAATATTTCAAGAGCTCTAACGACCTTCTCTGACGAAGATTGAGATCTTTATGAGAAAAGACCTACTGAAGGCTCTTATGGTCCATGAACACATCTAAATGAACTTCGTAGAGATAATGCCTCCAAATCTTTAAGGAAAATACTATGGCTGTTAATTCAAGATAATGAGTAGGATAATTCTTCTCATGGGGTTTAAGCTGTCTGGAGGCATAGGCTGTGACATTACCATACTGCATGATGACACAACCCAAACCTACTCTAGATGCATCACAATATACTACAAACCCACTTGAACTATTTAGTAATTCTAGAACTAGAGCTGAGGTGAGTCGAGTCTTCAACTTCTAAAAACTCTTCTCGCAATAATCTGACCACTGAAACTTGACCTTCTTCTGAATAAATCTTGACATAGGGGGTGCAATAGAAGAAAATATCTTAATAAACCACCTGTAATAGCCAGCCAAACCCAAGAAACTCCTGATATTTGATGGAGAGACGGGGCGAGGCTAGTTTCTTATCACTTTGGTCTTTTGAGGATATACTCTAATGCCATCACCGGAGACAATATGACCAAGGAATTCTACTGACCTTAGCCAAAATTTGCACTTACTGAATTTGGAAAACAACTGATGGCCTTTGAGAGTCTGAAGCACTATTTTGAGATATTCTGCATGATAACTCTCACTGCAAGAATAAACCAGAATATCATCTATGAAGACTATGACGAACATATCCAAGTACTGCTTGAACACATGGTTTATCAAGTCCATAAAAGATGCTGGGGCATTGGTAAGACCAAAGTACATGACTTGGAATTTGAAGTGACCATACTGAGTTCATAAAACTGCCTTCAAAATGTCACATTCTCTAACTCTGAGCTGATGATAGCCGAATCTGAGGTCTATCTTGGATAAGTAACTGGTACCATGAAGTTGGTCAAAAAAGTCATCAGTTCTGGGAAGTGGATACTTGTTCTTTACCGTGACTTTATTGAGTTGATGGTAGTCTATGTACATTCTGAGAGAATCATCTTTCTTTCGCACGAATAAGACTGGTGCACCCCCTGGGGAAACACTGGGCCTGTTGAATCCCTTATCTAAGATATCCTTCAACTGTTCTTTCAGTTCCTTGAGTTTTGCTGGTGTCATTCTGTATGCTAGAATAAATATAGGCTGAGTATCTGGAAGAAGATCAATGCCGAAGTCTATTTCCCTTTTGGGAGAAATTCCTAGAAGATCTTCGAGAAAAATATCTGAATATTCATTCACAACTGGGATTAATTCAAGGCTGGGAGTTTCAGAACTAGTGTCCTTAACTCAAACAAGATGATAGTCACACCCCTTAGATATCATGTTCCTTGTCCGAAGGTAGGAAACAAGCTGAACTCTGAAAGCAGACACACTACCCTTTCACTCTAGGATAGGTTCATTCAAAAACTGGAACTTGACTATTTTATTTCTGCAGTCGACTGTAGCATAGCAGGAATGAAGCTAATCTGTGCCAAGAATAAAATCAAAATCAGTCATCTCTAATTTAACTAAGTCTGCTGAAGTGATTTTTTGAAATATCATAACCGGGTAGTTCCTGTATACCCTCCGGGTTATGATGGTTTTATCCACTGGGGTAGAGACTGAAAAGGGCTCTTTTAGAATTTTGGGACCGACTCTAAAATTGCTTGCTATGTAGGGAGTAACAAAAGACAAGGAAGCACCTGGATCTAGCAAAGCGTAAACATGAACATGAAAGATCCGTAACGTACCAGTAACTACATTAGGAGAATTTTCCTGATCCTGTTGAGTTTGAAGAGCATAAAGACGCTTTGGGCGTTGTTCACTAGTAGCACTAGAGATGACACCCTGCTGATTTGGGTGACCAAACTGAGCTGGGGAACGGTTCTACTGACCCTGATAACCCGACTAAGGATAATATCTAACCCTGTGGCCTGGCTTGCCAACACCAAAGCAGACATTGCTACCTGATCTGCAAACACCCTTGTGTTTTTTACCATAAGTCTAACAAAGCAGATTAGTTTGGGTATTGCTGACACTGCCCTAAGACTTAGATCCTAGCACTCTATCTCTGTTGGCATCTCTAAACTTAGGAGCTGGACCACTGTCTGAAGAAGGAGCTGGAACTGATGACTTAGGATGAAATTGAGAATAGTTTTCTCCTTCTGACTTGGGCTGAACAAAGTTGAAACTACCTGTCCTTGCTCTCTTACTCTGCTTCTCCCTTATCTTAATCTTTTGCTCCTCTATCTGCTAAGCATGAGTCATGAGTCTAGATAAAGTCATGTCACAATTCAGCATGGTGGAACTGCACCCATTTACCACGCTATTATTCACCCCTGAAACAAACTTACTCATCTTAGCCCTGCTGTCTGCAACCATTGAGGGGCATATCTGTATAATTGAGTAAACTTAAGAGAATACTCTTTCACCGTCATGTTGCCCTGCCTTAGGTGAATGACTTTTAGCACCTTACCTTTCCTATGCTCTTAGGGAAAAAATCTATCTAAGAATGCAGTGACAAACTCCTCTCACTCTATAGGACCTGCATCATTTGACCTCTCTAACTTGAACCAAGTATGAACTACATCCTGTAACTGATATGCAGCTAGCTTAACACTCTCAATAGTAGTCACCCTCATGATGTCTGTCACCTTCTGAACCTGATCAATGAATTCCTGAGGGTCCTCATCTGACTTAGACCCGAGAAAGAATGGAGGGTTCATTTGGGTAAAGTCCCAAATCCTGATTGCAACTAAATTGGCCATTGAGTTGGCCAGAATGACAATTGGTCATTCATTCTGAGAAGCAACTGACTGAGCAAGAGTAGTAAATGCGGCCCTGAACTCCGCATGAGAAACATGTTTGTCCAAGGGATTTTCTTGGACAGGCTGGGTTCTTCTCTCGGGAGGCATGTTCTGAAATAAAGAGAAGAAATGGATTATACTGAGAGATTTACTTGAGATTATGCTCACTGGCACGACATGAATACTAAAAGAAGGGAAACTGTTCCTAAAATATCTTATAGCCTCCTGCACATAAATGTTGCGTGCAACACACCCATGTACAACTCTACTTGATGCGGCTTTCAGACTTCCTAGGACTCTATTGAACCTTAGGCTTTTATACAAAGTTTGTAACACCCCAAATCTGGTACTCGGAATGCTACACGGTGCTCAAGACTCAGAAGGACCACAAGCTATATACTGCATAATATACTAAATAAATATGATAAAAAAAGGCTGTAAGGCCATAAGGTTCACACTGAATCATAAATGAAACAAGAATGTCTGAATAGTGTGGAATATCAATACCAAAACAAAACTGAAAACAACAAAAGTCTAAATTGAATTTGAAAACCTCTAAGTACTGTCTGAATATGGAGTTGAAGGAACATGTCTCCAACTAACTCCGTCTAGCAAAACTGAGCTAAAATAAATAATAACATAAAGTAATGATCATGTGCTTGAAATATGAGGACTGACTGCTAACTTCGACTGCGGAAAATGGGATGCTACTGATGCTCTGGAGCTCGTGCTTCTGAACCTATGGTATAAGACACCATAGGGCAAATGCGTCATTACTTTGAATGTACTGGTATGCATGTGAGGTAGGATGAATACATGGGGTTCATATGGATGAACAATACTAACTGGATGACTAACATGAATGTGAAAAAGCATGCATGAACACATAATACTGTAAATGAGATCGTGAAAACATGATTACTGAGTTTGAGTATTGATAACATGAGTTTACTAATATATTTGATAACATGGGTGACTGTATCTACAAATTCTAAACCTGATGGAACTAGATAAGTTCCGTACTGTATCTGAGTTGACTGTATCTAGCAGTCCTGAAACCTGAAGAACTATCTGAGTTCTTTTACTTAGACTGATTCTAAAACTGTGGGAGATAGTTATCTAACCGACATGCTCCAAATGCACTATAATAGCTAAGCTGGGGTCTAATCTGTGCCCTAATTGAAAAGGTGTCAATACCGAGCCACTGGTAGAGACAAACTGTGGGTAACCCTCATCTGACGGTGTCCCAAAAAGTGAATGGTGGGTGATAACGCTCAATCTACAGCTCTCGTTTGAGTGTAAAGCGGTCGTTAGCAAATATAGAACCCAACCTGGGTTGGGTGTCGATCCCACAGGGAATAGCTTGGTCAACAAGTAAGCAAAATTAATAGACTTTTGGTGCAAGTCTCGTAAGAGAGGGGAATTCTTGTCGTGCAAGTAATTAAATAAAGTATCAAAATAAAAGCTGAAAATAATAAGAAAGAATGTTACGTGAGTTGTAAACAATGAGAATTGAGGCGTTGGGGTTATGTCCACCTTCTGAGGTATACGTCTCTATTGGCTATGAGTGTGTAGAGTCTTGACATGCAATTGCTTATAGAGAATTGTAGTCGATGGTAAATCCAAGCGTCTCTTGACCTAAACAAGGACTATTTCACTTTAACTCTCTCGAGCTTAAAGCGTGTCTAGCGGTACGAATTCTCCAAGAGGTTAGTCCAGTTACGGCACTAGCTTTTTAATAGGAAAGGGTGTCCTACTACCTTGACATTATCTCTTTTCCAGACAAATAACCTTTCTCTCGAACAAGTTAAATGTTAGACTGGCGTTATTCTTGCGTTTGCAACCGCAAAGAATGTAGATTAAGATGAAGAGCGTAATGATATAAGCAATATACGTGTCTTGAACTCACAAACTCACAGCTATAGATAGTAACTCATTCGGCTTCCATAACCCCAACTAAGAGGTTTAGTTACCCATGAATGCGAAGGATATCACGTTTTGCATGGTGGATGGCGTGTGAAAGAGGTGTTAGGCGTGTGGTTTTGGTGATTCCGTAGCGAGTAACGATTCTCTTGTTGTGGAATAGATGAATAGAAGATTAGATTAGAAGTGTTTGTGGTGGAAGATGAGAGGGATGGAAGAAAATTAATTAAGTGAAGAATGGAGAATGAATGTTAGAAGATGAATAAAAATCTCTAGCATGATAGGGTATTTATAATACTCCTATCCTACTCCTACTAAGCTAATGAAATAAATAACCAAATCCTAATATACTAATGAAATCCTTAACCCAAATGTACTAGGGTAAGGTTACAATATCATAATCCAAATAGAATAGTAAAACACATAACCTAATTGCACTAGGTTAATGTATCTTGGTAAAAATCCAGCTTTGTGTCTGTAAGTCCCCAAAGTCTTCAGAATTGCTGTTTTAGCCCGGGACAGATTTTCCATGCAGCAGATTTGGTCCTTTAGGCGTCCAGCTCCTTTCTATCTCGTTCGTGAGCTTCTTTTGCGTCAAGTAAGCCATAAAATGCTGTATTTTGCATCATTTATACCTGAAACTTTACTAATCATGTTCGTTAGCTCATTTATAGGAAAAAGGACTAAAAGTGCATGAAATATATAATTTGTTCTCAAAACTAGGCTAAAATATGGGCAAAATATATTGATATAGGCGCGTAAATTCGCCTATCATCAACACCCCACACTTGAAGCTTTGTTCGTCCTCGAACAAAATATCATGTCCTTCTAAACATCGACTTAAGGTTTTTACAGCAACAACACAAAACATTCTTCAAGACAAGCACAACAATTAGCAACGAAGAGTAGCTTTCCGATTATAAGTAGAAACAATTTAACCTCTAGCGTAGACTAGTGATGGTGATCAACTCGCATGCAAATGTTAAGGTACATAGAATCATATACAACTATCCAAAGCTCATCAACCATGTGTGTCTCACAATATAGTACCCATAATCACTCACAAGTATAGCATATTTTTCAAACATGGGTATCAACATATCCTTGCTTTCACTCTCGCAAAGAATTCATATGTAGCAACTGATGACCATAGGCTTGCCCTTAATGTAGTACTCTACTAAATGTCGGAATGTTAAGATTAGGATCAAGTAGGTCTTTTGATGGTTGTAATGTAGGCTAAGGGACGGGTAGGACTATTTTGGCCAGAAATAGTGACTAAGTTCCTAAGCACTTTAATACATCACATTGTATCATTGACACTTTTTTCTTTCAACCTTTCTTCTTTCTTTTATTCTACCACCCTTGTTCTCCTCTTTTTGTTTTTCAATTTTAAGAACAACTCACTTTTCAGCTTTCTTTTCCTTTTTCTTTTCACAACATACCTCTTATGATAGCACTTTCTTTTTCATAACATATTCAAGCACCATTGCAATTTAAAGCATCATACTCACCCAATTTCCTCTTATGTTGTCACATGACTTTTTCACTTTAAAGCACTTAGGAATTTGGATCAAATTACGGTCTTGAAAAAATGGATTAGGCTTACATACAAGGTTGTCAAAGAAATAGGCTAAAGGCTCAAAAGGGTTTAACTAGGATGATGTCCATGGGTAGGTAAAACTGAAGGTAAACATGTATAGGTTGCCAAAGAAATGCCTAAATCATATCCTAAACTTACACTCCTTATTTTCGCTTTGCATACATACCAGGCAAGTTCTAGCATCAGCCACAAACATAGAATATACTATTATCTCGCACACACAAGGCACATGGTCGACTTGATTGGAAGTAATATAGACTCTCGACCCAACAAGTGAAGGAATTGAGTCACATAATATCACATAATAAGTCACAACTAGAGCTTAAATGTCTCAATGGTCACAATTGTAGCACATACTCTTGTTCTAATCTCATGCTGCCTATCAAAATAATTTCATGCGTAGCTAGAAAAATTTTACTCCTAAAAACTAAACGAAAAAAACAAAAAAAAAGGACTAAAACAAAGTAAAACAAGCAAACATACAAACATAGGTGCAAACAAAGAAGTATAGCATGCAGATTCTGTCACCCCACACTTAGACTAGACACTGCCCTCAGTGGAAAATAAAGTCGAAGAACCTGATTAGTCGGACTCCTCATCAATGTCGGGGGTCATACCCCCTTCGTCAGAGTCATCATAAGAGTCATCGTCAGAGTTCTCCTCAGCATCAGAATCAGGCAAGCGTCTATCATCATCAGTTGGCACGTCATCATCAAGAGGTTCCTCAAAATATACGCCCACTCCACACATCTCCCGGGCATGTCTGTTCATTGGGTAGTCGTGGTCCAGCTGTTGGAGCTCTTCAGCAGTTGGAATACGTCCCCCACTCATCATAGTGAATCTCGTCATGCCATAGAGATGATGGAAGAAACTCTCATCACGAGCATGTCTCTCCGCAGTGGTAAGGTTGACTCCATGCGTTGTTTCAGCATCTTTGACCTTGGTGAGGTCAACCTTCTTTGGGTTATGTGGGAGTTTGTGGTCAGCTGGTTCCTCTTCTATATCCTCCTTCCGCAACATTGCTGTCAACAAATTGCCGAATGTGAAATGGGACCTTCGGTAGAGTCTGGCTTTTCTCATGGTAGATCAAATGATTGCCCCAAAGTTGATAGGGACATTCGTCATCAACGCATAAACCAAACACACTCTATCTCTTGATATCTTGGTGTATTGCGTCCCAGGAATAAGGCATGAGTTGACAATGCGCATCCAGATTCTTGCTTCCCTATTTAGTGGAGCATAGGGGAATGTGTTGTGACGGCCTGTTTCCTTATGTCTGCCCCATCTTGCCATTGATCTGCTTCCACAAAGCATGTGTCTTATTGCTCTGTAAGGAGGCCTGCTGTACAGCTCTTTGTATGGCGCAGTGTCGACCGAAGGTAGGCCTAGAAAAGAGTTGATCCAATCTGCTGTAAGCTGTAACACTTGGCCCCGAATTTTGACTTCGTTGCCTGTTGTGTTTGGCGACCAGTTGGCATAAAACTCTCTTGTCAAGTCAAGATTGCACTCTCCCATGTCACGGAAGATGAAATCCAGTTTTAAAGCCATTATTTTAGCCAACATTTGCGGCTCCTTCTTTGCTAAGGTCTCCTTGTTGATTAAGTCGACGTGCACATATTTCTTTTCTTTGTTGCTGCTGTACCATGCCTTGGCTTCTTCCTCAAGAACCCATTTGATTCCGAACATTCTATGTGGTAGGTGTGCTGAGGATGATTCTCCTTGGTCTTTTCGGCTTCTCTTTTTGTCCTTTCGGGTCGTGGTAACCTTCTCCTTGCCTTGCCTTGCTTTGGGTGCCATTGTACCTGAGACTAGAAATAATGTTAGTTGCAGCACAATCTCACTTTATACAATCTACATGCAAGCACTAGGGGTACCACCCCACACTTAATCTTGTTAGCACAAATCGGTGAAGTGAAAGTGGTCGAGTACTCAGACTTCGTCGACATACGTCTTAGGATTGTATTCCGACAAGAAAATCAGCATTACATCACTTATGTGCAGCCATTTGGACGACTTTCATGGTGCATATAGCGACACTACAACATAGGGGTTACCACATGGAATTACTATTCGTACAATAAACACTACATCCTACGTCGATAGTCACTATAACCTTATCCCGATGGCCGGGATGGTTAATCATGCAAGCATCCAAACAATACTCTCAAGCAATATTCATAGCCACATATGTTCAGCAAGTATCATAACAATGCCATTGAAACAAAAGTCAAGTCGGAAACAAGTCAAGAATCTCATACGTATATATTTAATCACACGATTTTGCAACAATTATCCAAACACATGAACATCACCACCAATCTCACATGATTTAGCAAATTATAATAAGCATAGCAACGTAGTACTTACGATAAATAGATGAAGAATAAGAAAGCACTTACTTGCTTGAAGATTGTGGAGAAGTTGTTGGGGATTGGAAGAACAAAGGAAGAAAAATTTGAGAGGATTTGGGATGATATGCGACGCCTTTAGGGTTACTTCTAATGTGTTTGTGACATAAAAACAAGTCCCCTTTATATAGGAGGAGTATGGGTCGGGTTATGACCCATTTACAATCAGATTTGGGGACAAAATCACCACATATGCGGCGCATATCCCTCGGCATATCACTTACATATGCGGCGCATTGTCCATGGCATAATGGGACATATGCGCCGCATAGTCTATGGCATTTCTAGACATATGCGCCGCATAGTCTATGGCATTTGGTCTCAGTATCTCAAATGCCATAGCATAGGCGGCGCATAGTCAAAAGCATACCTAGGAATAGGCGGCGCATAGTGTATTGCACACTAGATTCCGAGTCCTTAGGCTATAGAATAGGTTGTGCATCGTTCGTGGCCTATTTTTACCAAGGCCTGGCCTTCCTCAAGGCCTATTATGTCGTGAGAAAGGCTCAATTCATAGCCTTATGCATCACCATTCCTAACTTACCGACTTTACCATACAATGCGACCAAATCGTCGAGTGAGATCAATCTTCTCATCGCGTACTTCTTGCACCTATATTTGCTCAAAACACAATGAAAACGATTAGTACGATGGGTTGCCTCCCACCAAGCGCCTTAGTTTTGGTCGTGGCACGACTCTTATTTTTGGATTTTTCATTTAGCAAAACAAAACAAGTACTAGAATGAAAGAAAACGAAAAACAAAAAATGATAAAACGATAAAACGATGGGTTGCCTCCCATCTAGCGCCTTATTTATTGTCGTGGCTCGACGTATTACTCTCGAGTACTTAGACTTCGTCGAGATAAGTGATGGCCATGTCATTCATCGAGTCAAGAGGACCGATATATGGCTTGACACGTTGGCCATTCACTTTGAAGATAACACCCTTATTGTTTTCCAATTCGACTACTCCAGATGAGTAGACTTGAATGACTTTAAATGGACCAGACCACTTTGATTTTAACTTACCTGGGAAGAGCTTGAGTCTGGAGTTAAAGAGTAGTACCATGTCACCTTTTTGGAAGTTTCGTCGAACAATCCGCTGATCATGATACTTCTTCATCCGCTCCTTGTATAAATCTGATCTTTCGTATGCATGGAGACGAAATTCATCTAGTTTGTTCAGCTGCTCCAACCTCAGGTTCTTCACATCATCCCAATTCAGATTCAAGTGCTTCAATGCCCACAATGCCTTGTATTCAAGCTCGATGGGTAGATGACAAGCCTTCCCATAAACTAGCTGATAAGGTGACATGCCAATGGGTGTCTTATATGCAGTCCTATACGCCCATAGTGCATCATCTAGCTTTCGAGACCAGTCCTTCCTATTTGCATTAACCGTCTTGGCAAGGATTTGCTTGATCTCGCGGTTGGAAACCTCAACTTGTCCACTGGTTTGGGGATGATAAGGCGTAGCTACCTTGTGTTGCTTGACTCCATACTTGGCCAATATAGATTTGAATAGCTTGTTGCAAAAGTGAAATCCTCCATCACTTATGATAGTACGAGGTACTCCAAAGCGAGAGAAGATATTCTTCTTTAAAAACGCTACAACACGCTTTCCTTCGTTGTCGGCCAATGCTACAGCTTCAACCCATTTCGACACATAATCCACAGCAACCAAAATGTACTTCATTCCAAATGAATTCACGAATGGTCCCATGAAATCAATACCCCACACATCAAAGAGTTCTACCTCCAGAATTTTGGACATGGGCATTTCCTGGTATTTTGAAATAGCACCTTGACGTTGGCATTGGTCACACCTTTTTACATAGTCGTGTGCATCTCTGAATATTGTAGGCCAATAATAACCACTTTGCAAGACTTTCCTTGCCGTTTGATTCCCTGCATGATGTCCTCCAACTTGCGAAGTGTGGCATGCTTCCAAGATAGTAGGCACTTCTTCATGGGATATACATCGTCGAATGATACCATCCGCACATCTTCGAAACAAATAAGGCTCATCCCAATAGTAGTGCTGAACGTCATGCATAAACTTCCTCCTCTGGTGGTAAGATAAATTGGAAGGTAACACATTACTCACCACGAAATTTGCAAAATCGGCATACCATGGTAATTTCTCCATTGTTGTCGCTAGTATCTCCTCGTCAGGGAATGCATCATCAATCTGATTTTCTGGTTGCGCCACATACTCATTCTCAAGTCTAGATAGGTGATCAGCCACTTGGTTCTCGCAACCTCTTCTATCTTTGACTTCGAAATCGAACTCTTGTAGCAGCAATACCCATCGAATCAGCCTTGGTTTTGCATCCTTCTTTGTCATTAGATACCTAAGAGCTGCATGGTCTATATGAACGATCACCTTAGTACCCAATAGATAGGCACGGAACTTCTCAAACGCATACACAACCGCTAAGAGCTCTTGTTCAGTAACAGTGTAGTTCCTTTGGGCTTCATTTAGGACCTTACTCGCATAGTAGATAGGATGAAATAATTTCTCCTTTCTCTGTCCAAGAACAGCACCAACGGCTATACCACTAGCATCACACATGACTTCGAACGAGAGCGTCCAATCTGGTGCTACCATGATAGGGGCTTCAATGAGTTTTTCTTTAAGGCATTCGAATGCCTTTAAGCAATCATCATTAAAGTCAAACTTCGCATATTTTTCCAATAGTTTGCATAATGGAATAGAAATTTTGGAGAAGTCTTTGATGAATCTACGATAAAACCCAGCATGACCAAGAAAACTACGAACTCCCTTTACCGAAATTGGAGGTGGTAGCTTCTCAATTACCTCTATTTTGGCGCGACCAACCTCTATTCCTCTTTCGGAGATCTTGTGCCTAAGAACAATTCCTTCTTTTACCATGAAGTGGCACTTCTCCCAATTAAGCACAAGGTTGAACTCTACACATCTTTGTAATGCCATGCTCAAGTTCACCAAACATGCGTCAAAGGACTCACCAACAACTGAAAAGTCGTCCATAAATACCTCCAAAGTGTCTTCCACCATATCAGAGAAAATAGACATCATACAACGTTGAAAGGTGGCTGGTGCATTACACAACCCGAATGGCATGCGTTTGAAGGCAAAAGTACCATATGGGCATGTAAACGTTGTCTTCTCTTGGTCTTCGGGGGCAATGCAAATCTGATTGTAACCTGAATAACCATCCAAGAAGCAAAACCATCCTTTCCCCGCTAATCGATCTAGCATTTGGTCCATAAATGGCATGGGGAAGTGATCCTTGAGAGTCCAAGAATTCAGCTTGCGGTAGTCCATGCATACTCTCCATCCAGTAACGGGCCTGAGTGGAATAAGCTCATTCTTTGCATTCGCGACCACCGTCATACCTCCTTTCTTGGGAACACATTGTACTGGGCTTACCCATGTACTGTCAGAAATAGGATACACGACTCCTGCGTCTAACTACTTGATAATCTCTTTCTTCACCACCTCTTGCATTGGTGGGTTTAGACGTCTTTGATGTTCAATGGTGGGTGTGCACTTTTCTTGAAGCTGAATTTTATGTGTGCAAATCCCAGGTGGAATACCAATGATATCCGCAATGGTCCATCCAATAGCTCTAATATACTTGCGTAAGATTGCAATAAGAGCTTCAACTTGTTGCTCACCTAAATCGGCTGCTACTATGACTGGAAGAGTGTTTCCGCTTCCTAAGAATGCGTACTTCAAATGGCTTGGCAGCTCCTTCAATTCTAACGTGGGTGGTTCTTCAATAGATGGCTTAGCTGGAGGTGTGGGTCGATTCTTGAGATCAAGATCCAGCTTCTTGGGAGTATAACGATATGTTCCTAATCCCGATAGAGCACAAATATCATCTTCAGAAATTTCAGGATCATCATCCTCTTCTTTCATGAACAAAGCCTCCAAAGGATCATCAAGAATGTGCTCTTCTGCAAGTAACTCTTTCTCGTCATCAAAGACGACATCAGCCACCGAAAATACACTTAGATCTTTGGGTTGCTTCATTGATTTGCAAACATCAAAGCGGACCACTTCATCATTTATTCGGAATGAAAGCTCATTAGCTCTCAAATCTATGAGCACACTTCCCGTAGCAAGGAAGGGGCGTCCCAAGATTATGGGAACCTCTGAATCTGCTTCACAATCCAAGATGACAAAGTCTGCTGGAAATATGAATGAAGATACCTTTACCAAGACATCGCATAGAATACCAACCGGTCGTTTTACCGACCTATCCGCCATAACAAGCCTCATATTAGTTGGTGTAGGATCTCCTAACCCCAACTTCTTGTAGATTGATAATGGCATCAAGTTGATGCTGGCTCCTAAGTCACACAATGCTTTAGCAAAGTCTAAAGATCCGACGGTGCAAGGATCGTGAAAGCTCCGGGGTCGGCCTTCTTCTGAACTATCGATCGAGTAGCAATTGCACTACAATGATGCACATCATCTTTCAGCTCATAGCTTGCTGCCCTCTTCTTAGTCAAAAGATCTTTCATAAACTTTGCATACCCAGGCATTTGTTCAAGTGCCTCTACCAATGGGACATTAATAGTCAGCTGCTTCAACATGGTCATAAATTTGCTGAACTTAGTGTCATCGGCCACCTTCTTCAATCTTTGTGGAAAAGGTGGTGGTGGGTATGGAAGTGTTCTCTCCATGGCTTTCTTCTCCTCTTGCTTCCGCTTATTATTTTTTTCAGGCTGCACGTCACTAGGTGAAACATCCTTGACGTTGGAAGTAGATGTTGCGGCTTTTTCTCTTGTGACATCACTAGGTGTGGCATCCATATCTGCTGTTCCATCAACCACTTGCTTGCCTTTTTCTGAAGTTTCCAGCACCTTACCACTTCTGGTAGTGATGGCCATGCATGACCCATCATTCCTTGGGTTTTGCACAGTATTGCTAGGTAAGGTGCCAACTTTTCTTTGATTGAATGCTGCTGAAAGTTGGCTCAATTGCTGCTCTATTTGCTTGATAGAAGTGGAATGAGAATCAACTAGTTGCTTCATGGAGGCCAAATCGTCAATTACCTCCTTAACTCCCGCGCTCGTTGCTTCCACTCCTTTCAATAACTTAGCCATCATGTCTTCCATAGAATTAGATGTGGTGGTATCACGTTTACCAGGGGGAATGTACAAACCACTCTTTTCATTATTTTTCCTCCAACTACCTTGGTCTTTGCTTCCTGATTTATCATAATAGTTCCGACCTTGGTTTCCTTGGGCATTCCCACGGAAAACCCCCTGATTGTTCAAGTAGTTGGCCTCCTCTTCCGAATCAGATTCGTCTCTTCCTTTTAGCGCCACAGCTTTCACTTTTTCGGTCTTCCCTGATAATAAGTGCTTTGTCAGAAGATCCAGTTGTGTTTTCATGTGCGCCATGTCTTGCTCACGTTCTTCTTCTCTTCTTCTTTGGTCTGCAGACATGCCAATAGATAAAGTGGGGCTTGCTACCTCAGAGTCCCTGGTATGCCAAGCTCTACTTTGCTTAGTCATTCGATCTAGCATATTGCTTGCTTGACCAAAGGTGAGGTCCATGAAAGAACCTCCAGCTGCGTTGTCCACCACTGGTTTAGTTATTGAATTCAAGGCTCTATACAAGATCTCCATGAGGTGAACATTAGTCATATGATGGTTTGGGCATCTCGCTAGCTTTGTCTTGAACCTCTCCCATGTTTCGTGAAGAGCTTCAGAGGGAAGCTGACGAAAGTTGCTGATTTCATCTCTTAATTGAGCCCTCTTGGATGGCGGAAAGAATCTTTCTAGGAAAGCGTCTCTCAATTGCCTCCAATTTGTAATTGAATCAGGAGTCAGCCCATTCAACCATAGTGTTGCCTCCCCAGACAGAGACAATGGAAATAAACGTAGTCGAATAACATTCTGACCAACACCAGGATTGTCAAAAGACTTGCATGTAGAAATAAAGTTGATGAGATGCATATTCGGATCATCGCCTGCTAGTCCACCAAATAATCCCTTGAGTTGCAATAACTGAATCATGGTGC
This sequence comes from Capsicum baccatum var. pendulum, assembly GCA_030864225.1. Classification (NCBI taxonomy): domain Eukaryota; kingdom Viridiplantae; phylum Streptophyta; class Magnoliopsida; order Solanales; family Solanaceae; genus Capsicum; species Capsicum baccatum. The sequence goes on from CM061558.1 coordinate 171,014,023, forward strand.
TAGTGATGTTGAACTTGGCTCCGGGCGCTAATGGTGGTGGAATTATAGCTCCAGTGGCTCCGGCACCATCAAGATCATCATCATCATCGTCGAAAGCTGGTTGCAAAGGTTGGCGATCATACCTATACCGCGCTTGTCGACCTCTTCGATTGGCAGGTGTTATAATTTCAGCATCACGCCTAGGGTTCAGTAACTCGTCATCACCTAAATCTTCATCGTCAGGATTTGTTGCTCGTCCAGGATTATCAATGTTTTGTTGTTGGACTTGAGCAGCGGCAAGAGCAGCTAATCTTGCTTGCTCGTGTTGAGCAGCCATCCTGTCGATTTCAGCTTGTGCTTCCATTCTTCTAATTCGTTGTGGTTCCGGATTGATTGGTACTAACGATTGACCAGAACTTCTAGTATGGGGCATGCACTAAAAGAAAAACCTGCAATAAACAAAAACAAAAACTAAACGTAAAAGTACGAGAATCTTTGACCAAAGGGTCTAGTAATTATCACGAACTTGATTGACACTCGTATTCCCCGGCAACGGCGCCAATTTTTGATAACGCTCAATCTACAGCTCTCGTTTGAGTGTAAAGCGGTCGTTAGCAAATATAGAACCCAACCTGGGTTGGGTGTCGATCCCACAGGGAATAGCTTGGTCAACAAGTAAGCAAAATTAATAGACTTTTGGTGCAAGTCTCGTAAGAGAGGGGAATTCTTGTCGTGCAAGTAATTAAATAAAGTATCAAAATAAAAGCTGAAAATAATAAGAAAGAATGTTACGTGAGTTGTAAACAATGAGAATTGAGGCGTTGGGGTTATGTCCACCTTCTGAGGTATACGTCTCTATTGGCTATGAGTGTGTAGAGTCTTGACATGCAATTGCTTATAGAGAATTGTAGTCGATGGTAAATCCAAGCGTCTCTTGACCTAAACAAGGACTATTTCACTTTAACTCTCTCGAGCTTAAAGCGTGTCTAGCGGTACGAATTCTCCAAGAGGTTAGTCCAGTTACGGCACTAGCTTTTTAATAGGAAAGGGTGTCCTACTACCTTGACATTATCTCTTTTCCAGACAAATAACCTTTCTCTCGAACAAGTTAAATGTTAGACTGGCGTTATTCTTGCGTTTGCAACCGCAAAGAATGTAGATTAAGATGAAGAGCGTAATGATATAAGCAATATACGTGTCTTGAACTCACAAACTCACAGCTATAGATAGTAACTCATTCGGCTTCCATAACCCCAACTAAGAGGTTTAGTTACCCATGAATGCGAAGGATATCACGTTTTGCATGGTGGATGGCGTGTGAAAGAGGTGTTAGGCGTGTGGTTTTGGTGATTTCGTAGCGAGTAACGATTCTCTTGTTGTGGAATAGATGAATAGAAGATTAGATTAGAAGTGTTTGTGGTGGAAGATGAGAGGGATGGAAGAAAATTAATTAAGTGAAGAATGGAGAATGAATGTTAGAAGATGAATAAAAATCTCTAGCATGATAGGGTATTTATAATACTCCTATCCTACTCCTACTAAGCTAATGAAATAAATAACCAAATCCTAATATACTAATGAAATCCTTAACCCAAATGTACTAGGGTAAGGTTACAATATCATAATCCAAATAGAATAGTAAAACACATAACCTAATTGCACTAGGTTAATGTATCTTGGTAAAAATCCAGCTTTGTGTCTGTAAGTCCCCAAAGTCTTCAGAATTGCTGTTTTAGCCCGGGACAGATTTTCCATACAGCAGATTTGGTCCTTTAGGCGTCCAGCTCCTTTCTATCTCGTTCGTGAGCTTTCTTTTGCGTCAAGTAAGCCATAAAATGCTGTATTTTGCATCATTTATACATGAAACTTTACTAATCATGTTCGTTAGCTCATTTATAGGAAAAAGGACTAAAAGTGCATGAAATATATAATTTGTTCTCAAAACTAGGCTAAAATATGGGCAAAATATATTGATATAGGCGCGTAAATTCGCCTATCATCAGTGGGCGCCATCTGACAGTGCTTATCCACCTTATCAACCCTCATCTGACAGTGTTGATGTCTCAACCTCTGTTGGCTACATAGTTCTGGAATGCAAGGATGAATTTTAAGAATCACACCCTCACCTGACAGTGTGTGTTCCCATCCTTGGGTTCACTCGGTGCTAATTCCTACTCCTATCTAAATAGACACTGAACATGATTAACTGGACTGAACTGACTGGATTTATAAAGTTTTGTTGACTGATGGAATACTACTGAGATTATTGAGTTACTGAACTTTCCTGAGTCACATGACTGATTGAATTCTACTGAAGATGGCTTGATTGAAAGGATCGTGAAAACATGACATTGGATCTATGCATAAAACTATATTTTTGGGAACAAATACCCCTAGGACTCGATAGAAGGAAACTGACATAACATGTCAATTCCTGATCATAGGAATAAAGACCACAATTCATAATGCCATAAGTTGGGGATTTCATACTACACATAGTTCTCATAATTTTATACATGGAAGGGAATGCATATAACAACATGCCATAAGTCCATCAAATCTAGTTTCATGAACATCCCACCAACAATCATAATGCATACAATATCATATAAGTCATTGTTTTCATAAGGGTGTAGCATGCATTTGTCATTTAGGTCACAATTTAGCTATAATGCATGATTTCTAGTCTCCTAGGTATTTATCAAACACCTTACATTCACAACTTAGGAATAGGTGTAATCATCAAATTATTCATTATGAACAACCAAATTTATATGTTTTCAACTCATATGATATCATTGCTTCATAAGAACACACAAAGACCCTAACTTGGGGATTTTACAACATCAATTACATGAACAAATCAACCCACAACATAATAACATGGTTAATAATTTAAAAGAGGGTTCTTGAGCTTTATGGATGGAAGGAATCCATAAATCAACACAACGCATACCTTAGATGAAAGTTCCTTAACGATCTTCGAAGAAATCACTTGGATTTGGGTCTTCAAATTAAAACCCCTGTTCTTGAGAGAAATTGATGAAAAGAATTATATTTTGGTGTTTTGAGGGATAAATTTCATGTTTTTGATATATATAGGGGTTGGAAAATGACCAAATTACCCCTCAAAGTAAGGAGGTGAAATGATGAAAAACTGGGCTCAAAGGCTATAGCAAGGCGGCACCTTTTCCATAGCCTTTTGCAGCTGGGCGGCACCTTGCTATTGAGGGAGGGGCCAAGGCTATAAGCTAGGCAACACTCCTTTATAGCCTTTAGCTACTGGTTCGAAATCCAAACGTACCCTAAACGGATTCCAAAAATTCCAAAACTCACCGAAAATGTAATATAGACTTTCCCCATTGCAACACAACTGGAAAATTGACAAATGGAGGTAGGGAAGGTTGTCAACTAAATGCCCGAAGTTTGAAGGCTTAAAATCAGACTAAGTGTTGAACACCTAGATAAAATATTCTAAGTGTTGAACCTTACAAAGATTTTTTTGGAGCTAAAAGAGTTGATTATCAATGTAAGATTTTGCGGGGTCTTACAATATAATCCAACCATAGCTTTAGTGATGGAATTAAATTTTACATTGGACAAAAATTCAAAAACAAGCAACGACTGAGATTATTGTTAAGGAAACTTTGATGAAAAAGTCATTTTGTTTTAAATCCATAAAGAGCAATGGAAGATATTACAAGGTGGTATGAATCTGAAAGTTGTGGATGGATGCTATGAGCCAATAAGTGCGACACAAAGGTTCAACATTTGCAAATATGTGGATGTTCGCATGTGTGGGGTCGATTATATTGTGGACACCTATAAGAAAGTCTCGACTAAGTTAATTGCTTCATCTATCTGGATAAATATGTCTATGACAAAGGGACAACGCCAAGAGAAATCGAGAGAATTATTTTCAGGGAGTTGCAGTGCCATCCTAGATATTATAAGTTCAAAAATGGTGACATAATTGTGAAGAACATAATCAGGGGAACATCAAAGCATGAGTATGTTATCCTACCAGCTTATACCTCCATGGTAAACACTATAAATTTGGTTTCCATCAATACCATCGTAGTTGATAAAGAACATAAGTTCAAATATTATTTCCTAGCTTGCAAACCTTCAGTTCAAGGATACTTACACATGAAAAAAGTCATTGTTTTGAATGCACACATTTATCCTACAAATAAAAGGGTGTTTTATTATCTGTCATCACACGAGATATCAAGAAGAACATATATGTAATGATATTTTGTGTGGTGGACAAGGAAAATATGCATCATGCAAATTCTCTTTAGAAAGCTGCAACTGATAGTAGATGATGATCCAGAGTTGTGCATCATGTATGATAGGCACAAAAGCATAGCTGGCGTAGTTACCAAAATCTATAAGCATGCTCATCATGGTCTATGCATGCAGTACCTCAATGAAAACATTCAAAAGAACTACCATTACAGAGACTGTCTGATGTCTAATTTGATGCTTCCAATTCATTTAACATCAAAGAGTTTAGTGGTTACTTACAACACTTCAAGAGTAGTTATCCCACAACCACAATGTGTCTTGAGGAAATTAATTTTGAAGATCATATTTTCCAATCAATAAGTATAATGCAATGACAACAAACATCTCAAAATCACTTTATTCTATATTGGTGGCTGAGAGGCTGTACCTCATATTTTCTTTATTTTATTATATTGCTTATAGATTTGTACTATTCAGAGAAAGACACAGAATTGTTGCCAATTCAAAAATGAATTTATGCCCGTGATGGAAAAGCACATAAAGAAGAATATGACGAAACAAAACTTGCTACAAGTTAATAATGTAAACAGATATGAGAATGAATTACTAGTAATCGACGGTGTTCTAACTGCCAAAGTCAATATAAATGACAGTACATATACCTATAGAGAATATGACTTGATATAAGTATCGTGCAACCAAGCGATGCCAAATGTTAGATTAAACTGTGGTAGCGAATATAGTGGAAGCGTATATGAGTATTCCTCACTCACGTATCTAGTTGAGTCTTACTTGCTCACATATGCTGAACCTATCATGTTAGTCCCTCCGAAGTTCAAGTGGGATGTTCCCTAACAACGTCTTCATTAATTTACTAAAAACTCCTATAGTTTTGGTCATCGTATATTTTGGACATCATTGTCAAAGATTTCTTATATATTAGGGAAAAATGTGTAACAACAACAAATGTATAGTGGACACCTTGGTCCTTGGGAGCCTTTTTTTTCTTCTCTATATTTATTCATTTCTTCTGATCCATATTATCAAGGATGTCTTTCAATACACTGATGTTATTGAGAACACACTGAAGCACCCCCCCTATTTCTGGATTTTTGGCACTTGATAACGCTCAATCTACAGCTCTCGTAGGAGTGTAAAGCGGTCGTAGTCAAATATAGAACCCAACTGGGTTGGGTATCGATCCCTCAGGGAATAGCTTGGTCAACAAGTAAGCAAAAAGTACTAGACTTTTGGTGCAAGTCTCGTAAAAGGGGGGAATCTTGCCGTGCAAGTAATGTAAACAAAATATAAAATAAAAACCGAAAATAGCAAAGTAAAAAGAAAGAATGTTTAGTAGGTTGTAAAACAATGAGAATTGAGGAGTTGGGGTTATGTCCACCTTATGAGTTGTACGTCTCTATTGGCTATGAGTTATGCGGAATTCAGACATGTATGTGCTTATAGAGAATTGTATTCGATGGTAAATCCAGGCGTATTTCGACCAATTTGAGGATTATTTCACTTTAACTCTTTCGAGCTTAAAGCGTGTCTAACGGTACGAATTCTCCAAGAGGTTAATTCAGTTACGGCACTAACTGTTTAATAGGGGATGGGACCCTACTACCTTGACACTATCTCTTTTCCAGACAAATAACCTTTCTTTCGAACAAGTTAAATGTTATACTGGCGTATTCTTGCGTTTGCAACCACAAAGAATATAGATTAAGATGAAGAGAATAATGATATAAGCAGCATACGCGTCACGAACTCACAATAGATAGTACCTTATTCGGCTTCCATAACCCCAACAGAGAAGTTTAGTTACCCATGAATGCGAAGGAAAGCACAATTGACATTGTTATTATACCACAATAAGAATTTCGTGTAGCACAAGTGTGGTAGGAGTTAGGCGTGATTTCTTGCAAGTAACGTTTCTCTTGTTGCGGAAATTAAGAATAGATGAATAGAAGAAGAAGTAGAAAGATGAATTAAAACTAGAATGAGAATTGTTGAGGAATAGTAGAAGAATTAGAAGTAGAATGTATCTCTCCACTAAGGGAGGAATGAATAAAAATCTCTAGCAAGATAGAGTATTTATAATACCCATATCCTATTCCTACTAAGCTAATGAAATACTTAACCAAATACTACTAAACTAATGAAATACTTAACCCAATTGTATTAGGTTAACGTAACATTATCCAAATCCAAATAGACTAATAAAATACTTAACCCAATTGTACTAGGTTAATGTATTATTATCCTAATCCTAATAAATTACTGCTAGTCCCCAAAGTCTTCAGAAATGCTATTTTTGGCCGGGACAGGTTTTCCATGCATCACTTTCAGTCCATAGGCGCCCAAATGCTGCTCTCCTTCTTTCGTGAAGCTTTCTTTGGCGTCAAGTTATCCATAAAATGCTGAATTTTGCATCATTTATACCTGAAACTTTGGTAATCATGTTCGTTAGCTCACTTATAGGAAAAAGGACTAAAAGTGCATGAAAAATATAATTAGTTCTCAAAACTAGGCTAAAATATGGGCAAAATATAGCACTATAGTGGTGTAAATTCGCCTATCATAAACACCCCACACTTGAAGCGTTGTTCGTCCTCGAACAAAATATCATGTCCATCTAAACATCAACTTAGGGTTTTACAGCAACAACACAAAATATTCGTCAAGACAAGCACAACAATTACCAACAAAGAGTAGTTTTCCGATCATTAGTAGAAATAGTTTAACCTCTAGCATAGACTCGTGATGGTGGTCAACTCATACTCAAAATTTAAGGCACAAGGAATCATATACAACTACCCAAAACTCATCAACCATGTGTGTCTCACAATATATTACCCATAATCTCTCACAAGTGTAGCATATTTTTTCAAACATGGGTATCAAAATATCCTTGCTCTCGCTCTCACAAAGAATTCATATGCAGCAACTAATGACCATAGGCTTGCCCTTAGTGTAATGCTCCACTAAATGTCAGAATGCTAGGCTTAGGATCAAGTAGGTCTTTTGATGGTTGTAATGTAGGCTAAGGGACGGGTAGGACTATTTTGGCCAGAAATAGTGACTAAGTTCCTAAGCACTTTAATACATCACATTGTATCATCAACATTTTTCTTTCAACCTTTCTTCTTTCTTTTATTCTACCACCCTTGTTCTCCTCTTTTGTTTTTCAATTTTAAGCATAACTCACTTTTCAGCTTTCTTTTCCTTTTTTTCTTTTCATAACATACCTCTTATGATAGCACTTTCTTTTTCATAACGCATTCAAGCACCACTGCAATTTAAAGCATCATACTCACCCAATTTCCTCTTATTTCGTCACATGACTTTATACGTTAAAGCACTTAGGAATTTGGATCAAATTACGGTCTTGAAAAAAATGGATTAGGCTTTCGTATGAGGTTTGTCAAATAAGTAGGCTAAAGGCTCAAAAGGGTTTAACTAGGATGATGTCAACGAGTAGGTAAAATGAAGGTAAACATGTATAGGTTGCCAAAGAAATGCCTAAATCATATCCTAAACTTACACTCCTTATTTTCGCTTTGCATACATACCAGGCAAGTTCTAGCATCAGCTACAAACATAGAATATACTATTAATCTCACACACACAAGGCACATGGTCGACTTTATTGGGAGTAGTATAGACTCTCGACCCAACAAGTGAAGGAATTGAACCACACAATATCACATAATGAGTCACAATTAGAGCCTAAACGTCTCAATAGTTATGATTTTACCACCTACTCTTGTTATGATCTCATGCTGCCTATTGGAATAATTTCATGCGAAGCTAAGTAAAAAAATTACTACTAAAAAAACTTAACTTAAACTAAAAAAACGAAACAAATAAAACAAAGTAAACAAAGTGAACAAACAAAGTGAACAAACATAGATGCGGTAGAGAAGTATAGCATGCAATACTGCCACCCCAAACTTAAACGGGACACTGCCCTCAGTGGAAAGTAAATACGAAGAACCTGGTCAGTCGGACTCTTCCTCAATGTTGGGAGTCATACCCCCTTCGTCGGAATCATCATAAGAGTCGTCATCAGAGTTCTCCTCCATGTCGGAATCTGGCAAGCGTCGATCATCATCGGTCGACACATCATCATCTAGAGGTTCCTCAAAGTATGTGCCTACTCCACACATCTCCCGTGCATGCATATTCATTGGATAGTCATGGTCCAGCTGTTGGAGCTCTGCAGCAGTTGGAACACGACCTCCACTCATCATTGTGAACTGAGTCATGCCATAAAGATGACAGAAGAAACTCTCATCTCTAGCATGTCTCTCCGCAGTAGTAAGGTTGACACCATATGTTGTTTCAGCATCTTTGACCTTTGTGAGGTCAACCTTCTTCGGGTTATGTGGGAGTTTGTGATCAGCTGGTTCCTCTTCGATATCCTCCTTCTGCAAGATTACTGTCAACAGATTACCAAAAGTGAAGTGGGACCTCTGGTGTAGTCTGGCCTTCCGCATTGTAGAACGAATGATTGCCCCAATGTTGATAGGGACATTCGTCATCAATGCATATACCAGGCACACTCTATCTCTTGTTATCTTGGTGTATTGCGTCCCAGGAATAAGGCATCAGTTGAGGATGCGCAACCAGATTCTTGCTTCCCTATTCAACGGAGCATAAGGGAAGGTGTTGTGTCGTCCGGTGTCTTGGTGTCTGCTCTACCTTGCCATGGATCTACTTCCACAAAGTGTGTGTCGAATTGCTCTATAAGTAGGTCTGCTGTACAGCTCTTTGAATGGTGCTGGATCGACTGAAGGTAAGCCAAGAAAGGAGTTGATCAAATCCGCGTTAAGCTGTAAAACTTGGCCCCGAATCTTGACTTCGCTGCCTGTGGTTTTCGACGACCAGTTGGCATAAAATTCTCTTGTCAAATCAAGATTACATTCTCCCATGTCGCGGAAGATGAAATCCAGATTCAATGCCATGATTTTTGCCAACATATTTGCTTTCCTTGTTGTTCCTATACCATTCTTTGGCTTCCTCCTCAAGAACCCATTTTATTCCAAACATTCGGTGGGGTAATTGCATTGAGGATGATTCTCCTTGACCCTTGCGACCTCTCTTCTTGACCTTTTGGGATGTGGTAGCCTTATCTTGTCTCGCTTTAGGTGCCATTGTTCCTGAGATTTAAACGATAATTCATGTTAGCATCAACTCAATGGAAACAATCTATAAACAAGCCATCGGGGTACCACCCCACACTTAGGTTTGTTGATACAAATCAGTGAAGTGAAAGTGGTCAATTACTTAGACATCGTCGACATACATTTAAGGAGTTATATTCCGACAAGAAAATCAGTGATGTATCACTTCTTGCAACCTTTGCAATACGTTCATGTTAGGTAAAAAAAGACTACTACATAGGGGTTTCATCATGGTATAGTTTCTATCAACAATTACAACCTCCTATGTCGGTAGGCAACTAGAAGTCTTATCCCGATGAACGGGATAGCCTAACATGTAGGTATACAAGTGACAAGACTATGCAATGTTCATAACCATAGCAATTCCGCAAAGAGTATGACACTACAATTAAAACCAAATTCAAGTCGGAAACAGGTTAAGATTATCCTCACGTACATGTTCACTCACATGGTTGTGCATCAACTATTCAAACACTTTAACATCACCAATATTTCTTCAAGATGTAGCAATTCATGATAGACATAGCACCGTAGTACTTACGAGAAATAGATGAAGAATAAAAGAGTACTTACGTGATTGAATCCTTTTGAGATGTTTCTTGTGAATTGAAAGAGCAAAAAGAAATTTTTTGAGATGATTTGGAGTGGATGTGCGGCGCCTTTAGGTCAAGTTTCAATGTGTTTATGCTTCAAGACTAAGTCCCCTTTATATAGGAAAATAATGGGTCGGGTTTTTACCCATTTAAAATCGGTTTTGGAGACAAAAAGGGACCATAGGTGGCGCCTTTAGCTTTGCCTATGCATGGTATAGGCGGCGCCTAATGCAAAGCATAAGCTAGCATAGGCGGCGCCTAGTGTAATGCATAAAGGGACCATAGGCGGCGCCTAGTGCATGGCATATGAGATTCCGAGACCAAATGATTTTGCATAGGCGGCGCCTATGCTATAGCATACTTGAGCATGGGCGGCGCCTATGTCTTTGCACACTAGATTCCGAGACCTTAGGTTATAGTATAGGTTTTGCATTGTGCGTGGCCTAGTTTTACCTAGGCCTAGCCTTGATCTATGCCTATTTTGTCATGATCAATGCTCAATCCATAGCCTTATGCATCTTTATTCCTAACTTACCACCTTTACCATGCAATACGTCCAAATCGTTATTTGAAACCAATCTCCTCGTTGAATACCTCTTGCACCTATATTTGCTCAAAACCAATGAAAACGATTAGTACGATGGGTTGCCTCCCACCAAGCGCCTTGGTTTTGGTCGTAGAACGACTCTTATTTTTGGGTTTTCTTTTATCAAAAGCAAAACAAGTACTTAGAACGAAAGAAAGACAAAAATGATAAACGACAAACAATAAACGATGGGTTGCCTCCCATCTAGCGCCTTATTTATTGTCGTGGCTCGACGTAGTTACCTTGAGTACTTAGACTTCGTCGAGATAAGTGATGGCCAGATAATTCATCGAGTCAAGAGGACCGATATAAGGTTTAACACGTTGACCATTCACCTTGAAGACAACACCATTATTGTCTTCCAATTCAACTACTCCAGACGAGTAGACATGGATAACTTTGTATGGACCAGACTACTTAGACTTTAACTTACCTGGGAACAGCTTCAATCTAGAGTTGAAGAGAAGCACCATATCATCCTTTTGAAAGTTTCGTCGAACAATCCGCTAATTATGATATTTCTTCATCCGCTCCTTGTATAGGTCTGACCTTTCATATGCATAAAGACGGAACTCATCTAATTCGTTCAGCTGCTCCAACCTCAGATTCATCGCATCATCCCAATTCAAATTCAATTGCTTCAATGCCCACAATGCCTTATGTTCGAGCTCGATGGGTAAGTGACAAGCCTTCCCATAAACTAGTTGATAAGGGGACATGCCGATGGGTGTTTTGAATACAGTCCTATACACCCATAGTGCATCATCTAGCTTCCGAGACCAATCCTTCCTATTAGCATTTACCGTCTTCGCAAGGATTTGCTTGATCTCCCGATTGGAAACCTCTACTTGTCCACTCGTTTATGGGTTATAAGGCGTGGCTACCTTATGTTACTTGACACCATACTTGGCCAACACGGATTTGAATAGCCTATTGCAAAAGTGAGATCCTCCATCACTTATGATAGTGCGTGGTACTCCAAAGCGAGAGAAGATATTCCTCTTTAAGAATGCTACAACACGCTTTCCTTCGTTGTCAGCCAACGCTATAGCTTCAACCCATTTTGAGACATAATCTACAGCAACTAAGATGTACTTCATTCCAAACGAATTCACGAATGGACCCATGAAATCAATGCCCCACACATCAAAGAGTTCTACCTCAAGAATTTTGGTTATGGGCATCTCATGGTATTTCGAAATAGCACCTTATCTTTGGCATTGGTCGCATCTTCTAACATAGTCATAGGCATCTCGAAATATCGAAGGCCAATAGTAACCACTTTGCAATACTTTCCTTGCCGTCCGATTGCCTGCATGATGTCCTCCAACTTGGGAAGTGTGGCATGCTTCCAAAACATTAGGCACCTCTACATGGGATATACATCGTCGAATAATACCATCCGCACATCGTCGAAACAAATATGCCTCATCCCAATAGTAGTGTTGTACGTCATGCATAAACTTCCTCCTTTGGTGGTAAGATAAATTGGCAGGTATCACATTACTCACCACGAAATTTGCAAAGTCGGCATACCATGGTAATTTTTCCATTGTTGTCGCTAATATCTTCTCGTCAGGGAATGCATCATCAATCTGAATTTCAGGTTGCGCCACATGCTTATTCTCGAGTCTAGATAGGTGGTCGGCCACTTGGTTCTCACAACCTCTTCTATCTTTGACCTCGAAGTCGAACTCTTGCAGCAGCAATACCCATCGAATTAATCTTGGTTTTGCATCCTTCTTTGTCATTAGATACCTAAGAGCTGCATGGTCTGTATGAACGATCACCTTAGTACCCAATAGATAGGCACGAAACTTCTCAAACGCATACACAACCGCTAGGAGCTCTTGTTCTGTCACAGTGTAGTTCCTTTGGGCTTCATTTAGGACCTTACTCGCATAGTAGATAGGATGAAATAATTTCTCCTTTCTTTGACCAAGCACAGCTCCAACGGCTACACCACTAGCATCACACATGACTTCGAACGGGAGAGACCAATCTGGTGCTACCATGATAGGGGCTTCAATGAGTTTTCCTTTGAGGCATTCGAATGCCTTTAAGCAATCTTCATTAAAGTCAAACTTTGCATCTTTCTCCAAGAGTTTACACAATGGACTAGCAATTTTGGAGAAGTCTTTGATGAACCGACGATAGAAACCTGCATGGCCGAGAAAACTACGAACTCCCTTCACCGAAATTGGAGGCGGTATATTCTCAATAACCTCTATTTTTACTCGATCAACCTCAATCCCTCTTTCGGAGATCTTGTGCCCAAGAACGATACCTTCTTTTACCATGAAGTGGCACTTCTCCCAATTCAGCACTAGGTTGAATTCTACACATCTTTGCAATGCCATGCTCAGGTTTGCCAAGCACGCTTCAAAAGACTCACCAACAACTGAAAAATCGTCCATGAATACCTCCAAAGTGTCTTCAACCATATCAGAAAAAATAGACATCATACAGCGTTGAAAGGTGGCTGGTGCGTTACATAACCCGAATGGCATACGTTTGAAGGCAAATGTACCATATGGGCATGTAAACATTGTCTTCTCTTAGTCTTCGGGTGCAATACAAATCTGATTATAGCCTGAATAATCGTCTAAGAAGCAAAACCATCCTTTCCCCGCTAATCGATCAAGCATTTGGTCCATGAATGGCATTGGGAAGTGATTTTTGAGTGTCCAAGAATTCAGCTTTCGGTAGTCCATGCATACTCTCCATCCAGTGACGGGTCTGAGTGGAATAAGCTCATTCTTCGCATTCGCGACCACCGTCATGCCTCCTTTCTTGGGAACACATTGTATCGGGCTTACCCATGTACTATTAGAGATTGTATACACAACTCCTGCGTCTAACCACTTGATAATTTCTTTCTTCACCACTTCTTGCATAGGTGGGTTTAGACGCCTTTGATGCTCAATTGTGGGGGTGCAATTTTCTTCAACCTGAATTTTATGTGTACAAATCCCAGGTGGAATACCAATAATATCCGCAATGGTCCATCCAATGGCTCTAACATACTTCCGTAGAATAGCAATGAGAGCTGCAACTTGTTGCTCACCCAAATCTGCTGCCACAATGACTGGAAGTGTGTTTCCGCTTCCTAAGAATGCATACTTTAAATGACTTGGCAGCTCCTTCAATTCTAATGTGGGTGGCTCTTCAATAGATGGATTAGCTGGTGGTGTGGGTCAATTCTTGAGATCAAGGTCCAGCTTCTTGGGAGCATAGCGATATGTCCCTAATCCTGATAGAGCACCAATAATTTCTTCACAATTTTCAGCATCCTCATTCTCTCCATTCATGAGCACAATCGCTAAAGGGTTATCAATAATTTGCTCTTCTTCAAGTAATTCTTTCTCATCATCGAAGAAAACATCAGCCACCGAAAATACACTCAGATCTTTGGGTTGCTTCATTGATTTGCACACATCAAAGCGAACCACTTCGTTATTTATTCGGAATGAAAGCTCATTAGCTCTCAAATCAATGAGCACACTTCCTGTAGCAAGGAAAGGGCGTCCCAAGATTATGGGAACTTCTGAGTCTGCCTCACAATCCAAAATAACAAAGTCTGCTGGAAAGATGAATGAAGAAACCTTTACCAATACATCACATAGAATACCAACAGTTCGTTTTACCGACCTATCCGCCATGACAAGCCTCATGTTGGTTGGAGTAGGATCACCCAACCCCAACTTCTTATAGATTGATAATGGCATCAAATTGATGCTGGCTCCTAAATCACATAATGCTTTGGCAAAATTCAAAGATCCAACGGTGCAAGGAATAGTGAAAGCTCCGGGGTCGGCCTTCTTCTGAACTATTGATCGGGTAGCGATTGCACTACAATGATGCACATCTTCTTTCAACTCATAGCTTGCTTCCCGCTTCTTTGTCAAAAGATCCTTCATAAATTTCGCATACCAAGGCATTTGTTCAAGTGCCTCCACCAATGGAACATTAATGGTCAGCTACTTTAACATAGTCATAAATTTGCTGAACTTTGTGTCATCCGCCACCTTCTTCAATCTTTGGGGAAAAGGTGGTGGTGGGTATGGAATTGTTCTCTCCATGGCTTTCTTCTCCTCTTGCTTCCATTTTTCCACTTTTTTAGGCTGCACGTCGCTGAGTGTGACGTCCTTGACGTCTTCCGCGGGCTCCTCTCCTATTGCGTTGTCATCCAAGTTCGCAGCTTCGTCAACCACTTGCTTGCCTTTTGCTGAAGTTTCCAGCACCTTACCACTTCTGGTAGTGATGGCCATGCATGACCCATCATTTCTTAGGTTTTGCACAGTATCGCTAGGTAGAGTGCCGGCCTTTTTTTGATTGAGTGCTGCTGAAAGTTGGCTCAATTGCTGCTCTATTTGCTTGATTGAAGTGGAATGAGAATCAACTAATTGTTTCATGGAGGACAAATCATTAATTAACTCCGTTACTCCCGCGCTCGTTGCTTCCACTCCTTTCAATAATTTAGCCATCATGTCTTCCATACTTCCAGAATTAGATGTGGTGGTGTCACGTCTACCAGGGGGAACGTACAAACCACTCTTTTCATTCTTGTTCTTCCAACTATCTTGGTCCTTGTTTCCAGATTTATCATAATAGTTCCGACCTTGGTTTCCTTGGGTATTCCCACGGAAACCCCCCTGATTGTTCAAGTAGTTGGTCTCTTCTTTCGAATCAGATTCGTCTCTTCCTTTTGACGCAATAGCTTTCACTTTTTCGGTCTTCCCTGATAGTAAATGCTTTGTAAGAAGATCCATTTGTGTTTTCATATGCGCCATATCTTGATCACGTTCTTCTTCTCTTCTTCTTTGGTCTGCAGTCATGCCAATAGATAAAGTGGGGCTTGCTACCTCAGAATCCCTGGTATGCCAAGCTCTACTTTGCTTCGTCATACGATCTAGCATATTGCTTGCTTGACCAAAGGTAAGGTCCATAAAAGATCCTCCAGCTGCATTATCCACCACTGGTTTAGTTATTGAATTCAAGGCTCTATATAATATCTCCATTAGGTGAACATTAGTCATATGATGGTTTGGGCATCTCGCTAGCTTTGTCTTGAACCTCCTCCATGTTTCATGAAGAGCTTCAGTGGGAAGCTGACAAAAGTTGCTGATTTCATCTCGTAATTGAGCTCTTTTTGATGGCGGAAAGAATCTTTCTAGGAAAGCGTCTCTCAATTGCCTCCAATTTGTAATAGAATCAGGAGTCAGCCCATTCAACCATAGAGTTGCCTCCCCAGACAGAGACAATGGGAATAGACGTAATCGAATTGCATTCTGACCAACACCAGGATTGTCAAACGACTTGCATGTAGAAATAAAGTTGATGAGATGCATATTTGGATCATCGCCTGATAGTCCACCAAATAATCCCTTGAGTTGCAATAACTGAATCATGGTGCTTGTGATGTTGAACTTGGATCCGGGCGCTAATGGTGGAGGAATAATGGCTCCTGTGGCTCCGGCTCCATCAAGATCATCATCATCGTCGTCAAAAGCTGGTTGCATGGGTTGGCGATCATACCTAAACTGAGCTTAACGACCTCTTTTGTTGACAGGTGTTATGATTTCAACATCACACCTTGGGTTTAGTAACTCGTCATCACCTAAATCCTCATCGTCAGGATTTGTTGCTCGCCCAGGGTTATCAATGTTTTGTTGTTGAACTTGGGCGGCAGCAAGAGCAGCTAATCTCGCTTGCTCCTGTTGAGCAGCCATTATTTCGATTTTCGTTTGTGCCTCCATTCTGCCAATACGTTGTGGTTCAGGATTGATAGGTAATAACGGTTGACCAGAACTTCGAGTATGGGGCATGCACTAAATAAAAACCTGCAGTAAACAAAAACAGAAACTAAAAGTAAAAGTACGAGAATCTTTGACCAAAGGGTCTAGTAATTATCACAAACTTAATTGACACTCGTATACCCCGGCAACGGTGCCAATTTTTGATAACGCTCAATCTACAGCTCTCGTAGGAGTGTAAAGCGGTTGTAGTCAAATATAGAACCCAACTGGGTTGGGTATCGATCCCTCAGGGAATAGCTTGGTCAACAAGTAAGCAAAAAGTACTAGACTTTTGGTGCAAGTCTCGTAAAAGGGGGGAATCTTGCCGTGCAAGTAATGTAAACAAAATATAAAATAAAAACCGAAAATAGCAAAGTAAAAAGAAAGAATGTTTAGTAGGTTGTAAAACAATGAGAATTGAGGAGTTGGGGTTATGTCCACCTTATGAGTTGTACGTCTCTATTGGCTATGAGTTATGCGGAATTCAGACATGTATGTGCTTATAGAGAATTGTATTCGATGGTAAATCCAGGCGTATTTCGACCAATTTGAGGATTATTTCACTTTAACTCTTTCGAGCTTAAAGCGTGTCTAACGGTACGAATTCTCCAAGAGGTTAATCCAGTTACGGCACTAACTGTTTAATAGGGGATGGGACCCTACTACCTTGACACTATCTCTTTTCCAGACAAATAACCTTTCTTTCGAACAAGTTAAATGTTATACTGGCGTATTCTTGCGTTTGCAACCACAAAGAATTTAGATTAAGATGAAGAGAATAATGATATAAGCAGCATACGCGTCACGAACTCACAATAGATAGTACCTTATTCGGCTTCCATAACCCCAACAGAGAAGTTTAGTTACCCATGAATGCGAAGGAAATCACAATTGACATTGTTATTATACCACAATAAGAATTTCGTGTAGCACAAGTGTGGTAGGCGTTAGGCGTGATTTCTTGCAAGTAACGTTTCTCTTGTTGCGGAAATTAAGAATAGATGAATAGAAGAAGAAGTAGAAAGATGAATTAAAACTAGAATGAGAATTGTTGAGGAATAGTAGAAGAATTAGAAGTAGAATGTATCTCTCCACTAAGGGAGGAATGAATAAAAATCTCTAGCAAGATAGAGTATTTATAATACCCATATCCTATTCCTACTAAGCTAATGAAATACTTAACCAAATCCTACTAAACTAATGAAATACTTAACCCAATTGTATTAGGTTAATGTAACATTATCCAAATCCAAATAGACTAATGAATTACTTAACCCAATTGTACTAGGTTAATGTATTATTATCCTAATCCTAATAAATTACTGCTAGTCCCCAAAGTCTTCAAAAATGCTGTTTTTGCCCGGGATAGGTTTTCCATGCATCACTTTCAGTCCATAGGCACCCAAATGCTGCTCTCCTTCTTTCGTGAAGCTTTCTTTGGCGTCAAGTTATCCATAAAATGCTGAATTCTGCATCATTTATACCTGAAACTTTGGTAATCATGTTCGTTAGCTCACTTACAGGAAAAAGGACTAAAAGTGCATGAAAAATATAATTAGTTCTCAAAACTAGGCTAAAATATGGGCAAAATATAGCACTATAGGCGTGTAAATTCGCCTATCATCAATCGACCCTTGGTTGGTTCCTGATCACCAACATGTCCCATACTTGATTTAACTTCCCTTTTTTGCCTTCTTTTTCCGACAACTCTTGCACCTACACCTGCATCCTCAATACTATCCTTTACATGCTCATTTATTTTCCTCCTAGGACATAAAATGAAGACAATAATTCCTTCCAGTTCAGCCCTTAAGAATCAATGATTGGATCATTCACATCATTCGAATAAGGCATAAAGGATTTCATGTAGTCCTTCTTTACCTCACGAATCGTAGGGATAATATACGGGTGAACAACCTACAAATAACCCAAACATTAGCACTCAGTTTAAATCTTTGTAAAAAAAATTGACCACCTAGTAAAAAATCATACCTTTGACGCTCCTAATTGGTTGAAAGGTTCACCTTTAACAAATCAACCAATTTTGATTGTGTGCCATCTTAGGATCCTTGGGATAGGCAAAGGAACTTTACCTGATTTGCCTCAATTCATTACTATTAAAGGAAAAGATTCACATATCCAGACCTTCAATCATACAAATAATTAAAAGATGTAAATAAACTGAACAACACCTATAATCTACTAGGCTATTGATTTATAATAATTACCATAAACACCAAAGAAAAGCTATATACGACATAGGATGCATTCCTTCCCTCACAAGATGCAGCATGTTGCTTGATCATATCAATCCTGGTTTTGAGGTAGTCTAAAGTCAGGTCAAAGCTTATGATGTGCCATTGTTTCATGGCACTTTCGATACTTAAAACTAGAAAATATACAATTACTTAGGTTTGTTTAGGAAGATATGATGGTTTTTGTGTCTATTTTGCAAAAAACTAGGTTTTAGAGCTAAAAAAAAGAAAATGAGTTGAAGGCTGTAGAAACCCTTACTTACGAGGTTACCTACATGGCATAAGTTCTACTTACATCGCCGTAAGTAGCCTCATAGGTTTCGGAGATTGCCAATTCAGAGAACCTGAAACTGAAGTGTTGATCCTGACAGTTACGAGGGGTAACTTAAGGTCTGTAGGTATAACCTATGACGCCATAAGTACCAATGCAAGTTGCAGATAATTGAAGTTCAGAGAAGCTGGCGATTAAGGATTTTCTAATATCTACGGTAATGCAACCTATGGGATGTAAGTACCACTTATGCTCCGTAGGTGCCTTTGCAAGAGAAACTATTGCAATATTGGACAGTTGAGGATACTTATGATAACCCACTTATGAGGTGTAAGTGCCACTTATGGCCCTATAAGTGGGCCTATAAGTGGCCACCGACCCAAGTTTCTTTATTCATTTTGGTTTGAATTTTTAGGGGGTTTATGTAATCTATAAATACTTTTATGATGTTTTTAGTCAGTTTATGAGCTCATTACATTCACAAAAATATATTGTCACGACCCAATTTCTCAGGTCATGATGGCAGCTACTATAACCCACCAGTAGGAAAGCCAAACCCGCAGTTCAAAACGACTAGTAATGGACTACCTAAAGAGATAAAGGAAAGAATACAGAATAGATGTAATAAAAGATCAAATACATAATATAGTCCTAAAACCTGGTGGTATCAGTACAAGAGCTTCTAATAGAATAAGAGTACATAATGAAGTACCAAGGGAATTATACTGATACAACTCATCTACGAATACAACATAGAGACTAGTCTAGTACATAAGAGGGAGAAAAGTAATACTCCAAACGTCAGAAGGTCACCTTATGTCTTCAAACCATGGTTGCCCCGTACGACGCACACAACACCGCAAATAACCCGTACTATGATCTGCAGGCTGCAGAACTGTAGTATGAGCCCCAAATGCATGGTACTCAATAGGCAACTGCCGAACGAGCTTCAAAAATAACACACACACACACACATATATATATATATAACATTTAAAGAGAAATGGAATTACACTCAAATGTCCATCAATCACATAATAAAGTTAGTGTGATAGTTAGGGCAACTGTTCTACTCATAGCCAAGAAACTAGCATAACAAGGATAAGGAAGTATCAAGGATGAACTATCCTACTCCAGCCATACTAAGAATCTGAACACCATACCATATATCCCTGGCTAATATATGACTAAAGAGCGAAAGAAGGATATATAACATTATACAAGGCCACAGAATGAATATACAATCTGAATAAATAAAGGAAGGTATATACAATAATACCATAGCTACATATAAATAGATATAGATATATTTGTATAAATAAGGTCAATTCAAGGTACACCTTAAATCATTAGACTATCATCTTAATACCTCAAAATCATTACAGTAACTAGTGTTAGAATACTCAGAGTTTCTAATCTATATGTCTAATCATAAGATTATCATGCATAATAATATAACCATGAAATGAAAGAGGACAGAATCATACCTCAAATCTCAATATTGGATAACAAAGCTTCCCACAACTAGCCATAACAATGATCATAACATTATTAATAATAATAATAGCAATGACAACGTGAGTAACTGGCTAGTCCGAACAACTAATACTTAGTCCAGACTTTCACAAGCCCCTACCACCCTAGGCTCAGAAGGTTCAATAAACATACAACACAGCACAAGTCATACTCATCACCCATATCGATGCAACCCCCCATAAGGCTGATGTATATAGAGCATACTGGTGATAGGCAGTGCACATAATGTATTCAATATCATAATCATCTTTTGAACTTGAATCAGGTATATACCCAATAGCACAATCATCCTCTAGACTCGAACAAGGTATATAATCAATATCACAATCATCCTCTGAACTCGAATCGGGTATATAATCAATATCATAATCATCCTTCAGTCTTGCTGGGTATATAAGCATATCATAATCATTATTCTCCACCCTTTTCAGGTATATAAGCATGCCATCATAATTATTCTTCGGCCTTATTGAGTATATAGACATGTCATCATAATCATCCTCCGACCTTTTCAGTTATATAAGTATGTCATAATAATTACAATAATCGATATATGCAACATTATTAACATATATATAACATCAATACTATAATTTATCAATGGGTTTTACCCAAAATTCATATAAATTCCACCATTTTCCCTCGACCCATACCAGAGATATGTGTATAAAGATATGTAATGGGTGCACAGACTTAAGCCGTGACTAAAAAGAGTATAAATTCGAAAATACATTGCCCTGGGTAAACTTTGGGACTAAATCATTATCAAAGTGTCGAAAGAGTCAGAATCTCTCACGACCAGAGTAAATAGTATTTTAATTTCATGGACCAAAATCTATCTTGATCAAATTTTTAAAACATCATTTCCACACTCTTTACACATAGGTGATTCACTGAGCCGGTACATGTATTATTGTGAAGAAATTCAAATTTAAGGTGAAGTGTGGGATTTAACCCCTATTTATAAAAAACAATAAAAAAAATTATAATCTAGTTGGAATCATATCATTTATCGATGCAATGATGATGAATGTACCGAATCTATGCATGCCATCACCAGTATTCAAACAATGGAATCATAAGCATCAATATATCTATAAACTACAGTCATATCCTTTACAAGGACAAACACTTCTCGAATGGCCAACTCATATCATAACACGACCTTGGGCTCAATAATATGTTCAAAAGAATTACAACATCATAATCATAACGTTCGTCCCACATAAATATCCGGAACTCATACCCATAATCATATCTATAAGTCATAGCATATCTATGAGGCATAACATATCTATAGGCCATATATCATATCTATGAGGCATACCATCTCTATAGGCCATACACCATAACTATGAGGCATATCATATCTATAGACTATGAATTAAATCTAGAAGGCATCTCACATCTAAGAGGCACAATATATCAATACGACATCTCACATCTAGGAGGCACAATATATCAATAAGGCATCTCACATCTAGGAGGCATAATATATCAATAAGGCATCTTACATATAGGAGGCACAATATATCAGTAAGGCATCTCACATCTAGGAGGCCATAACAATAACCAAATTTGAAAGCTCTATAATGGATACGAACCATTAATCATTATCCTGGAAAACCGTCAACATTCATCTAGTCATGAAGTAACCTTATACTAAAAGCTCAATAGTCTAACCTATGTCTAACATTCATAACTAAGTCTCCAAGGGCTAACACAAGTCCTGGCCTAAGGTTGGCCGGAAGAACCCCCTTCTAATACTCGAATTCCTTATATAGTCAAATTCTACCTCAGACAATTCTAAGGTATCTAAATTCACTTCTAGGTGGTACATAAGCCATAATCAATCCTACAATAGGAATTCCATCTAGAATATGAGTAATTAAGTAAACTCCACCTACATTACAGTTTCAAGGTAGCTAAATTGTCCAAATAAGGCAAATCATACCAATCTCTCTTCCAACACCTAGACCACATCTCAAATCTAGTATAAAGTAATAATTATTCTATGAATACACTCAATCTATAAAGATAGCAATAGGATCCTAGAACTATAATAGTACTTCACCTTATGGGTCAAATCATTTATCTATTCTCTAAGCTTCAATAATGAAGACTAAGTCATGGTATTCTCCCCATAATCAATCTTAACATTCACATTCATATGCAATATACAAAACACATCATCTTATAAAGAAGAGTAGACAAAAGCCTACCTCGATGCCAAACCACAAATCCTTGAATCATTCACAAAATGTTAGTCTTCACTCAACGATCTCAAAATATCATCATGCTATTAAAATCATAATCAATACGTTATTAGGAGTAAAACAAGACCCATATCACCACATAACAGTTTGGATCAAATTTCAGGTTAAGAACGGGCCTGTATGCCCCACTAACGGAATCTAAAAATTAAAATCGTCATGAGTCCCTAGATGGACAAGGAAGTTGTCCTCAAATAGAACATAAATCGGGTCTCAAATAAACCTTTAAAGTTGAGGAATTCAAAGCCTTAATTTATAAGAAATTACCAAACTTGAAGGAATCTTACCATGAATTCGTAGGGAAATCACGAAATAATTGATAACCAAGCTTCGCAAATCATCTACAAACTTAATCCTAAGCTTTGCCTCCCTTTTAGTGTTTTAGCTCTCAAGAAATGAGTAAAGAATGAGCTAAAATCATAGGAAAATGGGGCTTTATATACCCAGACCAGGTAATCAGAAGTTGCTATCACGATCAGCAGGTGTGCCATCGCACCATCTTTGAGACTGCACATCGAGTTGCAATCGCTACCCCTCTACACAATCACACTATCTTTCTCGCCAAGGGTACCCCAATTATGACCCTTGGTTGGTGATCGCCGTGCACCAGCAGACAGTAGTGGACTTGGAATTTCCAAGTCCCTGCGAAGCCCTCGAGATTCATTTGGAACCTCGTACACGTAATCAAACTATGTAACCATACTAAATTTGATGTTCTGGACTCAATGGCGCAATCAGATTTTCCACCAAAGGCTGTTTTGACTGAATATAGGTCCCACACCCATATTTTATTTTCTTAACCTTTTGACCAATAGGTCAAAATGATCCAGGTACCTTGAGACAAAACCAAAGGTCTACCTAGCCTAAAATCGACATTTTAGAGATGATGGCATTGTTGGAATTCTTATCCAAGGTCATCTAATAGGAGTTTTGCTCGAGACCAAATCCTAAATAGCGAAAGATCCAAAATAGGGAAATGAACCTAAAATCTAAAAAAGCTATTCGATAACTGAACTAATAATTTTGGCAAGTCATAAATGACCTGTAGCCATTATGGGAAGGCTCGAGATGCTGGAAATACATACTAATCAAGGAAATGACCTGGAGGGTCATTACAATATCCACTACTAAAATTACTTTCTTCCAGAAAAGTCAATGGATAGAAATATCTCAAAAGCTCGAAAGGACGAGGTACTGGGATGGCATGCTCTAAGCACTCCCCCCCAAAAAACCTCTAAGAAGAGAGAACACTTCCAAGGGATTTTGCCATAGGTATCCCTTTTCCCACCAGCTCTCTCACTTTACTTCCAAACAACCAAAACTCAACTTGAACTACCAGCTGGCCTCCAACTGAACCAAAGAAGCCCGATACATACAAATCTGAACGATAATACACTGATACCACACTAATATAAGTACAAATCAATTAAAGTCTTAAGCAAGCCAAAACAAACTAATGCATGAGTTATATTACTCACTCCAAATCCAAATATAACCATTTTACCATTCCACACTTGCTATCCACTTCAAACAAAAAAAAAAATCACTAGAGTCTCATCCGCACAATCTCATTACAGAAAACTCAAGGAACTGAGGCAGAGATACTGAAAGTCCATACGAAAAACATGATAATAAACTCATAAGGAACTATTTAGGCATACAAATGGAGATAATCAATGAGTGTAATCTATGCCCATGATGGAACTAGTCCAAATGGTAATTAATTGAATTCCAGAAGTCTGAAGAATAACTACTCACCAATGGATGATCTACTCCAGGATATCCCATCAATCGAGAATGAAACCATACTGAATCCCACTCTGTCATACTACTCTCGTGAAGTATATTATTCAAAAAAATCTTAATGAAAACTAAAAACCCGAGGTCAAAGCTGAAGGAACCAATATTGGGTCCATGGGCTATCATCCGAACACCCATTAACTGTAGTCCATCCGAAGTCAAGAAGGCCAAATAGGTAACCCCAGAGTAGGATCAACCAACCTATAGATGAAATCCAAATTGAGATGAATCTAAAATGAAAGATGCACTCAAGATCTACACTCCAAGTCGAAATCTCAACACCAAGGCTGAATCAATTGACCTCAACTACCCAAACCAAACCTAAGGGCGCATAGATATTCATACTATAAATCTATCATAACTTCCAAATCACCATTCCAAGGCATCAAATCCAAAAATGAGCCAACCAATCCAACTAAAGTCAAATACTCACATCGACCATACTATTCAAATCAGACATATTTATACTAAATCATGGCGAGCCAAAATTGAAACATAGCTAGAGAATAAAATCACAAGATAAATCACCGGCTAAAATCACAAGAAATTAACACCATATCCACTAGAGGGCATGAACTATCAAAAGATACTCAAGAATTCCCCAAGGCTGTAAACCATATTAGTAATGGCAAAAACTCTAGCAACTACAAGAAATACAACTTAAGCTGAAAACTAACCAATCCAACACTTATCTCAACAAATAATAGTCATAGGCAAATATCATCAAGGAGAAACACTCCAGTAAGTCTTATTACGCCGAACCAATTTTGAAATGAGGCTTTCCTGAATCCACCTAAAAAGGGCAATCATAACTCAAAAAAACCATAAATCATCACACTGAGGAAGAAAATGCCAATCTCGACATTAATGTAAAGGTCAAGACCACTACAGAAAAATGAATCAAGTAATTTAAGATAAAGAATTTTTGCTTGCCAACTCAAGAAGCAATAACAACAACGACTACCTATCCCTAAATCTCTAACTTCACTTTTAGACAAATACCATATCAATACAAAAAAAGAGCATCTAATCTCCACACTGATACTAAGAGAAAACCATTACTAGAAGATGAATCCAACAAATCTAAGCGTCGAATCCAAGACCTACCAACATCAATATCAAGACACTATCGAGCAATAAAATAGACACAAATAAAGAATGAAGCCTAAACTGGCCAGTCTCACAAATTGGTTATATAGAGAGGGACAACTAATACAAAAACCTCCATAACTATGAAGGCAAGTCTAAGAATCCCAAACTCAAGAACGAGCAATATAGCTAAATTGATGACTCTAGAACCATAACAGAACCATAGAAGGTCAACTTACATTTGATATCATAATTTTCTCCATAATCAATCTAGTACAACTAACAAAAGAGGAAAATAACCAACCTCACCTCTCTAGAGAAAGGAAATCATCAAATTAGGCTATAGCTGTCCAAGCCAACGAATTAGAACTGCATAGAAGGGAAAATTCTAACTAGATAACACTAGTTTAAACTGTTACCCAGTGACGATCAATTGCATCAATAATATCAATAACAATAGTAATTACAATATAATAATTAATAAAATGACCAGGCGGTACAAAAATAAAAATCAACAGCAAGTACCACTCTAAGGCCACAATAAGGCAAATATGCCAAGGTAAATGAGACTCGAACCGAAATGCTACACCCATAGGGAGAAAATATCAATACATATCTACTCCATCCAATACTATAAGAAATAAACCATAGGGGTAGTCATATAATCATGAATTCAATAACAAGGTAGACAATAACCAATATGAACTCATCAAGGCATATAATCATCGATGGGTTTAAAGACTCTAATATGGATAATGAAAAGGTAAATGCAGGAAATGAAAGCATACCTATCATGGTGAAATCTGCAATCACGTACATGATGGGTCTATGGGAAAATAAATTTGAATGGGTCTAAACTCAAACCAACCGTTTGAATCATCAACTGTGGTGCCAAGCACACTATCTCTAACTGAAGGTTCCACAACATCATGAGGCTAATTTGAATGAGATGAATGACTAGTAATCCCATGTCGGGAACATACTCTAGAATATCAGTTTTGGCTTTTGAGGTGGGTTATGACTTAACTCTTTTAGACTGGGCCGGATAGTAGATAACGGTACAAAATGCATGTTAAGGGTGAGAACTAATTATGAAAAATGGCTATCTATGTGTTGTTTCCCTGCGGGGGCCTATATGTAATGTAATTGTTGAAATTGAGATAATATGTGATATGTGTAACTGTGTGGGGTCCTATGTGATGTTGATATACTTGAATATATGTGAGTAATTGTATCTTGTTGTTGAAATTCCTAATGTGGTACCATTGGTTTATTATGATATATTCATACTTTTTGTTATACGAGACATGTGGAAATTCATGGATGGAACGAAAATAAAGAGTGAATATTGGCTCACGTGGTTGCGAAAATGTATAATTGTGGTTGGGGAAGGAAATATATGATTGTTATTGGTTGTGAAAATACTCATTGTGGTTGGTTATGAGAATTACATGCTCATATCATAATCATTCATGAAACATTGGTACCACCGTGGCAACATCTAAGAAACACAGATAATACCTTTTATAAAACACTCCCCGAGGGAAGTGCCGGGGAGGAGATATTGTAACACCTTATAAAACCCTCCCCAAGGGATATGCCATGGAGGAGATATGAGATGTGTAGATTTTATATAGGTTGACGAGCTCCCCAGGGGTCCTGCATTGGGAGGCTTTCCTCTGTAGTGTATACAGAGATTGTGCAATGATCTGGAGGTTGTGTGGCGACCTCGTGCATCATCATCATCACCATTATATACATCACACTTACTTTTTTGTGTTTATGTTGTGTTGTATTTCGATATTAACTTGTCATCTATGTATTTGTCTTACCTTCCTTTACTTGTATTTAGTGACCTTGTATCGACATGTTCTCCTTTTTTACTTATATGTGACATAATGCATACTTGTATTCTATTTTGGTGTGTTGTTGTAATATATGTGATATATTAGAACTGTTAGTGAATGCTGTGCGGGCTACAGTTATGGGATATTTTCTGATTGTAGGTGACGTGAGCTTATTGTATATTTTGTATGCATTATTTTCTACTTTGCTCGGTCGGCCTATGATACCTATTGAGTACAAGTGGATCATACTCATCCCTACTGTGCCCTTTCAGTCTAGGTCCTAGCTTGAGTGTGCCTTAAATGGGTTAATTTTGGCCGCCTTAAGATTACTCTAGGTAGTTGTTGGACATTCCTACGTCCGGCGTTCACCTCTATCTTTATTTATTAGCTATGTCCTTATTAGTGTTTGGAGACAGATATTTTCCATTATTGTTATTTTTCTGATGTATTTGACTCCGGGATTGTATTAGTAGTTTTTATACTGTTGACACCAGGTTTGGAGAGTTATGGCTACATGTGTTGATTTTATTCTTTCCAATTTTATTATATCTATGTTGTTCGGCTTCGTTCTTAAAGATTTACCTTGGGGGCATTTATGTGTTTTCCCTGTGTGTAATAGTTTGGGTGAAAGGCTTACTTGTCAAGGTTTACCACGACAAGTTCCATCATGACCTTTCGATTTTTGGGTTGTGACAAATGTGGAGATCAAGTCCACATTGGCAAAGACTGTGAATGCCAACAGGACTGATTGGTCAAGAAAGTTAGACAATGGTTTGTTGGCTTACCAGACATCTTTTATGACCCCCGTAGATACCTCTCCATATCAGATTGTGTATGTAAAGTCATGCCACTTTCTAGTTGAACTTGAGTAGAAGGTACTATGGGTATTGAAAAAGCTCAGTTTGGAGTGGCATAATGCAACTAAGTTGAGGATGAGCAAGGTGAATGACTTGGATGAATTCTATCTTCGAGCATATGAGAGTTCAACCCTATACAAAGAAAAAAAAGTTTTATCATGATAAGAAGATCAAAAAGAGAGTATTTGAGCCCAGTGATATGGTTTTAATATATAATTCAAGACTTCACTTATTCCTAGTAAGTTGAAGTCTAGGTGGTATAAACCATTCACCGTGGTTAGGGTGTTCCTGCTTGGTCCTATTGAGTTAAAGAAAAATGGTGAAGCTGCATATAATGTGAGTGGGCAGAGTGTCAAGCACTAGTTGGGTAATACGGATGAGCTTAAAGTTGTTGTCAATGTAAGATTTGGCAAAGTCTGAGTAGCCAAGGCAATCGAGTCATGCCGCAATACTAAAATCAGGTGCTTCATGGGAGGAAACCCATGGGTTAGTTGGTGAAGTCTGAGTAAACAACATATCCACGTCGTGCCACGATGTTAAATCAAGTGTTGGGTGGAAGGCGACCCACTATGTTAGTGTTTATGTTGTTT
The DNA here is from genome assembly GCA_030864225.1 of Capsicum baccatum var. pendulum. Lineage (NCBI taxonomy): Eukaryota > Viridiplantae > Streptophyta > Magnoliopsida > Solanales > Solanaceae > Capsicum > Capsicum baccatum. Next base: position 171,042,934 of record CM061558.1, read on the forward strand.
TCCTTTTTGGTAGGAGTATAGCATGAGCTAATACCAGGAACACGGTAAAACATTGCAACATTCAAAAAACTTTCAGGTAAGTGGACTTATTGACCCACATATAGGGGTCATTAGTCCAATTTAAGCCAGGTAAGTGATATAGTAGATGTCAGATGGAACATTTGAGAATTTTAGGTCTCTGAACTTTTACTTATGAACCCATTTATAGGGGTCGTAAGTACCACTTACAACCTCGTAAGTGGTGTCGCTGAAATTAGAAACAAAAGTTCAGAGGTACAGAAAAAAATTTACCACTTATGATAGAATACTTATGGGCTGTAATTAGAATTGTAAGTGGCCAAACCTTTTTAGGTCAAATTTTCAATATCTGGGTCAGGCCAAAGTGGCCCGACCCGATCCGACCCCACCATTGTCCTTATAAGCCCCAAACCCGATTCATATTCCCCTCTACTCTCAGATTTCATAACTCTTTCTCAAATGAAAACTCTCCACCTCTCTCTAGACTCTAAAAAGGAAACGATTCTTCCCATTATCAATATCAACAACTCTATTGCACACACAAAAGACCTTAAGCTAGGGTTTCATCATACTTTCTTAGTCTTCTACACCCATTACTGAAATTAAGGAAATTTTCTTGATTATAATGTGATATTAACAAAGAAAGTGACTTGGTACTTAGAATATTCTTGAAAATTATTTTTAAAAATCTTGTTTGTAGGGGCCTAGAATAATTCAAAATTGAAATTGTGGCATCATTCTTGAATTAAAAATTTATAATCATACCCTATATTGAAGTAGAAGTTGAAAAGGTTGATATAAATCCTAAATTTTGGTGCAATACCTTTGTTTTTAAACTTGATAAATGTTGTTGTGTGAAAAACTAGACTTAAATATGCTAAACACAATGTGTGGGGACAAGTTGAAGTACCCTCAAAAGGGATGGAACTTATGACGCTAGGTAAGTAGCACTTATGGGCCATAAGTGCCTTTGTAGGTGTCAGCCCTGAAGCCCTGAAGTTTCAAGGCTTTGTCTGATACTTTCGAGGGTACTTAAACCCCATAAGTGGCACTTACGTCTCGTAAGTAGGGTCATAAGTGACCTACCATAAGAGTTTTGATTTTCTTTCAAACTTTTTATCCTCATCTTCTGTTTCAAGCACTAACAACTACTGTTTCAGGTACCATGACACCCAAGGTAGCCTAGAAGAAAGGAGTGCAGTCGAGGCTTTAGGATGAAACCCCTGAGTGTAGTGGCTCAGTCGAGGAGTACCCGATTGCCTTGGATAGGACAGAGTCCCTACAGACTAGAGGTTGAGACAGGCTATAGCTACAGTAGTTGTCATTGACACATTGGACATTCATGACACCAGCCTGTCCCGCCATAGACTCAGTCGGCACTCAACCTACATCTACACAAGACAGGGCCCAAACGGACATATGTAGACTGGTTCCTAGGTCGAGGATGAAGGCAGCCCAGACTTCACCTCTACATTCTTCTTAGTTTGAGGAGAAAGAGCATGGTTTAGATGATGATGTAGATGAGAAAGAGGATTCAGGGTTCAAAAATGAGGTCGAGTCCAAATTTATTCCTGGTTTAGGTGAGCAGGAGGAGACACAAGACCTAATCTGAGGGGGAGCAAAAAGTAAGTTAACATTAGCAGTACCCCAATCTGAGAAGGTTACAACTCGGGTGACACATTAGGTTTCATCATCTTTAGCACCTGATACATAGACGCCCATACAAGGTACTCAGTCTCCCATTCCACTACCGGTTGACCATGCATCCTGCTCTACATATATCTAGGCTACACTTATAGCCAAGATAAACCCGAGATAGTGTGTAGAGGGGATGCAATGCATTTTTGACTAGGATAGCTTCATTACAAAGACAGTTTAGCCTAAGAAAAGTATAGTAGTTGAGAGAAGGATAGATTTGTCAGGGCTTACAAGGGTACCGGACCTGTGAGTCTCATTTGATCGATACTAGTTGGGGTGGATGGCTAGACCCCAAGTTTCTTACAACAAGACTTTGTTAGAGAGTTTTAATCTTCCTACACCATCTCTATCTATTTTGTTACACCTAGGGGATAGGGTAATAGATAATCCCCAGTTGGAGTACACTTTGGTTAGAGGAGTTCGTGTTGATATTTCTGCGGCGGCTATCTACTGAGTTTTATTTGGGCCTGAGTATGTAGCCCCAATATCTAATGAAGAGTGTGATTTCATGATGTGATTTGCATGGTACATATACACCATAAGAGATGCTGAGTACATATGACAGAGGTTGGATTTAATGATATGGATTACCATTCAGATTTCAGACTTAGGAAATGATTCCCCCTGGATTGTGGGTAAGGGGAGATTACAAAGGTAGTGCTGAACTTTGAAGCAAAATATTGGTAGATGGTGGAATGTTTCCAATTATTTTTGACTACATTAAAAAATATTTTGACATGGGATAGGGCTCCACAATGGTTGCTAGTTTTCTTGGAGGGTATTAGATTGACTTTACGGCCCTGATCAGATTTGAGATGCATAAGTGTGCATTTGGGGACATGACTAATCTTCCATTTCCTTGCCTTATCCAGCATCTTTGTGATTAGGTAGGGGTTCCCAAGATTCCAGATATTAATAAGAGGCTTGAGGCGATGACTTCCACACATATTAGCTTGATCAAGGATCCGACAAACCCGATCTTTGCCCAGAGAGCTTAAGCACCTCCGACAGGATTCTGCTCTATTTTGAGGGACCTTAAGATCCAAAAAAGCATGTTGATAGGTCAGATATTGATGTTGATATTGATATGGGAAAGCAGAGAGATGCTCCCAAAGTTTATACGAAGGGGGAAGGCCCCCAAGCTACTTCTACTTCAGCATCGATATCCACTTCTAAGCCTTTTAGGGCATCTACTATGCCTCCTCGCCCCTCAGCTATTGCTACAACTATAGGTTTTATTGAGGTATCGTATGAGTTCTTGCAGCACCTAGAGGATCAGCAGGATGAGACTACCACCCACCTTACTGATGTAGAGTCTAAGCTTACGTCTTTGTGTGGACAGATCTGGCATTGGGTCCGGACGACTTTAGAGAATATTGAGATTCAAATATGGGATTTGATTTTAGATGAGATATTGGAGTTCACGAGTGAGTTTCACACCCAGATTGATTTTTTTTAGGGCTTAGTTGTGGTATGCTTTAGAGATATAAGAGCTCCAGTTCTAGTTGGGATTCGGGAGGAGGTGGCCACACTACAGATAGAGGTACACTCTTTTGCTGAGATCCAGGTTACGTTCATCCCTCTGATTATTCCTTCATTCACTCAGTCGATGCCCCCACATTGTCCTAGGCTATTTGACCTGTTTATTAAGGAGGAGACGATCCCTGTAGTTGGGATCAAGGGAGGTAGAGATGAGGAGCTACAAGATCCCACCATTCCATATGATTAGTCCCTAAAAAGGGCCAATATTAATTCTAGGATGGCAGCAATAGGTGATGAGGTGAGACACCATGAGATAGCAATAGGTGTGTCCTCTAGTCACGTCCCGCCACCACCACCACCACCACCTACACTAGTTGAGATACCAGATGCCCGAAATAGGGGCGAGCATAAGATAGATTCTTATAGAATACCAGTTATACCCTTATTCTATTTCTTTGTTTAGTAGTTAGGTACTAGGGACAATGCAGTCTTTTATTTGGGGGTGGAGTGTACCACAGTCGCCGATGGTTTTTGTTCCCATGATTATTTTACCTTCAGTCACGCAATCATAGTATAATCGGCATGTCTAGGACGTATTGTGTTTTATGTCATGTTGTTTTGTGTTGTTTTTATTTAACTAGGAGAATAATAAGTAACTAACGTGGAGGATACTTTAAAATTTTGATCATTTTATTTTTGACCTTCCCGCATGTGGAGGATACTTGAATTATGTTTAGGGATGTTAAAAGGGTATTTAGGAAAAGTTATGGAAGGGGATCGGGGTTATTTTAGGACCCTAAGTCACAGATGTTACCCTCTGTGATATTGGAGTGGCATGAAGGATAACCTCTGTGATAGTGGCGTGCCACGCCAAAGAGTAAATTTCAACTAGTTTTTAATTTTCTCACTTGGGCTGAGGGCATTTTGGTCTTTTTATCCCATGTACGACTTTTAAACATAAATTAAGTCACTTTCCATTAGTTTTCAAAGATTAGTCATCCATTCTCTTAAAAAAGAACAAGAAATCTTAAGGGTTTCACTGTGCAATCATCATTCGGGCTTCAAACTTCAAATTTACTTTGTATTCTTGTGTGTTGCAGGCATGTATCTCTTTCCTAAATTAATTTTATACAAAAGCACGTGTTTAATTATTTTATATGTGGTATAATTGTTGGATTTTGAATACGGGTTGAGGAATTTGGAATAGTTACATGGATTGAGTTCCCATGTTTTTTAATTGGTTCTTTATGCTTTATTATCATCATTTTGAACTAAATAAATGCATGTGTCATGACCCAAACTAGGGCCTGGCTGTGATAGGTATCTCAAGTCCAACAAGGACTAGAGACTCCCCCCCTTGCTTAGTCAGATGAAACACAATATACGTGTAGCAGCGGAATTTCAAACGTAAAACAATATAGATAAGTATAACTCAAAAGAAGTCTAAAAATCCAACAACCAATCCCAAGTCCACAATAATCCACAAAGCCTCTAACCAACCGAATATCAATGAAAGTTGGGACATGTCCCCAGTAATAGACAACAACAAGACTAAAGGAAAAAGTCAATAACATAATGAAACCAAAGTCATGAAACGAAGTCTTCCAAAATATGAAAGCTCCTCATTTCAATCTGACACACAAGCTATTCCATGATCACCTAGTCATTGCATAGGAAAAGTAGAAGTATTTTTGATTCCTACATCGGGTAAGGATACAACATACGGAGACAGTTAGTGGATTGAGCACTAGAATGTAACTCAGGGATAGGGGATAATATAATGCCAGGTGAAATCCAATTCAAAGCCATGCGAACATCATCATATACATACATAAATAATATGTTGGGATAGGGAAAAAGGCTTACCATAAAATAAAGCATTATCCGGGACTATGTAGCTTAATCGTCATAAAAAGGCACCAATGGGCTATATAGGTTCAGATCCCCCTGCTGAAAGGCCCCCAGTGCATATTAGCCACACGAACCAGAGAAAAATCGAGGGAAAGCAAAGGCCATCAAGGCAACTAGCCATCCCAAAAAATATATATATCAAGTGTGACACATGCACATGGTCATCAAGACCAAACTTTACATCGGCAAACATGAGATTCTAGTATAGGTCATTCGATACCCACACCTTGACGACTTTGTTACATAACCTCATTAAGCCCAATTAAAGCATTTAGCACATAACACATTCAATTATTCTTGGTGTCATTCATTAAGGTAGTATCAAGTTGTATTGTCATACCGACTATAGCTTGAAAGTGCATGTCATTTAGCCAATCCAACCATCCACCAAAGAGACTCTAACCCAATCATCCAATTGGACTCCAAAATTCCAAGTAGGAACCAAACCACTTAGGTAATTGCACTCTAACCCAATCAGCCAAAAGGAGTCCAAAGTCCCACGTAGGAACACAATCATTTAGCCAATGGGACTCTAACCCAATCAGCCAATAGGACTTCAAGGTTTCCGATTTAAACAAAATTTTACATTTCATTAACCTCTTATGAAATGAAAGGTTTCAAAAAAAAAAATAGTCGAACATACATATTCTCATGTTCAAAGAAAGTTTCACAAGGCTGAGTTGAGGTTATACCAATTTCCATATCAAAAGCATTAGTTTGGGGGAATTCACAACCCCCCATGCCAATTAACCATCCCTATGCACCCCCAATTAGTTCAACACTATTAATTCAAATCATGAATGATGCACAAAAGCCATGGGAAAAATAATTCAATCAAATATGTTCAAAAGCCCTCAACCCACATTCTTAATCAGAAATTAAATCACATGAATGACAATATAAATACAGGATTTTAACAACATAAGCTTTTGGGAAAGAGGTACATGCCTTAGATACACAAGAATCTGGAAGCAATTTGGAACTTGGGACCCAGAAGATGAACGTAAGATGAAACCCTTAAGCTTTTCTTAGGTTTTGAGTTTAAGAGTGTAATTAGGGAATGTTATCACTTATTGCTGAAAGGGATAGGATATATTATGTTTAAGGGTCATACATAAGTGAAAAGACCCTAACACCCCTCATCCAAAGGGAAAATAAAGCAAGACAACATGACTTTAACATACTGTCATGGCACAAACCTTATCACAGAGACTAACCTCCATGTCATGTTGCTTATCGCAAAGATTATCCTTTATGACACACTGCCTATCACAGATATTATCCTCTGTGATATGGTAGTATTGCGGAGGCATACTGCCTCAGAACTCCAAAATAACCCCGAACCCCTTCCAAAATTTTAGAAACTCTGCCGGGACTCCCTAATACCATATTTAAACACAATTTAAGTCAAAAATCAATGTTTTTAACATGGGAAGGCCAAAAACAAAATGCACAAAATTTTAAGGGTGTTACATTACCCCCCTCTTAGGATCATTTGTCCCCAAATGATGAGCTAGCACATTTATGTCTCAAGAATTAGAAAAAGTATACTAGAATCAAATGACAAACTTGGAAAGTAACAAGAGAAAAATGAAACTCATACCTTAAGCACTATTATCCGAGACAAGAACAAAAATAAATACTTGAACTTCATGTCCTCTTCGACTTTCCAAGTAGCTTCCTCAAACTTTCGGTTCCTTCATAGAACCTTAACTGAAGCCACATCCTTAGTCCTTAAACGACAGACTTGCCTATCCAAGATCTGAATTGGGACTTTCTCATAAGAAAAGGAGTTCGAAATACCCATACTTTAACAAGGAACAATCAAAGAGGGATTGCCTACACACTTCTTCAACATCAAAACATGGAAGACTGGATGAATGGAACCCAAACTAAAAGGCAAATCCAATTCATAGTCCACACTATCCACTCTATTCAAAACCAAATATGAGCCCACATAATGGGGGTTGAGCTTCCCCTTCTTCCCAGCTCCCTTCATGGGAGACACTTTCAAGAGAACCCAATCATTAGGATAGAATACCAACTTGTTTCACCTCACGTCTGTATAGGACTTTTGGAAACTTTGGGCGGTCTTAAGACTATCCCGAATCACCTTTTCCTACTCCAAGCTTGATGAACCAAGCTAGGACCAAATAATTCAACATCGCCAACCTTGAACCATATAATAGGAGATCTACACCTCCTACCAAGCAATCCTCAAATAGAGCCATGCCAATACTAGAGTGATTACTGTTGTTATAAACGAATTCGATGAGAGGAAAATGATCAAGATAACTACCACCAAAGTTAATCACACAAGCCCGAAACATTTCTTTTAATGTCTGAATGGTCCTTTTTGCTTAACCATCTATCTGCAGATGGAAAGAGGTACTAAGGCTTAGCTTAGTGCCCAAACCTCTCTAAAATGAATACCAAAAATATGATGAGAACCGAGTACCATGATAAAAAATTATAGAAACTGGAGCACCAAGCAACTTGACGATCTCTTGAATGAAAAGCTTAGCATAATCATCAGCCGAATAATTAGTCCTCATAGTCAAGAAGTGAGCGGACTTAGTCTTACTATCCACAATGACCCAAATTGAATCAAACTGATTGCGAGATTATGGAAGACCAGTAACAAATTCCATATTTATTACTTCCCACTTTGACATTGGCAACTCGATCTCTCGGAAAAACTCACGGGGACTCAATTGCTCCACATTCACTTATTGATACACTATGCATTTAGCCATAAAATTGGCCACATTTCTCTCATATTATTCCACCAATAAATTTTCTTCAAATCATGATACATCTTTATTGAATCAGGAGAAACCATATATCACGACTCATGAGCTTTGGCCAAAATTCTTCCTTACACCCCATCCATATGGGGAACACACAACCTCACTTAGCACCTCAAGATACCATCACCACAAAACTCAAAAGCCATAACTTTATGTTGGCCCACATCATCCTTGATCTAAATTAAGATAGGATCCAAAACCTATTTCTTCTTTACCTCAACATCAAGAGACGACTTTACTACGTCTTGGACAAACACACATCCATTTTCTGAATCGAAAAGACAAACTCCAAGGTTAGCTAAATGGTGAATGTCCTTCACTAATCCGTGTCTCTCTTCATCCATATGACATAGACTCCCCATAGATAACCTGCTAAGAGGATCAGAAACCACATCAACTTTACCTAGATTTTAATGAAGACTCATATAATAGTTCTTAAGAACCTCAAGCTATCTTCTTTGCCTAAGATTCTACTCCTTCTGGGTGAACACATATTGCAAACTCTTATGGTCAGAGAAAATGTCAACATGAACCCCATAAAAATAGTGATGCCAGATCTTCAAAGAAAACACCACAACCAATAATTCCAAATCATGTGTTAGATAATTCTTCTCATGAAATTTTAGCTGCCTAGAAGCACAGGCCACAACCTTGACATGCTATATCAACACATAACCCTGTCCCATACGGGGTGCATCATAGTAAACAAAAAATCTATTAGTACTCTCGAGCAGGGTCAATATTGGAGTAGAAGTCAACTTGTCCTTCAACTTCTCAAAACTTTCCTCACAAGCATCTAACCACAGAAACTTCACCTTCTTCTGAGTTATCTTTATCAACAGAGTAACAATCAAATAGAAGCTCCCTACAAACCTCCTATAATACCCGACCAACCCCAAAAAGCTCAAAGTATCGGTTAGAGTCATCGATATAGGTCACTTCTTCACTGCCTCAACCTTTTGTGGATCCACCATGATCCCTTCACTAGAAATAACATGACCCAGAAAAGTCACCGCATTAAACTAGAACTCATACTTAGAAAACTTTTCATACAACTGCTGATCCTTAAGTGTCTGCAACAATAAATGGAGGTGATCGGCATGATCTGCCTCATACTTGGAATATACTGGAATATCATCTGTAAATACAATGCCAAAAAACTCTAAGAACTATCAAAATACACGATTCAAAGATCCATAAATACCATCGGGGCATTGGTCAAACCAAAAGACATAACCAAGAACTCCAAATGTCTGTACCAGGTATGGAAAATAGTCTTAGGGATATCCACATACCTAATATTCAACCGATGATAACTCGACCATAGATCAATCTTAGAAAAACACTTAGAATCGTGAAGCTGGTCGAATAAATCATCAATTCTTGAAAGAGGGTACTTATTGTTCATAATTATTTTTCCTTGCTTCAAATTCACAAACTCCTCATATTTCGTCTGCCTTAACTCCTAAGGAAATAATAAATCCAGAAAAGCACTAGAAAAGTATTCCATAATGCCATTTCCATATCATCATCCCTAGACTGATCCCACTCCGCATACCATTGTTATGCTATATCATTAAACTGATAGGCAACAAACTTCACTTATTCTATATTAAAAGATCTTCTCTATCTCATCCATAAAACCTTGAAGATCCTTCTCAACCTTAGTGCTAGTGAAAATTGGAGGATTTAACCTTATAGTATCCAACTTGAGTAACCTCAAAAGAACTCACAACAGTACCAACAGAACTCGATTAATGTGATTGAGATGTCACCAACTAGGTCAACAGATAAATAAAATACCAAAACTCTGCATTGATAATATCTCTGGGAGGTGGTTGAGTAGGAGTACCATTAGTGGTAGAAGGATCTATAGAGACCGATGGAAATCTATGAGGTTTGTACCTCATACACAGGCTGAGTTCCATCCATAATGTGTTTAGAAGGAATAGATGAGGTTCCACGAGAATCAGATCTTCTGTGAGGCATCATCTAAAAGGTAAACAAATGGGAATTAGAGGAGTTTTCAAGACCGTAGACTCTATAGCTTGAAAATAGAACACAAGAAAGGGAAATATTTCAAAATGCCTCATATCCTCTCCCTTATATGTGTGGCACACTACACACTCATAAAAGAACTCTAGTTGACATGGCTTTATAGACACCCAATTGATCATGAACCTAGTCTTTGATACCAACTATGTTATGATCCGAGCCAGGGCCTAGCCATAACGAGTGTCTCAAGTCCAATAAGGATCAGAGACCACTCTTCTTTGCCTAGTCAAACGGAACACAATATATATATATATATATATATATATATATATAAATAATTTCAAATGTAAAACAAGATAGATCTGTGTGACTCAAAAGAAGTATAAAAATCCAACAACCAATCCCAAGTCCACAGTGATCCACAAAGACTCTAACCAATCAAATATCAATAAAAGTTGGGATATGCCCCCAAAAATAACCAACAATAAGACCAACAAAAAAAGTCAATAACATAAGGAAACCTAAGTCATGAATTAAAGCCTACCAAAATATGGAATCTCACGACTTGAATTTGACCCACAAGGTGGTTTGCGCACTATCATGTAACTCAAGGATAGGAGATAATATAATGCCAAGTCAAATCCAATTCAAAACTATGTGAACATCATTATATAAATATATAAATAATATGATGGGATAGGGAACAAGGCTTAACATAAAATAAAATATTATCTTGGACTATATAGCTTAATCATTATAGAAAGAAACCCACGGGCTATATGGGTTCAGCTCCCCATGCTGAAAGAGCCCCAATGTGTGTTAGCAGCACAAACTGGAGAAAAATTTAGGAAAATCTAAAGACATCAAGGAAAATATCCATCCCAAAATATGTATATCAGGGGTGACACATTCACACGATTATCAAGACCAAATCTCACATCGGCAAACATGAGTTTCCAGTATAAGTCATTCGAGACCCATAACTTCATGACTTCGCTACATAACCCCTATTAAGCCCAATTAAAACATTTATCACATAACACATTCAATCATTCAAGGATTCATTAATTAAGGCAGTATCAAGTTGTATTATCATACCAACTATAGCTTGCAAACACATGTAAATTAGCTAAATCCAACCATCCATCAAATAGACTCTAACCTAATCAGCCAATAGGACTCCAAAGTCCAAGTAGAAACCAAACCACTTATATCACAACTTGATAATGCCTAAACTACAGCTCTCGTAAGAGTGTAAGCGATCGCTGTTAAATATAGAACCCAATTGGGTTGGGTGTCAAATCCCACAGGGAATACTCGGTCACTAAGTGTTGCAACTATTATTAGACTGTTGGTCGAAAATTCTACGAAAAGGGAGGATTTTGGGTGTGGCGTGAATTACGAATAGCAAAGTAAAAATGGAATGCTTTGTTTAGTAGGTTTTAGTCAATGAGAATTATAAGTTAGGGTTATGTCCACCTTATGAGTTCTACGTATCTATTAACTATGAGTTATGCGGAATTCAGACATGCATGCACTTATAGAGGTTCCTATTCTAAGGGTAAATCCTAGTGTCTCTCGACTATCAAGGATTATCTTACTTTAACTCTCTCGAGCTTAAAGCGTATAACTAGTGGTACGAACTCTCCAAGAGGTTAATCCAGTTATGGCACTAACGTGTAAACAGGGGTTGGTAGCCCTATTTCCTTGTCACACTCTCTTTTTCAAACATGTAACTTTTCTCTAAACAAGTTAATGCTATAATGGCGTATTCTATATGTTTGCAACCACAAGAATTTAATTAAAACGAAGAGAGTAATGATATAAGTAGCATACACATCAAGAATTCACAAACTCATAGTAATAGATAGTATATCATAAGGCTTCCATAACCCTAACAGAGAAGTTTAGTTACTCATGAGTGCAACAGAAATCACAATAGATATAATCATCATACCACAACCTAGAATAATCTTGGCGATGGAAGTGATGTGGCGTCAAAAGCCCTCAAATGTTTTGCCCTAGACGTTCTTCTCAAGAGAGCCGAGTTCTCTGTGTTAGACTTACAGAATTTGTAACATCAATTCTACTCAAAAGTCTAATGAAAAAGACTTGAATAAAATAATGAAAAGCTTGCTGAAAATTCAGCAAATAGGGTTTTTATAACATCCTTGTCGTAGTCCTACTGAAATAGGGTTTTTATCCTTGTCCTAGTCCTACTGGGTTACTGCTGCACCCCTAAGTATTAAAAAATACTGATTTAGCCCGGAACGGATTCTCCATGGATCACATTCAGTCCACAAGCTTCCAAAAGCTGCCTTCCTTCTTACGTGAAGTTTTCCTTGCTACCGAAAGGTCCACAAAGTGCTGAAATATTCATCGTTTATACCTGAAAACATGCTAATCACGTTGGTTAGCTCACTTACAGGAGAATGGACTAAAAGTTCAGGAATTATACATTTTATCCTCAAAATTTAGCCTAAAATATGGGTAAATTATGGTGTTTAGGTGTGTAAATGCGCCTAAATCAACACTCCACACTGAAAGCCTTGTTCGTCCTCGAACAAAATATTATGTCCATGCAAACATCTAACTAAAATATCACAGCAGCAACACAAAATGTTCAACAAGACAGGCACGACAATTATTAACAAAGAGTAGTTTTCTGATCACTACTAGAAACATTTCAACCTCCAACATAGACTCGTGATGGTGGTGAATTCATATCCACAAGTTAAGGCACAAAGAATCACACCAAACTACCCAAAACTCATCAACCATGTGTGTCTCACATAAGATATTACCCATAATCACTCACAAGTATTGCATTTTGCGAAACATGGGTATAAAATTCTCCTTGCTCTCACTCTCACAAAGAATTCATATGTTGCAACTGATGACCATAGGCTTGCCCTTAGTGTAATGCTCCACTAATATCAGAATGCTAAACTTAGGATCAAATAGGTCTTTTACAGGTTGTAATGTAGGCTAAGGGACGGGTAGGACTATTTTGACCAGAAATAGTGACTATGTTCCCTAGGCACTTTAATACATCACATTATGCCATTAACACTCTCTTTTAATCAACCTTGCTACCTTTATTTCATCTACCACCCCTTTTCACCTATTTTGCTTAAACATAACTATTTTTTTATTTAATCATAAACACAATTATCTTTTTTTTTCTATTTCTTTTTCTTTTCTTCTTTTTTTTTATAACACACCTCTATGATAGCCACTCTTTTTTCACTCAAATTCAAGTACCACTACACTCTAAGGCATCACTCTTACCCAATTTGCTCTTATTTTGTCACCTGATTTTACAATTTAAAGCGCTTAGGAATTTGGATCAAATTATGGTCTTGAAAAAAATGGATTAAGCTACATATGAGGATGTCAAAGAAAATAGCTTAAAGGCTCAAAAGGGGTTAACTAGGATGATGTACATGGGTAGGTAAAAAGATGGTAAACAATCACAGGCTACCAAAGAAATGCCTAAATCATCTCCTAAACTCACACTCTTTATTTTGCTTTACATACACACCAGGCAAGTTCTAGCATCATCCACAAACACAGAATATGCTATCATCTCACACACACAAGGCACATGGTCGACTTTATTGGGAGTAGTATAGACTCTTGACCCAATAGGTGAAGGAATTAAACCATACACTTATCACATAGTGAGTCACACTTAGAGCCTAAATGTCTCAATAGTAATGATTTTAGCACAAACTCTTGTCATAATACCATGCCGCCTATCAGAACAATTTCATGCATTAAAAAATTCTAAGAATTCAAAATCTAACTACTAACTACGACTAAAACAAGCCAATAGACATAACAAACATAAATAAATGTAGATGCAGGCAAAGGAGTACAACATATAAATACCAGCACCCCACACTTAGATGGGACACACTGTCCTTAGTGGAAAATAAATAAGAAGAACCTGATTAGTCGGACTCTTCCTCTATGTCTTGGGTCATACCCCCTGCATCGGAATCATCATTAGAGTCGTCATCATCAGAGTTGTCTTCCACGTCTGAGTCTGGCATTAGGTGATCATCGTCTGTTGGCACGTCATCATCAAGAGGTTCCTCGAAATATACACCTACTCCATACATGGCCCTTGCATGCTCATTTATCGGGTAGTCATAGTCCAATTGTTGGATCTCTGTAGCAGTTTGAATACACCCCCCACTCATCATGGTAAACCTCGTCATGCCATATAAATGGCAGAAGAAGCTTTCGTCGCGAGCATGTCTTTCTGTAGTGGTTAGGTTGACGCCATGCATAGATTCAACATCTTTAACCTTTGTGAGGTCAACTTTCTTTGGGTTGTGTGGAAGCTTATGATCTGCAGGTTCCTCTTCGATGTCCTACTTCCTCAATATCGCAGTCAACAGATTTCCAAAGTTGAAGTAGGACCTCTTGTGCAGCCTAGCCTTACGCATTAAAGATCAAATAATCGCCCCAATATTGATGGGGATGTTCGTCATCAAAGTGTACACCAAGCACACTCTATCTCATGTGATCTTTGTATATTGTGTCCCTGGAATTAAGCAAGAGTTGACTATCCGCAACCATATCCGAACTTCTCTGTTCAAGGAAGCATATGGGAAGGTATTGTGCCAACCGGTATCCTTGTGATGACTCCAACGTGCCATTGATCTTGTTCCACACAGTGTGTGTCTGATTGCCCTGTATGGAGGTCTATTATAAAGCTCCTTGAGCGGTGATGGATCAACAGATGGCAAACCTAGAAAAGAGTTGAAGAACTCCACATTTAGTAGCAAGACTTTGCCCCGAATCTTTACTTCACTCCCTGTAGTCTTTTGGGACCAATTGGCATAGAATTCTCGCGTTAGATCAAGATTGCACTCTCTCATATCTCGAAAAATGAAATCAAGATGTAATGCCATTATTTTAGCCAAAATGGGAGGTTCTTTCTTTGATAGGGTCTCCTTTTGTATCAACTCCACGTGAACATATTTTTTCACTTTATTGTTCTTGTACCACTCCTTTCCTTCCTCATCTAGGACCCATTTTATCCCATACATGCGGTGAGGTATCTGCAGTTAGGAGGATTCAGCTTGCTCTTTTCTTCTTCTTTTCTGCCCTTTTTGTGAGGTGGATGCTTTTTCTTTTCCTGGTTGACTTTCTGGTGCCATTGTTCCTGAGATTAAAATAAAGTCATGTTAGATTCATCTCGGTAAATTCAATCAAAAAGCAAACAATAATGGCACCACCCCACACTTAATTTGTTGGCACAAACTAATTAAGTGAACGATGTCGATTACTCAGACTTCATCGGTAAACATTTAGGTGTTATGTTCCAACAATATATTCAGTGCAGTCATACTTTTCATGTCATCTTAACTATCCTTTTCAATTCTATTTCATGTAATCTTGACCATTCTTTATGGTTTGCATTAACACACTTTTGGAACAAGATGACTACGTAGAGATCGAATCAAGTTTATGGCATAGAAATAATCACAACATCTCATGCTTGTATTAATCATCATCTTTATCTAGATAAACGAGCCATTCAAACATTCAATCTTTTGAGTTACAAGATTATGCAATTATCTTGACCATGTCGATTTTGCAAAAGTATGACAGTGTATCAAAATCAAAGATAAGTTGGAAACAAGTCAAGAACATCAACACGTATTCTTTCACTCAACTAGATATAGCAAAACAAACCAACCATATTCAAATCATATACATTACTTTAAGATATAAAATACCATTATAAGTGTAGTATCGTAACACTTATGAAATGTAAAAGAAGAACTTACTTGGTGATGTACTTGGAAGATTATCTTGCAAGGTTAGAAGAGCAAAAAGAAAATTTTTGAGAGATTTTGGAGAGGTAGGCGGCGCTTAGGTTGTGTGAACAATGAGAATTTGTTCTAAGACTAAGGTTCTATTTATAGAACAAGGATTGGACTGGGTTTTGACCCACTTGGAATCGGATTAGGAGACCAAAAAGTAAGCATAGGGGGCGCCTAATGCTTTGCCTATGCTTGGCATAGGCGACGCCTAATGCTTTGCCTAGTTGGGCATAGGCGGCGCCTATGCTATGGAATTGTTGGGCATAGGCGGCACCTATGCTATGGAATTCTAGATTTAGAGACCAAAGGCATTGGCATAGGCGCCACCTAATGCTTTGCCTAGTTGATCATAGGCGGTGCCTATGCTATGGCATTGTAGATTCAGAGAGCTTAGGCCATAGCATAGGCCTTGCCTTGTTCGTTGCCTAAATTTACATAGGCCTTGCCTTGTTTGTTGCCTAGATTTTCATAGGCAATGCCTAACCCATAGCCTTTGCTTCTTCATTCCTAACTTACCACCTTCAACATGCAACACTTCCAAATCAAATTTTGAGACCAATCTCCTCCTTTATACATCTTGCACCTACACTTACTCAAAAACAACAAAAACGATTAGAACGATGGATTTCCTCCCACCAAGTGCCTTAGTTTTGGTCGTGGCTCGACAAAATCCTAGGAAAACAAAACAATTAAAAATGATGGGTTGCCTCCTATGTAGAGCTTGATGTTTTATCGCAGCACAACATAGCTATCTCGATTACTTAGACTTCATCGACATAGATAGTGGATCATTTTCTAAATGGATTTAGACGACGCTGAGGCTTACTTGTAGGCATGGAATCTTCTTTGAGATGACTCTTGTGCATACATATCCCAGGAGGGATACCAATTATATCATCAATAGTCCAACCCATATCTCTCTTGTACCTCTTCAGAGCAGAGATGAGAGCCTCTACGTGCTGTTCACCTAAATCAGCCGCAACACTCACTGGAATTGTATTTCCACTTCCCAAGAACGTATACCTTAGGTGACTTGGTAGCTCTTTCGATTCTAGCACTGGTGGCTCTTTAATAAAAGTCTTCGCTGTTGGTGAAGGTCAATTCTCAAGATCAAGGTCCAACTTCTTAGTAGCATGAGAATAGGACTTTATTCCTATTAGGGCACAAATAGTTTCTTCATATTCTTCAACCTTCTCACACTCAGAATTCAACAGCACCTCAGATAGTGACTCAACAGTAAGCTGCTTCTCTACAGATAATTCTTTCTCATCCTCATAATAAACATTATCTACAGAGAACACATTCATATCGCTAGGATGCTTCATCGATTTGCATACATCAAAATGGACGACTTCATCATTCAACCGAAATAAAAGCTCATTAGCTCTTAAATCAATGAGCACACTTCTAGTTGTGAGAAAAGGGCGTCCCAAGATAATGGGAACTTCAAAATCCACCTCGCAATCCAAAATAACAAAGTCTGCAGGAAAGATGAAGGTGGAAACCTTTACCAACACATCATTTAAGATACCAACAGGTCATTTTACTGACCTATCTGCCATCACGAGCCGCATATTGGTTGGTGTAGGATCGCCCAACCCCAATTTTCTGTAAATAGATAGTGGCATCAAATTAATGCTAGCTCCCAAATCGCACAATGCCTTAGCAAAATCCAACGATCCAATCATGCAAGGAATAGTGAAAGCACCAGGATCTACCTTTTTCTGAACTAGTGATCGTGTAGAGATTGCACTGCAATGATGAACATTATCTGCCAGCTCATAGCTTACTGCCCGCTTTTTTGTCAAAAGGTCCTTCATGAATTTATCATACCCAGGCATCTGTTCCAGCGCCTCTACCAAAGGAACATTAATGGTCAGCTGCTTCAACATGGTCATGAATTTACTGAACCTGGTGTCATCAACCTTCTTCTTCAGTCTCTGTGGAAAAGGTGGTGGTGGAAGGAGAATCTTTTTCTCCACCACTTCCATTTTATCTTGCTTCCGATTGTCGATCTTTTTGGGCGGTAGACGTCTAGGGGTGACGTCATGGACACAATCTTCAGCTTTTTCGACCTCTTCTAGTTCTGCATTGATAACATTATTTGCTATATCATCAACCACCTGCTTGCCTTTGGATAGATTTTCCAACACCTTACCACTCCTGGTAGTAATAGCCATACATGATCCGTCGTTCCTTGGATTTTGCATAGTGTCACTAGGTAAAGTGCCAGCCTTTCTTTGATTTAATGCCGCTGAAAGTTGACTCAATTGTTGTTCCAGCTATTTTATTGCAGTAGAATATGAGTCAACCAATTGATTTATTAAAGACAAATCATTCTTCACCTTAGTTACGCCCATATTGGTCGCCTCCACTTCTTTCAACAGCTTAGCCATCATATCATCCATAGACATCTTCCCAGAGCCAGACACCACAGCCTCACAATTTCCAGGAAGAACATACAAACCACTCCTGTTAGTCTTATTCTTCCAACTACCTTGATCACGGTCCTTATATCCTGATTTATCATAATAGTTCCGACCTTGGTTTCCTAGGGCATTGCCTCGGAAACCCCCCTGATTATTCAAGTAGTTTTCTTCTCCCTCAGAATCTGATTCGTCTCTTCCCTGTGACACAACAACCTTGAATTTTTCGATCTTCCTTGATAATAAATGCTTGGTCAGAAGATCCATCTGCATTTTCATGTGGGCCATATCTTGGTCACGTTCTTCTTGCCTACGCCTTTGTTCTGCAGTCATGCCAATAGATATGGTAGAGCTTGCTACCTCAGAATCCCTGGTATGCCAAGCTCTACTCTTCTTTGTCATGCGATCT
Source organism: Capsicum baccatum var. pendulum (assembly GCA_030864225.1). Lineage (NCBI taxonomy): Eukaryota > Viridiplantae > Streptophyta > Magnoliopsida > Solanales > Solanaceae > Capsicum > Capsicum baccatum. The sequence continues at coordinate 171,061,526 of CM061558.1, forward strand.
AGCATATCACTTGCTTGAATAAAAGTAAGGTCCATGAATGACCCTCCTGAAGCATTATCAACCACTGGCTTGGTCACTGAATTCAAAGACCTGTATAATATCTCCATCAAGTTGACATTGGTCATATGATGATTTGGGCACCGCATAAGCTTCTTCTTGAACCTCTCTCATGTTTCGTGGAGAGCTTCAGTTGGAAGCTGTAAAAAATTACTGATCTCATCTCTCAACTGTGCTCTCTTGGATAATGGAAAGAATCTTTCTAGGAAAGCGTCTTTCAATTGCCTCCAATTAGTAATAGAATCAGGAGTTAGCCCATTCAACCATAAAGTTGCCTCCCCAGATAGAGACAATGGAAATAAGCGCAGCCGAATTGCATTCTGTCCAACTTCTGGATAGTCAAATGACTTGCATGTTGAGATAAAATTGATCAGATGCATATTAGGATCATCACCTGTAAGTCCACCAAATAACCCCTTGAGTTGCAACAGGTGAATCATGGTGCTAGTGATATTGAACTTGGCTCCAGGTGCCAAGGGTGGAGGAATAATCGCCCCTGTGGCACTAGCTCCATCCAAATCGTCATCATCGTCATCAAAAGGAATCTGCACAGCTCGACGATCAGGAGTCAATCTAGCTTGACGATCTTTCCTCTGCATAGGTGCCACCACCTCAGCAGTACGCCTAGGATTCAATAACTCTTTATCACCCAGGTCCTCATCATCAGGATTTGTTGCACGCCCTGGGTTATCAATATTCTGCTGATGCACTTGAGCAGCTGCCAGTGCATCTAATCTAGCCTTCTCCTGTTGAGCCGCCATTCTGTCAATGTCACGCTGTGCATCCATTCTGCCAATAAGTTGAGGTTCAGGGTTTATGGGTAATAATGGTTGTCCCAAACTTCGAGTATTTGGCATGCACTGAACAAAACCTGAATAAAACAAAAACAACAACTAAAAGTAAAATACGAGAATCTTTGACCAAAGGGTCTAGTAACTATCACAAACTTAGTTGACAACTGTATTCCCCGACAACGGCGCCAAAATTTGATAACGCCCAAATTATAGCTCTCGTAAGAGTGTAAGCGGTTGCTGTCAAATATAGAACCCAACTGGGTTGGGTGTCGAATCCCACAGGGAATACTCGGTAACTAAGTGTTGCAACTATTATTAGACTGTTGGTCAAAAATTCTACGGAAAGGGGGGATTTTGGGTTTGGCGTGAATTACGAATAGCAAAGTAAAAATGAAATGCTTTGTTTAGTAGGTTTTAGTCAATGAGAATTATAAGTTAGGGTTATGTCCACCTTATGAGTTCTACGTATCTATTAACTATGAGTTATGTGGAATTCAGACATGCATGCACTTATAGAGGTTCGTATTCTAAGGGTAAATCCTAGTGTCTCTCGACCATCAAGGATTATCTCACTTTAACTCTCTCGAGCTTAAAGCGTATAACTAGTGGTACGAACTCTCCAAGAGGTTAATCCAGTTATGGCACTAACGTGTAAACAGGGGTTGGTAGCCCTATTTCCTTGTCACACTCTCTTTTCCAAACATGTAACTTTTCTCTCGAACAAGTTAATGCTATAATGGCGTATTCTATATGTTTGCAAGCACAAGAATTTAATTAAAATGAAGAGAGTAATGATATAAGTAGCATACACATCAAGAATTCACAAACTCATAGTAATAGATAGTATATCATAGGGCTTCCATAACCCTAACAGAGAAGTTTAGCTACTCATGAATGCAACGGAAATCACAACAGATATAATCATCATACCACAACCTAGAATAATCTTGGCGATGGAAGTGATGTGGCGTCAAAAGCCCTCAAACGTTTTGCCCTAGCTGTTCTTCTCAAGAGAGCCGAGTTCTCTGTTTTAGACTTACAGAATCTGTAACGTCAATTCTACTCAAAAGTCTAATGAAAAAGACTTGAATAAAATAATGAAAAGCTTGCTGAAAAATTCAGAAAATAGGGTTTTTTTAACATCCTTGTCCTAGTCCTACTGAAATAGGGTTTTTATCCTTGTCCTAGTCCTACTGGGTTACTGCTGCACCCCTAAGTATTAAAAAATACTAATTTATCCCAGAACGGATTCTCCATGCATCACATTCAGTCTACAAGCTTCCAAAAGCTGCCTTCCTTCTTACGTGAAGTTTTCCTTGCTACCGAAAGGTCCACAAAGTGCTGAAATCTTCATCGTTTATACCTGAAAAAATGCTAATCACGTTGGTTAGCTCACTTACCGGAGAATGGACTAAAAGTGGAAGAATTATATATTTTATCCTCCAAACTTAGACTAAAATATGGGTAAATTATGGTGTTTAGGCGTGTAAATGCGCCTAACATCACAACCCAAAAATGAGTGTCATGATGACACTTGTTGCGACATACCTTGACAAGTAATCCTATCACCCAAAATGATACAAAAGAGAAAAGATATAAATATCCTGAGGTAAGGCATCTATAATAAATTCGAACCATATAAGTAATTAGAACAATGCGAAAAGAACTTATCCAAAATACCATTCAGGCCCAAAACTAGGTGTCAATAGTGTAAGAGCTACTAATATAATTCAGAAATCAAATATATCAGAAAAATAACCACAAAGGAATAATGTACGTCTCCAAATACTAATAAATACATAACTACTATAGAAAGATAGAGGTGAACTTTGGATGCATGAATGTCCAACCGTTACCTTGGAAACTCAAACAATCGCCCGAGTTAAGTAACCTGAGATGCACTCGATCTAGGATCTGGACCAAAACGGCACAGTAGAAATGAGTATGATCTACTCATAATGAGTATGTATCATAGGCTGACCAAGCAAAGTAGTAAATAAAGCATACTCAGAGGCCGACCAAGCAAAGTAGTAAATAAAGCATACAAAATGCACAATAAGGGCATGTCACCTGTAATTAGAAAATATCCCACAATGGTAGCCCACACCGCTTGCACTAATAGTTCTAATGTATATCACATATATTAAAACAACAAACCAAGATATAAAATATAAGTATACATTATGTCAAATATAAATAGAACAAGGGAGAACATACAGATACAAGATCATCAAATACAAGTAAAGGAAGGTAAGACAAATCCATAGATGAAAAGTCAATATGGAAATACAACACAACATAAAAAAACTAAAGTAAGTGCAATATATATAATGATGATGATGATGATGATGTATGAGGTCATCGTACAACCTACGAGATTATCGCACAATTCCCGTTTACACTTACAGAGCTAAATCTTCTCGACGTAGGACCCATGGGGGTTCGTCAACCCGTATACAATTCATATATCTCATATCTCCTTTTGGGAATATCCCTCAGAAAGAGTTTTATAAGTTGTTACAATATGTCCTCCCTGACACATCCCTCAGGGAGGGTTTTAAAAGGTGTTGCCAGTATTTTTCTGATGTTGCCACTGTGGTAGCAATGTTTCATAAATGGGTATGATATGAAGACGTGATACTCACAAAAAATCACAACGAGTATTTTCACAATTAACCACATGATATATTTCCACAACCAATCACAATGATACATTTCCATAACCACATGAGCCAATATTCACTCATTATTTTTGTTTCATCCATGAATTTTCACATGTCTTATGTGCCACTAAAGTATGAATATAACCAAAATAAACCAATGGTACCACATTAAGCATTTTAACAAGACAATATAATTATTCACAGGCATTCAAGGCTATCAATATCACATAGGACACCACATGGTCACACATATCACATAATATCTCATTTTCAAAAATTATATCACATATAGGACCCCACACGGTACAACACATAGATAACTATATTTCACAATTATTTTCCACCCTTAATATGCATTTTGTATTATCATCTACTACCCAACCCAGTCTGAAAGGGTTAAGCCATAACCTACCGCAAAAGCCAAAACTAGTCCGCTATACTTTGAACTTATGACCTTACTTTCCACGAACGATCCCAAACACCACTAAAAATATCAAATATGAAATTTATACATCAAAAAAATACCAAAAACACCCATACTGACTACTTTTTGTTCGGGCTCAAAATGAACCCCCAGAATGGGTTTCCAAAAAGGAAGGGAAAATAGGAAATTTACTTCAAAAATTTGTTTCCTATATTTCTAGAAACCCAAAACTGAAAACTTAAGTCAAATAGACTAAAAAAACGACGTTCAAATTTAAGAAAAACTATTTTTGAGCTTTACTTGATAAAATATTTGAAATCCAGGTTAAAATCAAGAATTAGAGTTATTTTGAAGGTTAAATTGATGAAAAATTAGTAATTATAAGATAAAAATATTATTCAAATGAAAATAAGTGAAATTGGGGTTTAAAATCAAGCCCTAAGATTTTTGGGGTTTTGAAAAATTAATCAAGAAATTACTAAGAATAGGGTGAATTCTTAACTTAAATCCGTAATAAAACCAAGAAGTAAGTGTTAAGCTAGCTTCCCAAGCTCTCACAAAATTTACTTTTAAGCTTTTACACAATTTTAGGGTTTAAATCCCAAAAGGGAAGATGAAAAATGAGCAAATGGACACAAAACTGTTTTATTAGTGTAGAAAATCTACACTGGTAAGGAAAAAGTTGTTGTTTTTTGTATTTGAAGTCTAATCCAGACTTTGATAGGGTTTTTTAGATTCATTCGAGGTCCGATATAGGAAAACAAACTATATAAACACACTAAATTTGATGTTACAAATACGATGGTGATATCAGAGTTTCAAAAAATATCGTTTTTACAAAATTGACCACCGAAATCTAAAATTATAATTTTCCAAACTGAGGATCGAAATGAGATTTAAAAACCATAAATCATACCAAATATTCTGACACCATAATGTAGACATTTCAGATCTAATGGTGAAGTCGGATTTTCTATTCCAGGTCATTTCGATAAATGTGGGTCCCATGCCTATATTTTTAATTTTCTAACTTTTCGATCAATAGGTCAAAGTGAGTTTGGGTGCACCGGGACCTAAACCAAAGGCCTATCTAGCCTAAAATTGATATTTCAGGGCTACTGATATAGTTCATTCGACAATCCATCGCATAGATCAAAAGATACCCCCATAACTCTAAAATTAGGCTCTCAAAGCCATCAAAAACTACAATACCACATAAATGGTATGAAAGTGCATCAAAAACCATGCCAATTACTCCCACACCCTAGAAATACCATAATAAAACTACAGAGAGGGATAAAATAATTGAATCACACAAAATCACAAATTTCACATATTTTATCAAAGTTTTAGGTCGTTATAACTTATCTAATGGGATTCTAACCTAATCAGTCAATAGAAATCCAAAGGCCCAAGTAGGAACTAAATCATCGAGCCAATGGGACTCTAACCCAATCAGCCAATAGGACTTTAAAGTTTCCAATTTAAAACCAATTTTACATTTCATTAACTTTTTATGCAATGCAAGGTTTCAAAATAAAAGAATAGTCCAATATGCATATTCTCATGTTCAAAGCAAGTTTCACAAGGTCGGTTTGAAGTTATACTAATTTCCTTATAAAAATCATCCGTTTTAGGGAATCCACAACTCCCATGCCAATTAACCATCCACATGCACCTCTAATTAGTTCAAAACTATTAATTTAAATCATGAATGATGTACAAAAGCCATGGGAAAAACAATTCAATCAAATATGTTCAAAAGCCCTCAACCCACAATCCTAATCAGTATTTAAATCACATGAATGACAATTTAAATACATGATTTTAACAACTTAAGCTTTTGAAAAAGAGGTACATGCCTTATACACATAAGAATCTAGAAGCAATTTGGAACTTAGGACTCGAAAGATGAATACTCAATGAAACCATTAAGATTTTCATGGGTTTTGAGTTGAGGAGTATAATTGGGGAATGTGATAACTTAAAACTGAAAGGGATATGCTATATTATGTTTAAGGCTCTCACATAAGTGAAAATACCCCAACACCCCTTATCCCAAGAAAAAATAAAATAAAATAACACAACTTTAACATAGCGGCGTGGCACAAACCTTATCGTAGAGGCTAACATATATGCCACACATCTTATCATAAATATTATCCTCCATGATACGTTGCTTATTATAGAGATTATCACCTATGACCCGACAGTATTGTGGAGGTATACTACCTTAGAATTACAAAATAGCCCCGTACCTCTTTCAAAAATTTCAAAACTCTTTTGGGACTCCCTAATAACATATATTTTAAGTAAAAAAATTGATGTTTTAAATAGAGAAAGCAAGAAGTAAAATGCTTGAAATTTTGAGGGCGTTACAACACAGGTGTAGAAATTGGAATGGGGTACATGAGTTTCCCCAAACTTTATGGTTTAATAGTTTGGAATTGGCTTTAACCTTAACCCAACTAGTAAAATTGCTTTGAAACATGGATATATACATAATCTACTCCGCTTTTGAAACCTTGCCTTGCATAAAAGGTTAATGGAACATAAATTGGTTTTGAAAGGCCTTGGTGGCCATGGATTGTTTTTAAATTGGAAACTTTGGAGTGAATTTGGATAATTGGTTTTGGAAAGGCATAATAGAATTGGATTGCAAGATTAACTTTATTTGGTATGATTATACCAATGGTAAATACCTAAATAAAAAACACTTTTCCTAAGGGATGGGAATATGTGTAAATGGTTTTAGTTTGTGCTTAAAGGGGGTTGTGTAGCTCGCTGTGGAAGATAGAGGTCTCGAGGAGATCAATACTAGAAACAAAATTTGTCGGCGTAGGGGTATAAATAATTGTGTGCATGGATCACACCATATATATTTTATTTGGAATAGTTGGAGCCTCGATCGCTTTGACCCTTCCTCAAATTTCTCTGGTTCATGAAACTAAAATGCATTGGGGCCTTTTAAACAGGGGGATCTAAACCCATAAGATCGTGTGTGCTTTTAGGATGGTTATAGCTACATAGTCCAGAATAATAGTTTTAAATTTCATGCCTAAACCTTGTTCCCATCTGGTATCTTATACATATAAATATATGAATCTGTGCATGTGGTTTTGGATGATTTTGAACATGGCATTATTTTGTCACTTTACATGCCAGTGCTTCCCCCTGACCTTTTTAGGATGCTACATTGTTTCATAATGTAGGGTCCGAAGATACTTCTTTGCCCTACATACAACATTGTATGTATTAGCACATTTATCGAGTAGTTGTAAAGTAGTGAGCTTCCATTCTTTGAAAGGACTTATCATTTCATTTTCTTTCACTATTTATTCAGTACTTATGGATTCTTTTTGGTCATGGTTGGGGTCATGTCTAGACGTATTTGGAATTCTGGTTTTAGAGGCTATTGTGGACAAATGTGGGCTGGTTGATTATTATTTTGACTCTTAGTTTTCATAGATTTACCTATTCTTATATTATTATTATTATCTTAATTTGCTTCTACATCATTTTTATGGTTAGTTTTATGCTTATGAAATTAAGCAATAGAGGTGGCTCCGATCCATGATGGACTTAAGGTACTTGTCATGACCAAGCCCTGGTTTGGGTCATGACATAATAATATTTGATGCATTTTGTGTTTGAGTTTAAGTATTTTTGAGAAAAATAATACCCCTTCAAAACATTTATTTTAAACTGTGTGATGTTCTGGTACTTATAAGTGCAACCAATGTGAATCTTATTATGGCATTTGGATTAGGGATATATTAATCATGGCTAATAATTGCATCAACCAGATAGGTAGTAGTAGTTTATGATACAATCCTATGCTATGTGCGTGTGAGATACTTATTTAGTTCTCCTTGTGTAGTTAATCCATAACTTGCCGGGTTAGTCTTGCATAGGTTGTAGGATAGTCGATTTGGAAATGATAATAGGCAGTTCTTGATTTAGTCCACTCATATCCTAAATAACCTTCCAAATGAGGTTTCTCTTAATGTTGTTACTGGTATGTTATAGATCTTTTTCCCTGATATTTATTGTTTACTTAATCCAGGCTCTACCCTTTCTTAGGTAACCCCTTGTATGGCTGTGCATTTTGGTTTTAGTACTGAGAGTATATTTGACCCCTTCTCTATTTATTCTCTAGTTGGTGATTCTAAAGTTGCTAGAAAGATCTATAAGGATTGTGTGGTATCTGTATTTCATAGGAAGACATTCATGGATTTGATAAAGTTGGATATGGTAGATTTTTATGTTATCTATGGGATAGATTGGCTCCATTTGTGCTATGATTATTTGGATTATAGGACCCAAAAGGTCAATTTCTATGTTCCAAATGAATTGGTCATCGAGTGGAAAGGGTGTTTATTAGTACCCAAGGGGAGGTTTATCTCTTATCTTAGGGCCCAAAAGTTGATTACTAAAGGGTGTCATGTCGTTTAGTTTGGATTAAGGATTGTGACTCTGAAAGTCCTTCCTTGCTATCTATCCCTGTGGTTAACAAATTTCCTGAAGTGTTCCCCGATAATCTTCCTGGAAGTCCTCTCGATAGGGAAATAGATTTTTGGATTGATATTTTACCAGATACTTGTCCTATTTCTATTCCTCCTTATAAGATGGCTCAGGCTGAATTAAAGGAGCTAAATGAGCAGTTGAAAGATTTTCTTGATAAAGGGTTCATTCGTCCTACTATTTCTCTGTGGGTGCTTCTGTATTTTTTGTACGAAATAAAGATGGGTCCCTTCGGATGTGTAAAGACTATCGGTAACAGTGAAGAATAAGTATTCTCTTTCTATGATTGATGATCTTGTTGACCATCTTCAAGGTGCCAGATGTTTCTCTAAGATTAATCTTCGTTTGGGCTATCATTAGTTGAAGATTAGAGAGGTTAATATTCCTAAGATTACTTTTCAAAATTGGTATCGTCATTATGAGTTTTTGGTGATGTCATTTGGATTGACTAATGCTCCAGGGAATTTCATGGATCTTATGAATTGTGTTTTCAAGTAGTTTCTAGATTTGTTCATGATAATTTTCATTATGACATCTTGGTGTACTTTAAGAGTAGGAAGGATCATGTTAATCACTATTGAATTATGTTGCAGACTCTTAAGGATCAAAAGTTATATGATAAGTTTTATAAGTGTTAGTTTTGGTTGAATGCTGTAACTTTCATTAGACATGTTATTTCTAGAAAGGGAATTATGGTGGATCTACAAAAGGTTGAAGCAATTAACAAATGGCCAAGACCCATGACTCCAACGATATTAGGAGATTCTTGGGTTTGGCTGGGTATTATAGGAGGTTTGTGGAGAGTTTCTCATATATTGATGCTCCATTGACGAAGTTGACTCAAAAAAAGGTTAAGTTTTTGTAGTATGATGCTTGTGCTGATAGTTTTGAGAACTTGAAGGATAAGTTGACTTTTCTACTAGTTTTACCCTGCCTGAGGGTACTAATAGTTTTGTTGTGTTTTGTGATACATCCCATGCGGGACTAGGTTGTGTTTTGATATAGTACGGTAAAGTTGTATCCTATGCTTCTAGGCAACCTAAGGTTCATGAGAGAAATTATCCAATTCACGACTTAGAATTGGTGGATGTGATCTTTGATTTAAAAATATGGCTCTATTATATATATGAGGTGCATGTAGATATTTATTCAAATCATAAGAGCTTGCAGTAAGTGTTTAATCAAAAAGAGTTGAGTCTCCGGTAGAGGAGGTGGGTGGAATTGCTTAAGGATTATGATATAAACATGCACTACCATCCAGTTAATGCTGATATTGTTGTTGATGCTCTTAGCAGGATATCTATGGGGATCTTGTCTCATGTTGATAAGTAGAAAAAAAGATTGGTGAAAGATATTCACATATTAGATAACATAGGAGTTTGCCTTTTGGATTTTGAGGATGGAGGAGTCATTGTTCAAGAAGTGGTCAAATCATCTCTTAGTGCTGGGGTGAAGGAGAAACAGGTTATGAATCCCATACTTACGCAAATTAAGGGTGATGTGGGTCAATAAAAAGTTATGGCTTTTGAGATTGGGGGAGATGGTATTCTGAGGTACCAAGGTAGGTTTTGTGTTCCTGATATTGATGAGCTGTGGAAAGAATTTTGGCTGAGACTCATGAGTCTAGATACACTTTTCATCCTGGCTCGACAAAGATGTACCATGACTTGAAGAAAATCTATTAGTGGAATAATATGAAGAGGGATGTGGCTCAACAAGTCAAGTTTAACACTTAAGGCCTAGTAGTATGTATTAAGAGATAGATTTTTCTATGTAGAAGTGGGAGATGATCAATATAGACTTTATTATAGGTCTTCTGCGGTTTCCCAATCAGTATAATTTGATTTGGGTCATTGTGGATAGGTTGACTAAATCCGCTCACTTCTTGCCTGTGAGGACTAACTACTCTGGGGAGGATTATTTTAAGTTGTTCATTTAAGAGATTATAAAGTGGCTTGGTACGCCAATGTCTATTATTTTAGACAAAGGTATGTAGTTTTCTTCTTACTTTTGGAATTTATTTCAGAAAGGTTTATGTAAATAAGTGAATCTTAGAACTGCTTTCAACCTTCAAAATGGATGGTCAAGAAGAGCATACTATTCAGACTTTGGAGGATATTGCAAGGGCCTGTGTGATTGATTTTGCAGGTAGTTGTGTTGATCATTTGCCTCTTATTGAGTTTGTTTATAATAATAGTTACCATTCAAGCATTCAGATGGATCCCTTTGAGGATCTTTATGGTAGGAGGTATAGTTCTCCTATTAGATGGTTTGAGGTTGGTGAGACTAGATTGTTTGGTCTTGACATGGTTCACCAATCCATGGAGAAGGTGAACGTAATTAGAGAAATATAAAATACTACTCAGAGTCGCTAAAAGTCTTATACAGATATGAGGCAAAGAGAATTGGAGTTTGAAATAAGTAATTGGGTATGCTTGAAGGTGTCTCCTATGAAAGAAGTCATGAGGTTCAGGAAGAAGGGAAATTCCAATCCCCGTTATGTTAGACCATATCAGATTTTGAGACGAGTTAGGAATGTTTCTTATGAGTTGGAGTTGCCTGCAAGTTTGGATTCCATTCATTCTGTGTTCCATGTGGTGATGTTGAAGAAGTGCATTGGTGATCCTTTCTTGATAGTGCCTATTGAGGATGTTGGTATTTTGGATTCTTATCTTATGAGAAAGTCCCGGTAGAGATTTTGGATAGGTAATTCTGTCAATTGAGGACAAAGGACGTAGCTTTAGTGAAGGTTCTGTGGATAAACCAAAAGGTAGAAGAAGCTACATAGGAAGCTGAGGAAGATATGAAGGCCAAGTACCCATTCTTGTTCCCTGTGTTGGATGAAAATGCTTAAGGTGTGAGTTTTGTTTTCCTCTTGTTACTTTTTGAGTTTGTTATTTAATTCTGGTGTATTCTTGATATTCTCATGCTAAAAGTGTCTTATCTCATCATTTAGGGATGAATGATCCTAGGGGGTAGAGGAATAATGTAAGACCCTTTAAATTTTGATCATTTTATTTTTGACCTTCTCGCGTGTGGAATATCAATTTTTGACTTGAATTGTGCTTAGGGATGTCAAAAGGGTGTTCAGGGAAAGTTTTAAAATTTTCAAAAGGGGTTCAAGGTCATTTTGAAACACCAAGTAAGTGACGGTCTATGATATAACCGTGTCATGGAGGTTACCCTTCGTGATATTAGAGTGGCACGAAGGATAATTCTATGATAGCGGCGTGCCACACCGAGGTGTAAATTTCATCTAGTTTTTAGTTTCCTCACTTGGGCTGAGGGGTTTTTGGTCTTTTTATCCCATGTATGAATTTTAAACATAAAGTAAGTCCCTTTCTATCATTTTTCAAAGATCGAAGTCATCCATTCTCTCTTAAAACACAAAACCAAAGAAATCTTAAGGGTTTCACTCTGCATTCATCACCCAGGCTTCAAACTTCATATTGACTTTGAATTCTTGTGTTTTTTAGGCATGTATCTCTTTCTTAAATTAATTTTATACAAAAGCATATGTTTAATTATTGTCCATGCGGTTTAATTGTTGGGTTTTGCATATGGGTTGAGGGATTTGGAATGGTTGTTACATGAATTGAGTTCCCATGGTTTTGAATTGGCTTCTTATGATTTATTCTCATGATTTTGAACTAAATAAATGCATAGGTGTGGGGATTGGAATGGTAAACATGGGTTTTCCCAAATTTTATGGTTTAATGGCTTGGAATTGCTTTAACCTCAACCTAACTTGTGAAATTGGTTTGAAACATAGATATATACATAATCTACTCCGCTTTTGAAACTTTGCATTGCATAAAAGGTTAATGAAACATAAATTAGTTTTGAAAGGCCTTGGTGGCCATGAATTGTTTTTAAATTGGAAACTTTGGAGTCAATTTGGCTAATTGGTTTTGGAATGGCATAATGGAATTGACTTGGAAGCATAAATTTATTTTGTATGGTGATACCATTGGTAAATGCCTAATTAAAAGATTCCTTGTCTAATGGATGAGAATGGTGTAAATAGTTTTAATTTGGGCTTAAAGGGGGTTGTGTAGCTCGCTCTGGAAGATAAAGGTCTCGGGAGGATCGACACGAGAAACCACATTTTCCTAATTGCGGGTCTTTATGACTGTGTGCATGGGTCACACTATATATATTTTATTTGGAATGGTTGGAGCCTCGGTGGCTTTGGCCCTTCCTGAGATTTCTCAGGTTCTACGACTAACATATACTAGGGCTCTTTCAGCAGGGGAAGTTGAACCCATATAGACCGTGGGTGCCTTCATGACGGTTAGAGCTACACAGTCCAGGATACTATTTTTAACTTTCATGCTTAAATGTTGTTCCCTATCCCAATATCTTATATGAATGCGTGTATGTGGTTCTGACTGATTTAGGACATAGTATTATTTTAGCACTTTTCTTGAGTTACATGCAGTGTTTATCTTGCTAACCGTCCTAGGATGATACATTATTTCATAATATGGGGTCCAAAGACACTTTTTTACCCCTGTGCAGCATTAGGTGGATTAACTTATTTGTGGAGTAGTTGTGAAGTATGAGACTCCATCCTTTGGACTGCCTTATCATTTCATTTTTCTTTCACTATTGACTCAGTACATATGGATTCTTCTTTTTCATATTTGATGGCATGTCCTGACCTATTTTGTATTTTGATTTGAGAGGCTATTGTGGACATATATGGGTTGGTTGGTTGGTTATTGTTTTGACTCTTAGTTTTCATAGAGTTAGCTATTCTTATTTTATTATTATCTTGGCTTCTACATCATCCTTATGGTTATTTTTGTGCTCATGAGGTTGGGCGATGTGGGTGGTCTCCGATCCACAGTGAACTTGAGATACCCATCATGACCAGACCCTGATTCGGGTCGTGACATAACGATAGTTGGCGTATTTTGTGTTGGAGTTTAAGTGTTTTTGAGAAAAAATATACCTGTCCAAAAAGTTTGTTTTGAACTGTTGATGTATTTATATGTGTGACGAGTGTGAATCTTGTTATGTCATTAGGATTACAGACATATTAATTATGGCTCACAATTGCGTGAACCGGATTGGTAGAAGTTTGTGATACAACCCTGTGTCATGTATGTGTGAGATGCTTACTTAATTACCCATGTGTATTTAATCTAGAACTTGTCCGATTAGACTTGCCTAGGTTGTAGGATAGTCGGTTAGGAAGTGATCATAGGCGGTTCTTTATTTAGTCCACTATTAGCCTAAATAACCTTCCAAATGAAAATTAAAATCCCTTGATACCAATTTTTAGCCTACATAGACCATTTTTCTTATTTTCACCTTTCACCTTCCTAGTTCAGTTACAATGAACCCGTTTTGGCCCTGATCCTTACTTGAACATTATGCACCTCAATTTAAGCAAATCACCTAAATTAATGATGGCTATCATTGGGGTGCGTGATTAGAGTTAGGTATGCAGAAGGGTTAAATAGGAAAAAGAAAGTAGGTCTAGGTGTGGTAAAAAGAGAAAAATGGAAAAAGAGGAAAGCAAAAAAAAAGAGAAATTAAAAATTTAAAAAAAAAATGGAAGAATTAAAGAAACCACACCCAACCTGAATAAGCAATAAAAGAAAAAAGGGAGAAATAAGAGAGGAATGAATGAAAAGTTGGTTGAGAAGTGGACCCCAAATGTAATTTTAGTATGAAGGAGGGTTAGTCACTAAAGTCCTATATGTACCATACCAGCTCCCAAGTCTACATTACAAGTCGAATAAAGTCTATAGTAATCCTAATCTATCTGTCTAAAAAACTAAGGTAAACAAAATAAGGGCAAGCCTTATGGTATTCAATACATTGTTGGAACTTTTTTTGAGAGTGCGAGTGTTTTGTTAAAGTCCTTGCATTGACATGCATTATTCTACTGAGTAAGTATGACTTCTTTGTTACGAGGGTACATGGGTTGTGTTGCGTGCTGCTTATTTATTCGGGTAGTGTTATTTGTACATCTGCTTGATTATGTATTGCTAATGTAATGCCATAGATTGATTTACTTATGCCAAATTGTTGGGTTGCACCGATCCGCACAATTAGTTTTGGAAAGTTAAAGATAGAAGGGGTGATGTGTTTTGAACTGAAATTGAGATTGACTTCCTTAGGTACCTTCGGATTCTCTTGGTTAAGCATCGTGTTGTGTTTTATTATGTTTTTGTTACTTGAGGACATGAAAGCGTTCTAAGTTGAGGGTGTTTATATGCTATAATTTCATGGATCTTTCGATGCTTAAAATTAATAAAAAAATGCAAGTTCTTAGGTTCATTTTGGTAGATATGATAGTTTTTGTGCCTATTTTGCAGGAAATTAGGTTTCAGAGCTAAAAAGAAGAAAAAGAGTTGAAGGCTGCAGAAAGCCTTACTTACGAGGTCACCTATACGACACCGTAAGTTACCTTGTAGATTTTAGAGTTTGCCAATTCAGAGAACCTAAAATTGAAGTGTTGATCCTGACAGTTATGAGGGGTAACTTATGGATGGTAAGTACAACCTACGACACTATAAGTACCAACACAAGTTACAGATAATTGAAGTTTAGAGAAGCTGAGGATTGAGGATTTTCTAATACCAATGATGATGTAACCTACGGGGCGTAAGTACCACTTACGCTCCATAGGTGCCTTTGCAAGAAGAACTACAGTAGTATTAGAGATTTGAGGCTACTTACGATGACCCACTAATAGGGAGTAAGTTCAACTTATGGCTCATAAGTGGGCTGTAAGTGGCCACTCAACTCAAGTTTCCCTGTTTGTTTTGGTTTGGATTTTTAGGGTTTTATGGTATCTATAAATACTCTTATGATGTTTTTAGTTAGTTTATGAACTCATTACATTCACAAACATATACTTTATTCTAAGATTGACTTTTGATCTTGGAATCTCTTTGTTCTTGATTTTTGGTTGATTATTAATTTGAGACTATGGGTTTTATTCTTTCATTGTTGTGAGATTATTTCTATGCTTTATTTATTGAATTCCATGGAGTCTCTTACAACTATGAGCGGCTAAATCTTGTAACTAGGGTTGTGGGAACTTTGACAGAATTATGAAGTAGGGGAAGTGTGTGGTTCTTCTAGATCATTGTCTATGCATGCATTGTGATCTTATTCGGATTGTTTGCTTCCTTAACTACTGCAAAAGTTAAGGACTTTCCAGATTCGAGATCATCTTCACAAGAGAGATTCAGATTGGGAAATAAAGATTACAACAGTGATTCGACACTACTAACCCTCATCTAATTAACATGATACTCACAAGGTAATAGTTAAACTTGGATTTAAGATAAGGGCTTGAAAGGCGACACTCTGAGACTCACAAGGTGAAGAGTGAAATTCACCAAGATGTTCATAAGAAGGGTTAAAATATCTATCTTGTCAGGATCTACATGTTTGGCATTGAGATAGTCGGATTGTGAACAATAAACTCATGGAGTTAGGAAGACAGGGGGACACAGTCCTAGTGTTTATCTCAGATTGATTACAACCAAAAGAAATCAAGACTTGTTATTATTTCCTGTTTATTACAAATTCCCCTATTTACTTTTCTGCACGTCTGAATACTTTAACAATTTCATGAGATAGATTCGACCTATTCCCCTTAGGTTCGACCCCAAGCTAGTTGGATTACTATAATTTGATAACGGTCGCACTGTACATCTTAGAGGGTATAGTTTGGGCGACATCAGCTTACCTTTCCCTATAGTACTTCTCAAAGAAATCTAATGAATGTACCATTTTAATTAAATTCATGTCCATCGCCTTGGACCCATCCTTAACAAGCAAAATTCTATGAAAAATCAAACAAGACAATATTTCAACTTGTCGTCCTTGTTCAACCTACTCCTTCTAACAGGCGACATCAGCCTATATCCCGTTATCTTTTATCTCCAACTAACAATTCTGCAAAAGAATTCACCTTTTACATAGACCTTTGCAGTTATATTTCACGGAGAGAAGATCGACAATTTAAACCTGACATAAACACAAACTCTTTCAAGCCAAAACACACTGGCTTGTCATTAACTAAAAATAATATTTCGTGCTTCTTAACATTTGTAACACAACGAGTAGAAAGTAGTGTATCATTTGACCATTGAATTTGTTGAAATTTTTTGACAACTTCCTACATGACCAACTCAGGATCTCTTGAACCTTATCTTTATGTTTTGATCAACTAAAGTTCTCTTAAACTCAACTAGCAATGACAACCTAGACCTTATGGAAATTTTTGCAGTAAAATTTTCTACTTCATCAAACCTTGTAGTTAGACCATACTTCTCAATATCAATTTGTTTTTCATACTGAGGCAAGCTTATGAGATCATCAACTATATTTTCTAAAATAGTCGACTCCACACTAGACTATCTAGAACTATTTTGACCTCCTTCATCAACATACTCGGTGTTAATCTCACTAAACTCATCTAAGTAAGAAATATTTTTATCTTCTACCCTTGTTTTTTCTTTTTTCCATCACACATACTCTCTCCGCCTTTTATTTTTCTACTAGACGAACGGGTGATTATGTTTCATACTCTTTCTCTACTACTTATTATATTTTAAGATCTACATACGAATAATAAAATCAAGACAAGGCATGTCCCCACTATTCATCAAACGCGATAAAAAGCTATAGTAATCAATGACTGATCTAGTAATACACCACGAATTCTGATAAACAATAACAACAAAATCGTAAAATTCTATGAATGGAGATAAACATTAACAAAATAAAGAGGCTATTGTATGAATCATATACCTAAACATAGCTTAAATTTTGACAAAGAAAGGGATTAAAATCAAAATTACTTTTGAAGAAAATCCCAAATTTTTAAGTCTAGAGTTACCAAATCTAAAATTTTCACCAAATAATATTGAAATAAAACTTTGAAAGCTCAGGAGAAGATGAAAAATTAAATGGGGATGATGAACATCAACTGCAATGCCTGAGCAATAACCCTTTGATCGGTTTAAAGTAGTGGAGAAAGGTTGAATACCAAGGTAGAAAGTATTTATTGTATTTAACCTAGTATATGATACCAATGTATATTTTGGAATACTTGAAAATCCTCAAAATATAAACTATCCCCTGACCCCATGTAGGCTTCACACATTATTGACCATCCCATTTTTTATCCAACAAAGTAAACCAAAAAGAAAAAAATGACTTTTTTTACAATTGAGTTTGTAGGGTAAGCATTTTTGCAACATCTCTCATGTTTCTTGTTAGTGGGACAATGAACTAAGGGTGACTAAAATATTTTAATATTAAGTGTAGGCGACTCAAGTCTTAATTATTGAGTGTGGGTGACAAAAATTAAATGATGGATTAATAAATTTGACCCATTTGTGAGAATTGCATCAAGTTTTTTATTTTACACTTTGGCTCTTTATAAAACCCTGATAGTTAAAAATGGAGGGGGACAAAAATAGGCGGTTGCTCTTGTTTTCTCTTTTTTCAGTTTTGGTGATTTTCTGTATTGTTGTTGTTACTTTTCTTCTTCTTCTTCTTCTTCTTCTTCTTCTTCTTCTTCATTACATCATCTTATTATTACTCATCATCGTCATCTTCTTCTACTGCTTGTCGTACCATTTTTGTTGTTGTCACCATTATTGCTGCTACTAGACTAAATTTTTTGATCAAATTTGGTTCATATACCATGGGACATTACTTCATAGGTTATTTTGGTTAGTAAAATGATATTTTTTAGCTCAATTTCTTATTTGGATATATTTGTTGTTTTTTCAATAATTTTTAATAGCTTATCTGACAATTGTTGTATTTATTTACAATAGTTATTGGATAGTTTCCATTATTGTTAAAGTAGTTCCAAAAGATAAATTGTATATTGCAACAGATGACCTAACTGTTGGATTAAGCTGCTGGCTTTGTAACATGAATCCACTAGATGAGTCATCATTGCAATAGATAATTCATCTATTATAACAGATGAGTCATCTATTGCAAGATATGTCTCATCTATTGATTCATGTTACAATATTAGGATAGAACCTGAAGCTGGATCTAACAGATAAGTTATCTGTTGCAACAAATAACTCATCTATTGGATTCATGTTACAACACAGGGATAGAAACTGAAGCTGAATCCAACAGATGACTCATCAATTGGATCCATCTTACAGTACTAGGATAGAACCTAAAGTTGAATCCAACAGATAAGTTATCTGTTGCAATAGATGGCTCATCTGTTGGGACATTATTAATGATAGTTCATATAATTTTTTTGTTGTATATACTATACCATCATTATTAATTTTTAGTAAGCTGTCATTTTTAACTTCTTTAATAATTTTTTGGTAACATTTATTGAGGAATCAATAACAATATAGGTTGATTGTCATGGTGAATGGATTGAGAAGAACAATAGATTTATTTGGCATTGGAAAGATGGTGAAATGTTAGAGACGATAGCAATGACAGTCCAAAGAGATGTTTTGTATGATGGTTTTGAGAACTTAATCATCAACTATTGTAGACTAATATTGTCATAAATTAAATACACAAGTCTTTAAAAATCACAGGTTCCCACCTTTTAAGATAAGTGGTCAGGTTCGTTTGTATGCTTATCTGAGTGATGCAGGTAGGCCTACTTTAAGGGTGTATGTGGTTGAAAATTGATAGAGAATTAAAATGTATAAGAATAGAAACAAGATATGTTAAATAATAAATTGGATGGTGTGGACATTAATATTCTAAATGATGAGAGTGGAGATGAAGTAGAGGAAGACCAAACACCTACTCTCATTATTGAGAGCAATACAGTAGGTAGTTCTCAATCAATACAGTCAAGTAATTGTTAAGGATTAAACAAGTTTTTACAAGGGAATGACATTCATGAATAAAGAAGAACTAGTCACTTAATTGTGTATTGCTTGCTCGACAAAAGATTTCAGACTAAAAAAGGTGATTAATTCGTATAGTATGTATTGTTTTAGGTGTGCACATTAAGAGTGCAAGTGGTAGTTGAAGGTTGTGAAATTCGTACGTTCTAACAGATTCTATATTAGAAATTATGAAAAGTATCACACATGTGGTTCAGATCATATTACGAACCATATTTGTACGCCACGATAAAGGTCCTCAATAAATACTTTAAAAATAGTTTCTCCAATGACAAAGACCCTATCTACAAGAGATATGGCCAATAAACTCGGTACATACCTAGGTTGTAAGGTGAGTTATTGGAAGATTTATAAGGGTATGGAGATCAAAAAGTCTTTGGTTAAAGGAACACATAAATAGGGGTATGCAATGCTTGATGTGTACTGTTATATGCTTGAGTCCGCAAATTCAAAAAGTAATATAGTATTGCAGATTGATGAAAATAGAAGGTCCAAGTATTTTTTTGTAGTCTATGGAGCTTGGATTCTTGGTTTCCAATAAATGAGAAAAGTCATAGTCGTCGACGGAACATTCTTGAAGAGCAAGTATGAAGGAGTTTTATTATTGGTTGTGACACAGGATACAGTGAATCATATTTTTTCGATGGCTATCTATGTATTGGACAAGGAATTTGATGCCTCATATCAATATTTTCTGAACAAATGAGAAGCTATATAGATGATACTAATGAGTTATGCATATTTCCTGATAGATATGCAATTAACTGAAAGACGATTTTAATTATCTACCCTCCAGCTCACTATGGTTGTTGCATGAGGCACCTTGTGGAAAATATTCAAAACACCTTTCACAATTCAAAGGTCATGTCTCATTTTCATAAAGCAGTGAAAGCGTATGATAGAGTTGAGTTCTTTGACCATTTTAATCATTTAAGGGATATGGTACCCAAGGCAGCCAAACATCTCCAATGTGTCAAATTCGATAGATGGAACAGGGCATTTTGTTAGGGAAATAGGTACATTATTATAAATTTAATGTCTTGTTTGCATTTATTGTAATATTTTGTCTTACTAAAGGATATTTTTTTATAGTTATAATACTGTGATGTCAAACGTTGCTGGATCGTGAATGCAATATTTAACATTGAAATAAAATTTTCCATTGTCGCTCCATTTGACAAAATAAACATGAGGCTTGCAAAATTATTTCAAGAGAGGCGTATCGAGTTGGTCAACTCACCAAAAACTTGTTCCTTCATTGGAAAAAACAAACATCAAAGTACATCAATTCGGAGAATAAGGTATTGGTCTATCAAATAGCCAATTAAAAGTTCAATATCAATGGTCATGGTGATGTTGCCACGGTCGATCTACTGAGAAGAGCTTGTACATGTCGAGTTTATGACTTGAAAAAAAATACCTTGTCCACAAAGCTCAAAATGGTGCACAATTTGAAAATTAGATTTATGAGTACTCATATCCATATTATTTGGTGGAAAAATACATAATTACTTATTGTGAGGTATTAATCCAGTGCCTGTTGAAGATTCTTGGATTGTATGGATATTATAAAGAGAGAAATATCTCCTTCATATATTAATCCAAGAAAATTGGAAAGATTTCTAACAATAAAAAATAAGTGCTCCATATGCAAAACGGTTGGCCACAAAAGAAATACATGTCCGGATCGAAATGCTCCATAATTATTTTAATAGTAAATAGTCTTGTGGTTGGTTTGGTTATGAACTTGATAATTTTAACTCATTTTAGTTGGTAATGTATGTTATTTATTATATAAAATATATTTTCATTTATGGTCCAACAACCGTTGTATGCGTGGAAACAACTTCTATCGCAACATATGTTAATATCTATTGCAACAGATGACTCATTTATTGAAAATAATTTAAAAAATATACATATATGTTGCAACAGATGAAAGATATATTTGATTATTTCCAACATACTTAAAATATGTTTGATGTGAAACACTTCATATTAAATCATGATTAGTAATAAACAAAGTTATTTAACTATAAAGAACTTTCAATTAATAAGTTTAATTACAATCGCAAAAAAGATTAAAATTATTTGTGCATCAATAAAAAAGATAATAGAAAATTAAGTAAATACAACACAGTACAAAAATATTTCCATCAGAAATCAAACCACTAGCGAGACCTATTTTGATTTTTTCAGATCGGTGATCCATCTGTTGCAATAGATGACTCATCGGTTGCAATAAATATCAATATCTATTTGATAATTTTCAATAGATGAGTCAACTGTCGCAACAAGTCAGTCATCTATTGCAACATAAATATGGGGAAAATATAAACTGTAAGAACGATAAAATGAAGAAGCTATGAGAGAGAGGGAGTACTGAATAGGTTTTACACGAAACTGATAAAATTCAATCACTATTCACTGAAATATATCTTCTTGCTACTAAAAAATAAAAATATTGAACTTGCTATTTAAAAATACTGTTTTAAAAAATTGAAAAAATATATTATTGAAATATACGACTATTTTGGTATTAGAGCGAGAAGGTTTTGGGAACATTACCTACAAAATCGCAAAAGGTTTATCAACTTTGTATGAAAAGACATAGATCATTCCAAGACGTAAGGTGTAGCTATTTCTATTTATATAGAGAAATCAGAAAAAGAAATAATATAATTGTCAAAAAATATAATTTAGAAGAAAGTTGAAAAAGGCTATTAAAAGCAAATAGATTACATAAAGTTTACAACGATTTACTAAGCGCGTTAAATTGAGAAATACAAGGTTGTGAGAGAGATTTAGAAAATAATACTTCAGGAATAAAGTGGCTTAAAGAACGTATTAAAAGAAAAACTTATCAATTAGGATAATAAATGCCAATAAGATATATTGAGTGTATAAGAGAAATACAACGTCAATATTATAGAGAAGTTACATATAAACATCAACTTATAAAAATTCGAAAACAATTTATAGAAAGACTAGAATTATTAAACAAAGAAATAAGTAACCTAGAAATAGCTATTCAAAATTGTAGAAAAACAGACAACTACGAAATAGTTGCTATAACCTCTAATTATTTTAAAAAGGCAGTAATTAGAGAACAATCTAGACTAATAGAAACCATACAAGAAGTAGAATTAGACATAACCTATACAAATAATAGATTAAGATATAAAACTAAACTAAATAAAAACTATCTTAAACCACTCAGGATAACAACATAGCTTCTTTAAAATGCCTCGATTACTTAGATCTTAGATTTCAACCAGAAAAGAAATATAGAGCATTAAAAGATAACTCCACTATAAGGTGTAATTTCAACCAGGGAGAGCATATTTTACACTCAGATTATAAACAATACAACACAATAATCGACCTTTTGATTAAATCAAGCAAAAAAACTCAAGAAAAAGATAGCAGTATAATAAGAACTATAGAACAGATAGAAGTTACTCAAACTAAACATAAAAAGACACTAGATAAAATAGAACAAAATTTAGATTATTTAAAGTCACAGGAAATAGAAATAGACAGAAAAATTCAGTATTTAAATCATAAATTTAATTTAGAACAAATCCCTACAAAATTAGAGATTGAAAAACTAATAAAAACTATAATAGAAAGGCCTAAAGAATTGGAAGTAAAAACAACTCAATTAATATCTAAGCTTGTAGAACAAGTAGAAAATATAACAAAAGAAATTAAATATTTGCAAGAAATAACAAAAAGACTAGAAGAAATATCACTTTCATGAGTGAAGAAGATATAAATTATAGTAAAGCACTAGAAAAATCAAGAAATTATCATAACGAACCAGAAGGATTATCTAGGCATATACCTTCAAGTCAAACAGATAAAATTCTACTAAAACAAAACAATACTATAACAGAATTATTATTAAACTTACACAAAAAGATAGACAGTTTAATTAAAGGTAAGGAAACTCAAAAACGTCTCCAAGAAAAACCAGAATTGCCAGAATTACATAAGAAAATAGATATTGTACCAATATCCGGTACGGTGGATTTCTGAGCATTTAGTGGGAAATGTACACCCTTATCATCCATTTTTTGAGGAGATGGAGAACTCTGAGCTGGAGTCTGTGTTTGTGCATCTGTTTTGCTAGCTGGACTCTGGTGGCTGAGTCTTGTTTCTAACATTTGTATTTGTTTGATCAATCTAGTGTTTTCCATGAGGAGTGATTCTTTTTGAGCATTTAGATTCTTGAAGTTCTCCGTCATTGAAAAATAATAGTTTCAAAAAATAATCTTTCCAGTCTCTTTTTGCAAATTATACTGGGGTATTTGGTCTGGATTTTGTCTAAGGGAAGGAGATATATAATAATTTGGTCCTAAATATCCTCTAGAATGATTGGTAGCTTCGGTAAAATCATTAAAACCTTCAAAAAGAGGAGCTTTAAAACCTTGTATAGAGTCTAATACTTCCAACGATGTTTGGAAAATTCCATTAGTTTCTCCATAAATGACTACATAGTATTTAAAACGAGGTCTACTTTTTTCTGCCATGTAATGGCATAAAGAGTTCATAGATGCCATAAAATGATTACGGTTTTGTTTATTATAAGAAATCCAGAGGTTATCTACTAAACACCTTTGGGGTATGTCTAAAACATAATCTGGTCTTACTCTAAAAGATATATTACTCTCAGGGTATGCGATTAAATTAAATGGTCCGAAATGAATTCTTTCCATTGACTCTAGAGATTCTAGTGGTCTAAAATTTAAGTTACCTAACATTGTCTGTTGGTGGGACTCTAAAGACGAAGCTACACCTTTGCCTTTGTCTGCAGGAGGTTGTCCTGTTGGTCTTATGCTGAAAACAAATGAGTAAAATTAAACTTATTTATTTATTCCCAGTTGTAGTCTACTTAACTGGTCAGCTAATTCGTTTTCTTTTCCTTTTATATGTTCAAATACTATATTCTTATAAACAGATATGGTATCTGTAAAATTTAGCCATCTTCTTCTACTACTAGTTTTGTTATTTATTTTTTGATGAAATTTAACTATAGCTTCACAATCTGTTCTAACTAAAATTTCTTCTTTATTTAGTATATATAGTTTGAAACTATTTAACCCATATATGATAGCTAATACTTCTAAGTCTATAGCACTCATATTTCCTTTTTCTTTATATGCCCCACTCTGATATCCACATATTTGTTCACTATGATTTCTTACCACAAATGTCGTTGATCTATGTCTAGAGATGGATCTTCTTATTACTCCTAATTGTAAAAGTTCTTTTATCTGTATATCAAATTCTTTAATATCTTCATTATTTGCTTCTATAGGTGTTGTTTTTATAGTATATTCTGAGTTAATTATATCTAATTTACACATTATTTCATTAGCGTCCCAATGGGCTAATGGTCTTTCTCCTATTATTTCCATTTTGTCTAATATAGATATCATATTTTCTAAATCTTTTGGACTGTTTATTATTCCTATTTTATCTATTCCTTTTCTAAAATTATAAAACTGAGTTTCTATACTTATTAGTGTATATTCCTTTTCTATATCAGTTAAGCATTCTTGTCCTTCTGCATTGAGCAGAGTATAGTTTCTAACTTCTTCCACGTTTTCTTTTAACAGGTTGCTGCATTGATTATTTTGGCAGTCTTCGCAACATGGTTCTGGAATCGATCTCTTTTTACTTGTATTTAGTATTCTAAATACTGTAGGCAATTTTACTCTTTGTACTGGTGTATAAGTCAAGTTTTTAAAGAGCATTATTCCATCTCTTGTTAAGAGACATCCTCCCTTATTCTGTATACAAAATTTTAGTCCTATAACAAAATCTGATCCTATACTTAAATCTCTTGTTAGTATCCTACTAACGTTATAAACTCGGTTATAAAATTTATTGCAAGTATTTAGAAAACTTATCTGTGCGTTTTCTATGTAATAACAATAAATATTTTGTGATCCATCCATTTGAGTAGCCATTATAGGTCTTTCAAGTATTTTTAATAAGTGTTTGGATACTATTTCTTTATTGATTAAACAACTAGTACATCCTGGATCTATTAATGCTAGAGTTTCTATTTCTACGTCTTTTATTTTAATTTTTACTAAGACTTTTATGGTAGAGAATTCTTTATCTTCGTTGCATATTAGACTAGTGTTATTATCTTCTAAATTCATAACTTCTGCTTCTAACTTTTCTAAATGTACTGCTTCTTGTGTATCCGTTTCTTCTATGGTGATTTTAGTTTTTCCTTTTTCTAGAATAGTTAATCTTTGTTCTAGATCATTTAATCAGGTTTCTAAAGTAGACACCCTTAGGTTTAGGATTTGATTGTTCCTATATTTTTATCCGTTATTTATCTCTGATTCTACTTTTATTTTTAAAGTATTTTCTATACAATTTATACATGCTTCTAGGTAACATTTTTTACATTTAGTTCTATTGTCTTTGCTTGGATACCAATTACATATACGACATCTATTGCTGTCTAAGTCTTTGTTTCTTTGGAATTCGTGTACACATTCTTGAGTAACATTCATTAAATTATTGATTACTAGGGTGTTTAAATCTAAATCTTCTATCTCTTGTCCTAGTTCATTAACTAAGTTATCTTCTTCTGATTATGAAGAATCAGATTTCGAATTATCTTTATCATTTATATCAATACTTATTATTGAGTATATACTTTCTGTATTTGACATGTATTCATCTATATTTAATAAAGTTTCTTGGAAATCCTCTATTAGTTGAGAATTTCTAGTTCTATTATTATTTTTCTTAGGACATACATTGGCTACATGGTCTATGCTACCACACGTATAACATTCTAATTTATTTTTATAATTTCTATCATTTCTATATTTTCTAACATGTCTATCTCTATTTAACCAAGGTTTTTTAGCTTTTGATTTTCTTAAGAAGTATTGTTTTCTACTATATGGTTTTTGATTATTTCTTTTCTTATATTTTCTATGTTGTTTCTGATCTTAATTCTGGGTTGTGTATATAACAGATTTATAGAAATTCATTTCATTTATTTTTAATTGTTTTTGTATTTGTATGTTTGTACATTTTTCTGTTAATATATCCATTATATGTTGTGTTCTATGTCCTATTGTCCATTTTAAATTTGGGTTAGCAACTACCCCATCTATCTTATACCACATGTCTTTTATTTCTCTTCCTAAGGCTCCAGGTAATTTATTGAATAATTTTTTGCCTAATTCTTCATTAAAAGTGTTTCCGCTAATAGTGCAATAATAAAAATAGTCTTGTAGAAATTTCTTTATATATACCCAATGTGAAATACTTAATTGTTCTAGTTTAATCAAAGCTTCTTTTTGTAATGCTAATAATCCACTATTTGGATCTTTACCAGTTAATAACATATGCATTTTATTTGTGAAATTATAAGGATTTGGTCCCATACTTAGTAAAACCTGAAAATCATATGGGCAGTTTGTCTTAAAACTTTCCTAAGTGGCTTTTGCAGATTCTCCTAAAAAGGTTTCTAAATATTTATACATTGTTTCTGTATCTGTTTTTGTATAATGTCGTAAATAATCTGTAGCTACTATTCCTTTCCATAAATCTATCACTGTGTCCCACATTTGGGGATTATGCTGCTATATTTAGAATTTTTCCTTTGCTACTTCCTTCTTGTAGTTTAATTGGTTCTTCTATTGGCATTCTTTTACCTGCTGGTTTTATATTATCTCCTCTAAGTTCTGTATCTTAGTTCATCCTAACTGCTGGTCTTCTAGGTACATTAACCATTCTATAATCTATTGGTTAGGGATTAGGGTTTGTTTGTTGGAATGGACTAGCACTTGAAGAGCTAGTTGGTTCTAATTCTGCTAGTTCTTTATAACTTATTGTAGAACTTAATACAGAAATTGTGTCGTCTACATCTTTTCTTTCAAGGAATGATTTGTTACTTCTATATCCTAAATTTCTTTCAAGGAATGATTTGTTACTTCTATATCCTAAATTATCACTTCTCTCTAAGCAGTATTTAAAATGTTCTATACATTCGTCTATTTTCATTTCGTCCTTTTGACATCCTTTACATTTAAAAGTTATATTTTTATATTCTTCGGTTAAGTTTTCAGCCTTTTCTATGGCCATATCTATTTCATATCCTTCTTGTAGGACTTTTATATTCATAAACTCGCTTTCTGTTTTGATATTACTCTTTGTTTCCTCATCATCTAAATTTCTTTTAGTTGTGTAGTTATAATCTGTAAACCTGACTGAAGTTTCTCCCTTACTTGTAGTATATAATAGATGAGAGTCTGGTGTAAAAACTTTTGGTTTAGTAAATTTGTTTAAATTCCATTCTAAACCTGCATATATTTCTGGGTCTATTTTTATTGGTTTTATTAGGCTTATGTCTTTATTTCTCATTATTTCAACTACATCATTTACTTTTAGTTTAAATTTAGTGTTACTACTTAAGGTTAATTTTCCAATAAACCCTATGCACATTAATAAATTATTTCCACTATTCATTTCTTCGTACCCTTTAGTTTGAATCCCTATTTTAATGTTTTTTCCAAATTCCTTTAAGTTCATTAGGAAATCTGGACTTATGTAGAATATTCCTCCATTATTTGTCATATCTACTTCAGTTAATCCTATTACAGATTTTTTAATATCTGACCATCTATCATCATATATTGTTATTAATACTTTAGATCCTAGATTTTTTCTAGTTAAGCCTTTTATTCCTATAACAATTAAACCCATATGCATTAATATCATTTTATTATTTTTTAGAAGTCTTAGGGAATTAGTATTTACTAAATCTAGTATTTTAAAATCTTCTCCTATAGCCGATATCTGTTCTTCCCTATAATGTCTGTATAGCTGATTATCTGTAGAGAAATATCCTGCATTATATAATGTCTTAGGATTAATAATTTTAATTGATGTTGTTGGAGGATTTGTAAATCTTTATCTACATCTATTATTTCGTTAAGCTCTTGGTTCTGTTCTATATTAGATTGTCTTCTGCATATTCTAGATAATATATTATTATTTCCTATTCTGTTTTTCGAGAAACTTATTCTTTGTCTTTCTTCTCCTTGTCTTTCGTTGTTACTTTCGATGGTTCTCCGTCTATTTGATAGAAAGTCCAGTTTTGTGGTTTTCTTATTATATTCTTTCGTTCCTGTTTAGGAGTTAATTTGATTCGTTTTAATTGGTAAACAAGTTCTTCTATCTCAAAGTTATTTTTTGGTTGCTCTTGGGCTTCTTTATTTTTTATTAAAATATCTATTTTCTTATGTAATTCTGGCAATTCTGGTTTTTCTTGGAGAGGTTTTTGAGTTTCCTTGCCTTTAATTAAACTGTCTATCTTTTTGTGTAAGTGTAATAATAATTTATTATAATATTGTTTTTTTTTAGTAGAATTTTATCTGTTTGACTTGAAGGTATATGCCTAGATAATCCTTCTGGTTCGTTATGATAATTTCTTGATTTTTCTAGTGCTTTACTATAATTTGTATCTTCTTCACTCATGAAAGTGATATTTCTTCTAGTCTTTTTGTTATTTCTTGCAAATCTTGAATTTCTTTTGTTATATTTTCTACTTGTTCTACAAGCTTAGATATTAATTGAGTTGTTTTTACTTCCAATTCTTTAGGCCTTTCTATTATAGTTTTTATTAGTTTTTCAATCTCTAATTTTGTAGGTATTTGTTCTAAATTAAATTTATGATTTAAATACTGAATTTTCCTGTCTATTTCTATTTCCTGTGACTTTAAATAATCTAAATTTTGTTCTATTTTATCTAGTGTCTTTTTATGTTTAGTTTGAGTAACTTCTATCTGTTCTATAGTTCTTATTATACTGCTATCTTTTTCTTGAGTTTTTTTGCTTGAATTAATCAAAAGGTCGATTATTGTGTTGTATTGTTTATCTTCTGAGTGTAAAATATGCTCTCCCTAGTTGAAATTACACCTTATAGTGGAGTTATCTTTTAATGCTCTATATTTCTTTTCTGGTTGAAATCTAAGATCTAAGTAATCGAGGTGTTTTAAAGAAGCTATGTTGTTATCCTAAGTGGTTTAAGTTTAGATATTTTTTACTTAGTTTATTTTGATATCTTAATCTATTATTTGTATAGGTTATGTCTAATTCTACTTCTTGTATGGTTTCTATTAGTCTAGATTGTTCACTAATTAATGCCTTTTTAAAATAATTAGAGGTTATAGCAACTATTTTGTAGTTGTCTGTTTTTCGAAAATTTTGAATATCTGTTTCTAGGTTACTTATTTCTTTGTTTAATAATTCTAGTCTTTCTATAAATTGTTTTCGAATTTTTATAAGTTGATGTTTCTATGTAACTTCTCTATAATATTGACGTTGTATTTATCTTATACACTCAATATATCTTATTGACATTTATTATCCTAATTGATAAGCTTTTCTCTTAATACGTTCTTTAAGCCACTTTATTCCTGAAGTATTATTTTCTGTATCTCTCTCACAACCTTGTATTTCTCAATTTAACGCGCTTAGTAAGTCGTTGTAAACTTTATGTAATCTATTTGCTTTTAATAGCCTTTTTCGACTTTCTTCTAAATTATATTTTCTGGCAATTATATTATTTCTTTTTCTAATTTCTCTATATAAATAGAAATAGCTACACCTTACGTCTTGGAATGATCTATGTCTTTTCATACAGAGTTGATAAACCTTTTGCGAGTTAGTAGGTAATGTTCCCAAAACCTTCTCGCTCTGATACCAAAATAGTCGTATATTTCAATAATATATTTTTTCAATTTTTTAAAACAGTATTTTTAAATAGCAAGTTCAATATTCTTATTTTTTAGTTGCAAGAAGATATATTTCAGTGAATAGTGATTGAATTTTATCAGTTTCGTGTAAAACCTACTCAGTACTCCCTCTCTCTCATAGCTTCTTCATTTTTATCGTTCTTACAGTTTGTATTTTCCCCAGAGTTTTTTTTTTTAACTTACCCTGTTCATCTCTTCCTCTTAATCTTTATTCTTAACACCTTACTTCTTTAATCACACCCTAGAAAATTTTTATTTGGAAACTAACATTCGTTCTGTGTCTATTTTGCAGACCTGGTGGACTATCAAGGCCA
Source organism: Capsicum baccatum var. pendulum (assembly GCA_030864225.1). Classification (NCBI taxonomy): domain Eukaryota; kingdom Viridiplantae; phylum Streptophyta; class Magnoliopsida; order Solanales; family Solanaceae; genus Capsicum; species Capsicum baccatum. The sequence goes on from CM061558.1 coordinate 171,091,993, forward strand.
GAATTCCTAGGAATTTACAGGTTAATCCATCGTTGCTATTAAGAAATTAAGAGGTTAACCATATACTAAGGGTAAAGATTTTATAAAGAAACTAATTTACATGATGTACAGGGATATGTAGAATAACTTTAAACGTGGATAAAAACAAACATAAAATATAAATATTTTTGTGGGGAAAATACGTAAATAAGAACTTACATGAAGTAACTAGGAGAGAGGTTTCCCTTTCGGGAACCCCCTAAAGATCAAATAGAAAAGTTGGAGCTTTTATTTAAAGCAAGCTAATTGATACAAAGTTTATACAAGAAAGACAGGTTTGGATGGGTTTTTTGGGAGGAGAGGTTTACACATTTCAAGTAGGTTGTGAGTTTGGTTGATTTCACCTACTTCTTTCTACAAAATGTTCGCCTTTTATAGGCAGAAAATACATAAAGTAATGGTTCTAAGGACTACTACGTGGCCTCAACATATTTGGCTGACACTTAAAGATAAGGGATAAGAAAGAAACTTTAATAATGCAAGTCGGGTACTCTTTGGGCCCCATCGTCACATGCGTTATTAATTTTCTTTCAAACTTATTTTGACGCGTGCTTTAACAGTTTTTCTTTCTTTTGGAAAGTAGTGATAAAGGAAGCACTCTGACTCTGACTATTACAAGACATAAAGTGGGCATCCCCACTTGACTATGATAGCTAATAATACAAACTGTAGAAACTGTAGATTGTCTGAAACTGTAGATTGTCTTATGTGTCCAAGTTGGGCAGGGCAATGGAGTCGAAGCTCATGCCTGAGTCATCGTCTTCATATGGATCCTGAGCATCCTGGAATTGTGCAATACTATCTTCTTCGTCTGATCTTGCTGAATTATTATCTGTATTATTTATTTAACTATAATTAAATTTCAATAAATATCACAATTTTAATTAATTTCAGAGTAATTAACATGCTAAATTAAGTGTATTCATCCTAAATAAAGTGATCAATTGACTAATTTGATGCACAATACTTCATATTAAACCATGATTAGTGAGAAAAAAATTAATTTAACTATAATTAACTTTTAATTATTAAGTTGAGTTACAATTATAATTAACTTAACAGTAATAAAATGATCAACTAAATGTATTTGTACTAAATAGAGTGAACAATTGACTATTTTGGTGCAAAACACTTCATATTAAACCATGATTAGTAAGAAAATATTTATTTAACTATAATTAGATTTCAATTAATAAGTTCAATTATAATTTTAAGTAATCTCATTGTAATTACATGTCTAATTAAGTGTATTCATCCTAAATAGAGTGATCAGTTGACTGATTTGATGTAAAATGCTTTATATTAAATCATGATTAGTAATAAAAAAAATTGTATAACTATAATTAGTTTTGAATTGATAAGTTTAATCAAAATTTTAATTAGTTTCATATTAATTATAAACTAAGTGTATTCGTCATAAATAGAGTGATCAAATGAGTAATTTGACATGAAATGATTCATATTAAATTGTGATTAGTAATAAAAAAAATATGAAATAGCTATAGTTAACTTTTAGTTAAAAGGTTCAATTATAATTTTAATTAGTTTTATAGTAATTACATGATCAACTAAGTGTATTCATCCTAAATAGAGTGATCAATTGACTAATTTGATGCAAAATGGGCTTCATATTAAATCATGATTAGTAATAAAAAAATAATTTAACTATAATTAACTTTCAATTAATAAGTTCAATTATAGTTTTAATTAATTTTACAGTAATTACATGATCAATTCTAAGTGTATTCGTCCTAAATAAAGTGATCAATTGACTAATTTGATGCAAAATGCTTCATATTAAACAATGGTTTGTAGTAAAAAATTAATTTAACTATAATTAGCTTTCAATTAATAAGTTCAATTATAATTTCAATTAATTTCATATTAATTATATGTTTAATTGAATGTATTCTTCCTAAATAGGGTGATCAATTGACAAATTTGATACAAAATATTTCATATTAAACCATGATTAGTAATAAAAAAAATTATTTAACAATAATTAGCTTTCAATTGATAAGTTCAATTATAATTTTAATTAGTTTCATATTAATTATATGATCAATTTAGAGTCTTCATCATAAATAGAGTGACCAGTTAACTAATTTGACGTGAAATGCTTAATATTAAACCATGTTTTGTAATAAAAAAAATATAATTTAACTATAATTAAATTTCAATTAAAAGATATTACATTTTAAAGTAATTTCATTGTAATTACATGATCAACTAAGTTTATTCATCCTAAACAGAGTGATTAATTAATTAATTTAATGGAAAATATTTCATATTAAACTATGATTAGTATTAAAAAGAATATATTTAACTATAATTATCTTTTAATTAATAAGTTTAATTAATTTCATAGCAATTACATGTCCAATTAAGTGTATTCATCCTAATTAGAGTAATCAATTGACTAATTTGATGAAAAATGCTTCATATTAAATAACAATTAGTAATAAAAAATTAATTTAACTATAATTAGCATTCAGTTCATAAGTTTAATTATAATTTTAATTAATTTCATAGTAATTACATGTCCAATTAATTGTATTGGTCCTAAATAGAGATATCAATTGACTAATTTGATGTAAAATAATTCATATTAAACCACAATTAGTAATAAAAAATTGATTTAACTATAATTAGTTTTCAATCAATAAGTTAAATTGCAATTATAATTTATATTATAGTAATTTCATATCCAATTAAGTGTATCCGTCCTAAATATAGAGATTAGTTGACTAATCTGATGTGAAATCCTTCATATTAAATCATGATTAGTAATAAATAAAAGAATTTAACTATAATTAGCTTTCTATCAATAATTTCAATTACAATTTTAGCGAATTTCATAGTATTTACATGTTCAATTAAGTGTATTCGTCCTAAATAGAGTGATCTATTGACTAATTTGATGTGAAATGCTTCATTTTAAACCATGATTTTTTTAAAGTTTCATCTATATGATGGAGGAGTTAGGCCTGACTCCAACCTGTATATTCATAAAAAAATATAATCACATGGAGGAGGACATAAACCTTAGCTTCTAGAACACAGTAGAAGTTGGTCACAACCAACCTATGATGTAAAAGTGCACAAAAATATCGATCTTGATCATAGATTTGGTAAAAGATCTTTGAGATGATTATAGCATCAGTAGGGGATGCCATGTACGCAGTAAAAAGATTTATCAAAAGTTTAAAGCCCGAAATTGATGATAAAATTATTCTTCTTCCTTCTGAATCTAAAATTTGGAAGGCTTCCAACTCCATTGAGCCACCCCCTTTAGAAGGAACAACCACAACTTCATGGAAGATAACATTCTGGATTCATCTTCAAGTTTAGCTAGACTGTCGGCTGAGTGATTACCCTCTCTTAGGGTTTGAGAAAAATATGAAGTTGCCATTCTTGATCAAATCATAATGTGATCAATTATTTAATTGAGTTACCATAGAGGCTTCTTAACTCTTTTAGTCAACTTTATTAAGATCAAAGAGTCATACTCAACAACAACCTTGGTGTAGGCCCTTGTTGATATATAAAAGAATGCCTTGAAACATTACCTCTTCCTTTGCTTGATTGTTGCTACATTCACCATAAAATTCAGCAAAAGCACATATTATAGCACCATTATGGTCCATAATTATGCCACCGCCTTATTTTGATCCACGATTTCCTTTGTTGCATCTGTCAACATTGAGTGTAATCTAGCCGTAATTAAGTTTATGCCAAAAACAACCCTCGAAATAATCATAGGCACCAAGTTGTTCACTCTCTTACACATATTCTGTTAATTTATAGGTAGATACAGATCGGGAAATTGCAAATTGAGAGTCAATTTAATGTACTTGATCACTTGTTGTATAACAAACCCTGAAGACATATTATGGCTTTCAAACCTTGCCGAGCATCGATTTTTCCAAATATGCCAACAAATAACAATTGATATGTATTAAAGGATAGCTTTATGAATATCATTCTTGCCACTAATCATCCAACACTTCACATCCCTTTGACTAACTTTTCCCCGAGTCGAGCTAATACCACAAGAGTTGCAAAAGAAATCCCAAAAATTATTAGCAATCTTACTCTCGCTGAATAAGTGGAAGGTAGTTTCTTCTTTATAATCGGTGGAACAATTGCAAATAAAGAAAAGGTTAATACCAGCTTTCTTAACAGCTATATTGGTAGATACCCTATCTATCAGGATCCTCATCATAAAAAAAGAGATTCTGAAGGATATCTTTTTTATGCCAGATGTAGTTCTGATTGACGAGACCCGAAAGGGTGTGAATGAAAAATTATAGGTGTGGAGACAAACTCTTGAGTCTAAAGGGTTCAGGTTGAGCAGAAGCAAGACAGAGTATTTGGAATGCAAGTTTAATGACGTGAGGTTGGAGGACGAGGTGGTCGTGAAGTTGGATTCGCAGGAGGTATGTAAGAGGGATAATTTCAAGTATCTCGGGTCCGTGATACAGGGTAACGGTGAGATTGACGAGGATGTCTCGCACCGTATCGGGGCGGGATGGTTGAAGTGGAAGCTCGCGTTGGGGGTGTTGTGTGATAAGAAGGTGCCGCCCAAGCTTAAAGGAAAATTCTACAGGATGGTAGTCCGTCCGGCCATGTTGTATGGAGCGGAGTGTTGGCCAGTTAAGAACTCCCACATCCAAAAAATGAAAGTGGCGGAAATGCGGATGTTGCGCTGGATGTGTGGGATGACTCGAGGGGATAGAGTTAGGAATGAGACTATCAGGGAGAAGGTTGGTGTGGCTCCAGTAGAGTGCAAGATGCGGGAAGTCCGATTGAGTTGGTTTGGACACGTGAAAAGGAGGGACACGAATGCCCCGGTTCGTAGGTGTGAGAGGCTAGCGTTGGATGGTTTTAGGTGGGGTAGGGGGAGGCCGAAGAAGTACTGGGGTGAGGTGATTAGGCGGGATATGGAGCAGCTACAACTCACCGAGGACATGACCCTAGATAGGAAGGTCTGGAGGGCGCGAATTAGGGCAGAAAACTAGGGTCAGTTTGGGGCTTTAGGGTAGGGAAGTATTTGGTGGGGGTTTTATTCCTGTTATTCTTCCTATTCTTATTTCATTCCTATTTTCTATTCTTCTTCTTGTTATGCTTTCGGTGTTCCATGCTTTATTACGAATCTGGGTGCTTTCGATGTTTCCTACTACTTATAGGTGCCGTATTTACGTTATGAAATCCTGTTCTGTGCATTACTTTATATTTGTGTGGTGTCTCGTGTCTTGAGCCGGGGGTCTATCGGAAACAACCTTTCTACTTCTTCAGAGGTAGAGGTATGGACTGCGTACATCTTACCCCCCCCAGACCCCACTAAGTGGGAATACACTGGGTTTGTTGTTGTTGTTGTTGAGTCATGTTATGAATGTTCATGATCACAATAACCACGTTGGAGGGGACAATTCACATCAGTTTCATATGGTTCCAAGTACTATTTAAGAAGAAATGCTTCACCATAGTGTTTTTTGGGGTTATACTATTATGAACAGTTAATGCAAGAGGCCCTAATTAAATCATGATTAGTAATACAAAAATTGATTAAACTATAATTAGTTTTCAATCAATAAGTTCAATTAAAATTAATTTTATAGTAATTAAATATCCAATTAAGTGTACACGACCTAAATAGAGTGATAATTGACTAATGTGATGTGAAATGCTTCATATTAAATCATTACTAGTAATAAACAAATTGAATTAACTATAATTAGCTTTCAATCAATAATTTTAACTATCATTTTGATCAATTTCATAGTAATTTCATGTCCAATTAAGTGTATTCGTCCTAAATATAGTGATCAATTGACTAATTTTCTATCAAATATTTTATATTAAATCATGATTATTAATAAATAATTTAATTTAACTATAATTAACTTTAAATTTATGAGTTCAATTACAATCTCATTGAATTACATAGTAATTACATGATTAACTAAGTGTATAATCTATTGCAATAGTTTTTAACCTGTTTCAATAGATGTCTATATTTGTTTGATAATTTTTAACGGATGAGACATCTGTTTCAACTGGTTGGTCATCTGTTGAAACAAATGTCTATATCTGTTTGATAATTTCCAACAGATGAGTCATTTGTTACAATAGGTTAGTTATCTGTTGCATTAGATGTCTATATCTGTGTAATAATTTCCAACTGATGAGACATTTGTTGCAACAAGTTATAATCTGTTGCAACAAATGTCTGCATTTGTTTTATTATTTCCAATAGATGAGTCATCTATTGCAACAAGTTAGTCATTTGTTGCAATATATATCTAAATCTGTCTGATAATTTCTAATAAATGAGTCATCTATTGCAATAGGTTAGTCATTTGTAGCTACATACATCTATATCTATTGTATTATTTCAAACAGATGAGCTATCTATTGCATTTCAATAGATGTTTACATTTTTTTGATAATCTCTAATAATTGAGTCATCTTTTGGAATAGGTTAGTTATTTGTTGCATTGCAACAGATGTCTAATGCAACAGATATCTATATTTATTTGATTATTTTCAACAGATGAGTCATCTGTTGTATAACAATACATGTCCATATATGTTTGATTATTTCCAACTGAAAAGTCATTTTTTGCAATAGATAATGCATCTATTGCAATATTTGAACTTAATAATTTGTTTTTAGTAATAATTTATAAGTTTTCATGTCTAAGGATAAAATAGGATTCATGAAACAATAAATGAACATCAATTTAAATTACTAATTATTTTCAATAGATGAGTCATTTGTTGCAAAAGATAATACATATGTTGCCATATTTAAACTTAGTAACTATTTATAGTAATAATTTATAAGTTTTCAAGTTTAAGAATAAAATAGAAATCATGAAAAATAAATGAACATCAATTGAAATTACTAAACTGTTGTTATCCCCAATTAAATAATATAATTAACTAAAATACTAAAAACAAAATATTATTATCGTTGATATTGTTACATATCTAGATAAACAAATTACAACCCACATTAGGGTTCCAAACTTTTATATGCTACCCTAGAAGCCCAAATCTCTTACATCTTTGCCACTGTATTGTCATAGAATAAGGTCCTTGGAGTTTTCATACTAGTATCGGTTATCAAATACTCAATAAATGCAAGCGAGTATGACTCACACACTGCACCAGTCTTATATTTGAGAAGGTCTTATTTTCGACCTTCGAAAGCCCATCGTTTGTTGAGCAACTTTTCTGAAAAGTGATTCATTATGCCACATTGCTTCAACAGTTTTGGCAACAACTCCAACAGAGGCTCCATGCAAAAAAAAAAATTCCACTCTTCAAAAAGCTGTATGTTGTAGTCATAAACATTTATGACTCCCTCGGTCATGATAATTTCAACAGTCACAAAAGATTTCAAGTTCATTACTACAAGAATCCTCTTTACCCCAGTCCAATCCATGGCACCTGAATATGGGCTCTTTCCTCTACAATAGTCAATCATATCCCCATCCTATTCAAACTCAATAAGTAACTCTTCAATTTTTTTGCCATCGAAAGTTGTCACTTCTTCTTCTCTAAGTTTATTGTACCTACTTAAAAGTTACTGTAGAAGTTGAGGTCCATGATCCTTACCCCGGGATCGTAGTACTTAGTGAATTTAAGGTGTCTCTCCTGATTGAAGTATAAAATTTCATCAGCATATTGATATAATAATATAATTTAAATAAGCTAGTAACTTATAATAAAACTTGAAAAGATACAAAATGGACCATTTGTTGCAACAGATGGGTCACTTGTTGCAACAGATGAGTCATCTGTTGCATAGTCTCTCTGAACCTATTAACAAATTACCCATCCACTGCAACTTATGCAACAGATGATCTATCTGTTGCATAAGTTCTCTAAACTTGTTAACAAAATATCCAACCACTGCAACTTATGCAATAGATGGGTAATCTATTGCAATAGATGAGTCATCTGCAACAACAGATGAGTTATCTGTTACATGGATTCTCTAAACCTGTTAACAGATTACCTATATACTGTAACTTATGCAACAAATGATCTATCTGCTGCAATAGATAAGTCATCTATTGCATAAGTTCTCTACATTTTTTAATAGATTACCCAACTACCGCAACTTATGCAACATATGGGTAATTTGTTGCAATAACTGAGTCATCTGTTGCAACAAATGGGCCATCTATTACATAAATTATCTAAAACTGCTAATACATTACCCAATCTACTATAAGCTAATCCAATAGATGGATAATCTGTTGCAACAGATGACTTAAAAGGTTAGAAATAGAATAGCGAGAAGGTTAAAAAAGTAAACTTACCTAGTCCTCATACCACTGCTCCATATCTGTCATGTTCTTGAAGTCTTTTGGCCCAAATTTATGCATAGAGTAGACTTTTGGGACCTTTATAGCTTTGATCAATATGTTCCGCTTAGACTTCTTGGTAGGTTTCACTAATTTGTAGATATTCACCTTCTTCAGTTGTACCTACTCTCTTATGACCCCTTGAATTTTCTCAATAGTACATAGAAGAAGAGTTGTCCTTGATTTAATATCTGATACATTAAAAGCTATTTTTTTCTTCTTTTAACCACTAATGGAGTGAATGTCTTTGTCAACTTCTTTGATAGTATGAAACTCTTCTTAGATGTCAATTTATTGAAAGAAATAGTCAGAGCATCAATTCTTTTAACTAAGTTATCATGTCTTACCTTGCATTCTTGGCATTTGCAAGCTTAATATGGGCTTGAAGAGGGATAAAAAGAGGTGTTATACTCAGTGAACGAGGTAAATCCACTATATCCACCATACCCACCACTAATATAACTATTATTTTAGTCAAACCCTTTTTTAAACAATTTTCATGAGCATTATCAACATGCTCATTGCCAACCTTGACACCAGCATCACCAACACCATCACCAGCACTAACACCGACACAATCACCGCACCAATACACAAATTTGTTGCAAATCACCAAAAACCTTAGCAACAAGCTTAGCAAGAACAAGCTGACCTTCCCTAACTGCTTCTCTTTTTATGGTTATTGCTCCAATCAATTCTTGATCAAGTCCACCTTTAGGTTTGATTTTGTTTCAACAATACCTAGAGTAATAAAGACAAGAATATCCAACTCTTGCTCAGTAGGTACAAGCCAGAGATGCACAACCTATAAATAAAAGTAGATATATTAAAATTAATCTATAATTTACAAGAGATTTACAACATATAAGTTATCTATTATAATAGATTACCCATCTGTTGCATTAGTTTATAGTACATTGGCTAATCTCTTAATAGTTTCAGAGAGCTTATGCAACAGATGATTCATTTATTGTAAAAGATTACCCATCTATTGCATAAGTTGCCATAGATGAGTAATCTGCAGAGATAAGTTGCAATAAATGAACCATTTGTTGCAACAAATGACTCATATATTGCAAGCAAATGGGTAATATATTATAATAGATGATCTATCTGTTGCAATATGTTAACTTGAGTAAAATAAATTCTATTTATAAGAATATTTACTCCAGCATCAGAAGGGTTGAAGATATCAAGGGGATTTATCCTTGAGTTGTTCTTGACAGACAACCACCTAAGGATCCTTAAATGAGAAACCTCTTTCGAGTAGTCCTTGACCTGCTGCCACAGATGAGGAATTGCTTCAAATGTCCAAGAATAAAAATGTAAATATGATGCAATAAAAAGTCAAAATAATTATTCAATAGCATAAATAAATAAAACACTATAGAAATAGGAAAGAAGTTTACCATGAAAGGCCAAGGAAAGTCGTATAAGTTAATCATCTTTAGAGATAACTTTGTCAATAAATATTTGACAGTTAAGAAATAACTTTCATATCACCAAGAATAATTGTTGAATCCATGATCAAGCTTCAATAATTCGGTTTCTATGACTTTGTTGATGTCTCTAGCCCATAAATTAAAATGCACAAACCAAACTAAGCATAATGACTCCTTATGCTTTTTCAAAAACTTTTTATTCTGGAGTTCAACTACTAACTACCTGGCTTTGTAGCTAGGTCCAACAATGGCCAACATCTCATTTGTTTATTCATTGCCTTATTTGATTTTGGTGGGTGGCTTGGTTAGTGTCTTGTCTTTCTTTGATGCATTGGTTAATTTTGGTGTCCTACTTGCTTTTGATTTTTTTAAGGGTGTTACTTCTGGAAGAGGTTCAGTGGAGGATTGTATCTCAGGCCAGTCACTATGAAAAATTCTTTCATGCAAAAAAATTGACATGCGACAATAGTTTATCTAGATCTCATCCCTCTTCTTATTCCCATCCTGTAATATTTCTTCATCATCACTCTTATACTTAATCCTTTGCTTGAGAAGACCATATACCATGGTTATTTGAAAGCGTGCATTTTTTTCCTCTAACAGATCAAGAAAGAATCAAAAGCAGCTGGACTTAAAGTAATGCTCTAAGTTTTTGTCCCTCAAAATCTTTCTAAAATCATCGAAAATTTAACCTATGATAGATTCAAATGCAAAATCACCAGTCAAATTTGTAGGATTATCTATAGACATCTCAATTTGGAACTCGTTAATACTAAAAATTTTGAAAGATCATGCTAGGTTTTTTATCTACGTTCACGATCGATCAACTATATCATAACATCATTATCAACTCTTTCATCTTCATCCTCTTTATCCATCTTCTTCCTCTTCATCTCCTTTTCACTTTTTTTCCCTCTTCATCATCACCTTCCTCTTCATCTTCTTTATGTTTTTTTTCATTATCTCCATCTTTTTTCACATTTTTATTTTCATCTTCCCCTCTACAACCTATTCTTCATCTCCCTCACTTTTCTTTTCTAGATCATTACTAGATATTTCAACTGATTCTCTTTCAGTATATTGTTCAATATCTCTTTCCACATCTTCATTATCTGCAGATGATAACACTTCATTTATTTTTGAAAGAGCTTGTTCAACAAGTTCTTCTGATGGTGTTTGTAATTTAGCTATTTTAATTGCTTTGTCAGAACTTGATTCATTTAATTTTTTGTAAGTCATTTTTTATCTACAAATAAGAGAAAAATAAAAAAGATTACAACTGATTTATGCATCATTAAAAAATGTGAAAGAAACAGAAAATTTAATAAATACGACACAGTACAAAAATATTTTTAGCAGATGACCCATCAGTTGCAATAGATGACCTATCTGTTAGAAGAAATCAAATAAATAGCAATACTGTTTTGATTTATTCCAACAGATGACCCATCAGTATGGGTCATCTGTTGGAATAAATCAAGCTAGTAAACCAACAGATATATAATTGTTTCCAATACATGCTTAATATATTCCAACAGATTCTTATTCTTTGCAACATATTACATATTTATTGGGCAACATTATATATCAATAAGAACACCAACACCACTAAGAACAAGCTATATCACACACCAAGAACACCACCACCAACAACATCAAGTTATATCACCACTTGAACAACACCACTGTTTATGTTTTTGTCAATACACTAACAACACTACCGCCAAAATTAAAAAAATCAAGAACACCAACAATACTAACAACACCTACACCAACAAACCCAACAAAATCATGAATACCAATAATCCTAATAATACTAAGAAAATCAAGAACACCAACAACGTCAATAATACCAACAATAACAACAGTAGGGGTGCCAACATAAATTCAAATTGAGTTGACCCGCCCAACCCACCCAATATTTAATGGATTGGGTTCAAGATAATTTCCTATTGAGTAAATCTCAAACCATTAAGTCTCAACCCATTTTAAAGATGGGTTCAAATGAGTCCAATTCAATTTCCACTTCAACCCATTTAATAGAAAAATAATTTTCTTAATGAAAGTAGGGAAAATAAGAGACAATGTGTCCTCACCCACCTCACCTCAACCCCACATCACCCCAACCCCACTATACCCCCATCTCACCCTACCCCTCCCACCTCTATTAAATAAATTATTTTTATTTCTTAAAAAGCTTTATATAATTTTTTTTCTTGCTCCCACCCCACCCCATCCCTATCCTCCTCCCTACCCGAGCCCCCACCCCTACCTCCACCCCCAAAAAATTAATTCTCTTAATTTTTTTTGAAAAAAATTAAAAATATTTTTTTACCCCACGATTAAAATCCTACCCTCCATTTCCGGCATCCCCCACCCCTCCCAAAAAATATAATTCCCCCATTTAAAAAAGAATTACCTACTTTTCTTTTTAGTTCATTTAAAAAAAATGACCTCTTTTTTTTTTTCGTAATACTTTTATTTCAATTTTCCACATGGCATGTTTAGGATCAAAAGATTAAAGGGCATTGTGGTATATTTGACACAACTTTAATTTAAGGCCACAAGATTCAAAAGTCTTTTTTATTTTTTTAAACTTTGTGCCAAGTTAAAGTAGGTCATTATTTTTGAAACGGAGAGAGTATTTTTTTAAAAAAATATTTTTTTATGTAAGAAAATTACCCCAACCCCCTTCTTTCCCTATCCCTTACATCCCCTGCACCCCCTCCCCTATACGACAGTACCCCATTCCCCCCAAATATATATATATATATATATATATATATATATATATATATATATATATATATATATATATATATATATATATATATATATATATATATATATATATATATATATATATATATATATATATATATATATATATATATATATATATATATATATAAGTTCATTTTTTTTAGAAAAAAAATTTACATTAACCCCCATCCCCACACCCCTACACCCATACCACTCCCAAATTTTCTTTTTTTTTTTAAAGAAATTCTTACCCTACCCCCCCCCCCCCCCCCATCCCACCCCACCCTCAGGCATACCCCTTCCCCTAAAAATTTATTTTTCTAAAAAAATTATTTTTTTTAAAAAAATTCTTACCTCAATGTTGCGCCCAAGCACACATGCAAGTGAACATGGTCTCACCAAGTAATACAATGACCTTAAATAAAGCCAAATATTGATCCCTCAGAGACGTTTATTGACAACTATCAAATTATAGATCACTATTGAGATCAACTTAGTGCAAACATAGCCAAAAGAATTTGAGAGTTATAAACTAAAAGTAAAGTAAACAATGTAGTAAAGAAAATGGCTGGACAATCAATTAAGAGAAATCTAGGGTTAAGGCTCTGTGAACAATCATACTACGCTATTAAACGTCATTGGTTAGATTACTTATCTTGGTTGATGATTCGCAGGGTTAATATTATGATTATGGTCTTCCGAGCCTCTAATACTCTATCTAACTTAGACCCACAACTACATTATTGAGCGGGGATGTGAGAACTAAGTTAAATGAATTTATATTTCATCCCATAATTGAAACAAATAGGTCACCTAAGTATATTCCTATCCTAGATATAACATTCGTTATGTGGAAGCTTATAATCCTAATTTATTCATCCTATCTTCTTGTTCCTCCTCCCGGGTTCATAAGTTGACTATGGATGTATTCCAAGGATAGCTAAGACGTAAAATAGTGATAACAAGGATGAATAAATGACCAAATATGATAAACAATAAAAACCAAATCAATTCATAGAAATAGTAATCATGTTCTTGGCCTTAACCCCGAAAAAGGGGCTTTTAGCCGCTCATGGACAATATCGTAATCACGATAGATGAATACATGATAAAATCCATTAACAAACTAAAATAAAGATATAAAAATACTAATTGAAGTGTTTTTCAGCCCCTCTCCAAATTTTAAAGTCTTCCAAGGAGTTTTGCATTATATTTAAGTGTCCTATTTATGGAAGGTCAAATCTGCCGATTTTGAGCTAGGGTTCACGTCACACCCTCTATCGCAGTACCTAGGGTGTGCGACACACCCCCATCAAGGATACACACTTTTTTGGCTCCTTAGGAATCCCCCAAGGTGTGTAACTAGCCCCATAGCAGTGGCTTAGGTCCGCGACGCGCGAAGAACACCAAAGTGTCCATTTTTACGCCAAGACTTGTCCCGTGCTATTGTCCATCCATTCTAAGACTTGTGGTGTTGTTTTCACTTAATTTTCAGTTTTTGTATCATCCATATATCATAATAATCAACTCACAAAGCATCCTACCATCAAACACCATGAATTAGATCTCAAAACAAAATAACATCCAAGATGGTGAACTAGAAACTTAAGCTAAGAATACTAGTTTTGCCTCTTTTAATCTTTAACAAGATCTTGGCTTATTTCAATTGAATCTTAAACATTACAAACAGGTTTTTTCACACATAATTACACAATCATACTATTAGGAACTCATTGCATACACTAGAGTCCACTGAGATCAACTAGAACAATACCTAGCTCAAGCTTGTAACACTGGTTTTCTCATTTGAACTCTAAGTGACTTTAGTCCTAACTTGTTTAAAAAGTACCTTAAACATTGTAATCAAGTATTTTAAAACTTATATGATCATTTATATCATTATTAACTCATTAAGTACACAAGAAGTCCCCGAAACAAAGCTAAGTAAGTTCGGATTACAACTCTGAGGTGCATAATTCCACCTTAGATCACCCAACCTTATCCTAAACCCCAGCCTTCCTACCCCCGGCCCCCTACCCCACACCCTTCCCCAAAAAATGAATTTTTATTTTTTAAAAAAATTAAATTTTTTAAAAAATATTCCTACCCCACCCCCACTCCCTACCCGCCCACCCACTCAACTTTTCAATCCCATCCAAATCTATTATCTTGAGTTGGGTTTACAAGGGGTAAATATCAATATGTTAATATTTTTTAGACTAAGCGAGTCAAATTGGGTGGGTAAAGACCCAACTCATTTTTTATCCATTTCAATCCCAACCATTTCAATTCAAAGTAAATTTGAGCGGGTCATGATCCAATCGGATATCTAATTCAACTCATTTAATATTTTTAATCTCAACCCAACCTGCCCATTTGGCACCTCTAAACAATACCAACAACACCAATAAAACTAAGAACATACCTATAATATAAACAACACTAACAAAACAAACAAATAACATCTGTTGGAAGAAGACAAACCAGTAGTAAGACCTATTTTGATTTCTTCCAATGAATGACTTGTTTTGATTTATTTTAATAGATGATCCATCTATTGCAACAGATGAGTCATTTGTTGGAATAAATCAAATCAGTAAACCAATAGATATATTGTTGCTTTCAACAAATGCTTAACATGTTCCAACAGATTCTTATTCTTTGCAATATATTACATATTTGTTTGGCAACATTATATATCAATAACACCAAGCTATACAACTACTTGAACAACACCAATGTTTTTAGTTTTGTCAATACACTAATATCACCACCAACAACAACACTAAGAAAACCAAGAAAATAAACAACACCAACCAAACATAACTAGAACACAAACAAAACCAACCAACCAACCAAACAAACAAACAAACAATACCAACAACAACACCCACCAACAACACAAACAACAAGATAAAATTATCATAGTAGATATCTCCGAAAAGGATTAAAGTTCAAGTTTCACTATTTTTATAGCAACGTTCGAGAATAAGAACAACAACAATAAAAAAAATTATATTTCAGTCAAAAAATATATTTCATCTACATCAACAACCATATTAAGAGAACAACTATCATGAATTAGGATTTTCTTGAGTTCTTCTTTCTTTTGAGCATCAAAACTCAAAATTATTAACTCATACTTGAAAAGAATGCAACTAAAGTTCTTCTTTTTCTTCATTAACTAAAAAATCCTAATTTTTTTTAAAATCAACAACTACAAGATTCTTACATGTAAAGAGAGAGAAAGTAACGACTACAAGGGAAGAAGGAAAGATGAAGAATTTGAATGTGGATTCTCAAAAGACTAATAGTGGTCGAAAATGACAGCAATATCGATCTGTTGTCTTGTTTGAGGCAATATGTTGGAGGAGAGTTGAGTTGTTGAGGGAAGGAGGAAAACTTTTGATTTTTTCTAAACTGATGCTTGATGGAAAATGATTGATTGGTTCCTTCATTTTTATTACACATTAAATTAGAGTTGTGCGTTGGTTTGTATTTTGAGAAAGATTATCAAATTTTAAAAATGTTAACTTGGTCTCAATTAATTTAATCAATTTTTCTAAAGGGCTTTTCATCCTTGTCTTAGGTCAATATCACCAAACTTTAAAAGGAGACTTAATAGAGTTCTTTCCTTTAATTTTCTCCTTGTTAGTTTAAGATTTTAATTTTTTTAATTTATACTTTTCAAATGCATTTTTCATAAAAAGAATCAACCTCCAGAGATATCATTTATTTTCTTAATTAGGGAACGAGGAATGAAAAATGGGGAGAAAATTAAAACGTGGAGGATCAAAACCCTCATCAACAAAGTAAGTGTTTATGTAGTCAACTAATTGATCTACATACAACTTATTTAATTTTTTTATTTTTGTAAAAACAAATTTCTAGAGGTCAATTTTTGCAAGTTTATTTTTTTAAAATCAACTTTCAGAGGTTGATTTGCATTTTTCAGATTTTTGGCACTAGAAAACCAACCTCTAGTGGTCGATTTTTTCAGTCTCATTTGGGAAGTTGGTCGTTTAGGTTGATTTTTATTGTTTTCTTAGTTGTGTGCACTTTGTTGGCGTAAACACTTAGGGGTCGTTTGGTAGGACGTATTAGGAAAAATAGTCCATGTATTAGGTATAGTATTACTTAGTACTATGTTTGGTAGGATTTTGAACCTATGTATTACTAATACCATGTATTAGTTATATACCCTACATGGTATTATAGAGTATATTACTAATACATCCCATATGATGGTATTAGTAATACATGAGTTTTAATACCATGAACTAATATGTGTAAATACAAAAATATCTCTCAAATTCTTTTAAACATTTTTTTATTTTCTTAATTTAATTTTTTATATTTATACTAATAAATTTATTTAAATAAATTAATTTACAAATTGTATTATTATTTACAAAAATGCCCTCAAATTTCTTTAATTTTTTTCTATTCTTTTTCATTTTATTCAATGCGGGTTACTTATTTTCAATTTATGAAGATAATAATATCCCTTCAAATAATTTTAGTCATAAAAAAGCTACTCCATTAACTTAAAAAATATTTATTGGTCAAAATTCAAAAATAAATTACATGATTGCATACAAGCTTTAATTTTGTAAATAGGATATTCATAAATAAAAATAATTTTGCTACTTAGCTTTAACACTCTACGAAACACAATTTTATGTTAATAATAATTTTATTGTCTCATTCAAAAATTACACGTACCTCCCTCCAACTTAAAAATATCAAAAAGTGGGAACAACAAGTAAATGCTGAACAAATAAAGTAGAGATAACAACAATAAATAGCAAGTGAATGATTAAATCTTAGAATTTTAAAGTAAATAATTAGTTATATTATTTATTTATTTCTAAAAAAAATAATAAACTTTTGCAAAGAAAATACACAAAGTTATAATATATCGAGGGTATTTTTGTAAACAAATAATATTCTTTTTAAAATATAACAATACATATTATTTTCAATACATCAAACCAAAGACTGCATAAAAAATAATCTAGCATTACTAATCCCTGCACTACTAATCTCAACATTACTAATACAACCTATTCAGTATTGTCTTATACACTCTACCAAACGACCCCTTAATTCACACCGTACATTGACACCAAAATTTGTGGCATATGTTGGAATATATATGTAATTTCACATAATCATGGTTAATTAATGTATATTTTTACATTATGAAATTACTAATTATGGCAATTTACTTTGATTGGTTTAAATACTCGTGAAAATATATATATTTACTAGTTTAGATGTACGCGTTCCGCACGTGTACCTCACTTTATTGAGTTCGAACGTTAGGATATTTGTTTAAATAATAAAAAGGAATACAATAATTAAATTTAACATCTTTGGAGAATTTATTTAATTAAATCTAACATTTATCAAAAATATTTCTCAAAGCCGATCGACATTCATCTATCACCTATCAACTGCAAAAAAATAATACGATGATAGAGACATCAAAACAATATAATTAAATCTAATCTTTGCACAAAAATTTCCGTAAAGCCGTCCGACACTCTAGCACCTGTAAACTGTAATAAAATAATACGACAATAGAAATATCAAAATAATACAACTAAATTATACCTTTACCCAAAATATTCTCAAAATAGAGATATAAAAACAATACAATTGAACCTAACCTTTACCTAAAAAAATTCCTCAAAGCCGACCGACATTCATCTACTACATGTAAATTCATCTACGACTTGTAAACTACAACAAAATAATACAATAATGATCAAAAAGCTCGAGTTTTGATGAAATAATTCTTGTCTGAGCGAGAATTTTGACACTAAAGAATGACTTGAATAAAAATAAAGAAGATATATATACACACACCCCTTGAATTCTATTATGTTGACACAAATAGTAAAGAAGTTGAGGATTAAAAAATTAAGTATCCATCAATCTAGACATGCAACCGAATAAAGTTAGATGAGCATCAATCATATTTTCCCAATAAGTAAATCAGTTTCTAGTCTAGTTTAATGTGCATCTTAATATTTATAGAAGTATTTCTTTAATAAAGTCCAATTTTAGGAGTATTTTTCTATCATGTTTTAAGATTATTTTTCTAATTAATCAGTACAAAGGAAAATATTAATTGATTCTCATTCTTTCCATATATTTTAGGAGTCTAGTTAATATAATAAAATAATAAAATAATAAATTGAAGAAAATAGTGAAAAAACAGTTTTGTCTAAAGAAATAATTGACAAAAAGTTTAAATTACTCTTCTAATTATCTTCGTACTTTTAAAATATTATAGATATAAATTATATATATATATAGATTCTTTCTATAAGGAAACTTTTATATATTTAACTAACCACAAACACTCGTGAGAGTTCTATTTTTACCTTCTTAAAACAGCTTCATAAGCAATTTCTTTTACCCTCCACATATATAGATGTTTTAGAAAACCATGAAACAATTAACATTTCGATTTTTTTTAAAAAAATTAATGTACCACATCAAGAATAGACAATCAAATTGCGACAAAGAGATGGGTAAGGATATATGTTGATGGTTAACAGAAAAGTTAAAGTTTGTAAATTCGGTTGAAAATTTTGAAGCCATCTTCAAAATTTGATATAATTAAGGTTATATCTACATTTAAAAGATAAGATAAATATAGTATTCCCAAATCATATATATATATATATATATTTATATATATATAAACATCCTTATGTCGCTTGCAATACCCCAAATCTGGAAAAGATTTTATGATAGAAATCAATAGGAGGAGGAATATATTTGAAACGAAAGATAACCGTGAAAATCTAATAAATACAAACCAATTAAATAATGACAGATCCAATCCATTTTTTTCGTTAGAAATTGCTTAAATATTATTGAATGAGAAACAAAAAAAACGAAATTTCTTGGAAATTGCTTGCATCTGCCAAATTATAACCTATTTATAAATAGCAGTACTGATAAACCTTCATAATAGTACTCAGAGTTCTCTCTCACAGAATTTGTTATCATTGCGTAATATTCGAAGCTATTTGCATCATCACCACATATAAAACCAAACACACACACACCAAAAAATAAGAAAAATATACAAGTTTTTTTCCAAAAAAACAATACATAATGTCTTCATCAGCACCAGCAGCAGAAACATGGCTCTTGGAAAATGGAAACATTAAGCCCTTAAGCAAGGAAATGCGGCACGGTCATGGACGTAGCTATAGCCGTACCGCCCACAATGTATCGTCTTCGTCTCTCCGGAAAAAGTCCGATCTTACCCTTGTCCGGAAAGTGCCATGTGCCGTTATTAGAGATGTTCTTGCTAATGTTCAAGAGGTCATCTTTGGAACTAAGCTTTTTGTGCTATTCATTGCCATCCCATTTGCCATCCTTGCACATAACAAAAACTTTGGAAGTGTAAGTTCTCTTTTCTTTCCTTCATCTTTCTTTCTAACATTTTTTTTTGGTGTTGATTATATTCAATTGTGTTACTATTTCATTGGATAATCACACAATTTAATATGATATCAAAGAGTTATTTAAACGAAATTAGTTACACACGTGATGATAGTGGCAGAACTTTTTATTAGGGGAATTCGAATTATTAAAAAAATTGCACAATGAAGAAGTCAGCATAATTCAATGTCAACTATATATGCATACAAATTTTAGCTTTATATATATCCAGCAACAGAAATTTGGATGAATCCCTTGCATCGGCTTAGGAAATTTGTTAAATACATAATACTATAGCTAAGTAATTGAAAGTATATCTTATTTAATAACTTTAGTTTTCATATGAGATGGTTACAAAAATTCAATCGATTATGAAGTGAAGAATGTGATATCAATTAGCACAAAAACATTTTAAAAGAAGTCTATTCATTGTTTGAGCAATATTTTATGGTTAGTTACATTTTGAAGCAAGCAAATGTACTTTTTTTCCTCTTCTTTTTGAACAACTAAAAGAGCCGTTGAATGATACGGATCTGAGAAGCTATTATTTAATATATGCTTTTTGTGAATTTTGATTAATTTATTTTATATAGTACTGATATTCTTTTTAATTTTTCGCTGTAACATCAGTCATGGGTTTTTGGATTGAGTTTACTTGGACTCACTCCACTAGCTGAACGTGTCAGCTTTTTGACAGAGTAAGTTAATTAACTATTTCCCAATGTATAAATCAAACTAATTTAATTTATTTAATCTAATCTAATCAGATTATTATTATTGTTATTTTTTATCGTTTTGAATTGCAGACAAATAGCTTTCTTCACTGGTCCAACAGGTACTTTCGCCATCCTTTTTATCCTTTCTTGGCTTTTTTTTAATCCACCAAAAATCAAAGAAAGGTTATCAATTACTCTATAGTCTATATCCATCAAAAAGAAAGAACAACCACATAAATATATCCTCCTGTACTTGATTTTTTTTGGAGAAAATAAAGGTTGGTTAACTCTCTAAACCCCCATCAATGGTGATTCTATTAAAAAAAAATCACATCAATATACACGAACATCAAAGTTGAAATTGGAACTTGATAACAAACTTTGACTAATCCAGATAGAGTCGTGGACAACATGAATCCGGAACATGAAACTGTAAAAAAAAAAAAAGATAAGATGTGAAAAAGAAAAAGAAAAGATAAGATTGAAGTGCATTCTTATACTATTCCTTTCTATAACATGATAGAGGAGGACCACAACTAAATTTGAAAAACATAAATTAAAGCAATACCGTAATCAGGAGTTTTGTTAAGGACCTTCAAATTTAACGTCTAAAAAATAATATTGGATCTATATAGGCACATTAAAATGTTTTAAATATGTAATATAATTTTCTGACAAAGGGTGATGAATTGACTATTTTCAAGTAAATATAGGTCTTCCCCTGAAATGAACAAATGTAAAATTAAGAATACCATTGTTTGTTCTTTCTTTAAATCAATAACAATATATAATCAACAATCTATTGCTAGTTTAATTTAACTTGACATAAAAAGAGAAGAAGAAACAAAGAAATTAGGCTTTTGATTCTAATTATTGTATGTTTATTTTGTTATATGATCAGTTGGAGGGCTTCTAAATGCAACATGTGGAAATGCCACTGAACTCATAATAGCAATATTTGCTCTGATCCAACACAAAGTAGATGTTGTGAAATACTCCCTCTTGGGATCTATTCTTTCAAACCTTCTTTTGGTTCTTGGCACCTCTCTCTTTTGTGGTGGCATTGCAAATCTCAACAAGGAACAAAAATATGACAGAGTAAGTAAATTAATTTCTCTCGCTTTATCATCTTGATTACCTAATTAATCACATCAAAAGTTGTAACACTGTAAAAAAAATAACGGAATTCACTACAAACTTTTGTCATTAACCCGTTGCTAATTTTCTTGTATAGCTACCAGAATTCTGTGATAATTCATCAGCAAATAAAATTAGCGATGAATTCTACTGTTTAGCTGTTTTTTTTTTCTCAATAGTGTAAAAATTTCACAGCCTAATATATAAGAAATGGGTGCACGTGCACATGATTTATTTTGAAGTCAGAGACTATTTTATACTTTCAAATTCTGAATTGGTCTTAATAGCTCTTAATTGATGTTCGCTGTCAAAGAAGAGAATTATGTACAATAATTTTTAATGAATTTCATTTATATAAATTTACAACAGAAATAATTTTTTAGATAATAGTCTTATGTACTTATTATGGATCATTACCTATCATCATGAACTTGCACTATACATAGTTATGCACTAGTATCCTAAAATCATGAATTCGTCACTCAGAATTGGTGTCAATTCTGATTAAGAGATGACTTGCATACAACAACTTTTAATGAATTTAAGTTATATACACATACAAGCAATCAAACAATTTTTACACTATTATACTATATTTTAACATGTAACATGTGAATTAAAAATGTTATACCATTACTATAGAAGTTAAATTATTTTGGTTTTATGCCATTGAACAGAAACAATCAGATGTGAACTCGTTGCTTTTGTTGTTGGGACTGTTGTGTCATGTGCTACCATTGATGTTTCGATATGCCGGAGTTGGAGAATCAGCAGCAATAACAGCAGAAGCTACACTGCAGTTATCAAGAGTCAGCTGCATTGTCATGCTTATTGCCTACATTGGTTACCTTGCTTTTCAATTGTGGACTCACCGCCAATTTTTTGATTCACAAACAGTAAGTATATAACACTTTTCTTTATTGTGTTTTTAAAACGGAGTCAAACCAGTGAAAAATAATAATTGAGTTTAGAGTTAAAAGCTATTGGATTCTCTTGAACTCTTATATTTAGCTCTAGATCCAACATTGATCGTGTTTGAGATTTAAGTATGATGGGTTTAAGTTTAGATTCTTACCATTCTATTCATCAGTTTTTCAAATTATGAGTTTAAAATTTAAAATTTTCTTGGATGTTAGTGATCTTTTACTTATAATAAGACTTAGGTTAGGATGGTTGGAATCCTCCGCTTTTAATCACAGGTCTCGCGTTTCAGTTATATGTATGAAAAAATTCAATTGGAGCTTTGCTTTCGAAATGAGCGTTGCATTGTGCAAATTGAATTAATGGAGCTCCAACATAAACATTGAAGACCGGATAGAAAATTAAGAAAGAAATAATTTTAGTTGAACCCATTATTGATATGCTATGTGCGCCTCCCTAATGGTTATGTTAATTTGAAATCCTAAAATACAAGGATTATGAAAAAAATTCTTTATAATGTCAGAGTATATAAGCTAAATCCTTCCTTATTTCATTTTGAATTTTGACTACATTATAAATATGGATGATAATTAATCAGGAAGAAAATGAAGATGACGATTTAGTGGAAGAGGAAGCAGTGCTTGGATTTTGGAGTGCATTTGCATGGTTGGTGGGAATGACTCTTATCATTGCTCTATTATCTGAATATGTTGTTGGTACCATTGAGGTCAGTAATCAACCATTTATCATTTTTTTTTAATCATAAGTTAGAAACCTTTTTTAATTAAACTAGGAAGAAATTTTTGAATTTTGAAGACTTAGACAGTTTATTAATTTTTTTACTCTGAAATTAATTAAACAGTCAGCATCAGATTCTTGGGGAATCTCAGTGAGCTTCATTAGTGTCATTTTATTACCAATTGTTGGTAATGCTGCTGAACATGCTGGGGCTGTCATTTTTGCTTTCAAGAACAAGTTGGTACGTTCAATACCCAATAATAAAACCAGCCATATATTTCTTTCATTTTTAAAAATATTCATGCACTAATAATAAGAGAATTTATAAAGGAATTTTATGCATAATGCAGGACATTTCTTTGGGAGTTGCCCTAGGCTCTGCAACTCAAATTGCCATGTTTGTGGTAAGTCGATCTCTTATTTTATCCCAAGTTATTTCGAGATTAATTTCTATACTCTATATTTTAATACAATTTTTACTCTATTAGATCAATAGTCTCGAACAAGAAGTAAAATAAAGAGTAGTTTGTAGTTGCAACATGCATTATAAACAAGTTACCTGCTACAACATATTAAATATATTGACAGTATTCTTTATACTGTAAATATGCATATAAGTTAAGTCCATTTAGTCCTACTTTATCAATTAAATCTTTAGCCTTTACTCCTTTTCACCCTAATATATGAAGTTTTATCATTTCCAGTTGTTTTAAAATAAGTATTTTCTTTAATCAAAGAATCTTACATTTTTCATTATTCAACTAATTATGACAATCTTGTGGTTTTCATCATTCAGGTTCCGTTATGTGTGATTGTAGCATGGATTGTTGGTGTGAGAATGGATCTTGATTTTAATCTTCTTGAGACAGGTTCCCTTGCTTTGGCAATTATTGTCACAGCTTTCACTCTACAGGTAATTTTAGGTTAATATATAATAGCTATATGTTTTGTTGTTAATCCATTGATAAATTACGCGTAGCCAGAGGTAGAGCTAGCTTAGACTCAGGGGTTCATCTGAATTTTCTTAGGTAGAAAATTATACAATATATATATATATATATATATATATATATATATTGAACCTCCTTCAGCTAATACATGTGTATATTTTCTGAATTCCCTTTATCCATTGGTTCTGGCATTGCTGATATCTATTGAAATATAATTCATTGGTTATCTGTTTCTAAATAGAATTATCCATGCAATTTTTTGTTTAACTATGTAATGTGTTCCGTGCTAATTACTATTTTTTTCCGTGGTGACATATTAAAGTGAATAATGACACACTAAAAATTGCAGGATGGAACCTCTCACTATATTAAAGGATTAGTCCTCCTGCTCTGTTACATTGTCATTGGTGCATGCTTTTTTGTCACCAACAAACCACAAAGTAAGCCTTTCATCTATTTTTTTTAATTTGATTTATATCCACAAGCAGCAAAATAGAATTTCACTTTTGAATAGTTGGTGTAATAGAATTTTCGAAAAGAAAAAGTATATAACTGATAATTTCGCTGCTCAGGATAATTGAACAAATTCCTAAAATCTCTTTGGAAAACATCACTAATTTAATTTTTCTCCTTTTGTATAGCCCAACCAAATGGTGTCAACTTGGTGTCATCAACCGAGGGAATCACGAGAGTTTGATGATCACAAACTTATCAGCAAAATCATGGTGACCAACAAAAATTGGATGCGTATTTTATTCTTTGATTGGGAATATTTTGGGTTTAGTTGAATCATCAAGAGAGTTTGATGTACCATATATTTTATTTTTTGTGTTACTTAGTGGTATGGTTGAATCCTGATCATATAAGTCAATGATGTCTATATATAGTTTTCTCTGTTCCATGTAGCGTAATTCTGTAGTTGCTAAGGGTTTCTTGTAATAGCAACTGCCTGTAAGGGTTTCACTTTATTTACAGCTTTTTTAAAATAATAAATGAATATTTTCATTGCTGTTGTTTACTTTGTAATATTGGGCTTCGAATCAATCTTAATACTATATAATTATCGTTTATATATACTGATAGTAAAAAAAATTATAATATCAATATATATGGTTAACCCATTTATATGATTATATCACCAAGAAATCCATTTTTTTTAGGTGTTAAAAATATATAAAGTGAATTTTTTGGAAGAATAAATATCATAGCAGGTTCTAGAATATCCTAGAGTAGTATCTTAAATAAATATTTTGTAGAATTATCTAGATATTCTAGATGAGTAATAAAAGATAAAGATCACTACGTATCTAGAAGATTTTCTAGAACCATCCATAAACAAGTATAAATAGAGATAGCCTTGTACATTTGTAACTATCCAAAGAAAAAAAAATCCAATACAAGCAAATTCAAGTAGTGTTCTTCCAAATCTAAGTTCTTCCTTTCAATATCTTCCTTCTCCTTTCTAGCTTCCTCTTCTTAGTTAAATCTCCCGATCGTAGTTATCGATCTTGGGCTAGCAGAAGTTCTCCCCAATCACACCTTTCTTTTGTTATTCTCTACATGGTATCAGAGTCAAAGTTGTTGGTTGACTTGTGTTTATATTAAGATCGGATTTGTGGTCGATTCAACTGATATGTCCTAATGGATTTAAGCGGTCACGTTAATGGACTGGGAATGGAGTTGTTGAATTAGTCCAATTACAAGGTATGAAATACTTATATGGAATCATACCTTATGGGAGAGGATTTGCGGAATGTTATTAACGGGAGTAGTACAAGTCCTTTGAATGACGAATCAGAGAGTAGTAATTCATACAAGAAGTGAAAGTAGATTAATGCAAAGGCAAAGTTCATACTGAAGAGGTCTATCTCCTCCACTTTATTTGACCACATCATAAGATATAAATCAGCTCACGAAATATAGAGGACTTTCTATCAACTATTCAACAAGAAGAATGAAGCTCAACTACAAATATTGAAGAATGAATTAACTAACGACAATCAAGGTAATCTTTCTATTGCTGAGTATTTCTTAAGGATTAAGAATTTATGTTCTGAGATCTCTTTATTAAATTTGGATGAGGATATCTCTAAATCACGAATAAGAAGAATTATCATTCGTGGTTTGAAACCAAAGTATATTCCCTTTATGACGTCAATTTAGGGATGGGCTAAACAACCATCTCTAGAGGAATTTAAGAATTTGTTATTGGCACAGGAGTTACTATCCCAATAATTCGCTGGTGAATTTGTCAAAAATAGGAAAGAAAATGCTCTTTAGCTGACAAGAGGAACGTTGAAGATAAAATAAGAGATATGCTCACTCTTGATTCTTAATTAGTTCAAGTTCCACTGGAAAGATGGAAGAGTCTTTTAATAAATATAGTAAGAAGCATCTTAAATATCATCGATGTGGCAAAATAGGACACATAAGAAAATATTATTGAGCCACGGAGAGCAACATGACTCATACTAAAAAATTTGTTGAAGAAGAAAAAGGCTAGGAAAGATTCTTAGAAGCTAAGAGTCGAGCAATAGAAACCTTGACTTTTA
This sequence comes from Capsicum baccatum var. pendulum, assembly GCA_030864225.1. Taxonomy (NCBI): domain Eukaryota; kingdom Viridiplantae; phylum Streptophyta; class Magnoliopsida; order Solanales; family Solanaceae; genus Capsicum; species Capsicum baccatum. The sequence goes on from CM061558.1 coordinate 171,119,102, forward strand.
TAAATTTGAAAAGAGATTGGATCAGATATAATATAATCTATCATGTGGAGAAAAAATGTACTGTTAAGAAACAAGAAAATTTTAAAAACATTCACACCGGAGATGTGGTAGCTGCTACCAAGGAAATACAAGAAGTAGATCCTGAAAAAGGTAATAAAAGTGTGGATGAGGAGGAAACTGAAGTAAATTTTGAGCAGACAGTATATGAAACTCTATATGTTGGTAATGAATTTATCGGCAAAAGCATTAAAGAAGATGTATAAGTTGAAGTCTCTTATCAATCATCTATCGTATCAAGGTCAATTACTAGCTCAGAGGAAATATTAAAAACTGATAAAGAAGTTAAAGATCAAACAGATGAAAATGTTGAGATTAAAGCCATCATTTCAGATGAAGAGACATACAATATCATTAAAGAGATAGAAATGAAATCTAGTGGTGGATCCTATTATGTTACTGAGGCTTCACATAAAAATTATTGATCAGATCATCATCAAATCAAATGAGGAGACTGATACCAAAAAAATATGCTTCTATTATGAAGTTGCTTTAGAAAGAGTAAGTTGTAAAATCTTGAATCCTAGGGCTCCAAACTTTTCCATCACATGTGTGTCCAGACAATGAAGTTGTAGAGGAGTTTAGAGAAAGGGGGAGCTCGAGAAGTCAACATCATAAAACTTAGCATAGACAAATTGATGACAGAAAGTCTTTTTCGTTGGAAGAATAAAGATGAGTTGGGAAAAAACTGCTAAGAGTTTCACCAAGGCATGGTTCAAAACTTTGTTTGAGTTCTTCCACTACGAGCTTGGTATAGCTTTCAAAAATCACTTTAAGGGGGATTCTGAAAAATATCTAAAGTAAATTTTTTGAAAGAATAAATATCATAGGTTTTTTTAGAATATCCTAAAGTAGTATCTTGAATAAATATTGTAGAATATCTAGATATTCTAGAAGAGTGGTAGAAGATAAAGATTACTAGATTTTTTATCTTAAAATTATCTAGATATTCTAGAGTAGCAGAAGATAAAGATCACTTGATTTTTCTTGTAGAGGTATCTAGAAGATTTTCTAGAACCATCCATAAACAAGTATAAATAGGGATAATCTTGTACATTTGTAACAAAAAAAAAAGATCCAAAAAACAAATCCAATACAAGCAAATTCGAGTAGTCTTCTTCCAATTCTAAGTTCTTCCTCTCAATATCTTCATTCACCTTTCTAGCTTCTTCTTCTTAATTAAATCTTTCGATCTTAGTAATTGATCTTGGGCTAGCAGAAGGTCTCCCTATTTACACCTTTCTTCTGCTATTCTCTACAACTTTGTTCTACTTAATTCCTTCTTGTGGTAGAGGAAGACTGGCATTCTGAGAGTTTATTTAAATAAATAAATTAAAAAAAAGGTTAATATTTTCCTTTGCTGGAAGAATTTAGATAGAAATACGAAGTAAGAGAGTAAGTTCTTTCCCTTCATATGAAGGTTTTGGAATATATATATATATATATATATATATATATATATATATATATATATATATATATATATATATATATATATAAGACCAACGGTTTTCTGTAATGACCCTTTCTATCGTTATGGATAAATCTTGCATGTAAAATTTGGGTTAAAGTTTTTTTCACATGGAGAGTTAGAAATTTTAGGTTAGGCTAGTCTTGAACTAAATTCGAGCTTGGTATAGTCTAAGGTAATCCAGGAATTGATTAACTAAAGATTAGATGTTTTAGGTTGATTCTATGATATCTAGATGATAAGGAGTTGGTAGGATCTTTCAAAACTAAATTCAGATATGTAGAACTCTCGATATCAAATTTGATGTAAAGTGATCAATTTGTGATGGTGAAATCTAAGGGTGTGTTGCGAAAATGGCAAAACTGGAAGAAATCACGAGTTTCTATCTCATCTACCCCACTATAGCGGGTGACAAATAGCTACCACTATGTAGCTGTAGTGGGAGTTAGCTTTGGTCAATCCTGCCATAACAGTCGGATTAGGCCATAGCGAGATAAGACTACTATAGCGTGACATGCGTTGATAATACAAAAAATACTTCAAAAATGTTCTTTTAATTATTTATTCGTCTAAGGGATGAGAGAGACAATTTTTGGCTATTTCAACAAAAAATTCATTGTTTCTCTTCGTAAAGGGAAGTTAATTCCTTCCATTAACTAGTTTTTTAATTTCTAATACTTAGAATCACTAGTTTATGAATTTTGAGGAGGATTTAACTTACCTAGGTGATTTTAGTAGTGCAACTGCATGAATTAAGATGAAAACCTTTGGATTTTCATTAAAAATAGTTAAATTACTATTGCATGCTTAGAATTCACCATCACATCCATGAAATAAATAGAATTAAGGTAGAAAATCCTAGAATATGAGGAATGATCATAAGTTTGACCTTGGAGTTATAGGATTAGGTTGTAATCCTAGAATATACTAGGTCCTGGTCTGAATTGTGATCACATTATTGTTTTTAGATCACAACTAAGTGAAAATTGCACAGAAAGGCAAGGCTTAAGTTCAATAGAGTGGTGCAAGCTATTAAGGTAGGTGATGGTTTATTGTAGTTGAAATCCAACTTAATTTATGTGTGCATGTTAACTATTTTTTCGTATACTTGTTATAATCATATTCAAGAAAAGTGAATGGATAATTAATTCCCTAATTACTAATCACATATAATGAAATTATGTTAAAAGCTTGCTGGTTTTAGAAGTATGATTATTATTATAATAGTGGTTGTAATTATTATGATATCTGTTGACTATTGTGGAATGTAGTGGTTTTTGGACATCTTCATGAGATTGGTTTGTATAAGATTGGCAGGAACAAGAGATATCTGAGATTTGGTATATGGACAAGAGCTCATTCTTAGTAGGTCATGGCTAGTGGGCGATCATAAGACCCTAATCATATTTGTATAAGGTATTAGTCAGTGTGACAGTTCCTTGAGTAAACCTGATTTATGTGTTGACTTGTTATATTTATTTTCTTGAGTGAACTAGGTTTATGTATTGACTTGTTATATTTAATTTCTTGAGTGAACGATGTTAGTGATTATTAATATTGTTGTTGTTGGAATAGATCCTTGAGTTGTCCAGACTAAATTACAGATGATTGGTATAACTCTATATTTGTCCATCTACTTACATTGTTGTTGAGTCCTGATTTGTTGACTTGAATTCTTTCTAGTAGTCATGGTCTAGACTTGAGTTGTTGTCCATTTTCACTTGTACTTAACTGAATTTTATAGTAGTGTTGAACAAGGTTAAGTGTCATATACTTGAGGTAAAGTTATATGGTAGGTGTTTGTGGTTATTCTGGCTTTACTAAGTTATGGTTGCTTGTTCACATTTCTTATTTTGGGTTGATCGATGACCCTACCAGTACTCTATTGTTCTTGTGTACTATACTACATGTGCTCTTTCATTTGTTGAGTACAAAGCATTTTTCAGCAACTGCATCGAGACCTCAGCTTTAGAACAGATTACATTCCGATCAAAGGTGAGCTTCATTTTTCGGGTAGCCATATATCATCGACTTAGTTTCTAGTTCGTTTGTTTTAGACTCAAATATTTTTAGTTGTTTTGAGTTGAACCCTTTTATTGACATTTGTAGTGGTTTTTCCATAATGATTTTAGTGAATTGTTTAGACTTTCACAAATTTCGCATTTGATATTGCTATTAGAAGTATTTTGAGATATTGGATCATTTAATAAAGTAATTAGTTTATGCTAAAATTCCTCTAAGTGTTATGTTTGAATAGTTGGGCTAAATGATTCCCATCGAATGGTTAGTGTGGATGCCACTCATGATGGGTTTGGGTCATAACAAAGTTGCTATTAGAGCCCTAGATTCATTGATCCCATTATATCAAAATAGGTCTAGTAGAGTCTTGCAGAATGGTAAAAAGATGTTTGTACTTTTCTTTGAGAGGCTATAGTACATCAAAAAATTATCACTTTCTTTTTTCTTTCGTGCTATAACTTGATTCCAATTAGTATCTGATGATCCAAATTGGTGTTTGACCCTCTTTATTCTTTTGTACACATATGTTAAACTCTAGAGCTAATAGAGCTAGAGCGGTAGCTCTCGCACCAACAACTCTAACTGCGGAACCGACTTATCTAAGATGAGAAAAGGGTAGGGGAGAAAAAGAGGGAGAGCCATACCCACTATAGGTGAAGCTCGAGTAGCTACTAATCAAGCCCGTTAGAGGTCAGTGAAACATCTCCCATCCCACCCTAGGATCATTATGAGGATGTTGAGGTTATAAATAAGAATGTTGTTGAACATAAGGAGGTGGCACTAATTAGGGGTGCAAATCTTCTCCCGATTTCCTCTTAGATGAGTAAATATGTGTTTTTTTAGTAGGCTAGCTGGTACTAGGGCCACTCCTGCTATGCCCATTTATCAGTTTCCAAGTATTCAACCGACTGCTGTTATTGCTCCCAGAATAGATGAGACCTTTAAGACTAATAGTTTTTCTCGCCTGGTGTTAGGTTTTGTCATGATCGAAATTGAACATGACATGATGGATAAGTTTTTAAAAATAAAAACTCCTAATTTATTGGCAAAAAAATTAAAGATGTATTTCAGTTCATTGTTGACTATTTTGAGAGATTGTGTAAAATGGGTATTGTGAAGTTGTATGGTGTTAAGTTTGTTACCTTTCGACTACAAGGTAATCAAAGTAGTGGTGGAGGACTTATATGGAGTTCCATTCACCAGCTTTACCTCCACTAACATAGGATCAGTTCCACACCTTACTTTTGGTGAAGTATGTACCCCGCACTTTTTGTGATCACAAAAAAGGATAAGATTCAATATGTCTGTTGTGGTCTACAAGGACAAGTTTCATGCCTTGTCCTATTATTCTACTCTGTTTATTGGTACGGAAGATGAGAGGATTCAGTTGTTTGTGAATGGCTAAACACTGACTTATAAATTTTGTCTGTTCATATAACTTTTGTTGAAAAGACTTTCAATGTGGTTGCTGATTATATGAAGAAGGTAGAAGGGGATTGGCTGGGATGGGGAGCTTGGTCCCTCGAGAATCCGCGTACCGCCATGGGGGAGCATTCCACTAGGCTCAATAAATAATTGAATGTAGAAAGGGAATCCTAAACTAAAAAGGCCCGTAGATTGGAAAGAAAAGTTTGGATCGACCTCACCCCCTTACACCTGAATGGCTGATGCCCTTCCCTCATTGCGTCGGATCAGATATGGATATATCAGGGTAGTCGGGCAAAGGTTTTAGCAAAGAATTCTCAGAATGTAGTACAACTATGGTGATTCTTACTCTAAGGGTCATAGCCATCAGGCGTATTTGCTTGACTTGTTTAGTCAGCTATTCCAGCTTTTACAAGGAATTAGTCAGGGGCCATTGAACAACCCGTAGTTTTTAGAAGCCAAGGTGCTTATTATTCTTTTGCTAATAGGCCTTCCTTAGATTGAGGTTTCTACGCTTGTGGTTCTATGGGGAACCTCAAGAGAGATTGTCCTTAGAGATAGGCTGGTTTTCATGGCCAGCAATAGGCTAAAGAGGTTGTTTCTACTAGTAGAAGTGGTGGAGGTAATGGTAAGGGTAGTCCACATGGTGGGTGGGGTAATCATTAAGAAAGCCATGGTAGAAATTGAGGTGGTGGTAATGTAGAGAGATGCGGCATGAATCTTGCTAGAGAGGTTTCCTAGGTTAATAATAGAGATCACTGTTATGCCTTTCAAGGAAAGACCAAGCAGAGGCTTTTGATGCCATCATTATAGGTACTATTCTCGTCTGTAGTCGGATGACTACTGTTTTGTTTGACCCATGATCCACTCATTCTTATATATCTGTTCGATTTTCCTTGGGGTTGGACTTGATTTATGATATACTCGATTCTCCTGTATATTTCACTACTAGAAAAGTGCTATTTTCATGGGAATTTTTCTAGCTATTTTACTGTAAATCTCAAAGGTATCACTTTCTTGCAGATGTTCATGCAACCGAATTCAAAGGCAATAACCTTGTGGATAGTTATTACTTGTGGATTTTTGCATTCCCAGATAGATTATTTAGGTATAATATTTTCTCAGATACAGTAATTAGAGATTTAAAATGCTTAGGTATATCACATGCGGTATCCCCAAAAATTATAAAAAATGCACAGAAAAATTTTGGTAAAAGATTTGAAAAAGTAAGGAAATTTATTGAGGATTTTATGGGTATATTAGTGCAGGTAAATTGGTAAGTTACCAAGAACACCCCAAGCAAATGTGCATGAAAATGTTGGCACACATTTTATGGAAAAAGAAATTTTCTGCAATTTTATTGGATATTTCAGAGGAAATTTCCTATTAAATTCCCTTTGTAAATCTGCAATAGCAAATTTATGCATGGAAATCTCCATTAAGAAATTTCCTATCAGAATCTTGATCTTTTTCCAAAGATGATGATTGTGGACTGATGCCGCCCAAATTATACCTCCAAAAAAGTATAATGTAGTCGCTTGTCAAATAATAGAACCCAATAAGGTTGGGCTCAATCCCAGAGGGAATAGGGCGAAAGTCTGTCACAGGCTTGCTGATGTAGCTGAAAAGTTCAGAAAGTAAGGGGGTGGGGGTGGAAGAACAGTAGTAATAGTAACAGTTCTTGGACAAGTAGGTTTGTTATCAATATGAGACAATCACTAGGATTGTGTTTCCCCCGACTTCTTAACTCCACAGACTTATCGTGCTTGTCAAACTATCTCAATGCCTTGCATACAAAACCTAACAACTTATATATCTCCTAACTATTAGGTTTGGGTTAATTTCACTTATCTCCTCTCGGTCTTATAGTGTCACATTACTAACCCTTGTTCTGGATCTCAGATTAACTATCTCCTCTTGGTCTCAAGTTAATTAGATGTATGTTGGTAGGTTCAAATTACAATTATGATTTTTTTTTCTATTTTCTACCTCTCTTGAGTTAGTATCAAATACAGGCGAGTTCCTAATGTTTTCAACCGCTAAGAAAGCAATAAAAAAAAGAAAATCACAATACATGCAAGAACACCAATCAAGAATGACTTTGTACTTTCTCTACTTTGTTACTACATCTAGGTTCCCGCAATCCTATTTATGGGGTTTAGATTCTCATGATTGTAAGAACACACAAACAATTCATGATTTGCATACGAGTGATCTCACGAATAATAAGAATGAAAATCAAACTCTCAAACCCTAAAAATCAAGAACGAGAATTCCAAGATCAAAAGTGTATCTCAGAACTCAAAATAATGTAATAAGTGTATAAAGTGTATAACATAATAATGAAACATCCAATGGATATTTATAGTTACATTAGAAAACCTATTATAAATAAAGTAGGAAATTAGAGTCGGCACCCCCTAGATGAATCTTCAGGCTTTAGAACACCTACTTACTAGGGGTACCTACGGATCATAGGTACTACCTTCGCCTCATAGGTAGTCTTCATAGGAATCAGAAAATAGCATCAACTTGTAGAATCTTCAGGACTCAACTTACGTGGGTCTCCTACGGGCCCGTAGCTACTACTTACGACCCTTAGGTAGGCTCGTAGATAGCCTTCCTACTACTTTTCATAACGTTTTTCTCCTTCTCTGCTCCAAACTCTATTTTCCTGCAAAACCAACAGAAAAGCTTATCACTTCTAACAAAAAGACCTAAGTACTTGCATAATTTCCTTGTTTTAAGCATCGAAAGTTCCATGAAACCATAACACATCAACACCCTCAACTTAGAATATTTATATTTCTTCAGGAGACTAATACATACCAAAAAAACGCAATGCTTAACTAAAAGAAACCTAAGGCACCTACAACAATCAACTTAATTTAGCTCAAATTTCTTACCCTTTCTTATTTACATCTTTCAAAACCACTGTGTAAATCCATATTGCAAAACAATATGACACAAAGGAATAAAGTGATGGAATTATATTAGTAATAAATAAACAAGTATATATGCAATTGACACTACGCGAACAAATAAATAGTTAATAATACAACCCATGTACCCTCATAATAAGGAAGTACCAACTCTCACAATATGATTATTTATGTCAATGAAAGGGACTATATCAAGACACTCATGCTCTAAAAAAAAGTTCAAACAGTGTGCATAAAATACCATAGGCCTTCCTTTATTTTCTATACCTTAGTTTTTCGGACAATTGGAATGGGATCCCTCTAGGAATTTTCTAGGATTATTTATGTAGGCTTGAGGGCAGGTATGGTATATATAGGAAATCATGGATCACCCTCCTTAATACTACACTTACATCATTGGCTCCACTACATAACCATGCTTCTTTTATTTCACTTCTCCTTTATTGATTATTCAAATTGGGTTTGGTTTTCTTCATTCTTTTCATTTATTCACTTTTTTTTCACTCTTTTTTAATTTTTTCTCTCCTCATTTTCACACTTTTCTACCACACCCAACCCTACTTTCTTTTCTTCTATTCAACATCTTTCTTCATACCCATTTTTAACTACACACCCTTATAATATCCACCCTCAACTAAGGTAATATGCCTGAGTTGAGGTGCACACTATCCAAGGATGAACCACGTCCAAAATAAGTTGACTAGAATTAAATAGGAAGGTGAAAAGGTTAAAATAAGAAAATGAGTTAGCTTAGGATCAAATTAGGGATCAAGAGATACTTATTCTAATTTAGTCGGTCTTTTCGGCTAAGAGTGGACTTATTCAAACAAAACCTATGATCATGTTCCAACCAACTATCCTATAACCTAGGTAAGATTAACTGGGTAAGTTATGGATTAAATACTCAAAGTGAACTAGGTAAATTCGCCCCACACACTTGGTATAGAGGATATATTATCAACTACTACCTATCTGGCTTATGCAATGTTAAGTTTTCATTATTTTGTCCCTAATACTAATACCTTAAATAAATTCAAACAATTGGTCACACATATATTCACAACATACAATTCACAAATATTTTAGGAGGGGTATCATATTTTTCAAACATTTAAAAACACAAAACAAAATATGTCCACTGCACTTAGGTTCCTTATTTTTCTTCCAATTAACTATAAACAACACAGAACACATATAAATGACATGACACAATACCTAAACATGCAAGCTCTACTAAGATAACATACCCTAGGGAAAAGAGACACGTCGATAAAAACCTCAAGTAGTTTGGTACACCCCTACCCCAATTGAAAGCTAATGCACTATCCCTAGAGCAAACTAGAAAATAACAAACAAAAAGGGTGTAGGGATATACATAGGATACTCTATGCTTCAAAAGAAGGCTCTCCCCCTATTGAGGCATTATGTGGATCATCTATAGGAGAAGGTGATGGTGCTCGACTAGAAGAGGCACCCTAAACAAGATAGGAATGCCTATCCTCGTTGACCTCAAGCTGTAGCATAGATTCTTTGGTGGCCTTTTTCAAGGCCCTGTGAAACTTCTCAAAGTCCCTAACTCCTCCTACTTATGACCTCTTTTGCCCCCATTAGTTTAGGCCTCATCCGCCTCCGTAAAAAAGATCAAAAATCAATAGTGGTAGCCTAGGCAGTGACTGTGTGAAATAAGGAATCACTAGAGGGACGACTAAAATATGGCTCTCAGTTAATAAGCACACCTCAGATCTTAATTTAGCCACCTCCCTACACCGGTTTGATAAGTCAGGTGCTTGTGACTTGTAATGTCGTGCTTCTATTTGAGCCTCAAAATTGTAAATACACCTATGTAGCTCTGTCATGAACTGATCTATGATGATCATAATCCTAGCCTCCACTTTCGCCTTGAAATCCTATAAAGTAGTCTGAACCCATGGACGGATTTATCCGTAAAACAATATCCAACTGGGTCTCTATATATGGTTGGCAATCATTCATTTTCTATTGTTGATCCTTCAGATGCTGTAAGAATTCCTAAAGTACAGTAAACAAACCTATAACTAGAAAACACAGGGGAAATATAGAAGTAGAAGCTGGAGCTAAAGTACCCGTAGCCCCCTCACTATCTACAGTAGTCGTAGGCTCTACCCTCTTACTATCTGTAGCAATATCGCCAACCAGTGTCAGCCTATCAACATGCTCAACCGACATAGAAGTCCCTTTAAAGGTCCCCATATGGGAATATGTAAATGGTTGTACTCTATGTAGCATAATTTAGTTGGAAGCATCTTTAATTAAGACAACATCAGCCGTACAGGTAACCTCTACCATGTGGTCAACCTCCAAAATACTTGGTACCCCTTCCTCATTGCATAAACTCTGTATCAAGCATAGGAAGGGTATAATAGTGAACTCTCGAAATGCACTCTTATAGATCTCAACCCATATCTACCTAGAAAAATAAATATCATAGCCAGCTATGAGGTTGGATTTAGTATAACTCTATCCCATGTGTGTACATTGTCCGCAGTTGTCAAACTAAAATGGTGCCTTACAATAGTATAGCAAAACTTTGCTGCAAAATACAGCAAAGCTTTCTTAATCTGTGCCTTTCCGTCAACCCAAGGGGCATCAGTACCCATCTAAGAAATATGCTTGGCTATCCATCTAACCAAGTCTATCCTCTACTCTCTCTACTCGACATCTCTCATAGTATACCTACTCCTTACAAGCCTTAGCCTATAATCAAACTCTACAGTTATGAGCGTATAAAATCTATCCTTAATAAGAAACATCAAATGGTATCCTCTGATATATCAACCCTAACCCCTTTGATTAGTATGTAAGTTAGTGGGGGTTGGTCCATCCATGTCCCTTCAGTTGGGATAATCAAGTACATCAATGTTGCATAAAAAGCATAAAACACTCAAAAAATCTTTGGGAAGTAAGAACCTGAGGGCTGATCCATCATCCCAAGTTAATATATATCAAAAGTAGCCGGCAGGTTTGAAGCTCCTTCCAAAGCGACTAGCTTAATCTAAGTCTCCTAAATAATACTGTGCTTTGGCATACCCTTCTTAGTAATGAAACTATATATATCTTAAATGATATAAATTTCCTCCACACACCATCTCAGAAAGGCTTGAGCAAGTGGTACTGCAGAGACATGGGTGGACTCTTGGGTGGCAGAAGTTGAAATCAAAGTATCCTGAGTGCTCTATTCTAAAGCAAAAACCTCTTGAGTGCCCTGAACTATATTAGCCCCCCCTCATACTGAGGTTCTTTTGTATCATGATCTCTTGTCTCAAAAGCCGACTTTTCCCCCTCCTAAGTCTAGAGAATGGCTGACTCCTTCTTAGCAATACTAGAAATGAACTTGTCTTCTTTCTCATCAAACTAGAAAGGGACTATAAAATATAAAGGTGATGTATGGGTTGGATTCACTCGAGGTAAATGATGTCTTCAAAAACTAACCTCCAGAAGAACCGAGGTACATGACTATAGAAGTGTTCTTTCTTGAGACTAAACTTATACCCTCTAAACACAGCATCAATTAATCTCATAGACCAATCTCTCCCGTTGTTGGGAATGTCATATTCTCTTATAATTTGGTTGAAATAGGTTAGTGTAAAAACTTTGTAAAGCATTCAAGTAGAAATCAAAATATTGAGAACATAGAACCTAAATATAGCTCCACATATCATCGTGTGTCTTCAACTTTGTCCAACTGAGGTTAAGAGAAAAAATGTCCCATTCTATGCCAATGTATCAAGAAAGCTGGAAAATACACTGACCACTGCTTTAGGTGAACTAATAGGCTGGTTTAATTCATTTCACACTATCAGTTGATGGTCAGTCCGTCCATGTACTACTTACATTTGTGTAGTGCCTCTTTTCCTTTTATTAGTTGAAGAGCCTACAATAATATCAACAACAAAATTACTGAAATACAGATAATTTTTTAAATAGTATGAACTAGAATATATATATATATATATATATATATATATTCTTGCCTTCTCAGATTATTCATTTTCTTGTAAATTAGGAAGTTGTGACTGATCTTGCTGCACTCATTCAACCGTGGGTTGTGATGCATGAATGGTGGAGTTTGGCAATTCTTGTTACACTTTCTCCTCTATTAGTGCTGTAAGAGAGGTGGAATCCGAAGGCACCTATTGCACTTGTTCTGTTACTTGAGATATAGCGGGCACCTGTTGTACTTGTTCTGGTACTTAAGATATAGGTGGAACATTGTTTGACTTATCCTTGTACTTTTGGTTCTTTTTCTTTGCATTTATGTAGCCTATGCTCTTCTTTATCTTGTGTTCTAGTATTTATTTGTTTCATAGAGATGCTAGTGATCCCGTTGAAATAATTTTTTTTAGCTTTCTGATGATTTCTCAAACACCCTTTGTTGATTCATAATTCTTTAAGTTTCTTTGAGATTAAGAGCAAAAATGTAATGTCAAGATGGCATCTGAATTACCAATGATGATAATCAAGAATTATAAGAATATAGAACTGAAAGCAATCGGGAAGAGCAATCATGAATTTATTTATGCTGACCTTTGTACACAAATTTTCTAATAAAATGACTATCTAGAATCTGAATCACCAAATGATCCATATAACTTAATTCATTCTATTCAAAGAGTTGATATTTCTCCTGTTAAAGGATGTCTACTATTCTAATATCATATACAAAACAAGACTAATAGAACAGATTTGTTGTTTGAAACAAAATATGTAAACCTAGACACATAACGTACAAGAAGCTACTCTGGGTGAGGTAATAAGTGAATAGAATTTGAACAACACTAGATTATTGTATTTACAAAACCTGTTGATGAAAGAACACATTACACGCACAACAAATTGGTCAAACTAAAATATCTTGCTACTACATCACAGTTCTTACATATGTAGAATGAGTAACAGAAAATGACATAGTTCTTATCTCAAATAGGAATAAAGATGGAGAAGTGCCAACACTATTTCCCTGGGAACAAAGAGGAGCTGATGAGGGCACATAAATGACCTAGCAATAACAACCTGTAAGATACATGGATAGAATTCTGTTCCAATTATAATTCATTCATTGTTTACACTGAGCCAATCTACAACGTTAATGGAAAAGAAGATGAATCACAATTATTTTTTTTGATTTTAAGACCATGTTAAACCATAAAATCTTATCAAGAACACATAAAATCCAAGCAGATGACTGTAATGACCCAAACAGACCCAAAAAGGAAACCAAAGATCACCACCACTGCTTTATGTCTACAAAGTTTCAGGAGTTTTGCATTTTTTTCTTAACATAACCATCCACTTAGCATAAAAAACATAATTACTAAGAGTCATATTCGTGTCTGTACTCACAAGAACCTCATTTCAATATTCACACAATTTTTTATTTTTATAGTAGGTATCCTCGATGTGTTCTACCAATAAAGATTTGGCATGAACTTAAGCCAATAATTTTTCTAAGTTTCTCATGCTAATTTGATACATTTATCCTCAGATATGTGCATATCTTAGGTCAAAAGTATCTTCGAATGAGATATACTAGCAAATAGTCCATGGATTTCCTCGATGAATCTTCTATAACATCGATATTTCTCTGAATGACACCGAACTATGAAATTGTACACAGTTATGGAGTAATTTTATGTAGCATTGTAAATTAAAGAATCAAATCTTTCTGAAGAAAAATAAACATCGGGATGTTGTGGTATGTATAAATCTTGTTGGTTTCATTGTATAAATAGTTCATTTAAGTCTTCAAAGCACATGCACATTTAAGTATCTGACATTATAATAAAAGGAGAGCTACAACAATTGAGTCGGAAAGCTATAAGTCTTAGTGCATTACCAGGTAATCATACCGGAGTAAACTCAATATTAGTAAAGGGAATTAGCCACGAACAACTGACTGTGCTAGTAAACTAAGTCACAACTCATAGTATTATTAATGAGAAGGCTGTTAAAGAAACTGGATATGCCCCAATTTATGGTGTATAGTTGGTAGGAAAAGGAACAACACAAGAAGAAAGAAGTGTAAACATGACCAGTAGTAGTACTATTGTTAACTGATAAGAAAGGTGCAAACCTTGATGGGATACCTATTTTTGACTAGTGTGAATCCATAACTAGAACAGTATACAGTGGGTGAACCAATGCAGGAAGTGCTAGATAGTTTCCAGAATATGGTTGGACGAACCGGTTCATACCCACTCCGTAGGTGTCGGGGAGGGGGGACCGGTCCTGGACGTTTCGAACCCCCGACCCTGGCACGCCACGGTAAGCAAGCTTACCGTTGAGCCAGAGCCATCCCTCATAGTTTCAAGAATATATTTATGAAATATCTGAATGCCTGGGAGTTAGAACATATGAAAGAAATTTTCAGTGTGTTATACAATACCAGGGTCTCAATAGCAATGCAGACCAAATGATATGGAAGGGAAATGAAGATGGAAAAAGGAAAATCCTCCATAAAGTCTAAGCCTAATAACTAAGTGCAAACTAGGACCCAACTGCTTTGCTGTTCAATCCCGAAAAGATATGGAAATCACCGGCCCAAATCAAGGTACGTATTTTGTGTGGTTGGTGTCCAAAGGAGCATGTCTTACCAAAGATATCTGCAAACAGGGAGGTTACCAATTCTGTAACTAATGTTATGTGTGTGATGAAATTGCATAAATACCATCAACCAACCTATTTGGCAATTTCAGCACTTTCCTGGTACTAGTACAAGTATGTCTAGGCAAAAGCTTAATGGACGTGGTAAAAGTGAGAAGTGCAATCAAATAGTAGTCTTTTCTGTTATGGTAGTATTTGAGACAACTTGCACTGACCTCGACTATGCCACCAAGTACCTGCTACCTCCTAACAGAACAAGTATATGGTAACACTCTACCTACCAACCACAAACAGATAGAAAAAATCACCTATAGTATTTTAACTCCATCAAAATTTGAACCTTCCAAAACATTAGTTTCTTACGCTTTAAAAAACTAAGAAAACGAAGAAGCTTTTATTGACTTAACGAACATATATGCATACCCAACTGGAAATGAACAACTAAAAATAGAATATTGAAAAAGAAGATCGATACACTAATTGTTTTCACGTATTGTAAGCTCAGTTCATCGAAAAAGGAAAAGAAATGAATCGCAAAGATCACCACCACTGCTTAATAGAATCCCAAGCAGTTACTAAAATCGTACCATTTCCTAGACCCAAAACATTACATAAACTATATAGCTGTAACACAATAAAAACCAGCAGATAAATTATTTTACCTTAAGGTTTGGAATTTGCACAACCTGGAGAACAGTGATGATTAATGCAATACCCTAGTCAAGAGAAACCAAAATTCATTACCTTGAATTAATACTAATAAAAACAAAAATAGAGCCATCCAATTATCAATTTACCCTATTTTTCTTTTATTCACGGGAGATACAGGAAACTGATATAATATTAGACAAAGGAAAAGTATGACTATGCAACAAAGCTTACAAGTATATCTTGATAAATGACAAGGTGTCCATAACGTGCCACAATGAAAGAGAATACACCTAGGGTGATATGAAAGTGTACATGGTACTCAAGGCACTATCTACCCCCTTCTCTCAGCATACACCGTATCTTTGTTTTAGCTATTCATAAATGGCTAGTGTTTGCTCTCAATAAAGATAAAACAAACTTATCATACCCCTAACATTCTTTAAATTGATATCTTGAAAGAACCACTACCATCTTAGAAGAAGCAACTAATGTTGCTTAGTCAGATGAATCATGTGAAAGAAATAAAAGTGCAAATACTGAGACGTAATATTCGCTCTATATTGAGAATTAAAGTGATCAACTTTCTAAAAGGGAATGGATATAAAATATGTACAAAAAGAAAATTTAACAATTAAAAAATAAAACTAATGATGAGCATATATTTAAAAGAACTTTCTTGTCTAATCATCTGTCTCTATCCAATCCCAATTATTATCGTCAAACTCATCCTCGTCTTTCGATGTTTCCACAACTATATCTTCTGAATGTTCTTCAGTAGATGGAGTATCAACAACAACAATTGCTTCATATTCTCTTGCCCATCTAAAGTCACCGTCATCTAATCTAGTTGAGGGACCAATGTTTTATTAGGCTCCCTCTAAAATGTATCTCCTATATTAGGGTAATTGTATTCCTGTAGATCATACAAATCAATAGGGACTTTATTCCTTGCATAATAAATATAATCTCATTGGATCCACAATATAAAAACTTGATAAACTTGTGATGCCAACACAAAAGAACCATCTTGACAGCATAACTTGTTAAAGTATACCCGAGTTAACCCATACTCATCTACTTCATTCTGATGCCAATCATATCTAAATAATACAACACTAAAAGAACCATAGTAATCAATCTCAATGATATATCAAATGAATCCAAAATAAACCACCTCTCCATCTATGGAATTTTAGTCCTTAGCACTAGCAAAACTATCAGTTGTTGTTGATAAAGTCACTCCACTATTCTGAGTTTTGCATGGAGCATCCTGCTCTTTTGTATGAAATCAATATCCATTGATGAAATATACGCTATATCTCTTGGCCACCATATTATACCCCCTAGTTAGCCATTTTAAATGATGGCATACTTCAACATTTTTAACTTTTTCTTCAAACCAACTGCTGAATTCACGACTATGATTCCTTGCTCTTACCTATGCATTGGATCTAGTATGATTACTCAATGAATTTTTATGGTCCCTGCAATCAAGAATATTGAAAATATAATTACTAGGCCATTATAAATAGATGTTTATGTACCTTATCATAAACAAATAAGTGAAGTTTCATATGTAAATATCTTACTCGATGAACTTTTCCACTTCTTCATCTCCTGTGTTAAAAAGGACATATCGATGTGCTTCATAACGTAACTTTGTATCCATAAAAAAAGCGAATCATTTTTTTCTCACTTTTAATTAGATGACCATTCTTAGGGAATATAGGGGATAAATTCAAAATGGATTCCCCATCTTCAGTTTAATAACTACTTAATTGCATTTTCACACTATCATGTAGGTATCTTGAACAAAAATTCAAGAACTCTTCAACCAAATAACCTTCTACTATTGATGCTTCTGGACATGATCGATTACGAATAGGATTCTTAAGGTTACATAGGGCCCTCTCAATGGAATACATCTAATGAAGATGAATAGGACCCAAAGCTTAATTTCATTTACTAAATGAATAGGCAAATGCAACATTATATCAAAAAATACTAGATGAAAAATGATTTCAAGGTTAGATGTAATTTCACTAATTTCAGACTCCAATTTCTCAAGATCTGTCAGCCTAATTATCTTACTACATACGGCTCTAAAAGAATTGGACAACCTAATCAATGTCAATGCAACATTCTTAGGTAGCACTTTTCTAACAACAACCTATAGCAAGTGATGCATTATAAAATAAGCATCATGACTCTTGTACCTTGATATCTTTATCTCCTTCATATGCATGCAATCTAATATATTTGAAGCACACCCTTTAGGTAATTTGACATTTTTCAAAGCGCTGTAAAATAATATTTTCTATTCCGGTTCCATGGAGAATGAAGATTGAGCGAAACTTACATTTCCGTTACTATTTTCTACCAGTTGTAGCTCCTCTCGTATTCCTATTTCTTATAAGTCATATTGAGAATTTACAAGATCCTTTAACTTTCCATCTATCTCCTATAAAGTCCCAAGAAAACTATCATATATATTATTTCTTATGTGCATTGGATCAAGATTGTGCCTCAATTTGTTATATGGCCAATATGACAATTCAAAAAAATAGATATTTTTTTCCAATGACCCTTATTATCTCAAGTCCTTTACTTTTTTCCCTTTCCAAAACCATTGTTGAATTCATGCAACTCTTTAAGAACTCCTATACCCGACAAAGAAATGGGTACAAGTCTATGTTCCTCCTTACCGTCAAATTACTTCCTATGTTTTCGCAGTGGATGATCAAGAGGCAAAAATCTCTAATTCTCCGATTAACACATCTTTTGACTATGTTTGAGATATTGAGAGAAGGTGTTATGATTGCAAGTAGGGTATGTCAATTTTACCTTAGTGCTCCAACTTGAAAGCATTTATAATGTTGGAAAATCACTAACTATCCATATTAAGGTTGCACCCATTTTGAATGTTTGTTAGGTTTCAACATCATATATATCTATTCCAAATTCCCATAGTTTGTTTAATTCATCAAGTTGTGGTTACAAGTAAATATCTATATCGTTTCCAGGAGAAGATAGGCCTGGAATAATCATTGGCAACATAAGATACTTCGGCTTTATGCAAATTTATAGTGATAAATTATAGTTCATCAGCATAACAGGCCACGTGCTATGAGAAATACTCATGGTTTGAAATGGAGTGAAACCATCACTCGAGATACCTAACCTAACATTACGAGGATCTCTAGAGAAGTCTAGGTACAAATGATCAAAATCCTTCCATGCTTGTCCATCAGTGGGATTCCTTAGATTTTTGTCATTAGGTCGTTCATTAGTATGACATTTCATTGCAACAGCTGTTTCAAGACACATGAATAGCCTCTAAAGCCTAGGCTTTAAGGAAAAGTATCTTAAAACCTTTGTAGGAATTTTAGAGCTTGTATTGGTTGGGGAACCACATACATTCTTCCATCTAGAAGTCCCATATATATACAAAATCTCATCTTTCTTATGGTCCTTCAAGAATAACATACAATCATTAGGGCATGTGTAATGCCTGTGCTTTTTCTTAGCTTGAAAATCCTCTTAAAGATGTTAGAACTTGCTTTGAAATAAGAATTCATTCTTATACACGTGGTATTTTTATAATTTTCACTCCCTATCATATTGGAAATTGAATAATCTTTCCATCGATATATAATTCGCTTAAATCTGACACCCGGGTGAAGAGTTAGGTCCGTTTAGTGAGACAGGGTTTGACCTGATCCTTCAGTGCGTTGCAGAGATAGATCAAATGACAATTGTCAAATTCTAGTCTTACTCCGTGATAATTGTGCATTGTACCAAATTAGTAAATCATGTTCAAAGTCCATTCAAATGGGAGTAGGAATTAGCACTGAGTGAACCCAAGGATGAGGAATCACCTGTTTTACAAGGGTGTGATTCTTAGAAGCAATCCTTGCGTTCCAGAACTATGTATCCAGCATAGGTTGAGACATCGTAGCCTACTGTATAAGGGTAGATGAGGTGGCTTAACCTGTTATGTGAGGGTTCCTACCATTATCGCTAGAGTTAGCTATTATATGAGGGTTACTCACATGTTGTACTTACTAGTGGTGCGGTATTGACACATTTCCAATCAAGGCATAGATTGGGCCCTAGCTCAAATATTATAGCATATTTGGGGCAGGTTAATTAAATACTACTTCTTACAATTTTATGTTATTGAATCTGGACTGTCAGATACAGTCAATCAGTCTCAGTAATAGAACTCAAATAGTTCTTCAGATTTCAGGATTGTCAGACACAGTCAACTCAGACATAGTACAAAACTCAGATAGTTCCATCAGATTTAGGACTATCAAACACAGTCACCCATGTTATCAGTTATATTCAGATACTGTCATTCATGTTATTAATTATGTCATGTTATCACTATCCAGACTCAGTAGTCATGCTACCCTGATATCAGTATCATGTTATCACATTGTCAGTTACAGTTGTGTATTTATTTATGCATTTTCACGTTCATGTTAGACAGTCAGTTAGTATTGATTATGCATGCAAACCTTTGCATATAGCCTACCTCACATGTATACTCAGTACATTTCATTGTACTAATGTATTTGTGCTATGGTGCTTTCTTTTTATGTTACACCATAGGTTCAGAGACACGAGTTCCAAATCAACAGTAGATTCCAGATTGAGCAGGCAGAGTAGAAGTGAGTCTTCATCCTTCAAGGACATAATGATTATTTTTAGTATCTCATTGATTAGCTTATTAATTGGAGTTAATTGGGGACATTTCCCATCAACTCCTTATTCAGATTCTTCAGACAGTAGAGGCATTCAGACTAGATACAGACTAGATATAGATTATCATATTTTAGACTACAATTTTGATTTGGGTATTCTATTACCCCTCAGAGATGTTACGTTCTTCAGTTATGTTTATGATCAAACCTTATGGCCTTTCAGTGCATGTTTTCATATTATTATGTTATTTTATGCAGTATACAGGTACAAATATCAGTCATGGGTTAGCTTGTAGTCCTTCGGGTTCATGAGTATCGTGTAGCATTCTGATTTAGCAAATTAGGTCATTACAAACTTGGTATCAGAGCCTACGATTTAAAAGAGTCCTAGGAAGTCTGAAAGCCATATCTAGTAGAGTCTTGTACATGGGAGTGTTGTGCACCACATTTATGTACAAGAGACTCTGAGATGTTCTAAGAACAGTTCCCTTCTTTCAGTATTCATGTTGTGCCTGTGAGCATAATCACAAGTCAGTCTTTCAGTCTAATCTGCTTCTTCTCTTTATTTCAGAACATAACTCCTAAGAGAAGAAATCAGTCAGCCCCTCAGCCCAACAAATCTTTGGGCGATCATCTCATTCAGAGTTCAGGACCGCATTTACTACTCTTGCTCAATCAGTCATTGCTTATAATAAATAGCCAACAGTTATTCCGGCCAACCCAGTGGCCAATTCAGCTACAAAGAGGATTTGAGACTTCACCCAAATGAATCGTCTAACCTTTCTCAGGTCTATGGTAGATGAAAAACCTCAGGAATTCTTAGATCAAGTTTAAAAAATAACAGACGCCATGGGGGTGATTACTATTAAGAGTACTAAGCTAGCTGTATACTAGTTGCAGGATGTGGCTCAAGCTTGGTTCAAACAGTAGAAGTCCAAAAGATCAGATGATGCAGGTCCTATAGAGTGGGAGGAGTTTTCCACTGTATTCAAAGATAGATTCTTTCCCCAAAAGATTAGAAAAGTCAAGGTGCTAGAGTTCATCAACCTCATGCAGGGTAATAGGACAGTGAAAAAGTATTTTTTAAAATTTACTCAATTAGCCAGGTATGCCTCTCATGTGGTTGCAAACAATAGATCTAAGATAAGTAAGTTTGCTTCAGGGGTGAACGACAACATGGTTAATGAGTGCAGATCTGCCATGATGAATAATGACATGACCTTAGCTAGACTTATTACCTATGCTCAGCAGAGAGAAGAGCAAAAGATTAAGCAGAGAGAGAAATAAAATAAGAGAGCAAAGACAGGTAGTTTCAACTTCGCTCAGCCTAAGCCAGAAGGAGGAAATTGTTCCCAATTTTGTCCTAAGTAATCAGTTCCAGCCCCCTCTACAGCCAGTGCTCCAGTTTCTAAGTTCAGAGAGCGTAACAAAGATAGAGAGTGTGTAGAGCAGGTAGTGACATTTTTTTAGTTGTGGCAAACCAGGCTATAGAGTTAGAGACTATTCGCAGCCAGGTCTTTAGGGTCAACAGAATCTCCTCATCTCATTCCGATCGCCCAAATCAGTAGGGTTCTACTTCCAGTGCTACTAGCGGGCAACACCCAAATCGTCTCTATTCTCTTCAGACTCGACACGGTTAGGAAAGTTCTCTTAATATAGTTACTGGTACATTATAGATATTTCTTGTACATGTTTACACTTTGATAGATCTAGGAGCTTCCTTTTCTTTTTTTACTCCTTATATAGCAGTTGATTTTGTAATCAGTCTTGAAATTCTAGTAGAGCCCTTTTTAGTCTCTACCCCAGTGGGTAAAACCATCATAGCCCAGTGGGTATACAGGAACTACCCAATTATGATATTTCAGAAAGTTACTTCAGTAGACTTAGTCGAATTAGAGATGACTGATTTTGATATCATTCTCAGAATGGATTGGTTTCATTCCTACTATGCCACAGTCGACTACAGAAATAGAATAGTTTGGTTTCAGTTTCTGAATGAACCCATCCTTGAGAGGAGGGGTAGTACTTCAGTGTTCAGGGGTCAACTTGTTTCCTACCTTCGGGCAAGTAAAATAATGTCTAAGGGATGTGTTTATCATCTAGTTAATGTTAGAGATTCTAGTTTCAAGGGTTCCTATTTTGAATCAGTCCCAGTAGTGAATGAATATTCAAATGTCTTTCCCGAAGATCTTCTAGGAATTCCTCCTAAGAGGGAAATAGACTTTGGTATTGATATTTTTTCAGACAATCAACCTATATCTATTTCGCCATACAGAATGGCACCAGAAGAACTCAGAGAACTGAAAGATCAGTTAAAGGATCTCTTAGATAAGGGATTCATCATACCCAACATTTCCATATAGGGTGCACCAGTATTATTCATGCGCAAGAAAGATGGTTTACTCAGAATGTGTATAGATTACCATCAACTCAATAAAGTCATGGTAAAGAACAAGTATCCTCTTCCTAGAATAGATGACTTGTTTGACCAACTTCAGGGTGCCAGTTATTTCTTTAAGATAGACCTCAGATCCAGCTATCATCAACTCAGAGTTAGAGAATGTGACATCCCAAAGATAGCTTTCCATACGCGGTATGGTCACTTAGAATTTCTAGTCATGTCATTTTGTCTTAATAATACTCCAGCTGCTTTCATGGACTTGATGAACCACGTGTTCGACCAGTACTTGGACATGTTCTTCATAGTGTTCATAGATGATATTCTGGTCTATTCGTGCATTGAGCGCATTTATGCAGACCATCTTAGGACAGTACTTAAGACTTTCAGAAATCATTAGTTATTTGCCAAATTCAGTAAGTGAAAGTTTTGGCTATGATCAGTACCATTCCTTGGATATATTATTTCTGGTGATGGCATTAGAGTAGATCCTCAAAATACCGAAGCGGTAAGCAGCTGGCCTCGCCCTACCTCTCCATAAGATATCAGGAGTTTCTTGGATTTGGATGGCTATTATAGATGGTTTGTTAAGGAATTTTCTTCTATTGCATCCCCTATGTCTAGATTGACTCAGAAGAAAGTCAAGTTTCAGTGGCCAGATCCTTACAAGAAGAGTTTTCAAGAATTAAAGACTCGACTCATCTCAGCTCCAGTTCTAGCATTACCAGACAGTTTTAGACAATTTTGTAGTAAATTGTGATGCATCTAGAGTGGGTTTAGGTTGTGTACTCATGCAGCATGGTAAGTTCATAACCTACGCCTACAGATAGCTTAAACCCCATGAGAGGAGTTATCCTACTCATGACCTTGAGTTAGCAGCCGTAGTCTTTGCCGTAAAGATTTGAAGGCATTATCTCTACGAAGTTCATGTAGACGTCTTCACAGATCCTAAGAGCCTTCAGTATGTCTTTTCTCAATAAGATCTCAATCTTTGTTAGAGAAGGTGGTTAGAGCTCTTGAAAGATTATGATGTGAGTGTCCTTTATTATCCGGGCAAGGACAATATAGTGGCCGACACTCTCAATAGACTCTCTATGGGTAGTGTTTCTTATGTTGAGGATAGTAAGAAGAAGTTATCTTAAGAAGTGCACCAGCTTTCTAGACTAGGCGTTCTCTTAGTCGACTCTTCAGAGGGCGGTGTATGTGTTCAGAGTAGTTCAGAATCATCTCTAGTTTTTGAGGTGAAATAAAAGCAAGATAAGGATCCTAGCCTTGTCAAGCTAAAAAAGTCAGTTCAGAATTAGAAAATAGAGATTTTCTCCCAAGGGGGAGATGGTGTTCTTCATTTCTGGGGTCATCTCTGTGTTCTAGTTGTAGATGACATAAGGAGCGAATGCTTACAGAAATACATGGCGTATACTACTCTATTCATCCAGGGTCCACTAATATGTAATGCAACTTGTGGGAGATCTATTGGTGGAGTGGTTAAAGAGAGATATTATAGAGTTTGTAGCTATGTGATCTACATATCAGTAGGTTAAGATAGAGCATCAGAAGCCTAGTGGTCCTATGCCGGAGTTAACCATTCCTACTTGAAAGTGGGAATAAGTGAACATGGACTTTGTGACGGGTTTTCCTTGAACTCGTCATCAACATGATTCAATTGGGTCATTGTAGACAGGATGACCAAATCAGCACATTTCCTTCTGGTTCATACCTCTTATTCAATTGAGGATTATGCCAAACTCTACATCAAGGAGTTGGTCAGATTGTACGATGTTCCATTATCAATTATCTCAGACAGAGGTAGCCAGTTGACCGCTTATTTCTAAAAAGCATTCCAACAGGGTCTTGGTACGCAATTTCATCTCAGTACGACCTTTCATCCTCAGACAGATGGTCAAGCAGAAATAACCATTCAGATGTTAGAAGATATGCTAAGGGCATGTGCAATTGATTTCAAGGAAAGTTGGGATGACAACTTGACTTTGATTGAGTTTGCATACAACAACAACTATCATTCCAGTATTCATATGGCTCCATTCGAAGCTCTCTATGGTAGGAGATGCAGATCTTTGATTGGTTGGTTCGAAGTTAGTGAGGCCTCAGTCATAGGGCCTGACTTGGTATTCGACGCCTCAGAGAACGTTTAGTTAATTAGATAAGGACTCTAGGGTGCTCAGAGCCAACAGAAGTCTTATGCATATATTCATAGAATTAATATCGAGTTTGAGATTGGTGATCATGTCTACCCCAAGATCTCTCCTATGAACGGAGTGAAGAGATTTGGCAAGAAGAGAAAGCTCAGTCCCCGATATATCGGTCCCTTCAATATTCTCAGTCGATTATGCAAGGTAGCTTATAAGCTCGAATTTTCTTCAGATCTAGCCACGGTTCATCCAGTCTTTCATGTCTCTTAGCTCAAGAAGTGTATAGGTGACCCATCAGTCATAGTCCTTATTCATAGCATTGATGTTCAGAATAGCCTCTTTTATGAAGAGATTCCAGTTGAAATCTTAGACTATCAGACTCAAAGATTGAGGAACTAAGATGTTCCCCTGGTTAAAGTTCTTTGCAAAATCAATTAGTCAAGAGAGCTACTTGGGAAACTGAAGCAAGTATGCATACCAAGTATCCTCACCTCTTCCCCGCCAACTCAGATCAAGCTCAAGGTAATAGTTCTCCTTAAGCTTACTCAGTTTCATGATTAGTGTGCATCGCTAACTTAGTATACCATGATAGTATCAAGTACCACCACATATTCATTCATGCATTCATGTATCAGATCAGTTATATAGTTATGCATCAGACATGCATTCTCATTGTGAGAAAGCTTAGTTCTTCAGAACTTTCAGTTATGCATTTATGAATTAGTAACACATGCATTAGATATAAATGTTTAGTATGTTATGTTCATCTTGTCAGACACGTCTGTCATGAGATCATGTTCCAGTTATTCATGTTTATCTCATTGTTTCCCCTCTCATTCAGTCTCATTTGAGGATGAATGTTCTCAAGGAAGAGATATTGTAATACCCGTGCTTTTTCTTAGCTTGAAAATCCTCTCAACAATGTTAGAACTTTCTTTTAAATAACAATTCATTCTTATACATATGGTATTTCCATAATTTTAACTTCCTATCATGTGGGAAATTGAATAAGCTTTCCATCGATGTATAATTTGCCTAAATCCAACACCCGGACGAAGAGTTAGGTCCTTTTAGTAAGATAGTGTTTGACCAGAGCCTTCAGCACGTCGCGGAGATAGCTCAAATGGCAATTGTTAAATTCCAGTGGTGCTCTGCGATACTGGCGCGTCGCGCCAAACTTGTAATTCGTAGACAGGGTGGCAACGTGATAGCTCCGCATCGCGCCACCGTGCAGTTTCCCAATTGTCAATTTCCAGTGACACAATGCGATAATGCCACGTTGTGCCAAGGGCCCATTTCAGGATATTTCATTGAAAATTAAATTACGTGTCCAGGGGTAAAAGGGTCAATTTCCCCCTATATAAGCTTCCAAACATGGGATTTAGCCTTTATTCATCCAAAATATTGATGTTTTTCTCAAATACTCTCTAGAACTCAAACTAGGGTTTTCATAAAAGGTCCAATTTCAAGAAGGTTTCACCATCAATCTTCACGAAATCACGAACTACGGTATGCATAGTGTTCATTCATGGACTCCTTTTATCCAGGAAGTCCAAGAATACTTTTTCTAAACTAAAGTTATGGATTTTTTTATATGTTTTCATGTTTTGACTACTCATGTTCATGTTTGATAGATGTAAAATTGGATTCTACTCCATGATTGTTCATTGTTCATCATTAAACACTTGAATGATGAAATTAGAATTGAATAATGATATTTACATGTACCATGCCATCATATGTTTGATTAAATGCCTAGATGAAGGAATATTGTCTAACTAGCATGATATCATGAAATCCCCAAGTATGCACAAGATCATGCCTATTACATGTTCGATGAAATGATCCTATGAAGGTAGTATGTATTATGATGATAGTCAAGTCTTCAAGTAAATCATGTTATGTCAGTTTTCTTCTATCGAGTCCTGGGGGTACTTGTACCCAAAATATTAGCTGTGTTCCTAGATCCATGTCATGTTTTCACGATACTGTCAGTCAATCTATGAACTCTTAGACTTCAGATAGTCTTATGACTCAGGAAAAATCTCCATGGACTCATGACTCAGTCAGTTGTGAGATATCGGTAGTATTCCATCAGCCATGAATCAAGGCATAGATTGGGCCCTAGCTCAGCTATTATAGCACATTTAGGGAATGTTAGTTAAATACTACTTCCTACAGTTTTATGTTATTGAATCAGGACTGTCAAATACAGTCAATCAGTCTCAGTAATAAAACTCAGATAGTTCTTCAGATTTTTGGACTGTCAGACACAGTCAACTCAGACATAATACAAAACTCAGATAGTTCCATCAGATTCAGGACTGTCAGACACAGTCACCCATGTTATCAGTTATATTCAGATACAATCATTCATGTTATCAGTTATGTCATGTTATCACTATCCAGACTCAGTAGTCACGCTACGACGGTATCAGTATTATGTTATCACGTTGTCAATTATAGTTGCGTATTTATGTATAAATTCTCATGTTCATATTAGACAGTCAGTTAGTATTGATCATGCATGCAAACCGTTGCACATAGCCTACCTCACATGTATACTCAATACATTCCATTGTACTGACACATTTTCACTATGGTGCTTTCTTTTTATGTTACACCATAGGTTCAGAGACACGAGTTCCAGATCAACATTATATTCTAGATTCAACTGTCAGAGTAGAAGTGAGTCCTCATCCTTCGAGGACATTATGATTTTTTTAGTATCTTATTGATTAGCTTATTAGTTAGAGTTAGTTGGGGATATGTCCCATCAATTCCTTATTCAGATTCTTCAGACAGTAGAGGCTTTCAAATTAGATGCATACTAGATCAAACTATCATGCTTTAGACATTAGTTTTTTTGGGTACTCTATTACCCCTCACAGATGTTATGTTATTCTGTTATGTTCATGATTGAACCTTATGGCCTTTCAGTGCTTGTTTCTGTATTATTATGTTAGCTTATGCAGTATACAAGTATAAATATAAGTAATGGGTTAGCTTGTGGTCCTTCGGGGTCATGAGCACCGCCGGTTCAGCAAATCGGGTCGTTACAACATGCGTGTATTTTTTCGTAATCAAGACCCAAATCTCTTATCACATTTCTAGCCTTATTAAAAGACTCTGGTATCTGAGCAAAGGGAAAGGCCTCTTTTATCAACATTAAGAGATCTAAAAATGCTAAATTACTCAACCTATGTAATGATATAAACAAGAACAACCGAATGGCGAAACTCAGCTTACTAAAATTCTCACACCCTGGATATAATTGTTGTTTCCCTTCCTCCCATAATTTAAAAAATTTAGCCGCATCTTCAGTTAATCCCTCTCCAACTCCTTCTCTATACCTCAATTAAGTATCTATATTTCTAAACGTATCTTGACGTAGTCTATCAATATCATCACGCATATTAGAACCTTCATCATCATTGATTTGATGATGTGTCTTTCTCGAGGAAGCACTTTCTCCATGGAAAGTCCATTTGGTGTAACTAGGAAGAAACCCTGTAGAAAGTAAGTGATCCTCCACCATATCTATATAACACCAATATTGATTCTTGCAGTCTCTACAAGAACATAATATCTTATTTCCTTGAGCAGCTCTTTCAAACACCTTTTTAAAAAAATATTTCACTCTACGCTCGAACTCATCAGACCATCTTAAACAATTCATCCAATTTTTTTATTCACTATCCATTAAAATCCTACATAACACAACGAAATCACTAAATTATGATTTATGCTAAGCTAAAATATGAAGTTAATATTTAAATCCAAAAATAAAGAAAAAATATTCAAATGTAAAGTGAACTAACTGTAAGTTTCTTATCCATTGCACTGTTCCTTTTTTTCTTTGCTTGTCTTTAGATTTGGAAACTAAAAAAATTATATAGAAGAGTGGACACAAATTATAACTAAAAAACTAAATTTTTAACGCAGTTAGATAAGATAAATTCAAAGATTTTATACCAAAACAAAAACACCTAAAGTGCACAGAGGATTAGTAATGATGAGATTAATTTTGAAATTAGTTATGCGGAGATATTTTCTTTTCTATTATTTGGTCTAGTGTATTCAAAGGCAGTTTTATATTTAACCATGATTATTTATGTATTTATTAACTCTAGAATTATTATGACAAGGGAACCGTAGCAACTACTCTTTCGGTGCGCACAGGGCAAACCCTGCTCAAGAATAGTAGCTTAAAAGTTGGGCAACGCATTTGCCTATCTGCCCTTCTCCAATTAATTACTAAACTTATTTGGTAGTGTTTCCAATATATTTATAACTAAACAAGATATAAATACATTGAAAATAATATCAAACAAGATATTGAATATTATCTTAAAAATACATATTATATCTCTAATACATGCTACCAATCGATCCTAATTAACTCTTAATTTGTCCTACTTTCATAGTGAAAACCTCACCATCCACTAGCCATGTCTGCTCATCCTCAACCTCACCTATCTTAGAATATTTTTGCATTGGATTCAAGAATAAAAGAGAAACAACAAAAGAAGCTAAACCCACTGAAATCAAAAAATAAATCAAGGAGAAATAAAAAATGTTCACGCAATCAGATGAACCCAGCCATAAAATATTCTCTAAGGAGAAGAAAAACCCAAAATCCCAAAAATTTGGTCAAAGTTGTAGAAGAACACACTAACCTTAAAATCCCCAAATTGAAGCAATTGAAGTGCAAATTTGGTCCGAATATCCCTGTAACCAGTAAATTAAAGCTACATGGCAATTATTTGTTCTTACATGACCAACCAAACACTGTATTTCCTTAACAATAACCAAACGACACCTAAATTTTTGCAGGAGAAAAAAAAAGCTATGTAAGAACTTACTAATAATGAACAACACAAATTCCTTGGAAGAACACATTAGTTATAGCAGCACCGATAGAGCTCACTACCAGACCGTCGATCTCCATGGCTGTCTCCACAAGCTGTAGCAATTGTAGTGATTTTAGCGAGTGTAGTAGGTTTAATTTAAGAGAATAAAATAAGTGTTTCTATAGCTTATTTTATTTATCTATTGCAATGCTTAATTTCAAAAGTGACGCTTATAGTGTTAAATTATAGATAATAGAATAATTATTTTTGGCAACACGTAAAACCGTTGTAATAGAACACCTATTGTAATGGTTTGTTAACCTTCGCCAAAAAGTTCGTTGCCAAAAGGGTAATTTATAGCTGTTAACTTTTAGAACCATGAATAGACCAATCCATCTAGACCTCAACTTACCTGAAAACAATAAAATCCTTGAGTTGTAGAGTCATATCTGGTCACCTTTTTCAAAGATTCTTTTTTCAATTTTGTAGTCATGATACAACATCATCTTATTTTTTGGAAAAGTGCTGAACTTTCATATGAATGGAGTTGGAGTTTATCCAACTCATTCATACTCTTCATCCCTGGCTTGGTTGCATTTTGCCACTGAAAATTTAGCTTCTTTAAAGTTTATAGTGCTTTATGTTCAAGCTCAATAGGCAAGTTACAAGCCTTTCCATACACTAAATGATATGGTGAAGCCCCAATTGGAGTCCTGAATACTGTTCGATAAGCCCATAATTCACCGTCTAGCTTTCATGACCAATCATTCCTATTAGCATTAACTGTCTTTGCCAAGATTGATTTGATTTCTCTATTGGACACCTCAACCTGTCCACTAGTCTATAAATGATAAGGTGTTTCCACCTTGTGTTTCACTCGATACTTCTTAAGAATAACTTTAAATAGATAATTACAATAATATGACCCTCTGTAACTAATTATAGCATGAGGCATGCCAAATCGAGAAAAGATATTCTTTTCAAGAATGCCGTGACACTATATGCTTCATTGTTGGGAAGCACAATTACTTCCACTAATTTTGAAACATAATCCATAGCCACAAGTATATACTTCATGTCAAACTAACTCAAAAAACATCCCATGAAATCCACACCCCATACATCAAACACTTCCAATTATAACATAGGAGTCATAGGAAATTCATGTCATCGTGAGATGTTACCTTGTTGTTGACATTGATTGCAAGTAGAAGCAAAATCATGTGCATCTTTATATATTGTTGGCTAATAGTACCCACATTGCAAGATCTTGTAGGTTGTGCAGATTCGTCTATGATGAACCCCAACTGGTGAAGAATGACAAGCCTCAAGTATATTCATCATCTCCACCTCAGGTATGCATATATGAATAATCCCATCCACACAAATTCTAAATAAATAAGGCTCATCCTAGAAAAATTTCCTTATATTATGCATAAACTTCCTTCTCTGTTAAAAGAAAAGACCTTCTGGGATTAGATCACTTGCTAGATAATCTACATAGTCTGCAAACCATGGAATTAGATCTTGGGAAGCTGCTAATATCAGCTTATCTAGAAAACTGTCATCAATCTCAATCCTATCTTCAACCTTTTGCATAGCTTTCTCCTTTATTCTAGACAAATAATCCACAACTTAATTCTCAGTTCCTTTTCTATCATTGACCTTTAAATCAAATTCTTGTAGCAATAACACCCACATAATGAGTCTAGGCTAAGTATCATTTTTACCACTAAGTACCAACAATGCTGTATGATCAGTGAGCTTAATCACCTTAGTCCCAATCAAATAAGACCTAAACTTCTCAAAGGCAAAAATTACTGTCAACAACTCTTGTTCCATCATGGTGTAGTTCTTCTGAGAAGGATTTAGTGCCTTGTTAGCATAGTTTATGGGATGAAGGATATTCTATTTATGTTGACCTAGTACAGACCCTAAGACCAAACCACTTGTGTCACACATGATTTCAAAAGGCAAGGACTAATCTGGTGATACAATAATAGAAGCAGTCATTAACTTCTCTTTAAGACATTCAAAAGCCTTCAAGCATGCTTCCGTAAAATCAAATTTAATCTCTTTCTTAAGGCCTACAAAGTGGATTGGCTATCTTGGAGAAGTCCTTGCTGAAATGCCTATAAAATCTAGCATGGTCCAAAAAGCTACGAACACCTTTCACAGGAATTGGTGGAGCTAATTTTTCAATCACTTCGATCTATGCTATATCTACCTCAATACCTTTTTTTGAAATTTGTTCCCAAGAACTATACCTTCTTTGGCAATAAAATGGCTCTTTTTCCAATTAAGTACCAAGTTGCATTCTTCACACCTTCTAAGAGAATTTGCCAAGTGAACTAAGTAGTATAAAAAAAATCACCAACAACTGAAAAAATATCCATAAAGACTTCGATGGTGTCTTCTACTATATTAGAGAAAATTGACATCATACTTCTCAAAATATGGCTAGAGCGTTACATAAACTGAATGGCATACATCTGAATATGAAGGTCCCATAAGGACATATGAAGGTGGTCTTATCTTGTTATTCAGGTGCAATCATAATCTAATTATAACATGAATACCCATAAAGAAAACAACAACATTCTCTGCCCGCTAACCTATATAACATTTGGTCCATAAAGGGCATGGGAAAATGATCCTTCTAAGTTTATGCATTCAATTTTCTATAATCCATGCATACTCTCCATCCTATGAATGGTCTTATTGGCACTAGATCATTCTTATCATTAGGCACAATAGTAACATCACACTTTTATAGAACACATTGTACCGAACTGACCCACTTACTATCAACAATAGGATACTATACACCAATATCCAACCACTTAATTCTATTTTTATTCACCACCTCCTTCATATATGGTTTGAGTTGATACTGATGTTCATTACTTAGAATACAATCTGGTTCATGTTGAATTTTATAAGTATAAATTCTAGGGAAAATACCCAAAATATCTGCAATGGACCAACCTATAGCCCTCTTGAATCACTACAATACTGATAACAAAGCTTCTACTTCTATTTTACTCAAGTCAGCTAAAATGATTATCGACATGTCTGCTCCCAAAATGCATATCGCAAATGAAAAGGAAGAGCCTTCAATTCTTAGACAATTGGCTCCTCAATAAATGGACAAACAGGTGGACTAGTTCTATTCTTTAGATCCAAATTAAGATTTTTTGGTGCATAAGTATACAAACCACTCCTATACAATGCACATACCATTTTATCATACTCATCAATACCATCACTATCAAAGTTCATTATCAGGACAACAAAAGCTTCCACGCCTAACCTCTCATCAATAGGAATAGTATCAATATCATCATTCCAAATAGTCACCGAGTCAATATCATAAAATAAAACCATCTCTTTATCATACATATCAATCACGGATATCACTTTTAACTCATCTGTCTGGTTCATAGATTTGCATACATTGAATATCACCTATTCATTATTGATTCTCATCATCAGATGTCCTTTCTCCAAAATAATCAATGTCCTACCTGTAGCCAATAATGGTCATCACATAATGATTGTTACATCAAATTCTACTTAGTAGTCCAAGATCTTAAAATCACCAGGAAAGATGAAAGAAGCCACCTTTATCAATATGTCATATGGAATACCAACTGTATTCTTCACTATCCTAGCCGCTATCACTAGTCTGATGGTTGTAGGTTTTGGGGGCTCCCAACCCCAACTTCTTGAATACTGCAAAGGGCATGAAGTTGATGGTAGCCCCCAAATCATATAATTCTTGAGTGAAGTTGAAGGATCCAATATTTCAAGGTGTGGTGAAAGCTACAGGATCTTCCTTGTACTTTACCAATGATCGTGTAACTATAACACTGTAGTGATGAATATTGTTGACCGACTCATAACTCATTGACCTTTTCTTGGTTATTAAATCTTTCATGAATTTTGCATATCCTAGCATTTGCTCTAATGCCTCTATAAATGGTATATTGACTGACAAATCCTTTAACATATAAATAAATTTCCAATACCTACCCTCTTATAGAGGTCTCGAAATAGGCTTCAACATAGGCTTCTCAAACTTGTCTTTTTCATTGTCCTCTTTACTACTGCTCTCTATATCAATAGGATTATCATCATTTTTATGCTCATCTATAGTGGGAACAGGTGGGTCTGTGGTGGCTTTACCACTTTAAGTGGTAATGGCATGGCAATGAGCATCATTCTTTAAATTCTAAACTATATTACTAAGGAGATTTCCCAACTATCTCTGATTTACTATGGTTGATATCTGACCGAATTATTGCTCTAACTATTTGATTGTTGTAGCATGTGATTCAACTTTCTAATTTAGTCCTGAATATAAAGGTCCCATAAGGACATATGAAGGTGGTCTTATCTTGTTATTCAGGTGCAATCATAATCTAATTATAACATGAATACCCATAAAGAAAACAACAACATTCTCTGCCTGCTAACCTATATAACATTTGGTCCATAAAGGGCATGGGAAAATGATCCTTCTAAGTTTATGCATTCAATTTTCTATAATCCATGCATACTCTCCATCCTATGAATGGTCTTATTGGCACTAGATCTTTCTTATCATTAGGCACAATAGTAACATCACACTCTTATAGAACACATTGTACCGAACTGACCCACTTACTATCAACAATAGGATACTATACACCAACATCCAACCACTTAATTCTCTCTTTATTCACCACCTCCTTCATATGTGGTTTGAGTTGATACTGATGTTCATTACTTAGAATACAGTCTGGTTCATGTTAAATTTTATAAGTATAAATTCTAGGGAAAATACCCAAAATATCTGCAATGGACCAACCTATAGCCCTCTTGAATCACTACAATACTGATAACAAAGCTTCTACTTCTATTTTACTCAAGTCAGCTAAAATGATTATCGACATGTCTGCTCCCAAAATGCATATCGCAAATGAAAAGGAAGAGCCTTCAATTCTTAGACAATTGGCTCCTCAATAAATGGACAAACAGGTGGACTAGTTCTATTCTTTAGATCCAAATTAAGATTTTTTGGTGCATAAGTATACAAACCACTCCTATACAATGCACATACCATTTTATCATACTCATCAATACCATCACTATCAAAGTTCATTATCAGGACATCAAAAGCTTCCACGCCTAACCTCTTATCAATAGGAATAGTATCAATATCATCATTCCAAATAGTCACCGAGTCAATATCATAAAATAAAACCATCTCTTTATCATACATATCAATCACGGATATCACTTTTAACTCATCTGTCTGGTTCATAGATTTGCATACATTGAATATCACCTATTGATTATTGATTCTCATCATCAGATGTCCTTTCTCCAAAATAATCAATGTCCTACCTGTAGCCAATAATGGTCATCACATAATGATTGTCACATGAAATTCTACTTCGTAGTCCAAGATTTTAAAATCACCAGGAAAGATGAAAGAAGACACCTTTATCAATATGTCATATGGAATACCAACTGTATTCTTCACTATCCTAGCCGCTATCACTAGTCTGATGGTTGTAGGTTTTGGGGGCTCCCAACCCCAACTTCTTGAATACTGCAAAGGGCATGAAGTTGATGGTAGCCCCCAAATCATATAATGCTTGAGTGAAGTTGAAGAATCCAATATTTCAAGGTGTGGTGAAAGATACAGGATCGTCCTTCTACTTTACCAATGATGGTGTAACTATAACACTATAGTGATGAATATTGTTGACCGACTCATAACTCATTGACCTTTTCTTAGTGATTAAATCTTTCATGAATTTTGCATATCCTAGCATTTGCTCTAATGCCTCTATAAATGGTATATTGACTGACAAATCCTTTAACATATAAATAAATTTCCAATACCTACCCTCTTATAGAGGTCTCGAAATAGGCTTCAACATAGGCTTCTCAACCTTGTCTTTTTCATTGTCCTTTTTACTACTGCTCTCTATATCAATAGGATTATCATCATTTTTATGCTCATCTATAGTGGGAACAGGTGGGTCTGTGGTAGCTTTACCACTTTGAGTGGTAATGGCATGGCAATGAGAATCATTCTTTAAATTCTAAACTATATTACTAAGGAGATTTCCCAACTATCTCTGATTTACTATGGTTGATATCTGACCGAATTATTGCTCTAACTATTTGATTGTTGTAGCATGTGATTCAACTTTCTAATTTAGTCCTGAATATGAAGGTCCCATAAGGACATATGAAGGTGGTCTTATCTTGTTATTCAGGTGCAATCATAATCTAATTATAACATGAATACCCATAAAGAAAACAACAACATTCTCTGCCCGCTAACCTATATAACATTTGGTCCATAAAGGGCATGGGAAAATGATCCTTCTAAGTTTATGCATTCAATTTTCTATAATCCATGCATACTCTCCATCCTATGAATGGTCTTATTGGCACTAGATCATTCTTATCATTAGGCACAATAGTAACATCACACTTTTATAGAACACATTGTACCGAACTGACCCACTTACTATCAACAATAGGATACTATACACCAACATCCAACCACTTAATTCTCTCTTTATTCACCACCTCCTTCATATGTGGTTTGAGTTGATACTGATGTTCATTACTTAGAATACAGTCTGGTTCATGTTGAATTTTATAAGTATAAATTCTAGGGAAAATACCCAAAATATCTGTAATGGACCAACCTATAGCCCTCTTGAATCACTACAATACTGATAACAAAGCTTCTACTTCTATTTTACTCAAGTCAGCTAAAATGATTATCGACATGTCTGCTCCCAAAATGCATATCGCAAATGAAAAGGAAGATCCTTCAATTCTTAGACAATTGGCTCCTTAATAAATGGACAAACAGGTGGACTAGTTCTATTCTTTAGATCCAAATTAAGATTTTTTGGTGCATAAGTATACAAACCACTCCTATACAATGCACATACCATTTTATCATACTCATCAATACCATCACTATCAATGTTCATTATCAGGACAACAAAAGCTTCCACGCCTAACCTCTCATCAATAGGAATAGTATCAATATCATCATTCCAAATAGTCACCGAGTCAATATCATAAAATAAAACCATCTCTTTATCATACATATCAATCACGGATATCACTTTTAACTCATCTGTCTGGTTCATAGATTTGAATACATTGAATATCACCTATTCATTATTGATTCTCATCATCAGATGTCCTTTCTCCAAAATAATCAATGTCCTACCTGTAGTCAATAATGGTCATCACATAATGATTGTCACATGAAATTCTACTTCGTAGTCCAAGATCTTAAAATCACTAGGAAAGATGAAAGAAGCCACCTTTATCAATATGTCATATGGAATACCAACTGTATTCTTCACTATCCTAGCCGCTATCACTAGTCTGATGGTTGTAGGTTTTGGGGGCTCCCAACCCCAACTTCTTGAATACTGCAAAGGGCATGAAGTTGATGGTAGCCCCCAAATCATATAATTCTTGAGTGAAGTTGAAGGATCCAATATTTCAAGGTGTGGTGAAAGCTACAGGATCGTCCTTGTACTTTACCAATGATCGTGTAACTATAACACTGTAGTGATGAATATTGTTGACCGACTCATAACTCATTGACCTTTTCTTGATGATTAAATCTTTCATGAATTTTGCATATCCTAGCATTTGCTCTAATGCCTCTATAAATGGTATATTGACTGACAAATCCTTTAACATATAAATAAATTTCCAATACCTACCCTCTTATAGAGGTCTCGAAATAGGCTTCAACATAGGCTTCTCAACCTTGTCTTTTTCATTGTCCTCTTTACTACTGCTCTCTATATCAATAGGATTATCATCATTTTTATGCTCATCTATAGTGGGAACAGGTGGGTCTGTGGTGGCTTTACCACTTTAAGTGGTAATGGCATGGCAATGAGCATCATTCTTTAAATTCTAAACTATATTACTATGGAGATTTCCCAACTATCTCTGATTTACTATGGTTGATATCTGACCGAATTATTGCTCTAACTATTTGATTGTTGTAGCATGTGATTCAACTTTCTAATTTAGTCCTGACAGACTTGCCATAATTTTCTCAAGTCAAACTTAATTGAATTTTTTGTCCTTTGACTAATTTTGACAAAAGAATCTCCATTTTGGATTCTGAATCATGACCTCCAGGTGGAACATACTTATCACTCTTTTCCTTGTAGTCATCTTTCCGATGCTAATCACCATCTCTCTCTCTACTTCTATCTCTGTATCTGTCATTATAATAGTTTCAACCTTAATTCCCTCGCCCTTAGGCTAAAAAATCCTCCAGCCTATGATTAAGATACTTTGTTTCCTCTTCAGATTCAATCTCAAAAGTTTTCAACGTAGATGCCTGAGCCCCAACTGTATTTACTTTTTCAACACCCATTACTGCAAATTGCTTAGTAAGAATCCTAATATCTCTTTGAAGTTAAGAAACCTCTTCTGCTACAAAATCATTATTCACTCCACAATCACCAGCTTCTTAAATAACATATTATCCTGCACCATGTTCATCATTTCTCGCATGCCATCCTCTATTGGTCACTAAAATATCATCTAGCATCTTTTGCACATAATCCCACCGAAGTTGAATAAATCCACCTCCTAAAATAGTATCTATAATTTCTCTCGAACTAACATTTAGTGATTTTTAGAAGATTTCAAGAAAATTTGACCCTCTGATTCAGTGATTAGGTGCCATGCTCAACTTCTTCTTGAATCTAAACCATGCCTCATACAAGGATTCTACAACTCATTCCAAGAAGTTATTGAACCTCTTAGAAGTTCCCCTAACCATAGTAATTCTTCTCCAATAAACGAAAATGGGAAGAAACTCAACCTCAAAGCTTCTTGGTCCATTCTTAAAATGGTATAAGATGTGCAGATCCCAATAAAGTTATCAAAATATAGATTCCCATCATCAGTTGCTGCTCCTGAAAACATACCCATTAAGTTCAACAGCTGGATCACAGCATTAGTAATGTCAAACTTCACATTGAGGGGTAAAGGTGGAGGAATGATCACTCTTATCTCATCCGGTACAATATATACCATATCCTCATCATCTTTCCCGTATGTGTTAGCCTTATATATTTATGTTTTATGTTTTATAATGACAAACTAATTAGTGAACTTTGCAGAATATTAAAGATCCCTAATGATGGAAGGAGATCTCACATAATGTACATTGAAGATCTCAATTCACGGAAGGATATGTCGCACAAGGTAAGGAATATTCTCTCAAAGAATATCATGCTAACTATAGATCCACATCAAAGATATTGAAAATCCCTAATGATGGAAGGAGATCTGACACAAAGGACATTAAAGATCTCAAATCATGGGAAGATATCTCACACAAGGCAAGGAGTATTCTCTCAAAGAATATCGTGCTAAATATGAAGCCACATCAAAAGTAGGATATTGCTTGACAAAGCAACAAAAATCATATCAATGAAAGATCTCAATTGACAAGGCAAATGGACGCACCTCATGACAAGATCAAAGGAAAAGAAGATCTTACTACTTACATGCACATGTCTGATATGGACAGGTATAGATATGAGAAAGAAAAATTGCACCAAGTATGGACATATCTGATATGGACATCCATAAGGTGGAAAATCCCTAAACCAAGGAATCAACTCAAATACTTGATTAAGAAGAAATCTCTTAAGTTTTCTTATTAAGAAAATAAGCATATACAACAGAAGATTATAAAGTCCAAAACAGAAGAAAGAAGACACTACAAACTTCAAGAAGAATATCAAAGTGTCTCAATCTTAGTCTAACAAAGATTTGTAATATTTAGTTTACCATTGTTGTGTAAAGAGTAGGATCAAGTAAACTTTGTAACACCGACTAAAGATGTGTCATAAGATTTGAAGAACAAAATAAGTCTTCGAAACTTGTTTCCAATTATTGTACTTAAGCTACATTGAATGATCTAAGGAAACATTGAAACCCAAGGGGACTGGAAGTAGGCACCATATTGGTGTTCCAAACCATGATAAATTATTGTGTCTTTACTTTTAGATTGGTTATTTATTTGCTTAATTATTTCAAGTCTAATCTATTTTATGATGTGTACTAATCTGCAAGTGAGTAAATTATGAGGAGCCAATAGTCGACTCACAAAAAATTTTCAATTCACCTCTCCTTTTGAATTTTAATTAGTATCAGAACGGGTCTCACCCCCAGTGTTGCTTAACCATAAGTGAGCAAATATCAAATTGAAAGTTATCAAATTACCAGTGCTCATCTCCAGGATGTTCATTCCTCTAACCACCATACTTTTATAAGCAACATTACTCTTACTGGAAAAATAGGTTCAAAATTTTTATCCAATCAAATGACTTTCAAGCTTAGGTTGTCATCAAGAGGGGTCTAAAGCCGATTCTATGGCTTAAAGAGAAGCCAAAGGAAAAAGATAAAGAATCTAGTAGTATTGACATTGAAGATCTTGAAAGTTTTAAGGTCACTATAGAACAATAAGATATAATCCAAACTAATGCACGTGCTATAAGCTTACTGCTTTGTGCAGTTAGTGGTGAAGAATATGACAAGATATCAAATTGGGAGACTTGAAAAGAAATGTGGGAAAAATTAGAGGTAACCTATAAAGGAACCACAAAGTCAAAAAGTCAAAAATTGCTGACCTGGTCAATGAATATAAGATGTTCAAAATGAAAGAGAATGAGAACATTGAAACAATATTTGGCAGATTTAGTAAGTTTGTATGCGAACTGAAACCTCTGGGGATGGTCTATCCATATATCCTGCGAGTCCAAAAGTTGGTCTAAAGTCTTCCCAAAATTTAGAAAACCAAGGATGCCATTCTAGAAGATGAGATCTACACAATATGACATATGTCAAACTACGAGGTAACCTCATTACATATGAAAGAAATTATATCAACAGGTACCACAAGGAGGAAAAGAAGAAAACAGTAGCCTTCAACATAGCTCAAACTAAAGAAGAGGACATTTTGGATGATGCCCATAGAGAAGGAATGACCCTCTTAAATCGTAGAGTAAGGCAGATCATGAGACAGAGACCAAAAGATCCCAAGAAACCAAAAATAATTACTCCACCAGAAATGATAATCACTGTTATCATTGTTAAAGTCCTGGACACTTCAAAAAGAACTATCCAGATTTAAAAAGAAGACTATCTAGAAAGAATCAAAACTTTGGAACCTGGAGTGATGAACATGAAGCTGAAGAAGTATTAGAGGCTGCTAATATGTGCTTCATGGCAATAGGTGAATCTAGTGAGGAACAGGTCCGCAAGATCTATAAGAAGGGAATATGGGTCATTGATAGAGGATGTTATAGACACATGACCAGATATAAGGAAAATTTTCTACTCTAAAGAAAATAAATGGGGATCAGTCAAATTCGGTGCCAATTCTAGAGGTAGTGGCATCAGAGTCGACTAAGTAAAACTTAGCTCAATATAGGAATTCACTGAAGGATATCTAGTGGACGACCTCAAACATAATCTGCTTAGCATCAGTAAGCTGTGTTATGCCAGTTTTGGAGTCTTCTTGAAAACCATAAAAGTACTCAATCCAATACGAAAAAAGAGACATCTCTCTCATCATTGAATGTGTTGATAATATTTATGCTTTAAATAGTCCTAAATTTTCTACTTTAACCTGCCTCACTGTGCAAATGAATGATATTTTGTTATGGTACAGAAAGCTTGTGCATGCGAGTATGCATATCATTGAGAAATTGTCCAGACTAGAATTGGTAAAAGGTCTGCTAAAACTCAAGTTTGAAAAGGATCACATCTAAGATGCCTACAAATTGGGTAAATAGACCCAAACATCATTCAAAGTCAAGGGTAATGTATCTACTTCCAAATGTCTTCAAATAATCCACATGGATCTATTTGGCCCTACCAAAATCGTAAGTATTGGTGGAAAAATATATATTTTTTTTATAGTTAATGATTACTCATGTTTTACTTGGGTGATGTTTGTTTCTTATAAACACGAGGTTTTTACAAACCTTGAGATTTTCTTAGAAAAGTACAAAGAGAAGTTGGACACTTATCATCTATGTTCTCAGTGATCACAGAAAAGAATTTTAAAAATAAGGAATTTGAGGAATATTGTTCTCAGAATGGGCACTCCTAGAACTTCTTATCTTCTTAAAATCTACAATAAAATGGTGTTGTGGAGAGAAAGAATTGGTATCTCCAACAAACTGTCTGGACCACGCTGTTAGAATAGATTCTCCCAGATTACTTTTGGGTAGAAATAACATATACAATATGTCACATAATCAACAGATGTCTGATCAGACCTATTCTATAGAAAATGCCTTATGAAATATGGATAGAAAAGAAGCCTAACATTAGCTACTTTTATCCTTTTGGATGCTTCAACTTGTACCATCATCATGCGAGTTGTACTTGGGCCTCTCGTATCCATTCTATTGTATGATCTCCCAAGGCTTCAACTTTTTATTCATCATACAAATTCTGCTCATGATTCATACATACTCACACGACTCATGTCCATCACTTGTATCTACGTGGGACTTCTATCTTTCTAGGCTTTGAATACTAGTTTGCTTATGGCTTCCCTATACGGGTCGTACTTAGAATTCCAACTCATATACTTCTAAGACATCAAATTTGGATAGAATCTTTAGATTCTTTTATGCATATGACTTCATGGTACGGTTCGTACCCTCGTGTACGACTCAGATGCTCCAGTTGTATCTTGTCCATTCTTAGATTCTATGTTTGGCTTTGGGTTCTGTTGTTCTTATGAGTCATCCTATGGTTTGTATCGAGTGTTGATGGCTCTTGGGGTAACTCATATCTTGATCATAATTGGTCTTTCCAGGTCTTTTCATTCTGTTTTTATTCCAACACTACTGTAGATCTGTTTTACTTGAAAGAAACACAAAAGTTCTTCATATCTATTAAAAAAACCTAAGTACCCAAATAAATTCATGATTTAAAGAATTAAAAGTGCCTTATTTCCATAACACATCAGTATAGTCTAGATACCACATAGTTGAGTAGCATTGGAGTTGACCTGAGGTAACGGTGATGGTGCGGGATGAGTGCCTGGATGCAGCCCTGGGTACTTGCCTGTCTTTATGTCTAGAACCTAGCATGTCATGGGGATAAGGGTGCACTATCTTATCTCATAGGGTACTTCTTCATGGATTCATTCCACTTGAGAGACTCATCTTTCAGCCTAGATTGTACTCCTTTCTTTTATGTTGCCTTGGGTGCCATAGTACTTGTAATAAGAGTTGTTAGTGCTTGAATAACAATATCAAGATATGAAACAAAAATAAAATTTAAGTTTTCACCTCAGGGGATACCTATGACCCCTACCTACCAAGCTGTAGGTAGCCTCGTAGGTAATAAACAAAGCCCTAAACGTTCAGGGCTTCAAGTCTAACACCTATATAATCACTTACAGGATCATAGGTTCAACTTACGAACTCATAGGTAGGTTTTGTGGGTTCAAGCTGAGGTATTTCAATTTTATTTTCTGAATTCCCCTTCAACTAAGATAAATTTTCAATTTTTGATCCA
The DNA here is from genome assembly GCA_030864225.1 of Capsicum baccatum var. pendulum. NCBI lineage: Eukaryota > Viridiplantae > Streptophyta > Magnoliopsida > Solanales > Solanaceae > Capsicum > Capsicum baccatum. Next base: position 171,162,033 of record CM061558.1, read on the forward strand.
AATTCGATCACTACAACTTGTCACAATCCAATTTCCCTATGTATTTCAAGAGTTATTCAAATTACTCAACTTGTACTCTACTTGGAAGTGCATGCACAGGTTATTTCAATTAAAATCAAGTTTTTAATTAAGTTTGGATCATGAAAAACCCTAACTAAAATGAAGATTATAGTAGACAAAGATAAACAAGTGGTTTAGGTCCAAACTCTGAGTATACTACATATAAGTATGGTACGGTAAGGGTAAGGTTTGCCTTTAAAGCTTTTGAATGGGAGATCACAAGTTTAAATTCAGGTTAAAGTTTGGAAACTGAAAAGGTGGGGATTAAAAGGGTTTGATTTTGGATTTAAGTGCATTGAGATGCCTGATTGGGTCAAGTCTTAAGGGGTTCAACACATTAAAATTCAATAAAATCCTACCCAAGTAGTGACCCTACTTACGGGCTTTATTAGGGATAATAGGTTGAACCTGTGGGCCTGTAGTTAGGGTTCTACAACCCTTTTTACTCTGATTTCTATGACCCAACCTACGGGGTCGTGGGTTATACCTATGGGGCCATAGGTAATGGTAATAGATTGTACCTATGGGGCTGTAGGTAGGTGTCATTGGTTGAACTTTAGAGACCCAACATTTCATACGATTCCCACAACTCAACTTACATGTCGTGGGTTGGACCTATGATCTTATAGGTAGAGTTGTAGGTCCACTTACATAAACTAGTCTGAAATTTGCAATTTTTACATTCTCCAGGTCCTTCTCCTTGCTTTTAATTTAAAAAATAGAATCAAAGTGAATACTAAAACCTTGGGTTGTCTCCCAAGCAGTGGGAAACACAACATGGATATGTTTGGTACCCAGACTTCTCCAACAAAACCATGGGTTGACTCCCATGAAGCTCCTAATTTAATGTCGTGGCACGACTTAGTTGCCTTGGCTTCTCAGACTTTGCCAAGGCTAATAATGTTTAGCACGATGCCCATTTAACTTGAATGGGTCATCTCCATCTCTCTTTAGCTTAATTGCACAACGTGGAAATATTCTAACCATGATGAATGGTCTAGACTACCTAGACTTCAGCTTGCCAGGAAATAAGCGAAGTCTTGAATTATAAAACAAGACCACATCACCGGGTTGGAATATCTTGTTCTCAATCTTATTATCATGGTACAACTTCATCTTCTCCTTATATAAGGATGAACTTTAATAGGAATGGAGGTGGAATTCATCTACCTCATTTATCTTATCCAACCTCAAGTGCACAATATCACTCTACTCAAAATTCAATTTCTTTAACACCCATAATGCCTTATGCTCAAGTTCAACTAGAAATTGGCCTGCGTTGCTATACACAAGCTTAAAAGGTGAGGTACATATGGGGGTTTATAAGCTATACGGTGGCTCAGAGTGCATCATCTAGATTTCTTGACCAATTAGTCTAGTTGGTATTCATAGTCATTGCTTAAATGGACTTGATCTCACAATTGGAGTCCTTAACCTATCATCTTTTCTACGGTTGGTAAGGTGTTTAAAGCTTATGTTTCACACCATATTTCTCAAGTAGATCCTCAAATAGGAGATTGAAAAAATAGGACCCACCATTACTAATGGTAGCTCATAGAGTACCGAATTGAGAAAACATCATCTTCTTCAAAAATACAGTGACACTTTGACCTTCATTATTGGGAAGCACAACTATTTCCACCAACTTAGAGACATAGTCAACTGCCACCAATATGAACTTTAAATAATGTGAACTTACAAATGGACCGATGAAGTCAATAATTCATACATTAGACAACTCAAGCTCAAGAATAAGTGTTATTCTTTTATGAAAATGTTGCCCTGCCTTTGGTATTGATCACAAGACCGAGCATAGACATATGCATCTTTATAAATTGTTAGCGAGTAATAACCACATTGCAGGATCTAATGGGCAGTGCGAGTACCTCTATGGTGACTCCCAATTGTAGATGAATGATAAGCCTGTAGAATACTCATTATCTCAACTTTAAGAATATACCTATGAATCTCACCATCAGTACACACCCGAAATAAGTAAGTCTCATCCTAAAAGAACTTCCATACCTCATGCATAAAACATTCCTGCTGCTAAAATGACATGTCTTTTAGGATGCGATCATTTGCCAAATAATTGGCCAAGTTAGCAAACCGGGGGATTAAGTTTTTTGATGCTGCCAAGACGCACTTTTTTGGAAAAATCTCATCAATCTTATGATCCTCTCCAAGTTTAAGTTTCCTCTTATTTAAGGTAAGATAGATGGTCTGTAACATGATCTTGTATGCCTTTTCGATAATTAACCTCAAAGTCAAACTCTTGCCCCAATAGTACCCATCAAACAATCTAGGCTTAACATATTTCTTTGCTATAAGGAACCTAAGGGTTGCATGATCAGTATGCACAATGAATTTGTTACCAATAAAATAGGACTAGAACTTCTTAAAAGCAAACACCACCGCAGGCAACTCTTGCTCAATAACTATGTATTTATTCTGTGCGGGGTTGAGTGATTTACTCACGTAATAAATGGATGAAGATTCTTCTTTTGTCTTTGGCCTAGGACAGTTCCTAGTGCTACACCACTAGCGTCATACATCACCTCAACTAGAAGGGTCCAATTCAAAGACACAATAATGGGAGTTGAGATAAATCGCTCCTTAAGGCACTCAAAAGCCTTGAGCTAAGCATCATCAAAAACAAACTTCACCTCCTTCTCTAACAGCTTATATAATGGATTTGCAATCATAGAGAAGTCTTTGATAAACCACCTTTAAAAACCTGTATGACCCAAGAAACTCTGAATACCTTTCACTAAAATTAGTGGAACCTTTTCAATAATCTCAATCTTTGCCTTGTAGACCTCTATCCCCTGCTTCAAAATTTTATGCCCAAGAATGATCCCCTCTTTAACCATGAAATGACACTTCTCCTAATTCAGAACTAGGTTCCACCCTCAAGAAATTCATTAGCCAAGCAAGACAAAATAGTCATTTGACGAATCATCCATAATAGAGAAATAATCCATGAAGCCCTTGATAGTATCCTCTACCATATTAAAAAAGATAGACATCATGCAACGGTGAAAAGTAGTAAGATTATTTCAACTACCAAAAGGCATCCTCTTGAATAAGATATGTGAAAGTGGTTTTCTCTTGATCCTCGAGGGAAATATTGATCTGATTGTACCCCATGGAACCATCATAAAAGCAATACCATCCTATACCTACAAAATAGTCTAACATATAGTCCATGAATGTTATAGGAAAATGATCCTTCTGCGTCTATGTATTCAACTTTTGATAATCCATGCAAATTCACCATCATATGTCTGGTCATATGGAAACTAACTTGTTTTTATTGGGGACCACAGTGATCCCATCCTTATTCGGCACACACAGAATTGGGTTCACCCACTTGCTATCAGCAATAGGTTAAACCACACATATTTTTAACAACTTAATAATCTCCTTGTTCACCACATCTTGCATAAGTAGATTCAAACAACATTAATGCTCAATGACAAGAAAATACTTCGCTTCAAGCTGAATCTTATGAGTGTAAATTTTAGGTAAAATCCTAATAATATCTATAATAGTCCAACCAATAGACTATTTATACCTCACAAATACTGAAATTAAGGCCTCAAACTATATGTCAGTAAATCTCCTATGATGATAACCAATAATTTATTGTTGTCCCCCAAGAATTCATAACACAAATGAAAGGGAAGGGCCTTCAATTCCAGTATTGATGGCTCCTCAATAGATGGTCGAGCTGGCAAGGTTTCTCTATTCTTCAAATTAAAATCCAAATTCTTTAGTTCATAAGATTAAGAACCTCTACCAACAAGTGCATTCACTATCTCGTCATACTCATCGATATCATCACTGTCAACATTTATGATCACTACCTCTAATGCCTTAACACTAAATTTCTCCTCAATGGGTGTGATCAATGCATCTTCATCCACTGTGCCTATCAAAGAAACTACCCATATATTTTTTGGCTACCACATTGACTAGCATACATTAAAGGTAATCTATTCATTATTAAACTTGAATTACATATGTCCCATCTTTATGTCAACCAATGTCCTACCTGTGGCTAGAAAGGGCCTTCCAAAGATTATAGGGATGTCAAAATCCACCTCATAATTGAGAATCACAAAATTAGCTGGGAATATGAAAGAATCCACCTTAACCAACATATTACACAATATGCCAACTAGCTTCTTCATAGTGTGATCAACCATCAATTCACAGGTCAGCTTGGGTGCTCCCAACCCCAATTGCTTGTACAAAACTAGTGATCTCAAATTTATGTTATCTCCCAAATCAGATAATGCTTATGCAAAATAAAAGTAGCCAATAACACATAAAATAGTAAAAGCTCAGGGATCCTACTTTTTCTCAACCAAATATTAGGAAGTAATAGCACTGTAGTGGTGCATGTTATCAATGGTCTCAAAACTCACCCTTCGCTTCTTAGTCACTAAGTCCTTCATAAATTTTACATAACCAGACACTTCTCCAAAGATTCCATCAGAGGGATACTCACAGAAAATTCCTTCAATATAGACATGAATTTACGATATTTCCCCTCTTTCACTTTCTTTTTAAACATCTGAGGAAAACATAAGGGAGGTCATGAGATAGGTTTCAATACTAGTTCAAACACTTTACCTTTCTATTTATCATTTTCAGCTCATTCCTTGAACGTATTGATTTTTGCGATGTCTCACCCTTAGTCACCAACTTCTTAATACTTTGGGTGCATTATCAACATCTATGGTATCATTCCTTATCTTATTAACTACACGCATAGAAGAATTAATAGTAGCCTTACCACTTCAAGTGGTGATAGCTAGGTATTAACTGTCGTTCATTGAATTCTAAACATCATTGCTTAGAAGAGCTCCCGATGAGCACTGATTCAATATAGCTGACATCTACCTAATTGCTGCTCAATATTTTTAATTATGGTAGCCTGCAATTCTACTTTCTGGCTCCATCTGATATGTCTGCCTTAATTTCCTTAAGGTAGCTCTCATAACTCTCTAAGCCCATCACAAGCTTAGTAAGCAACACTTCTATTCTAGAGTCAGCATCATGGTTCCCTAGTAGAGCATATAAACCACTCTTTTTCTTATAATCACCCTTTCTCTTTTAGTCACCATCACACTCTCCGCTCCTACCCCTATACATGTCTTCATAGTAGTTTTAACCTTGATTTTCTTGCCTCGAGTTTCAAGTGTCTTGAGAATACCCTTGGCCCTTGGATCAAAAACCATCCATCTCTCTATCCAATTACTTTGCTTTCTCTTTAGTATCAGATTCATAATGTCTAGAAGATTTACCTTGTGTGCCTACACCATTCACCTTTTCTACTCTGATAGCTGCAAATTACTTGGTAAGAAACCCAATCTTAGTCCTCAGCTATGATACATGTTGAACCACTATCTCATCTAGGGCTTTCTACTCATTAAAATCACCAATGGCATATGTACCGACTGACCGATCCACCTCCTGGGTATGCCACACTTGTTTTTTTTTTAAAATCCAATCTAGGATTTCAAGAACTAACTCCGAACAAAGACTTATGAAAGCCCCACCACCAATAGTATCAACAGAATCCCCGGTGTTTGAATTCAAGGCTCTATAAAATATCGCTAGTAAGTTCCTTCTTGAAATTCTGTGATTGGAAATATTCATCAACTTCTTGTTGAACCTCAACTATGTCTCATACAATACCTCTGAATGTAACTATCTAAAATTATAAATCTCATCCTTTAATTGCAATAGTATAGATAGTGGGAAATATCGATCCAAGAATTGTGTCCTTCGCTTATTCCAAGTAGTAATAGACCCATGAGGCCACTATCCTGACCATAATGCCACTTCACCTGTAAGAGAAAATGTGACCAACCTGAGTCATATAACTTTTGGATAAGCCCCCAATAGATTGTATAAAGTGAATTTGTAATACCAAACTTCGTTCCTTGGGGCAACTCCAGAGAAATAATATCCCCATCTCAATTTGTTCAATATAACCCATATCCTCTTTTGGATTATCATAAAATGGCAAGTATTTATAAGTAGATGGTTAAACTTTGTCCTTTGTAGCTCTATTTCTGTCGAGTTTTGCTCAAAGATTTTATTCTTGTCTAACTCTTGCCTTCTCAATAGCTACATGATGGGCAACTGTCTATCTCATATTTTCTTCAACTATTAACCAAGCAGTGATTTTGCATGACAATTTCTTGAACACAATGCTGAGATGGTTGATTCAATATATAAGGTCATTATGATCCTCTTTCCATCTTACAATTCTATCTTAAGGTACGTTTAATCTCAAGTTATGTAAAATTAGGGGATTTCCTTAACTTCGAGTACTAGATATTCACCAGCATATACCCAAGAAAAGTAGAAAACCAAAACTAGCAACCTCAACAAATTCAATTAATCAGTTCATAACCATATTACCCAGCAATAATGACCAAATTTTATGTTGCCCAAATTACACCTCTAAGATAGTATAATATGGTTTCTTATCAAATATAGAATGCAACAAGGTTGGGGTCGATCTCATAGGGAATAGGATAGAAGCCTTTCAAGAACTTAATGATGTAGCTGGAAAGTGTAGAAACTAAATGGAGGGTTTTGGGAAGAACAAAAGTAATAGTAATAGTGCCTTAGCAAGTAGTGTTGTTATAAATATGATATGATCACTTGGATTGTGTTCCCCCTAACTTCTTAACTTTGCATACTTATCATACTAATCAATATATATTAGCGTCTTGCATGTAAAATCAAAAAAGTTATGCATAACCTAACCGTCTCTCAACCTTGGTTTGGATGATGTTCACTTATCTCCTCTCAATCTTTGAGTATTGCATAACTAACCCTTGTTTTGGAACTTAAATTAACTATATCCTATCGGTCTCAAGTTAATTAGATTAAGGTTTGTAGCTTTAAATCACTATTGTGATTTTTTTTTCTGAATCTCTTTCTCTCTTGAGTTATTATCGAATACATGTGAGTTCCTAGAATTTGCAACCATTAAGAAAGAAATCAAAGCAAACAAAACCACAATACATGTAAGAACAATAAATAATAACTTTCCACTTTCTCTACTTTGTTAATCCATAAGGATTCCCATAAAACTAGGTATGGAGTTTAGCTGCTCACTATTGCAAGAACACACATAAAATTCATAATTTAAAGCATACGAATGATCTCACAAATAATAAAAATTAAAACAAAGATCTCATACTAATATCAAACCCTAAAAAGCAAGAACAAGAATTCCAAGACCAAAAGTGTATCTCAGAACTCAAAATAATGCAATAAGTATATAAAGTGCATAACATAACAATGAAACATCCAATGGGTATTTACAGTTACATCCAAAAACCTATCCTAAACAAAGTAAGAAATTAGAGTTTCCATCACCCTACGACCCAGCTTAAGGGCCGCAGGTAGTACCTATTGGACACAAGTAGGTCCGTAGGAATCTCTAGGCTTCAAAAAACCTACCTACTAGGTATATCTATAGACCATAGGTAGTACCTACACCTAGTAGGTAGTCTTCATAGAAATCAAAAAGCAATATCAACTTGAAGAATCTGCAAGAATCGACCTATGTGGGCCACCTATGGGCCCATAGGTAGGCTCATAGGTAGACTTCATGCTATTCTTCATCACTTTTTTCTTGTTCTCTGCTCTAAACTCTATTTTCCTTCAAAAACAGCATGAAAGCACATTATATCTAACAAAAAGACCTAGTATTTGCATATTTCCTTGTTTTAAACATCGAAAGTACCATCAAACTATGACATATGATGGAATTAAATTTGATGAAACCCACATGCTTTATCAATGTTTCTAACTTCTCATTTAGGTCACCTAACTCCTTCTTCATATTCTTGTTTGATGCTTCATATTTGTTTTCACATTACGCTTCATCTATTTAATTATATAAATTAGAATTTAAAGAAGATAAATGCATCTAGTAACCCCTTGAACTATGACCAAATTTTCTATGACACACTCCAACTTTACGAGGGTCCTATTACCTCCTTAACTCAATTTTTATGTATTGTTTCATCCTTTTTAGCTAATGTGGCACCTTTTTAGCTAATATGATACCTTTGATATGGGCCCTATTTTTATGTAATAAACGTGCCATGTTAGCATAAAAGGGTGACAAAAATATGCTATAATTGAGTTCAGGGGGTAATAGGACCCATGTGAATTAGAGTGTGCCCTATCAACTTTGACCATAGTTTGAGGGGGTACTAGATGCTTATCTCTTTAAAGAATAAACTTTAGATCAAATCTCATCAACTCTTTTTGAAAATGCAGATGTTGATTGCTTACACACATTGTCATAACGACCCTAGAGGCCAAGACCTAAAACTCATACTTTTGTCTTTCCATTAGATGATAGGACATAAATACCAAAGTCAGTTAAAATGTGTATTGCAACATCAATATTTTCACTATTTTAGCTACTCTAGTCGATTTGTTAGTTAAGTAGTTACATAAGTTATTAAAAGCAGTTATTAGAAGGTTATAGAAAGAACATTCTAGAAGATCAAGTATGACTCATGTAGGTCTATAAATACCAAGGATGGTGGACACATTATGCAACCTTTCTTAGATTATCATTGTAATACCCCATATTTTTCCTAGCTTAAATTCGTTCCTAGAATGTTAAGGGATAGCTTCAAAAATAAAAAAATATTTATTTCATGTGGAATTTTCAAGATTTAGACTTTTCATTCTATGAGAAATTGAATAAAATTTCCATCGATACCAGATTTACCTAAATTCGACACTCGGTGAAGGAGTTATGGCATTTTTAAGTTGATAGTATGTCACCCGGCCTCTCAGCGCGTTATGGAGCTAAGCAAATTGGCAGTTGTCAAATTCCAGCGAGACTCCATGATTCCACCTCATCGCGAAGGAGTTTTATTTCACATTTGTCAATTTGCAGCAAGCCTATGCAATAGTGGCATGTCACGCTAGTGGCCAAAATGGCAAAACTATAGGGCACCGTGATAGCTCCGCATCGCAGAGAAAGCCTAGTTCCCACTCATCCTTTTACAGTGATCCACCATGATTATAGCACATCACGGTGGCCAACTAAATTAGAAAAAAAATTATGTTTTCCAGTTTTGTTTAAAAACCCAAGAGGGTATTTTGGTCAATTCCAAAGCCCCCAATTCCATCAAAACACAAGATGTAAACTTATTACAAGCATTTTATTCTCATATTATTGAAAAATACCTCTCAACCAAAATCCTAAGCTTCAACAATCAACCTCAAGAATTTCAAGATTCCACTATCCTTTTTCTAAATTAATTCAAGATTTAAGATTCCCTACTCAAGAATTCCAAGAATCATCATTCAAGAGAACAAATAGGATCTCAAAAACAAGCTTGTTCATCTAGTTTATCATCCAAGGTATGTGGGGTTTTGAACAAGTATAATCTTTCATCTTTGTGCCCGAAATCTTACTTTAAATTACAAATTACTGAGGTTTGTATGATTTTCCATGAAATTTAAGTTAGGGTTTATATCCAATGTTGCTAATTGTATGATTTTAAGATTTTAAGTGATTTGGGTATTGAATTAAATGTCTAGTTTCAATACTATTAAAGCATATGACCATATTTTCCAGATTTTAAGTTGAATTATGAATATTGTATTATCAAGAATGAACCTTATGGTGTTTGACATGAAATTGAAACATGGGTCATTAAGCCCTAGATTATATGTTGACATTTGAAGAATGACTATGTTTTAAGCATCCCATGATTAGCTATTTTTAGATTTTGATAAAGAAAGTTGATTTGTTGATCCAAGCAAAGATAGGAATCCACATTATTCATACAGTTTATGATTTAAAGAAAAAAAAGTATAATTGATTTTCATTATAAATCCTTGTGCTATTTTAAGGTGGATTTTCTAAAAGTTTTGAGTAATAAGTATAGGAGTAGTATTTAACACCAAGTTGGGTATGATTCCAAGGTCTTATACCCCATAACTAAGTGCCATTATATTTTTCAAATTTTCCTATAGTGGGCTAAGATAGTGATCACTTAAGTTAAGGTTTTATTCTGATGGCAAGGGTAGAATAGCTCTCCTCAATATGGGTAAGACGTTGGACTCCATGTCAGCTCACATGATTTATGTTGGTTAGAAAAAACTCCTTAAATCCCTAAGTTCCTAAGTCCAAAAGTTCTAAGTTTCTAAAGCTCCCAAAGTCTCTAAGTTTCAAAGGAAAAGAATGATAGAAAATCTTTTATAATACTAAATGTAAAGGCTCATATATTTTACTCAGATTTAGTTGTCAGTTTGCATATTTCAGATTTTTGAGTGATTCCTTTCTACACTTAGACAGTATGATTTAAAGAGAGAATCCAAGTACATCTTTTGCAACTAAAAGTTATGACTCACTATATTTATAGAGCATGACTTACTTCTCATGACTATTATTCTCAGTATTTTATATATTCCAGCTTATGTGAGTCATTTACATTTAGCATGCATTATTTTACAAATTATGATAATAAGATGATGTTTTACTTATGCATTTCACCCGATATACTCAGTGCATCCTCAAAGTACTGATCCACATATATGTCTATGTGCTACATTATCTTATAATATAGGTATTAGTTTAGTTGTAGCACGCATACCATATTCAGATAGATTGTAGCTTTCAGTCAGCAGGTGATCAGTCCTCTTGATTCAAGGGCTCGAGTCAGTCATATTGTTTGAGTAGTATCTTATGTTTCTTTATTCAATTTTATTAATTTGAGATAGCTGGGGGTCATGTCCTGGCAACTTATAGTCGATACTAGTAGAGGCTTCATGGACAGTCAGTAGAGTTAAGGTATTTGATTCCAGTTTGTTTATAAAGGCAGAGTTGTAATTATTTTAATTTAGTTTTGTATTGATTAGATTTAAAAGAGAGTAATCTTTTGCTTATCTCATTCACATGTATGTATTTTATTCAGTTGCTTATGAGTTATGCTAGTAGAAGGGTTAGCTTGGGATCACTTGTGGTCCTAAACACCGTGTGATGTCTCGGGACCATTTTCAGGGTGTTACAATCAATAAATAAACCTTTTTCTTCATTACAATAACTTTGCTTCTCTAATTCTCTAAGCATGAGTTTCATAGAATCTTGATTTTCAATATTCTGCCTCTTCTATAGAGTTAGCTTTGTTCCTACCAAGTCGACTTACATGATTTATAACATGGTATTAGAGCTAGCGATCATGGAAATCTGTAGAGGATGGTCGATTATAGTTTTGAAGTTTTGATACTATGAAATTTAGATCTCTTTTCTATGATAGATTTGGTTCATTGATGTGTGAGCTGAAACTTTACAACTCTAAGTTTGTTGTAAAATTCTAGTTGAATTTGTGATCTATTGAATTATGAGTTTGTCATCAAATTCTATTTGAATTTGTGCGACATAGTTAATTTTTTGGAAATTGACTGTTGGTTAAAACTATAATGGCGTCGAAAATTGATCCGAGTGATCCCTTGTGTTTGGAAGTCTCAGATATGACTAGAGTTGTTTCAATCCCCATTAAGCTGGTAGGTTTAGAGAATTATGGTATGTGGAGTTCATCAATGAATATTATATTACGAGGGAAGAGGAAATATAGTTTTGTGATCTGTACTTATAGCAAGAATACATACAGAGAGGAGTTGCATGAACAATGGGAAACCTTTAATGCTGTGGTGTTGTAATGGCTAATGAGTTTAGTGACTGTAGAGATATTGAGTGGAATTGTTTACACAACAAATAAATTTGAGGTATAGGACAATCTTAAGGAGACATTTGATAAAGTGAATTGTATGAGACTCTATCAATTGGATAGAGAAATCAACAATCTTTATCAAGGAACTGATTCAGTTGTTACACATTTCACAAAGCTCCAAAACCTTTAGAGTGAATATAATGCTATAGTTCCAGCTCCATCGTTCATCTATCCTAAATCCAAGGATTATGTAGATCAGTTGTATCAACTACGGCTTATTCAATTTCTGAGTGGGTTAAATGACTCATACGATCAAGCCAAAAGGAAAATATTACTGAAAGGGATTACACCTACTCTTAACCAGGCATATGCAATAATAGTAAAAGATGAGATACAATAGCTGGCTTGCACTACAACTGTAAATGATAAGACTGATCCTATAGCAATGCATGAGAATAAGAATCCTACAACAAACAACTATGGAAGCCAAAATTTCAAAGAAAAAAAATGTGATTACTGTTATTTCACTGGGCATACTAGAGACACTTTTTACAAACTGATAGGATATCTCATTGATTAGAAGAATAGGAAGAGAAAGGGTTACAGTGGTTACCCTAAAGGAAGGTTTGGTGGAAATAAGTTCCCTGGACAAGTTAATAATTAATTCTCTACCTATAATTTTACTTGACATCAGTCAGCTGATGATATAGGACAGTCAGCTTCATCTGGCATTCAAGGAAACAAAGATATCAATAATGTTGTTATAGTTAAGGGGCAGATCTTCTCAGATAAATAATATAAGCATATTGTGGCTCAGGTTGAACAAACATAAGCAAGATTGAAATTATATTAACATGTCAGGTATAGCTGCTTGTTTGGTATCTCATGTTATTTCATGTAACTGGATAATAGATTCCGGTGCCGCACATCATGTTGCAGCGCATAGAGATATTCTTTCTTAATATCATATGGTAGATTCTACTGATAAGGATAAAGTGAATCTTCCTACTGGTGCTAAGGCAAATATTACATATGTTGGGGATGCACAAATCCTTAAAGGTGAAGTTGTGGGGTATGTATTGTTTATGCCTGATTTTAAGCTAAACTTACTGTCAGTATCTAAAATAGCTAAACAACTCTCATGCTTTGTGTCATTCTATCTCTATTTTTGTATATTTCAGGACCTTCACAGTGGGAAGGTGAAGGGAATTGGTAAGGAAAGAAGAGAACTATACATCCTCAAGAATGTCTATAAAATAGATTATGTGCACAGAGATAATCAAATACTAGTTGCAGAAGTGAATGTACAAGATTATAATTTGTGGCACAGGAGACTTGGGAATCGTTCTCCTCAAGTTCTAAAGTTACTCAACTTGTTGAGACACAAAAGATATAGAGTCTTTAAATAAGTGTCATGTTTGTCCATTAGCAAAACAAACTAGATTGATGTTTCCTAAAAGTAGTTTTAGAGATAAAAGATGTTTGGATGTTGTGCATATGGATCTTTGGGGTCCTTATAAAAATCCAACTTTTGATAAAAATCATTATTTCTTAACTGTTGTGGCTGATTACAGTAGGTATGCTTGGCTTCATTTGTTACAACTAAAATATGAATATGTTGTAGCAATTAAGAATTTCATGAGTATGATTCATAACCAATTTGATGCTGTGATAAAGGTTATTAGATCTAACAATGGAATAGAATTTCTCAACTCTAAGTGCAGAGAGTTATTTCAATCTTTAGGCATAATATATCAGAGCAATTGTCCTTATACAACCCAATATAATGGTGCAGTTAAAAGAAAGTATAGACATATATTGAATGTTGCTAGAGCTATTAGATTTCAAGCTCAAGTGCCTATCAGATTCCAGAGTTTAATTGTTAAAGCTGCAGTTTATATTATTAATAAACTACCACCCTCATCTATTAGAGGTACAAGTCCTTATGAAATATTATTTTCCAGTGTTCCATCCTTAACACATTTAAGAATTATCTAGTGCAAATGTTATACTTCAGTAGTACCAAAAGCTGACAAGTTCTCTTAAAGAGCAAAGTCTACAGTATTGATGGTGTATTCTGCCACTCAAAAGGGTTATTTGCTGATGGATTTGGTCACTAACAAGTTGTTTATTACTAGAGATACTGTGTTCCAAGAGAATGCATTTCCTTTTGCAGAAGCAACAACTTCAGAATCATCTGAAAATTTTCTTAAGATTGATGCAAGTATACTAAATTATTGAACTACTGATCTTCATGAAGATTGTCCTAAGATACCAGAATCTCAAATTTAGGTTCATAAGGTTCCTGAGTTATCAGAAGATAAATTATATCAGTCATATATTCTAGAAAATATATCAATTGATGTACCTTCTAGTTCACTAGATGTTGATGCATCAACATCATTGTCACCTACAACTGATGCTCTAAGGAGGTCATCTAAAATAACTATGAAACCTATTTGGTTGATATATTATGCTTCACCAAGGAAGAAAAAAGGGACTAGATATCCCTTAACAAGCTATCTATCCTATTCTAATCTACTACAGGTTGCTATTGTTTTTTTCCAACATATCTGCACTAGTTGAACCACAAACTTATAATCGGTCTATCAAGGACTAAATGTGGATTGAAGCTATTCAGCTAGATATAAAAACACTTGAAGATAATCATACCTGGGAGGTAGTTGATATGCCTCAAGACAAAAACATCATAGGATCAAAGTGGGTGTATCAAATTAAATATAAAACTAATAAAGATGTAGAGAGATATCAAGGTTGGTATCCAAGGGCTATATTCAAAAAGAGAGGATGGACTATCATAAAATCTTTTATCCTATAGCTAAGATGGTTACTGTCAGGTGTATCATTGCATTAACAGTTTCCAAGGAGTGGTGTATGTACTAGATGGACATCGACAATGCCTTTCTTCAAGGTGATATGGAAGAAGAAGTCTATATGGAGATGCTAGAAGGTTTTAAAACTGGAAGAGAAAGCAAAGTTTACAGATTGATTAAGTCCTTATATGGACTTAAGCAGGCTTCAATAAAGTGGAACATCAAGCTCACAACAACCTTGCTTCAGGCTGTATATACTTAGAGCACATATGACTATTCTTAATTTAAATTAAAGAAAAAAAGGATGGTAGTGATCTTATTATATGTGGATGATCTTCATATCACTGGTGATAATATTACTATGATAAATGAAGAGAAAGAAACATTACATCAATAGTTTAAGCTTAAATATTTAGGAGAGGTTAAATATTTTTTGGGTATAAAAGTATTGAGATCTGCAGCTAGAGTCATATCGAATTAGAGAAAGTATATTTTGGATCTTATTTAAGTGAATGGACTAGCTGGTGCTAAACCAACACCTTCCCCATTAGATGTTAATTTCAAGCTAACCTCAATTGAGTTTGATAAAGCAACAGGTGCCATAGGTGATATTATTCTCAAGGACATTACATACTATCAAAGACTGGTTGGGAAGTTGATTTATGCAACCATAACTTGACCTGATATTAGCTATGATGTGCAGACATTAAGTTAATTTATGAAATAATGTAAAAGGTCTCATTTGGAAGGTGTCAACAGGTGATCAGATACGTAAAAGTAATAGTAGGCCAGGGTGTTTGGCTTAAGGCTCAACCTATTACAGATATTGTGTGCTGGTCTGACTAAGATTGGGTAACATGTCCAAATACATGGATATCTGTCACAAGATATGTGGTGCATTTTGGTAAATACTTAATATCTTGGAAGTCTAATAAACAACATATTATATCTAGAAGATCAACTGAAGCAGAATGTAGAAGCATGGATTTAGCTCTAGCAGATGTCACATGGTTGACATGATTATTTGCAGAATTGAATGTGCATGTCAATAAGCCTATTACACTCTTCAGTGATAGTAAGTCTACAATCCAACCTATTGCAAATCCCATATTTCATGAAAGGACAAAACATATTGAAATTGATTACCATTTTCTAAGAGAAAAGATCAAAGAAGGGCTTATGCAGACTATATGTTCCCACAACTCATCAAGTTGCGGATATACTTACTAAGATCTTGAGTCAAGACCAACACTTGCATATTCTAGCCAAGCTTGGTGTGCTTAACAGTTTTCACCCTTCAGCTTGAAGGGGAGTGTTAATCAATGAGGGTGGCAAAGAGGGTGCATCATTTGATTGATGTAGTTAAATTCAATATGAAATATTAAGAAATTGAAAATGGTTTTTACAATTCAAGTCATATATTTCATTTATTGATTGGAACTTGAACTGATGGAACTTGAGTGGTTAGTTTATACATTTGTAATGAATAGTATGGAGCCTTACATTTTCTAAATAAATAAACTGATGCACTGCATTCATTTTGAACTAAAACTTAGTTTCAAAGTAGATATAAATAAACTATCCTTAACAATATGGTAGTAAACATAAGCAACTATATACTAGAGTCTGCAAAAACCTTGTACAGCTCTGTCCAATTTCTCATCAACCAAATCTCGAAATGGGACAGTACCCTTTTCCAAGTCTAAACCTGTTCATATCTGATTTCAGTTGTCACATGGGTGATTCTCGTACACTAGACCATGTGAGGTTTGCCCTTGCAGTGCCTCGACTCAATATGTTTCAATACTTAGCAAAACTTTAGGATATTTGGACTTTAGCTCGAATTAAAGAAGCAACAACATAGTAAGATACTTGAAAGATTTTACGCAACAATATTAATATAGCAAGGAGACATTAAAGAACACAAACTAGAATTTACAAGAAACCAAATTCCCAACTTGCATTATGATATTGATACAAGATCAAAATGATCTTTCAAAGAAGTGTGTTTTCAGTTTCTTCAAGAAAATAGATGAAGTAGAAAAAATCCAAGTCCTCTGAATTCATGGAGTGTCCTTAAGGAAATAACTCCCCTTAAGTAACCGAGGTTGCAGAATTTTTCTCCCAGGATAAAATGGCTTCACAATCAGAATGTAGCGGTACCTCAAAGTTTCTAGTTTTCTTCAAACTCACTCAACAGGAGATGATCACATAGATTTTTTAGAAGCACAAGAGTATTTTTCTTTTGCAAATTTTTTTTATTCTAAACCTATGGAAAAATGCAGGTTTATATATCCATAAAGTGCCCCCTCTGAAAGGTGGAAATAGTTTATCCGAAAAGGTGTATCCTTTGGAATAGTCATGTCTGTTCATTTGAAACATTATGTATTTTTTTTGAACAGACACAACTATCCAAACAATCACTCCTTTTTCAAAACAATGTGTCTTTTCCTAAAAGGGTTGTGTCCTTCCATTTTCCATTCACACCAATTGAACCTAACAATCTCCCACATGAATAGGGAATGACTATACTTTGTAAAACTTTATGGACAAGTATGTGATCATCAATGATTGCATCTAGATAAGTAGGTTTTCCTTTGAACTATCCATGGTGAACGTGCATCCAATGCACTCGGTCAATCGGTAAATTTGATATCTTTGAACCATCGAGCTCTAATGTAAACCTAGATAGCACATGTCATACAACCAAACTTTTACTATTTATGGTTCTCACAATTTTGTTCATTTTAGCCATGAACACATCCCGATCTTATGAGAGCTTAGAGAATTAGCCTTTACTAACATTCTCCTTGAAGTGGATTCAACTTCTCCCTCACATAGGTAATTTCTAAATGTTCAGTCCTGTAGATTAAACTATTTGATCAAATCTGCCAAATTTCGATAATTATTAAAAGACTTCACACTATAAGTCTTATCCTTGTTTACTAAACATGGTGTACATCATGAGCATAGGTTGGGTATATTGACAATGTTAAACCTGTTAGACATAACTCTGTTTGATCTCCTTGAACCTAGCTCTTGGTATCTCCAGTCTGCTAGGTAGAGTTACTGCGACTTATCCTAGGTCATAAACCCATTCCCTTGGATGTCCTTTAAACTTCTTCTCTAGATAGGTCTTTTGTAAGTGGATCCAACACATTATTCTTCACTTTACATTGTCAACAGTGATAATTTAAAGAGAAGTTCTCTAATGGTACTATGTCTCCATCTTATGTAATGAGATTTACCGTTGTACATCATAATCCCTACCCTACCTATTGCTTCTTGACTATCACAGTGTATGCATACTGGCACCAATGGTTTGGGACAATAAGGAATATCTTCCAATAAATTTTGGAGCTATTCTACTTCTTCACCAGCTTTATCTAACACGATAAATTCTGATTCCATCATAGAGCAAGCAATACATGCCTGTTTGGATGATTTTCAAGAGACTGCTCCTCCACCTATTGTAAATACGTATCAACTTGTAGATCTTACTTTATTTGAACCAGTGATATAATTTGCATCACTATATCCTTCAAGTACCTCAGGATATTTACTATAATGCAAAGCATAGTCTTAGGTGTATTTAGGATACCCCAAAACTCTTTTCATTGCCATCCAATAAGTTTTATTGGAATTATTTGTGTACTGACTCAACTTGCTAATAGCGCATGCTATGTCTGGTCATGTACAATTAAACATCCCAATACTCTTGTGTACTCCAATTGTGAGTTACTTTCGCCTTTATTCTTTTGAAGTACGAAGCTCACATCCAATGAAGTCTTGGCAATACCAAATTCTAAATACTTGAATTTGTCTAGTACTTTTTCAATATAATGAGACTGTGACAATGTCAACCCTTGTAGAGTTCTATAAATTTTTATAAGTAAGATCACATCCGCAACTCCAAGTTCTTTCATATCAAACTTGATCTTGAGCATTCATTTGGTTGCATTTATGTTAGAAATGTCTCTGCTGAAGATCAACATATCATCAACATATAAAAAAACAATGACTTGGTGATTTGGAGTGTCTTTTATATAAACACATTTATCATATGGTTTGGTTAAACTTCGCATGCCATTGTTTAGGTGCTTGTTTTAGCCCATAAAGTGACTTAACAAGTTTACACACCTTATTTTTTTTTTCTAGAACCACAAAATCCTCAGATTATTCCATGTAAATTTCTTCCTCCAATTCTCCATTTAGGAATGCCGTTTTCACATCGATTTGATGGATTTCAAGACCATATACTGCTGCCAAGGCAATTAACATTTGAATTGACGTTATCCTCATTACTGATGAGTATGCATCAATGTAATCAAGGCCTTCCTTTTGTTTAAAGCCTTTTACAATAAGTCTTTCCTTGTATTTGTCAATAGTACGATCAACTTTTATTTTCCTTTTGAAGATCCATTTAGAACCTAAAGGTTTATTTCCTGGAGGAAGATCAACCAACTCCCACATATGGTTACTTAAGATTGAAGTAATCTCTCTATTGCCTGCCTCTTTCCAAAAGGATGAATTTAACGATGACATCGCTTCTTTAAACATTTGAGGCTTATTTTCTATGAGAAATGTTACAAAATCCAATCCAAACAAAGTTGACTTTCTATGATGTGTACTACGTATTGTATTCTCATCCTTATGTATATCTGCACTTGGTTCATCTTGAGTTCATTTAGAACCCCCACTATATTGTTCATGATTAGTTTTATATGGATAAATGTGTTCAAAGAATTCAACATTATATGATTTAATTATCGTATTTTTAGTAGTATCCGGATATTTGGATTTATGAACCAAAAAAAATGACATGCTTTACTACTTTTAGCATATCCTATGAACATGCAGTCCACCGTCTTAGGTCCTATTCTTACTCTTTTAGGCATAGGAATTTGGACCTTCGCTAGACACCCCCACACTTTGAAATATTTTAAGTTGGGGTTTCTTCCTTTCCATTTTTCATATGGAATTGATTATGTCTTACTATGAGGAACTCTATTGAGTATTCGGTTGGCTATAAGGATAGCCTCCCCACACAAGTTTTGCGGTAAACCTGAACTTATAAGTAAGACATTCATTATTACCTTCAAATTTTATTTTTTTTCTTTTTGCAATTCCATTGGATTGAGATGAATATGGGGTTGTAGTTTGATGGACAATTTCATTCTCTACACATATTTACATAAAGGGATATTCATATTCTCCACCTCTATCACTTCTTATAATTTTGATCTTTTTTTCTAACTAATTCTCAACTTTAGTTTTATATTTCCTAAATGCATCTATTTCTTCATCCTTACTATTTAGCAAATAGACATAACAATATCTATTGCAATCGTTAATGAAAGTTATAAAATACTTTTTCCCACCATGAGATGGTGTTGACTTCATATCACAAACGTCAGTGTAGATTAACTCTAAGGGATTAGAATTCCTTTCACTGGATTTATACGGATTCTTAGCATACTTTGATTCTACACACATTTGATATTTTGATTTATAGCACTCAAAGTTTGGTAAAACTTTTAAATTAATCAGTTTTCGCAATGCTTTATAATTAACATGGCCTAATCGTTTATGCTACAAATCATAAGACTCAAGCAAGTAAGAAGAAGTAGAACTTTTATTAATTTCAATATTCATTACATTCATCTTATATAGACCCTCAGTGAGATAGCCTTTTCCTACATACACTTATCCTTTGCTAAATATAACTTTTTTGAAAATAGTTATACATTTGAATCCATTTTTATCTAGAAGTGATAAAGAAATCAAGTTCTTTATTAACTCCAGTATGTACAGGACATTGTTAAGTGTCAACACTTTGTCTGAAGTCATTTTCAAGTATACTTTTTCTGTTTATTCTACTTTTGCAGTAGTGGAGTTAGCCATGAAGATCTTTTCTTCTCCTTAAGCTGGAGCAAACATTGAAAACAACTCCTGATTAGCACAAAGATGGTGGGTGGAACTAGAATCCATTCACCATTCATGAGGATTTCCCACCAAGTTGCATTCGGAAAGCATGGCAAACAGATCATCCATTTTATTCTTGAAATCAGCTACATTTGCTTATTTTTTTTTCTTGCCTTTCTTAGGGTACCAACAATCAATTGATTTGTATCCAATCTTGCCACAGTTGAAGCACTTTCCCTTGAATTTCTTCTTGGGTTGATTGGTTTCATTTTCAATTTTTTTTTTGCTTTTTGGAGTTGTAGTCATCTTCTACAATATTTTCTCCATTCATTGTATAATTTTGTCTTGACCTTCTTTCCATAACCTTATTGTCTTCTTCAATGCCCAATCTAATGATTATATCTTTGACAGACATCTCCTTACATTTGTGTTTCAAATAGTTCTTGAAGTCCCACATAGTTGGTAGCTTCTTTATTATTGCTACTACTCGAAACGCTTCATTCACGATCAAATCTTCTACAAGGAAATTATGGATGATCACTTGCAGTTCCTGCACTTGGGAAGCAACATACTTGTTTTCTATCATCTTATATTCTAGGAATTTTGCAATGAATAACTTTTTAGTTTTGGTATCCTCTGTCTTGTACTTCCATTGTAGCGCTCCCCACAACTCTTTAGCTATATTTGTTCCACTATACATATTGTAGAGATCATCTTGAAGAACACTCAAAATGTAGTTCCTGCAAAGGAAATCAGAGTATTTCCAAGCCTCCATATTCACAAATCGCTCTTGTTCAGAGATTCCCTCGGGCACCTCTTGAGGTTCCTCAAATGTGAACCTTTGAAGACAAAGAGTAGTGAGGTAGAAAAATATTTTTTGTTGCCACCTCTTGAAGTCAATACCCACAAACTTTTCGGTTTTCTCCGCTGGTGCCTTTGCCGACGGAGCATTAGTATGACTCATTGTGGAAAAACTAGTTGCTATCATAATCGTTGCACCGTCATGCACTTTTCTATCCGTAGTCATTTTCCTATCACAACAAGACAGTAACTTTAGTATATCAAAATACTATTTATAAAATTGTTGCAACTTTAAACAACTCTTGTTTCTAGTTTAATGATGAAGTTTTTATGCCTTCCAATCATCAACCAAGTGATCTTTAATTTGTGATGAAGATTTTATTTATTTAATCACTAGTTAAGTTTAAATGGAGTAGAAAGCTATAAGCTTTAATCTCCAAAAACCAAGCAATACAAATTTCGAAAAAAATAAAACTTTAGTGAAAAGAAAATTTCACCAAACAAGCAAAAACAAAATATATATATATATTTTTTAAATTATTTCCTTAAGATTGTTGTTGTTCGGGTACACAAAATTTAAATTTTTGCAACAGTATTTCAACATAAGTTCAAGAATAAATCAAGAAAACTTATGAAGTTGTCCAACACCTTCAACATAAGGTCAAAATGATCTTTCAAAGAAGTGTGTTTTCAATTTCTTACAGAAAAATATATGAAGCAAAAAAAAAGCCTAGTCCTCCAAATTCACGGAGTGTCCTTAAGGAAATAATTCCCCTCATTACCCGAGGTTGTGAAATTTTCCTCCTAGGATAAAATGACTTCACAATCAGAACGTAGTGGTACCTTAAACTTTTTGGTTTTCGTCGACCTCACTCAATGGGAGATGACCAAACAGAATTTTTAGAAGCACGAAAATATTTTTCTATTGCAGAATTTTTCATACTAAACCTGTGGAAAAAATGCAGGTTTATATAGCCATAAATCGCCCCTTTTGAAAGGTGGCAGTGGTTCATTCAAAAAGATGTATCCTTTGAAAGAGTCATGTTTGTTCATTCGGAACATTGTGTCTTTTTTCTGAACAGACACAACTATCCGAACAATCACTACTTTTCCAAAACAATGAGTCTTTTCCTCAAAGGGTTGTGTCCCTCCATTTTTTATTTACACCAATTGAACCCAACAATTTCATATTATTTACTTGAAATAAAAATTTATAATAAATCTATATATTGCCATTCTCTTCCAAATTAGATGATGAGGTATACAACTACCTGTAGAACTGAGGCGCCTACATTTGCGTCATGATTCTTTTTATTTTGTCCTGATTTTTCCTTAAATTTAAGAGACTCCCAATGCACCTTCATCTCCTTGAATACAACATTCCCCATCCAATATGGCTTCACAGGCAAATTTTTTCTTACATCTGAAAAAATAGTCATATTTCCCACTGCCCTTTTCTCAAAATTTTATCTTATAGTATTAGTATGGTGATGGAACTATCTAAATTTCTTTTGCACTAGTTCATGTTGTATTTAATTTATATCTAATACAAAAATAAGAATATAGCCAGTGTAATTTTGTAATTGGGACCTATGAAAGGTAGAATGTATGCAGACCTTATTCATTTTGTCTCAACTCTTACATTTTTGTCAGTTGTACTAATAATTTTGTATGATCGTGTGAAATTTTATATAGTGAAGGAATTACTGACAGGATTTCTTAAAATATGCATTCTATTCTACATTTTTACATAAAATTTCAAGCCTTTAATGTTATAATCAAATTAAAGATACTAGTTGAATTTTTGAAAACCGATTGTTGTCTTTTGTCATTTGGAGCTAAAGAAAATATACAGTACAGGCAAATGACATCAGTAATATGATTTTAAGCTTCACTGTCTGATATTTAGAAAGTAGTGCTTATTTTTCCTTTAACTCAACAGTCCAGTAACTCTAGCTATATTTAGTTTGGGCTTCAACAGAGTAGTTTTGTTTTCTCTAATTTGAAAAATGGATTCATTATATTACAGGTATGTAGAGGCTATCCATAAATTTAACAAAATACTTCTATATGTTTATGAGACAAATAAGTATCACCAGAGTTAGCCCAGTACGATTAGATACTGATGAAAGCTGAGCAGATATATGCCTTGTTGGCTATATCTACCTTTATGAGAGAAAGACTTGAGGAAAGTGAAAAAATGGGGAAAATAAAGGAAACAGAGGTAGAAAAGGGCAATCAATAAGCTTAATCTTTTTTGAACATTAAATAGGAAGAAAGGAAGAAATATCAAACTTGAAATTATGAGAAAATGATAGGTTATGGAACTGATTAGTGCTTTATTGTATAGGGAACTGAATAATAGCTCTAGATGTATTCTTTTTTCAGCATCAACTCATAAAACAACTTATATTAGACTTATTGTGTTATCACAAATGATGAATTTAAAAATGAAAAAGGCTGAAATTACCCTCAAACTATTTATATGGACCACATATATCCACCCTTATATTTTTTAGCAAATTATCCTTGCAAGTTAGTCCAATGGACTGCAAATACCCTCTTACTTAACAATCTTTTATTTCAATAACATGGCACATGTAAATTCAACTTGGAAAAATCCACTACACCTTGGAAAAATAAACCCACTAACCAACTGTTGAGGTCAAACGATAGGTAATTCTTTCTTTTTGTATCTATGCTCTAACTTTTCATGATTGTTTCTTTATTTATGTCAATTTTAAATATTTAATCTATTAAGTTTAAGTGGTAGTTCAACATTAGATCAAATTGAGTCATGGAATACAAAGACGTACTTTATTTTTAAGCTAAAAAGTACTATATTGTCATTACCATTCCTCCGGAACTAAAATTTTGAATGTGATCTCGTATTACGTTTGAAGTGTAACAACCTGTGCCGGGGCCCTGGCCATGATGATCATCCTGAACCATCAAGGACCAAGAGACCCCTGTAATAGCCCAATCCACTAGTGATATTGTCTACTTTAGGCTTAGGCCGACAAACATTAAAATGTGTCACTAGGGAGTAAGACTTGCTTACTTATATACCTAATATCCCTTCTATATTTTACCGGTGTGGGACTCCTTATCTTAAGATGGGGTGTTACATACACCCCTCATTATGGACTCAACGTCCTCGCTGAGGTTTGTCCTACCAGATGGGATTTTCCTAGACTTAGGACTAAGGTTTACCCCGCCTTAGCAGAATTTTCCTAAACTTAGTTTGAATTATGACCCATATCAATTGGGATGAAACATGAGTGACTCTGATACTATTCTTGTCATGACCCAATCTGGGGCCTTGGCCACGACGGGCAACCCGAATCATCAAGGCCTGAGAGACCCCTGTAATTCCCCAACCCACTAATGATGTTGTTCGCTTTAGGCCCAGGTCCAAACCCAATGGTTTCTATTTATATAGAGTGTGAATGATATTTTATTAGTGTGGGAACATCCTTGGAGATGAATATACGGAATAAAGATCTCCTAGATCGAAAGTTAAGTTGAGCACTTTCCTATCGATTTACTTTTAGTTGAAGGTTTTACATGGGTCAATTTACAGAGACCATTTCTACTAGGATATAAAGATTCATGTATCCTAATGTATATCAAATTAAAGCGCTTCGATTCTTCTTTCGAACGCCACAATTGTTCATCAATTAGAGTATGGAGTAAAAAGTTCTGAGTGTTTGAATAAAGCACTGTCCAGGGTCTGCGATGACCCTGCGCCACCAACCAATTGCCAAAGCATACTTCCTCAGCTTTGCTATGGCCATGCACGCCAAACCTTGAGGTTTTCTTTTGCAATGATCTGCAAAACCTTTTTGGGGCATCAAAAAGTGTTTCGTTTGATTAATTCTAAGGGCATAAAGGTCTTTTATTATTTCATAACCATTCCTAACCCTCTTTGGATGGATTTTAAGTCATAAACACATTATTTCACATCTCAAATCCCTAAATTATCTTCCCTTAATCAAGAGAGGAGAAACTACCTAGGATTTGAGGATTTTGATCTCCAAGGGAAAATCAATCTATGTTCTCTTCGATTTTTCTCTGTCAAAAGGTATGTGGGACTATACTAAAGTTCATGGGCTTAGTTTTATAATTTTTAAGAAGCTTTAAGAATATATGATTATGTATATATATCTGAAAAGGGTTTTTGAAAACGTATGAATCCATATTTATAAAAGTAGGTATTTGTCATAAAATTTCTCCATAAAGTTGAATTACTTTTATTTGTGCATGGGTTATCAGTTTTGAAAATCGAAATGAGAGCATGCTTTACGAAATTCCTCTTTTATTGTGAAATTTAATTTTTATACATGTTGTGGGTTGTTCATCTGCATGATTAAAAGCTTGGGTTATAAGTTTTCTATCCATTTTGAATTGGTATGGTTTTTTTGAGTTCAAGAGAGGGTATTTTCTTTACTTCCAAACTATTTAGTTATGTTAAATAGAAAATTTCATATAACTCATGTACGAATTGACCACCATATGTTTTAGTATGAAAAGGAGAGGTCTTTTATAAGTTTCATATGTTGTTTGATATAAGAACTCTCACTCAATGTTTAAATCTTTGGGGTGATCATTAATGTGTTTTTAATAAGAAGAGCTATGGATATGATGTGGTATGAGATAAATGACTTGTAAGTCTGGGTATGATGATACCCTGTTATGATATGCCCTTATCTGAATAAGAAAAAAAACTATTTTTAAGAATGGAGTCTATTTTTAAGAGGATAAAATTGGGCTTAAAGAGAGTAAGATGGTTACCTGAAGAAGGCACGAGTTCAGATAACTTATTGACCAAAATCGCGTTTTGTTGACAGGTTTTATTTTTCCTTAAAATATAGGATGGTACACTCGTTACAAACTTGTGGCATAGTAGAGATTGAAAACTCCAGCCTTTGCGATAAACTTGGGTTGGGGCCTGGCCTCCATGTCAAGAGCGAACCCATATAGTCCATGGGTAAATTAGAATTATAGAGTGTGCCATCTAGCTCAGGAGTAATATAAATAGTAGGGTTCGAGTTTTACAAGAATGGTTGAAGCTCATCAAATTATGCCCATGTTTTTTTCAATTGTTGTATTTTGACTTGTTTTTATAAAATGCTCTCACTTATGGATTGTTCTACATACCAGTACTTTTGTGTATTAACCCCCTTATAGTAAAGGTTCTGGGGTTCAGTCCCGTGGTACATCACACCAGTAGAACACATGGGATAATGATAGAGTTAAAGATCCATCCATCTTTCAAAAGACATGTTATTCATATGTCTATCTAATACAATTTATGGTCTTGCCCAGGGCCTTGTTCCGGCCTAAACAGTTAATGTTCAGTAGAGGCTCCATAGATGAAAGTTGAGTATTGTATTGTCATATTTTGTTGGCACAGTTTTTGTTATAAATTTTACTTGAATTTCATTATATCTTCCACTCTTTTATTTATGTATGGATTATGCTCATGGTAGAATGCTGAGAGGTCTCTGGAGCCTTTGTGGTTCAATATGCCTGTGCGGACAGGGCCATGACTTGGGTCATGACATGAAGTAAAATCATCGAAGAAATAATTCTTCATCTAAAATAAAAATACAAGTAAACTCTACAAGAGTAAAAAACAGTAAGGAAAAAACTTGCTTTAAATAAAACATACAAATAAACTCTCAGAAGTAACAAACAGTAAGGAAAAACTTGCTTTCAATAAAAAATTCAGACTAGAGGGTTCTAAAAAACATATTTTCCTAAAACTAAACCTTAACCAAGTAAAATTTGTCTCTACTTTTACATACGTTTGTCTATAAAACTATAAGGACCTGATTAGTGAAATTTGATTTTGTATGTGTTTTGATCACTTTACCCTTCTTCGTAGTTGCTACATATTATTTTTGGGGTATGCAGATGGTTGGCATGGTTCTTGATGTGATAAAAAATGAATTGGGTGATTTTATGATATTTAGAGACTTTAAAAGCCACATAGTTGACTTCCATCAGTATTTGATGTTCCGAGTGTCATATGAAAATTTGGACAGTTCCAATAAATTCTTAATGTCGAATTTGTATTAGTAGAAATGTTGGTTTGGATTTGAAATCTTTTTTTACGTTTTGACACTCCATTTGGAACATAGTGAATAAAGGACCCTAAAGGCTAATTTATGATAAACAATCTTATTTTTTATAAAATAACCTTACCATTGAGTTTGGAACATCAAAATTAGCCTGGTAGCATATATTGTTTACTTTTTCCAGGTCCTAAACAAATTTTGAGGGTTTATTTGGCGGTTTTGAAAACCATGCAAATAAATATTTTTGCTTATATCTAGTGCAATAGGAATCCCTCTTTGTGACCACGGGTCCTATGCCACAAACACTGAGAAGGAATTAATTCTCACCGCTATCACAATTGTGGTGGCCATGATTGCTATATGTCGTTGTTTTTAGTAGGGTGTTGTCTCTTTTTTGTGAATGTGAAAGAGCTATCCTGAATACAATGGTTCAGGTTGTAGACCTTCGCAAATCTAAAGACTTGGCCATGAGCATGAAGCCTAATTAATTGGCCAGTCAACATTTCCCTTGCGATCATGAGGTATGGTCCATAATTATGGGTCACTATTCACATAATAGTATATAAGCCTCAATTTTGTAATTTATCTCTAGGTTGAACCTCCAAGGTTCGAAAAAGGCAATTTTTGAGATTTTCTTCATCATACTTTATGTGGGTAATATAATGACCTATTTTTTGTAAATAATTTATTTATATGTGATTTGTCCATTTTATCCTTCTCCATGATTATTTTATTTATTTTTGAGGTATGATGATATTTGGCATGATTTTAAATGTATTTCGATATAGTTTGTGTGAGTTTGTGGCATTTGGTGGTTTTAAAGGCTTATTCATTGACTTTGGTCAACACTTATTATTTTGAGCATCAATGGAAAAATTGACTACTCCAGTAGATCCAAAACGTCAATTTTAGGTTGGTAACATGGTTGCTATGGTTTTATGGCTTTTATATCTCATTTTAACCCTCGATTTGAAAAGGTGTGAAATTGGGTCTCGGGGTCAATCTAGTGAAAAAAATATTTTTTTGAAAATCTAATATTGCCATGGAGTTTGGACAGTCAAATTTGAAAAGGTAGCATCATTCATTTGTATTTTTGGGATTCTAGATGAATCTCGAGGGATCCGCTGAACTTTCTAAGTCTCCAGGTTGCTACATTTGGTCACTTATGCAACTTGACAACCAATTAGGGGTTTCACTTAAGCGACTACCCTATTGCATAAGCGAATGTCTCTTATGCGATAGATGGGTCAATTACGTGATACCTATGCAGCCAGTAGGTATCGCATAAGCGACACCTGGTTGCTTAAGCGATAGCCGCTTAAGCGACCTAGTGATTGCTTTAGCTATGTTTTGGTGGTATTTATACCCCTTTTTTTTTATTTTTTCACCATTTTTGAGACTTGAAGCTTGGGGTTTCAAGTTTTTGGGCGAGTTCTTCATTTTTCAAGCTTGGGTAAGCCCTAAATTTATATTTCAATTATTTTCTTTCGATTCTTGTCATTTAAATCATGTTAAACTTTAATTCAAAAGTGAAATTTGGGGATTATAGCCTGAAAGGCCTATATTAGAGATTGTTCAATTCAAACTCCAATTCCAACTTGCTTTTACTTGGGTTTTATTTGATGGATTACTTTAATCATGAATAATATATTTTTGAGCTAAAATTATGATTTTATCTTTCTTTTTTGAAAACTCATTTCGAGGGTCTATTTTGACCACGACTAAAAAAATGAGAAATATGGGTATTGTTGACTTTTTTTTGACGCGTAGATTCTATATTGATAGGTTTTAGTTAATTTTGGTATTATTTGGTAGGGGAAACCTTCGTGTTGAAGGATTTTTGGACCGGTTTTTGATATTTGAGGTATGTTATCGCTTACTTTCTTCAGATTGGGCTGGATAGTTAATATTAATGTAAAAGTATGCTTTATGTATCATGGAAAA
This sequence comes from Capsicum baccatum var. pendulum, assembly GCA_030864225.1. NCBI lineage: Eukaryota > Viridiplantae > Streptophyta > Magnoliopsida > Solanales > Solanaceae > Capsicum > Capsicum baccatum. Next base: position 171,191,421 of record CM061558.1, read on the forward strand.
TGTCTTCATGTGATTATATGCCAGTGTGAGGGCCTATGTTATTGTTATTTAGTAAATGTGTTCATATGATTATGTGCCCGTGTGGGGGCCTATGTTGTTATTTGGTGGTTTTGAGACATTATTTTCTATGTGACCGTGTGGGATCTTATTTAATTTTGTTGGCTTTGTGTGTATATATATGTATGCATCATTGGCTTTTTTTATGCATAGATTCTATATTTATATATTTTAGTATATTTTGGATTCGTTCGAGAGGAGAAAGCTCCGAGCTGATGGATTTTTGGACTAATTTTCAATATTTGAGGTAGGTTGTGGCTTAACTTTCTTTAGATTGGGCTAGGTAGTTAATATTCAATTAAAAGAATGCTTTGGGTATGGGATTTTTTCATGGAAAATATGTTCATGTGATTATGTGCCCGTGTGGGGGCCTATGTTGTTGTTATTTGGTGGTTTTGAGACATTATTTTCTATGCGTGACCATGTGGGGTCTTATCTGATATTGTTGACATTGTATTTACATATATATATATACACACACACATATATATATATATACATATATGTGTATATATATATATATATATATATATATTCTTAGCTGTAGTCTTTGTGGTGGAAAAAGCCTAGATTGAAATTTATGTGGTATCAATGACATCTTACTTTTACATTTCACCTTATGATTTTCATGAATATATTGGATCATAGATGGTTGATTGATTTGAGTGGATGTTTGGCTTGTATAGTTGGCATATTAGTTGGATATTGGAAATTCTCATTCTTGTTGGTTGTGAGCATTACATTCTCATATCACATACATTCGTGAAACATTGTAACCACCATCGTAATACAGGTTTTTCTAATATAAAATATGACTTATTTACAAACCCTCTATCGATGAATATGTAAAAGAAGAGTTATCAACATTGGTATTGGCTACTAGATATTGGATTTTATATGGGGTGATGAACCCCTAATGGGTCCTACCTCGAGAGCATAGCTCGGTAGGGGTATAAGGAGGTTGTTCGACAACCTTGTGCATCACATCATCATCTTCGTTACATTTCATTTACTTTGTACATTCGGTGTTCTATTTTCCTTTTTGATGTGATATCTGTCTATTTATGCTTCCTTTTTGTACTTGTGCATTAGTATATCTGTATATTATAGAACTGTTAGTGGAGATAGTGTGGAATATCGTTTGGAACATTTTCTGATTGCAGGTGATGTGTCCATAGTGTGTATTTATATTATTTATTTTCTACTTTACTTTGTCAGCCTATGATACCTACTAAGTACAAATGGACCATATTTATCCCTACCACGCCCTTTTGGTACAAATACAAGTACGAGTGGACTAAACTGGAGTTGGTTCAGGGATGCTGGGAGTCTATTCGAGGTTGAGGTTGGTCTATGCATCCAAAGTTGATCTACTACCTTTTCATAGCTAGTCTATATCTTATTTTTTGTTCATATACAGAGTATGATCTTTTTTGGATATCAGATGTATATTTAGACCTTGAGTTGTATTTAGTTTGTTCTTACATTGTGACACTAGATTATGAGATATTTATGGTATCTTTTCATGTATCTTTCTTCTATTATTTCATGTATGGTTTGTCTTTGTAACACCCCATATTTTCCTAGCATAATCTAAGTCCCAATGCATGAGTATTCATATAGGAAATTTTTAAAACACTTATTATTTTTCAGTTTAGAGCTTGCTATTGCGTAGGAAATTCAATTAGCTTTCCCACGATATAAAATTCATCCAAATCCAATAACCGAGTAAGAAGTTATGGTGATTTTAAGTTTCAGTCGCAAAACCCCATCATTTTAACCTTTAGCGCGTCGTGGAGCAGGCCAATCTACCATTTGGTAAAATCTAGTAAGGGTCCACGATACTGACGCATCACACCATAGGTCAATTTGACATTTGTTGATTTTTCAGTGTAGCTCTGCGATCATGGCGCGTCGCGAATTGGGCTAATTTTCTGTTTGTCAATTCTCACTGGGCCTTCGCGATCATGGCACATCGCGGAGATGGTCAAAATGGCATCCACAGGCTTACCGCAATGGTGACGCGTAGTGGAGTTTGTCCAGGTCCCAGTTTTCCCTTTTCTAGCAGCTTGGCGCGATAGTGGCGCGTCGCGCTAAGGCCAAAAATTGGGATTTCAGTTTCCAGTTTATGTTTTTAAATTCGTTTAAGAGTATTTGGGTATTTTTCCAACGCCCTAAACTTGCCCTAAACACGAAGTTTAACCCTTAATTGACTAAATACTCATCATTATTCACTTTCTCTCAAATTCAAAATCCCCCCTTTCAAGAACATGAAACCCTAGCTCTTAAGAATCAAGGTCAAATCTCAAGAACTCTCCATCAATCCTTCAAAATTCATCATCCCAGGTATGTTAGATGTTCATCCATGGATCCTTTTCATCCATAGAGTCCAAGCAACTTTTTTAAATTATAAAATTGTGATCTTTTTAAGTTATTGTGTTTTAAATTGGGATTTCACCCATGAATCTCCATGAACTATGATTCTATACCATGTACCCATGAAATTATTGATATTATTCAATCCTCCATGTTTTATTATGATTATTTATTGAATTAAACCATGATTTAATGCTATTATGATGAATTCATGGTATTCCTACAAGTTCCATGATATTTCTAAGATTGTTTTAAAACCATGAACTACAAGTGTTTGATAAAATGCCTACAAGAGTGATTTATTTAATAAGAGCCTTCATGTTTTGGACATCAAACTTTAGTGTCTTTTCAGTATTGTTGTTTTGAGTCCTGGGCGTATTGAATACTCGAAACTCATAGCTGTTTATTTAGTATAGTCTTAGTACATAATAGTCTTCAGATTATATTATGAGAATTATTCGAATAATCAGATATCAGTCATTGAAATCAGAATAGTCTAGTATCTCAGTGTCTATCAGTTGGGAGTAGGATTTATCACCAAGCAAGTTTAGGGATAGCGGCTTCCCTATTAGATAGGTAGTGTCATTAGTAGCAGTCCCTACATTTCAGAACTACATAGCCAGCGTAGGATATGAGAGTCACCAGTCATATTAGTCTTGAATATCTCGCAGGGGTCACTCGTCAGTTCAGGATTGACACCCTAGTCCTTTGGACATTATATCGGTTTAGTGGATCCACTCAGCCATTGTTAGTATCCGTGGTACGGTATTAACACCCTTCTAACTAGGGTTAGAAGTTCGACCCCGCTAAGCTTAATTTGGGAATGTCGGTTAGATGATACCTCCCACAGTCTTAGATATATTCTCAGTTATAGTCCCAACTCAGTTATTCAGTCTTAGTGTTGTTTGAACAATGCATACAGATTTTAGTTATCTCAGTATAGCAATTTATAGATTTTACTCAGTTTATGTTATATGCTTGGTCATGCATCTATAGTATTATAGATTTTTCTGTCTTTTCAGTATCTACAGATTCCATGCTCTTTATTCAGTACTCCATGCTTTACATGTATGTCCAATTAATTATTATCATTTCTATTTATGAGACCATGCATATCAGCCTACCTTATTTAGCATACTGGTACATTCAAAGTACTGATCGCATACTTTTTCTTTTGCACCTAGATTCTCAGATTATCAGCAGTATAGTAGCAGTGGTGAGTCCTCATCTTCCAAGGACAGATTATATTAATTAATGTATTTAACTCAGTAGTTAGTAGAGTTAGTTGGGGCCTATCCCATCAACTCATAGTATCCAGTTTAAAGGCTTTTCAGACACTATAGTTAGCTATTCATACCATTTAGATTTAAGTATTTTTATCAAATTCATAATTCAGTAGTTATTTCATTATAAAAACCTTATGGCATTTCAGTTATTCTTCCGCATTCATGATTATATTATTCAGTGCTCACATCAGGTACCCGCTCATGGGTTAGCTTATGGTCTCTTGAGACCGTAAGCACCGTCTAATGACTAGGGGTAGTCTCGGGTCATTACAAACTTGGTATCAGAGCCTAAGGTTTTAAAGTGTCCTAGGAAGTCCGAAAGCCACATCGAGTAGAGTCTTGTGATTGGGTGTGTAGCGCGTCACACTTATGGATGAGAGGCTACAAGGCGTTTAGGAAAAAGTTTCCCTTCTTTCAAGTATTCATGTCATACGATTGAGCATGAGTTCCATTTAAACTCTCAGTCTAATCCATTTTTTCCTTCCGTTTATAGAACATGCCTCCCAAGAAGAACGGAAGAAAAAAAGGAACTCAGCCAGCCCCTCAGCCCATCCAGAAAGATCCTCTGGACGAGCATGTCTCTCACGCAGAATTTAGGGCTACATTCATTACTATAGCAAACTCCATAGTAGCACAAAATGAACGGCCAACCCAGTGGCCAATACTGCTGCAGCTAGAATTCAGGATTTCATTCGAATGAATCCTCCTTCTTTCATGGGATCCAAGTCTGAAGAGGATCCACATGAATTCTTAGATATGGTTCAGAAGGTCACAGATGCTATGGGGGTAATAAATAGTCAGAGTACTGAGTTGGCTTTATATCAATTTGTAGGATGTAGCCCATACTTAGTTAAAGTAGTGGAAATTTCATAGAGGTGTTGGTGCAGGGCCTATAAAATGGGAAGAGTTTGCCATGGCTTTCTTGGATAGATTCTTTCCATTAGAGTTGAGGGAGGCCAAAGTGTTAGAATTTATTAATTTGAGAAAAGGCAACATGAGTATGAGGGAGTATGCTCTTAAGTTCATTCAGTTAGCTAGATATGCTCCTCATGTGGTAGCTGACAATAGGTCCAAGATGAGTAAGTTTGTGTCTAGCGTGTCTGATAGTATGGTCAAAGAGTGTAGTACCACAATGCTGATTGGTGAGATGGATTTGTCTAGGCTGATGGTCCATGCTCAACATGTAGAGGAGTCAAAAATTAAGGATAAAGAGAGAGGAAAGAGAGCTAGTAGAGGTAGTTTTAATTTTAATTAGCCAAAGTTAGAAGGTGGTAACCATCCTTAGTTTCATCAGAGGTCTTTAGCCCCAGTACCTTCTTCAGCTAGTGCTCAGTGCCCAAATTCAGAAACAACAATAGGGATAGGGAACCAGGCTCTATGTCCCAGGTCAGTGTTAGTAGTGTCGTACTTATATATATAGAAAGCCAGGCCACAGAGTCAGAGATTATCCTCAGTCAGGTTATCAGGGTTAGCAGAACTGTTCTTCAGCTCAATCCGATCGCCTAAATCAGCAGGGTACCACTTCTAGTGCTACTAGTGGGCAACGCCCAAACAGACTCTATACTCTCCAGTCCCAGCAAGATCAGGAAAATTCTTCTGATGTGGTTACTGGTATGTTACAGATCTTTCATGTGCATGTTTGCGCTTTGCTAGATCCAGGAGCTTTCTTGTCTTTTTTCACTCCGTATATAATAGTTGATTTTGAAATAAGTCCCAAAATTCTAGTAGATCCCTTTTTAATCTCTACCCCATTGGGTAAAACCATGATAGCCTAGTGGGTATACAAGAACTGTCCGATTATGACATTTTAGAAAGTCACTTCAACAGATTTAGTCGAATTAAAGATGATTGATTTTGATGTCATTCTCAGTATGTATTGGCTTCATTCTTGCTATGCCACAGTCGACTGCAGAAATAGAATAGTCCAGTTCTAGTTTCTGAATGAACCTATCCTAGAGTAGAGAGGCAGTACTTCAGCTTTTAGAGGTCAGCTTGTTTCCTACCTTTGGGCACAAAAAATAATATCTAAAGTATGTGTCTATCATTTTTTTCAATTTAAGGACACCAGTTTTGAAACTCCCAGTCTTGAATCAGTCCCAGTAGTGAATAAATATTCAGATGTCTTTCCCAAAGATCTTCTAGGAATTCCTCCTGAAAGGGAAAAATATTTCGGTATTGACCTTCTTCCATACACTCAGCCTATATATATTTCCCTATCCAGAATGGCACCAACAGAACTCAAAGAACTAAAAGAGCAGTTGAAGGATCTCTTAGATAAGGGATTCATCAGACCCAATATGTCTTCGTGGGGTGTACTTATTTTATTTGTGTGCAAGGAAGATAGTTCCCTCAGGATGTGTATTGATTACCGTCAGCTCAATAAGTCACGGTCAAGAACAAGTATCCACTTCTCAGAATCAATGACTTGTTTGACCAACTTCAGGGTGCAAACTATTTCTCTAAGATAGACCTCAGATCAAAGCTATTATCATCTCAGAGTCAGAGAATGTGATATTCTGAAAATAGCTTTCCAAACTTGGTATAATCACTTCAAATTCTTAGTTATGTCCTTTCGTCTTACCAATGCCCCAGCAGCTTTCATGGACTTGATGAACCGTGTGTTCAAGTAGTACTTGGACATGTTCATCATAGTCTTTATAGATAATATTCTTGTCTATTCTCACAGTTAGTGTGATAGTATAGATTATCTAAGAATTGTACTTCAGACTCTTAGAAATCACCAATTGTTCGCCAAATTCAGTAAGTGTGAATTTTAGCTAAGGTCAGTAGCATTCCTTGGCCATATCATTTCTGGTGATGGCATTAGAGTAGATCCTTAAAAAACCTAAGCAGTAATAAACTAGCCCAGAACTATCTCTCCATTAGACATCAAGAGTTTCTTGGGTTTGGCTGGCTATTACAGATGATTTGTTAAAGGATTTTACCTATTGCATCCCCTAAGTTCAGATTGACTCAGAATAAAGTCAACTTTCAGTGGTCAGATCCTTGCGAGAAGAGCTTTCAGGAGTTGAAGACTCGACTCACCTCAGCCCCAGTCTTAGCTCTTCTAGATGGTCCAGATAGGTTTGTAGTGTACTGTGATGTATCCAGAGTAGGTTTGGGTTGTGTGCTCATGTAGCATAGTAAGGTCATAGCATACGCCTCCAGACAACTTAAACCTCATAAGAAGAATTATCCTACTCATGATCTTGATTAACAGTCATGGTTTTTGCCTAAAAGATTTGGAGGCATTACTTATATGGAGTTCATGTAGATTTGTTCACCGATCATAAGAGCCTTCAGTATGTCTTTTCTCTGAAAGATCTTAATCTTCGCCAGAGATGGTGGTTAGGGCTCTTGAAAGATTATGACATGACTGTCCTCTATCATCCGAGCAAGGCCAATGTAGTGGCCGATGCTCTCAGTAGACTGACTATGGGTAGTGTTAATCGTGTCGAGGATGGTAAAAAAAAGTTAGCTCAGGAAGTTCATCAACTTGCCAGAATAGGCATTCGCTTAGTTGATTCAGTGGAGGGTGACATATGTTTTCAGAGTAGTTTAGAATCATCTCTAATTTTTGAGGTAAAAGAAAAGCAAGATAGAGACCCCAGTTTAGTAAAGTTGAAAGAGTCAGTTAAGGACCAGAAAGTAGAGGTTTTCTCCCAAGGGGGAGATGGTGTATTTCTTTGTCAGGGTCATTTTTATGTTCTAGGTGTAGATTATTTAAGGTAGCGAATTGTTGAAGAAGTGCGTGGTGTGCGCTACTCTATTCATCAAGGGCCACAAAGATGTATCGTGACTTGTGGAAGATCTATTGGTGGAGTGGGATGAAGAGAGATATTGTATACTTTGTGGCTAAGTGATCTACATATCAGCAGGTTAGTATAGAGCATCAAAAGCCTAGTGGGTCTATGCAGGAGTTCAATATTCCTACTTGGAAGTAGCAAGAAGTGAACATAGACTTTGAGATGGGTTTGCCTCGTAATCATTGCTAGCATGATTTAGTTTGGGTTATTATAGACAGAATGACCAAATCAACCCATTTTCTTCCAGTTCATACCTCTTATTAAGTCAAGGATTATGCCAAACTCGACATTAGAGAGTTGGTCAGATTATATGATATTCTATTATCCATTATTTTAGACAGAGGTACCCTGTTCACCTCTCATTTCTGGAAAGCATTCCAAAAGGTTCTTGGTACCCAAGTTCATCTCAGTACAACCTTTCATCCTTAGATATATGGTTAAGAAGAAAGGACTATTTAGACCCTAGAAGATATGTTAAGGGTCTGTGCAATTGTTTTCAAGGGTAGTTGGGATGACCACTTGCCTTTGATTGAGTTTGCATACAATAATATCTATCATTCCAATATTCAGATGGCTCCATTTAAAGCTCTCTATGGTAGAAAATATAGATCTCCAATCGGTTGGTTCAAAGTTAATGAGACCTCGGTGATAGGATCTGACTTGGTATTTGATGCCTTAGAGAAAGTCCAGTTGATCAGAGAAAGACTCCAAGCTACTCAGAGCTGACAAAAGTCTTATGCAGATGTGTGTAAAAAGGATCTCGAGTTTGAGGTTGGTGACTATGTCTATCTAAATATATCTCCCATGAAAGGAGTGAAGGGGTTCGGCAGGAAGGGAAAGCTTAGTCCCTGATATTTTGGTTCCTTCAAAATTCTCAATCGCTTCGGCAAGGTAGCTTATGAGCTCAAATCACCTTTAGATCTAGCTTCAGTTCATCCAGTCTTCTATGTCTCTTTGATCAAGAAGTGTATAGGTGACCCAACAGTTGTAATCCCTATTTAGAGCATAGATGTTCAGAACAACCTCTCTTATGAGGAGATTCCAATCGAAATTCTAGATTACCAGACTCGTAGATTGAGGAACAAGGAAGTCCCTCTAGTCAAAGTTCTTTGGTAGAATCAGTCCATTGAGGGAGACACTTGGGAAGTGGAAGCAGATATGTATACCAAGTACCCTTACCTCTTCTCCGTTGACTCAGATCTAGCTCAAGGTAACAGTTCTCCTTAAGTTTTTCAGTTTCATGTCTTGATTTTAGTTACAACTTGGTGTCAGCCTCATGTTCAGGATTTCAGTTTCATATGTTCATGCATCAGATTAGTCATATGTTCATGCATCAGACATGCATTCTCCTTGTGAGAAGACTCAGTTATTAGAAATCTCAGTCATATAATCAATACCGTCAAGTATTCATACATCAGATATATGTGGTCAGCTTATCAGTACTCTCATTCATACATTCATGTATTAGCTCAGTCATTAAATCATGCATCAGATATGCATGCTCTATATGAATCTTAGAAATATCAGTTATGTAGTCATGTTTCAGTGTTCATGTACAGTATGGACTTTGGCTTATCGTTTCTCCCCTCGTAGTCAGTCTTATTCGACGATGAATATTCCTAAGGGGAGATATTATAATACCCCAAAGTTTCCTAACTAATTTTGTCTCAATAATGTCAAGTATAAGCTTTCCATCGATATAAAATTTGCCTAAATCTGATAACCGGGTAAGAAGTTGTGACTATTTCAAGTCCCCATCGTAAAACAGTTCCATATTTGTCAGTGGCACACTGTGCCCAAGATAAAATGGCAATTTCCCTTTTTCAAGTGTACCAGCATGATTTCTCCACGTCGCACCAAAATTTCAAGTCTTAAATGAAGTGGAAACGTGATGGCTCTGCGTCGCTCCATTTTCCTATTTCCCAATTGTCAAATTCCAGTGACACGGTGCGATAGTGCCGCGTCGTGCCAGGGGTCCTGGTCAGGAAATTTTCACTTATTTAAAAGACGCATCCAGGGTTAAAAGGGTCAATTTCCCTCCCTTATTTAAGTCATTTAACATGAGATTCAGCTATTTGGAACCCAAAATATACTAGTTTCTTTTAATTTTCTCTCAAGAACAAGCTAGGGTTTCAATTGGGAATTCAATTTCTAGAAAGTCTCTTCGTCAATCTTCGCTAAATCAATAACTAAGGCATGTCATGTGTTGATTCATAGGTCTCTTTCACCCATGAAGCTAAAGAGTCTCCTTTTAAAATCAAAGATTTGTATATTTACAAATGTTCATGATTTGATTGAATTGAATAGTGATGTTCATGTTGTTGTTTGGTTTCATTCCATGTTATAGACTATTAACTACAAGAAGTGATTCTAGTATGTGTGGAATTATGCAGTATTCATGATAAAATCCTTTAATTCACAAGTTGATTGATGTATCCTTGATTATTACATGTGTTCATGATTGTATAACCATAGCATGCTCCCCCCATGTTTGATTAAATGCCTATGTGAAGAAAGAGTGCCATACTAGTATGATAATATGAAACCTCCATATGTATGTCAAGTGTTTAATGAAATGTCATAGCCAATGGATTATGTATTGTTGATATTGGTCCTGTACTCAAACAAGTCATACTTTGTTAGTTTCCTTCTATAGAGTCCTTGGGGTACTTATACCCGAAAAAATAGTTGTGTGCCTAGAGTCCATGTCATATTTTCATGATATCCTCAGTCAATTCATGATCCATAGAACTCAGTCAGTCATGTGACTCAGGAAAGCTCAGTAATAGGGTAATCTCAGTACTATTCTGTCAGTCAACGGAACTCAGTTAATTCAGTCCAGTTCAGTTCCATAATCCATGATCAATGTCTATTTGGATGGGAGTAGGGATTTGCATCGAGTGAACCCAAGGATAGGAACATGGACTATTAGATGAGGGTGTGATTCTTAAACGTAATCCTTGCATTCCCGAACTATGTATCCAACATAGATTGAGACATCAACACTGATAGATGAGGGTTGATGAGGTGGATAAGAACTGTCAGATAAGGGCCCCACTATTCTCTTTTGGGGACACTGTTAGATGAGGGTCACTCATAGCTTGTCATTACCAGTGCTGCAGTATTGACACCCTTCCAATTGGGATTACAGATTGGACCCCAACTCAGCCATAAGACGTATTAGGGGCATGTCGGTTAGATAACTACTTCCCATAGTTTCAGTTATAGAATCAGGACTGTCAGATACAATCATTCAGTCTCAGTAATAGAACTCAGATAGCTCTATAAAATTCAGGACTATCAGATACAGTCAACTTAAAATAGTATAGTACTCAGCTAGTTCCATTAGATTCAGGACTGTCAGATATAGTAACTCATGTCATCAGTTATATCAGTCATCATAATTTAGTTATCAGTCATGTTAGTTATTAGTAAATTCATGTTATCACGATCTCAAATATAGTTACAACGTATTCATGCATGTATTCTTACATTCACATTAGTCAGTTAGCCAGTATTGTTCATGCATATGAACCCCATGCAGTCCACCTACCTTCCATGTATACCAATACATTCAAAGTACTGACGTATTTGCGCTATGGTGTCTTATACCATAGGTTCAGAAGTACGAGCTCCAGAGCATTAGTAGTATTCTATTCTCAGCAGTCAGAGTTAGTAGTGAGTCCTCATCTTACGAGGACATGATCATTTATTTACTATCCCATTAATTCATTTATAAGTTTGAGTTAGTTGGGAATATGTCCCATCAACTCCTTATCAATATTATTATGTTTTTAAGGTTTTTCAAACTACAGTATGTTCAGACATTATTTCAGTTTTAGGTATTTTATTACCTCACTCAAATGTTATATTTTATCAGTCATGTAATTTTGAACTTTATGGCCTTTTAGCCTCTATTTCTGCATTATATTTAGTATGTTATACAGTGTACAAGTACAAATATCAGTCATGGGTTAGCTTGTGGTCCTTTGTGATTGTGAGCACCGTGTAGTGTTTCGAGTATCAGATTCGGGGCATTACTAGTATGAGTCTAGAAGTGTAACATTTATAGTGCTGTTAGAAGATTAGATTTATATATCATCATCTAATTGAATAGATGTATAGCGCATTGTATGGTTGTAAGTGATATTAGTAAGTCTATGAAATAAGAATGTGTGTGTAGAATAAAGTTAGATGGGAGGTTTGGTTTAAGTAGATTAGAAGTTATGATGAAATTTGGTAGAATAATGTTTTATTGATCCATATCTAGTAGATGAAGGTTGGTATCATATTTGAGAAGTTGAGTTTCTATCCATGATGAATGTTAGACTCTAAGTTAAAATGTGAATGCAATGTGGGGATGGTGGTGTTAATTTTATTGAATTAATCTAGTAGGTTGACCTAGAATATCCGATAATCTAAGTTTATTATCACTCTAGTAATTATGGTGGTGTATTTAAGTTTGAGTCTTATGTGATCGCCAAATGGAGTAGTTAGTTATTGTGTAGTATGTTAGAAAAAGGCCATAACATAGGTTTTGTATCTTTTAGTGAAATCTTTCACAAATGCCTTAGTATCCATGTGTATGGAGATATCTCAACCTTTAGAGTAGGATGAGGTGGCTTAGTTTAGAGTTTATTGAGAATATTTTCAAACTTATAAAGGCAACACTAATGTAAGGGGGAGATGATAAAGGGTAGAGCTAGTCAAGTTTTGAGATTGAAGTAGTAAGGTTAGTAATTTCTAAATAAGTGACAAGGTATTGCATAGAACTATTTTATCATGAACCAAACTAGGACCTGGCCATGACAGATATCACGAACCATGAAGGCCCAAAATTCCTTTCTCTATCTGGTAATCATGCACAACATTCATAACAAAGAAGATGCAAAAACGTAATCTGCTATGGAAACTTGGTCAACTCTGAATTCAACATAAGTATGGAAACTGTAAATCAAATACATCTAAATAACATCTGACTCTGCCTACAAAATCTCTACTATAGGAAATCTGACAATTGTCTGAAACTGGGACAAGGCCCCTTACAGACCAAAACTGAAATAAGTGACATAATCTGAGAAGACAGGTCTTCTGGAATAGAGAAGGCTGACCACTGTACAATCTGATCAGCTGTCTGAATTATCTCAAAACTCAATAATTCAATTCAATAAATCTTTTTTCTCAAAACTCATATAAACACATGCAATTCTTTTTCATACATGCAATAACATATTGATAACAAGAAACACCCTCTCAATAATTCCAAATAATTTTCAAATGCTAGGATATTGCAAAAATATCTTTCAAATCACAAAACCATAATCTTTAATTCAATTCAAGAGAGGGAGTTCATAATTTATACTCTCAACAATCTTAAATCTTAAATTCATACATATACATATATATGTAAATTAATTTAGGGGAAAAGACCATAAGGCCAAAGCAATAGTAGCATTGAAACTTTCGAAATGCATAATAAATAATATAGTTTTCAAAACCCCCATAAAATACATGCATCAAAACCTTTAAATCATGCTTTAACAATTTCAAGTTCATGTAGTTTTTAGGATAAACCCCACATACCTCTATTTTGGAGAATAATGAATGATTCTTGAAGCTTACCGATTGGGGATTTCAAATCTCTAATATATGGAGCATTACATATTCCTTTCTTCAGCGTACTCATGTCAATACGACACTGTACTCATGGCTTATATGTTAGTGAAATGATCATGCTTATTACTCATGCATTTCATGTAGATATGTGCATTTTCATGCATTTCATATAGATATATGCATGTTCTCAATTTTATTATTCCTAGCATAAAAAGGAAAAGTCTCATACAAGAGTCCTAGCCATACTCCATGAATTCAATTCTCATTCCATACAACTCATGATTCATATACCCATGATTTCTTAGTATGTTTAAGATCAATGAACACATGATACAATTTTAATGACTAATGAAATAAGAGTATGTCACTGATGTCCTTAGTTTGAATCTCTCTAATGAATCTATGACTCTTATACTCTATTCCTCAAGCCTCTGTTAATTATCAAATTTAGGTCTAGTATTTTTTTCTTGCCTTTGATCTTCATGCTCTAACCCTTCAGTAGACGCCTTAGTTTAAGATAGTCGTGATGAAAATAGAGTAATAATAATTATATGGGAGACAATAGATGTTCCTTATTCAGGAGAATTATTGTGTTCTTGTTTAATATAAAGTTATATGTGTAGAGTGAGATCAAGGAAAAATTTTGGTTTATGAAATAGTTAGTTGAGAATTTTGAGTCATGAACTTTTTGATGGTAGTTCAAGAAATTATTATTAATAGAGGTATTAGAGAAAATGAGAAAATTCATAGATGATTTAGTTCCCTAGATGTTAAAATGCGGTTATAATGACTTGAATGGTATGTTGGTATACTAGTGGATGAATGCATTGTACACTAGTGAATTTTTGATTAATGTTTGGAGTTAGTTGTTAACGTGGTAAGGAGTATTTTTATTGAGATGAGATCTCTATAAAGACAAAAGATATCTAATCATATAATTTATACTAGTATTATTGTTCCATGTGTAGTACCTTGTGACTTTGAATTAGGCTTAAACCTAGTAAGAACATGTAGTTTGACTCAAACTTTTGTAGGATTAGTCATTTGTATCCGTGTTAAGGATATAAGTTGCATATAATTATGTGTAGTATTCAAAAGGAAAATTTTAGCTAAGAAGTATTATTATGCTTAGAAGTAATCAATCGTATGACTTAGGGCATTGTATCCCTATTCTTATCTCATGATCAGGGTATGCACGATTCATGTTTAGTAGCTACCAATTGTATGTATTGCATGTTTTAAACTATATTTTTCATATAAAATCATCTTATGTTATATATCTATCATGAATCATACCTATGATTCCTTCCCCTGAATTTTATTAGAAATTGTCACAAGGAGTGTCCGAGGAAATGAATATTCCTTTCTGAGTAACTCTTAGAAATTTTAGTATGCTAACTATAACTTTACAATTCTATGTGTATCTTTGAATCATTAATACTTTAGTGGAGCTCAAATCTCTTACCATGAATCAACTCCATATGGTCCATCAAGTTAGTTTAGAAATCAAGTTCATATTAGTGGTTTCATCTTTTCAGTGCATCTATACCCTTCATTTATGGCATGGTAGCCAAGTGCCCTTATTTTTCAACCTCTAACACCAATTCAATATAAGGTATGGATTTTTCTCCTAGTATACTCTATCTTAGTTATATGTCTACATTGTTCTATACAATTCCTAGGTATCTGTTCAAGTTCCATATTTCTCAAATGAGTTAGTACTCTAAAAAAAAGTGATACCGGTTATGATACATAATCATATTTAGGAATTAGTTTAAAGTTGTAACTCCATTCTCTTCATCCCAATCTTAGTTTTTAGTGAAGGATTAATCCTAAGAGGAGAAATTGTAACGCCCCACAAACTCTTAGCTAAGCATCTAACAATTTGTCAAATGTTTATAGGATCAAATGTAATTATATTAACTATTTATAAGTTTCATGACCATTTTCCTATTACTGTGAATTCTTTTTCTTCAAATTATGGTCATAAGAAACATCTAGAACAAAGTTGAGTTAAGAACATTTCTATCGATTGAGTTTACTATATGATCTTTCTTGGGTCAATTTCTTATGATCATTACTCCTAAAATATGAAGAATTTCTTGAATAACACATACCAAATGAAAGTTCATTGAGTCGTATTTCTAACACCTCTGACTTTACATTAATCTGTTACCATAGTATAAAGTTATAACTAATTTACTAGCGAGGGTTTGTTCCACATTGAGTGGAATAAGATGAGGACCCCAAAGAGTCCCATGATAATTCTGTGTCATAGATCTTAGGCTCCATGATATCCACTATGTGATGGATTTTGAGCTTTATGGTGATTCCTTGCCACCCCAAGGTCCCCCAAGAATCCCCACATCATTTTTCCTCCATTTATGCAAGGGTAAATGGATTATTGACCCCCAAACACCCCTACATCTTATTATAACCCCTTTTTCAATCAAAATTTTAAGATTAAACCACCATTCTCTCTCCTCTCAAATCTTACGGAATTTAAGAGAAGGTTTTCTTCCTATAACTCAAACTCTAAGGCTTTAAACTCATTTTCTCCTTTAAGAAATCATCAAGTTCAGTTATATGTGCTTCAACAAGGATTCCATTTCCTTCTTGCACCCAAAATTATCATTTTTCTTTAACGAATTACATGGTTATCAACTAGGTCTCAAACCCAAATTTCCATGAGTTCAGATTTGATGATCATAGTAATTTATACATGTATATCCCTGCTAGCATTCATGATCTTTATTGTTTTGTCACAACCCTACTTACATGATTTAAATCCCATGAAATAGTTACATTTGACATAAAATCCTATGATTTAACAAGTATTACATGATTTTATCATGACTTAACTATTTGACATGATTTTCCTTATAGTCTCAATTTTAGTAAGAATCATAGAATACTTTCCATGATTTCATGAAATTAATAAAAGAAGCATGACTAGTTTTCACATATCTAAACTACAATCATAAGTAAAATCTAAAACTAATTTAAGGCATACTTTAATAATGAATTATCTATAGTATGAGAAAGTAGTGTTGTTTTAAAATTCATATTGAGCATTGAGAGGACTCAAGTTCAGCGTACCCAAGTCCTAAAACTACATGTCACTGTAGGTATAAAATATTTTCACAAATATGTTTAGTTTTGTGATTACACAACCATGCCTATATACCATGGCAAACTATATTAGGTCATATAGGTGGGTAGTATACATTGGACTTCATTTTTTGATCTTATTTTTTAGGTCTGTTAAGATAAACTCTCAAAAAAATAATTTTAACTTGACTTCGGTAATTGACCTATAGCTTTAGCTAAATTGATTATTTCATGACATACTTTTTTTACCTTAAGTTTAAATTTTATGAATTAGTTTTGAGTTACGATAATACAACTTTGTTTTTTTGATTTCTAGTAACAACTGTAAATCACATGAAGTACTTATGTTTCCTTATTTTTCTTGTATTGATTTTTTAGCTCATTATTTATCACTTACTATTTTTGTAACATATTCATTAAATGTATTCATCCTTAGATTTGGGATATAGATTTTTCATGCCTTTACTTATTGTATTTATACATAGTTCTTAAAGCATGTTTTTAAGTTTTGTTCATGATTATTGCATATCTCACTTGTTCAGTGCATTCAAAGTATAGACCATAAATGTATATATCTACACCAGTTGGGGTGTCTATATGGGTTGATTAGGTGTATTATGTGTTTCTTATATTTTCATGGGCTTTAAGAACCTGGTAGAGTTAGTGATTCTATAGATAGAGGAATTTGGTATCAATATGGGGATGAGTTGGTTGTCTCATTATCATGCCATTAATGATTGTTACGATAACACTGTCTCTATTGTCATGTCAAAGAGAGAAAATTTAGTATGGATGGATACTTTCAAGACTAATTCTATGACGGTTGTATCCATAATTCATTTGGAGAAATTAGTAAAGAAGGGGTGTAGGTCATTATTATCCCATCCTTAAAAAGATAAATCTATAGTTCCTTTAATAGAATTATTTCAAGTCTAAGTGAATTCTTTAAGTGTTCTTAAATAATCTTCAGTGTATGCCTCCTGATTGACAAATTGGCTTTTGTATAGATTTAAAGCCAAGAACTAGGCCTATTTCCATCTCCCCATACCATATGGCACAAGTAAAGTTGAGAGAGTTGAAGTATGTATTTCAAAGGTTGTTCAAAAAGGACTTTATTTTCCCAAGTAATTCTCATTCGGATGCACCTGCGCTAATAGTGAAAAAGAAATATGGTAGCATGAGAATGTCTATAGACTACTACCAGTTAAGTAAGGTAACCATTTGTACAAATATCCCTTGACTATAATAGATGACCTTTTTGATAACCTATAGGTAGTTGCAATGTTCCCTAAGATATATTTGTGCTTGCTATATCCTCTGTACAAAATAAGGGTAGAGGACATCCTAAAGACTATTTTTCAAAATTATTAAAAACATTACACGATTTTGATTATTTGTTTTGCCTTAACCAATGCCCCTACTGTTTCATGAGCTTAATTAATGTTATGTTCAAGTGCTTTTTGGTTTTATTTGTTATTGTGTTCATCAATGATATACTTGTTTATTTTTAAAATAAAGAAGATCATGGAACTTATTTACATGCTATGTTGAAGTAGTTGAGGGAGAAGAAGGTGTATGTTATGTATTCTAACTATGAATTCTGGCTTTCATTGGTGTCCTTCTTGAGATACATGATTTCTAAGAAAGGGGTTATGGTGGACCTACAAAAGGTTGAGCTATTTAAGAATTGGCCTCCAGGGCGACGAATGTGATAAAAAATTTATAGTTTTTTAGAGTTGAATTGTTTTTTCGTTGGTTTATTAAGGTATTTGTTGATATTGCTTCGCATATGACCCACCTTAATTAGAATAAAGTCTCATTTGTGTGGGATGAAAAGTATGAAGAGAGCTTCTAGGATCTCAAAACCATGTTGACCTCTACCCCTATTCCCACATTGCTTATAATATATAAGGCATTTCATTGAATATTGTTATCCTCACAGTTTGGTTTAGGTTTTGTTTTGATGTATGATCAGAATGTGATCGCTTATTATTTAAGAGAACTAAAGCCTTATGTGTAAAAGTACCCCATGCATGACTTAGAATTTGTAGTCTTGGTTTTTACTTTTAAATTTTTGTGGAACTACCTCTATGGAGTAAATTTAAGATGTTTTTAGGCCGCCACAACCTACAAATTATGTTCACCTGATGGATTGAATCTGAGATAGATAAGATGGATAGAGTTGATTAAAGACTATGATATTTGTATCCGATATCATCATGGTAAAGCTAATGTGGTGGAGGATGCATTAAATTATAAACCAGTGAGCATAGGGAGTTTTAGTATTGCTGGAGGTGTCCAAACATCCATTGGAAAGAGAGGTATAGTATTTTGCTAATGATTTTCTGAGATTGTAGGAGACTAGTAAAGAAAGGGTGTTACCCTTATGGTGGTCAGGTCTATATTCTACGATCAAATCAAAAGAAATTTTTTAAGAAAAAGAAGCTAAAAAAACCTTAGTGAAAAGGTGTTACAAGGTGAAGCAATAAAGGCTATTCTTGATAATGAGGGAGCATTAAGGATTTTAGGGTAGTTAGTCATGCCTCGATTGGTAATTAATCATGACTGTTCCAGCAAAAAGCTCATAATTCTAAGAATTTTATACATCTAATTTCCAACAAGTCGTATAGGAACTTGAGACAAGACTATAGGTAGCAAAGAATAAATTAGGATATTGTGTATTATGTAGCCAAGTGTCAAAATTGTGTATGTGTTAACAATGAATAGTGAAAGCCCGGTGGTAGATTTCAGGGAAATCCTATTTTATAGTTGAAGTCAGAAAGAATTATGATGGATTTTGTATTTGGTCTTCAAGAGATATTGAGGAAATGCACTCTATATGATTCATTGTAAATGGATTGACTAACTTAGATCACTTCATCTTAGTAAGAGTAGACTATAATGTGGCTAAGTTGTCCAATATTATTTGAAAGATATTGTAAGGTCACATGGGGTATTTGTTTTGACTATGTTCGACAGAGGTACATAGTTTCCTCTAATTTTTGGGAGAAATTTCAGTTAGAATTGGGGTCCAAATTGGAACTAAGTACAACTTTCCATCCACAAACCGACTGTTAGTTGAAATGAACTATCCAAGTAATTAAGAACATGCTTCGTACTTATGTTATGGGCTTTGAGGATAAAGGTAACACTACGTACCATTACATGAATTATCTTACAACAATAGTTACCACTCTAGCATTTACATGGCCTGTTTTTATGCCTTATATGATAGGAGGTTTAGGCCTCTAATTTTGTGAGTTAGCCCTAGGTACTGACATGCTTAAGAATTTGCTGGAGAAAGTGAGGTTCATTTTGAAAAATCTCACAACCTCCCAGAGTCAGCAAAAAGAGTACGCAGACTTAAAGTTAGATATGTGAAGTTTACAAAAGGATAAAAAGTACTTCTAAAGGAGTCACCCATGAATGGTGTAATGCAATTTAACAAGAAGAGAAAGTTATGACCAAGATACATTAGACCCTTAGATGTTATAAAATAGTTGGGTCGGTGGAGTACAAATAAACCTTACTTCTTGAAATGTTGAGGTTTACCCGATATTCCTTGTGTCTTTACTAAAGAAATAACAAAAGGATAGTAATAACATTATTCATTCAAACCTAAATTATTTAAAATAGAGATGTCTTATGAAGAAGAACAAATTTTTATATTAGCTAAGGATAAGAGAAAGTTGATGAACCAATTCATTCCTTGTGTGAGGGCTCAATGGAGGAACCGTACTACTTAATAAGCTACTTAGAAGAGGGAGGCGGACATGAACAAGTAGTATCTACTGATAGTATCAGCCACTACATTGGCCTTTCTTGGATGGGACAAAACACTCATGTCATAATCCTTCAATAACTCTAACCACCTTCTCTAACACAAATTTAAATCTTTCTGAGAGAACGTATACTGAAGGCTTTTGTGATCTATGAAAACATCTAATTGTACCCCATACAAGTAATGCCTCCAAATAATTAAGGCAAACACTACAACTGCTAGCTCTAGATCATGAGTCGGATAGTTTTTCTCATGAGACCTAAGCTTTATGGAGGCATAGTCTATGACCTTACCTCTCTGCATGAGGACACAACCCAAACCTACTCTGAATGAGCATAGTACACAACAAAATAATCTGAACCTTCTAGTAAAGTAAGAACTGGGGCTGAGGTGATTCGAGTCTTCGACTCCTAAAAACTCTTCTCACAGGAATCTAACCACTAAAACAACTTTCTTTTGAGTCAATCTGGACATGAGGGATGCAATAGAAGAAAAACCTTTAAAAAACCAACAGTAACAGCCTTCCAAACCCAAGAAACTTTTGATATCTGATAGAGAGATGGGTCTAGGCCAGTTTCTCATTGCCTCAGTCTTTTGAGGACCAAGTCTAATGTCATCACCAAAAATAACGGACCATAATTTAATGGCATGAATCACTGCAGTAGTAACATATAGAATTTTGATAGTTTTAAAAACCAAAAAATAATTTTATTCCCTACTTTTTAGAAAAATGCAAGAAAGCTCTAGGAAGGCCATTTTTAGAGGATCGTTGAAGTTTTTAATCTTTGGAGGTAACTAATTACATTCAAGATTGGAATTTACTTCCTATAACCTTAAAAAATCTTTAGAAACAAATTCATGATAGAAATTGGGGTTTAACCCTAGTTATTAAATTGATAAAAAGTGATGGGAATGTATATAAATTTTGTAGAGAATGATTGTAGGGTGTTATAAACATTAATGGTGATGCAATTACGGTCGTTTATGCTAATTCAAGAAGAATTCATATGATTTAAGAGATAGAAAATCCTAAGATGTTGAAATATGGTAAAATTATGGCTATAATTAGTGGTTTTTGATCCTATTAGTTAAAAGGGGAAAAGTTTCAAAATGGTTATATATTCTTAATGTTATAGATCACATAGAGTATGATGAGAATGAAAGATATAAAGTATGACTCAAAGGTGACATGAGCACAGAATTGATGTAGGGTATGGTTTTGTTATAACACTTAAACTTTCTTTGCTTCTTTTCTTATTTGTAAACTAAACATCTATAATTTCCTTCAAGCATGACTTATGAACTATGGACTTTATTTAATTTCATATGCATTGTAATGATGTTGAGTTATAAAGGATTAGTTTCCATATCGGTACAGATACAATATCTTATGATAAAGGTTTGGGTGCCACACTAATATGATATGATATTTTTGATGATGAGTAGAAGAGTATGAAATAAAAAGCCATCATACATGCATAGACTTATTCACATGCATTGAATGCCTTTATAATTACTATATGAGATAATGAGTTGGTGTTGAAAGATACTAAGTGTAAAATCTTGTGAAAGTAAGCTTATGAATTATCCTTATATTATGTTTTTTCTTGTTGATGTCTTCATTGTTATTTTTATGATCATATTCAATCAAATAAGTACCTTGTTTTAGAAAGAAATTTTATGGCTCTGATCTCTTTTATACTTGTCTGACTTACTTACTTGTAAATTATTGAGATAGTCTACCTATAATGCTTTCCAATACTATTTGATGTACTGATTCTACGTGTACTCTATTTTTGTTGAATGCATGACATCTTTCAAGGGATGACATGTATCCTCGGCCCTAGAAAGAGTTCAAACTTGATCTAAAAGGTGAGCACCAAGTTTTCGCAAACTTTTAATTTTCCTATTAATGTTGATGTACTTTGTTTTGCGAATTCAATAATTCCTTATTACTTATTTGTTTGGATATTTTTTTACTGTCTCAGACTTTGGTTATTCAGAGGTATTCTTGTATTTTTACTTTGGGTCTTGTGGATGTGGAAAATAGTTTTTTCCACACTCTATTACTGTATATTGATGTTGGTTGAAGAGTGGTTTAAATTTATTGAAAACCACCTTTTTTGCATTTAATTAAAACTACGAATTTATTTAACTGAATATATAGGAGTAAAACTCGAGTCAATAATAGTGAGATTTTTGTGGTTCTATCACATATGTTAGTGTGGGTGGCAATTATGACCGATTGAATCATGACATGTTATGTTTTATAAGTTTACCAATGGCCCAAAATCTTTCATGGATTTGATGAACAACATTTTTAGGCCTTATTAAAGGTCTTTGTGATATTCTTTATTTATGATATCCTAGTCTATTCGAGGAGTAGATAGGAGCACAATCACTATTTGAGGACTGTGCTCCAAACTTAGAGTGAACATAGTTTTTTTGCAAAATTTTCATGTGTGATTTTTAGCTAGATTTTATGGCTTTCCTATGAAATATAGTGTCTAAGGATGGGATTCTTGTGAATCCGATGAATATTGAGGATATTCATGATAGAGTCGGACCTATATCTCTTATCGAGGGTTGCAACTTTACTTCTTTAAAAGATTATTAAGGTGGTTCATCGAGAAATTTTCAACTATTATAGATCATATGACTAGACTTATGAGGAAGGATGTTCCATTTTAGTGTTCTTATGAGTGTGATTTGAGCTTTTAAATGCTTAAGAACTCGCTCACTTCAGCTCCTATATTGACCGTTCCAATTTAGATGAGGGATTTAATATTTATTGTGATCTATTTGGAATTGGTTTGGATTGTATTCTGATGCAGTGGGTTTAGTTACTACTTATGCATTAGTGAAGCTTTAGGTGCACGAGAGCAACTATCCTACTCATGATTTGGAGTTGGCGATGGTTGTTTTCATGTCTACTAGTTAGATGCATTAATTGTATGGTGTTCGTTGTGAGATATTTACTGACAATCGTAGCCTTCAGTAAATTATGATGCATAGGGAGCTTAATTTTTGACAATGTAGGTGGATTGAATTGCCGAAGGACTATTATATCTCAATTCTAGAGAATTCAAGCAAGTTGAATATGGTAGCATGTTTCTTGGGCCAAAAGGTGAGAGTATGGGTAGCTGATATGTCATGATTGTACGACACTTTTGATGCTTAAAATGAATAAAATATGATAATCCAAAAGCTTTTTATCTGTCTATGATGTGTTTATTATAGGTTTTGTTGGAAAAGAGTGTTCGAAAGTGAATGAAGTAGAAAGAAGAAGAATTTACACAAGTGTACATAAAACACATTGGTCCATGAGTCATTGGGTAGCAGTATGGCTGTTAGCCTCAGTAATTGTAAAACTAGAAAAAATTGGGACTTGTATTATTTGAAGGTTAGTTTACCACGACATTGTCTATGACTTGTTAGGTTAGATTACAAGTCATAGGGAGCAATTGTCCTATGAGAAAAGGTCAAAGACTTAAAGATGTGCAAAGCAGTGTAGTGGTTATGAGGGTTGACTATGAATCATTGTGACACATAAAGAGTCTTACCATGAAGCTGTTGGGACTCCGACCAATGTCAAAACCATGGTAAAATCAAAGATAAGTAGGGTATGGTATGAGTCTACGACCTATAGGGTTATGTGATGAATTATTAGGACAAGTCTTCCTGGGTAGAAAAATGGATGTCTTTGAGAAATGGACAAGATCCTAGTAGAAATAAGTAAGTTTATGTCTCATAGGGTGACTAAAAGATTTGTCATTAGTAAATAACAAAATAAGGCAATGACTATTGAGAAAACTGACTCCGATTCATCATTAGACTAGATGACTCATTGTCAGAGGAAAAACCATCATACACTTTGTATTCCAAATAGGTTTAAGATTGGTTTTATTTTTTCTATAAATACCCAATGCGGGTTTATTTTTTTTAGTTAAGATTATATTATTACATTCTACACATATTATACATTTCAGAAGTATAATCATTGAAATTTAGTGTTTTAATTTAAAGTGAGATCTTGGAGCTTTTATTATTATTCTTGTAAGTGCATAATTATGCGTTCTACTATGATTTTTTCTTGTGAGATTGTATTTTTAAGTAGGTAAAAACAACAACTAGCATTGTGGAAACCAAGTCAATTTATCAAATTAGAATTCATAGTACAGAGTAATTTTAAGCCAATGTTCATGTGTATTGATTGTTTCATTTGTTTTGATTGCTTTTTAACGGTGGTAAACATTAGGACTCGCCTAATCAGTAGTGTTGATGAAAGCATGAGTATGGATGGGAAGAAGGGAAAAAACAATAGAGACTTAGAGCTATAAACCTTTACTTAATATCTTGAGCCAATAATGCGAGATTTTGATTTAGGATCTGGGATAGGGGTAAGCAATCCAGGTTTGGGAGAAGAGAAAACATACTAAAGTATTCGGTTAGACAAGAGTATAAAGTAGTTATAGGTATACATAACCTATCAATTCTACATACGGAGTACCATGAAAGATTGCATAGTATGATTAAGTGATGGAGTAATGAAGTTATTGTGGAATACAGTCCATGTGCCTCACTCATATTGAATACTAATAAATCAACAGTTGTTACTACATAATTACTTAATTAAAAATCTCCCTCTTTATTGAAAATTTGTTATTGCTTTTCTTAACATACATATTGATTGATATTTTAACCTATTATCTGTGGGATCAACACCAACCTTAGTTGGATTCTTTATTTGATCAGCAACAACTTTAAACTTTGCTTAGAGGTGTAATTTGGGAGACAACAAATTTTAGCATTGTTGTCGGGGGATACAATTATAATGTTGGATTATGTGGGTTTATTAGGGTTATTGATGTGATGTATTTTAATTGCACTTTTGATACTTAAAACAAGGAAAATATGCTAATTCAAAGTATTTTTTTTATGTACATATGATGTTTTTTGAGTAAACCTATGACTCGCGTGCCGTAGAGAGAAGACATCCTGAAAAGAGTTGCCAAAGTCCTGAACATGTGGATGTCCATGCCAATGCTGATAAGGCTAGGCCATGACTCATTGGGTAAAATCATGAGTCACAACCTAAAACTGTCGGGAGGCTATTTCATTAAAGATTATCGAAAATTTAAAGTCCAAGAAGAAGTACGAGGGAAGGATACGGGTTGTCTTGTCACGTGATAAGTCATCATAAGTAGTTATCTTGAGCAAGTAAGAAAATTCCTAAGAACATGCAAAAGGGAACTTTGGAAAAAAATTCTCCTATGGATTGTGTATCATAAGATGATTCATAAACAGTAGTAGAAGAAGCAGACAACATATAAGGAAGGAAAACTGTAAATGAGTCATCGTCAGCTTATACAACTCCTTGTCAAATGCGTATCCACTATCGAATTAGTAGTACAACTTTGGTTAGACTATATTTTATTTTTTCTATAAATTATCTTATTCATTTTCTTTTGTAAGTTTACATTCCATTACTACTTTCAAGGCATATTATTAATTTTGCAGGTATAAACATCAATTCTAGAATTTTAATTTATGTTGAGATTGTAGAGTTTTCTTATTATTATCGTATGTTCATACTTATATTTC